>CM077091.1:121189619-121789619 GCA_039513925.1 Platanthera zijinensis
AGAATAAGTATCTGATTCCTCGGATAGACGACCTTTTCGACCAATTGGTGGGGTCGGTGGTGTACTCCAAATTGGACTTGAAGTCTGGATACTATCAGTTGCGGATTCGTGAAGAAGACATACCCAAGACAGCGTTTGGTACGAGGTATGGTCATTTTGAGTTCTCGGTGATGTCGTTCGGGTTGACGAACGCGCCATACGTGTTCATGGACTTGATGAACCGAGTTTTTCGCGAATACTTGGACTGGTTCGTAGTCGTCTTTATCGATGACATTTTGGTGTATTGCAAGTCGGAAGCGGAGCACGAGTCGCACTTGAGGACAGTGTTGCAAGTATTGAGAGAGAACCAGCTTTATGCGAAGTTCTCCAAGTGCGAGTTCTGGTTGGAGAAGGTGGCGTTTTAGGCCATGTGATTAGTGGGGATGGGGTGGCGGTAGATCCAACAAAAGTAGAAGCCATCAGAGAGTGGCCAGTTTTGAGGACCGTGGCGGAAGTCCGGAGTTTTCTTGGACTAGCCGGGTACTACCGACGGTTTGTGGAAAACTTTTCGCGGATAGCTCTACCCCTCACTTCACTAACTCGCAAGGATCAGAAGTTTGTATGGACTCAAGAGTGCAATTAGGCGTTTGAAACCCTGAAGGAGAGGCTAATGACGGCGCCGATCCTAAGTCTACCAAAGGGGACCGAAGGATTCCAGATTTTCAGCGATGCATCCGAATGCGGTTTAGGGTGCGTGTTGGTGCAGCATGGTAGTGTGATAGCTTTTGGGTCGAGGCAGCTGAAGCCTCATGAGAGAAATTACCCCGTCCATGATTTGGAGTTGGCGGCGGTAATTTTTGCCTTGAAGTTGTAGAGGCACTACGTTTACGGTGCAAAGGTGGAGATTTTTACGGACCACAAGAGTCTGAAGTATCTCCTAGATCAAAAGGACCTAAATATGCGGCAGCGCAGGTGGGTCGAGTTCCTTGGGGACTACGAGGTGGCGATTCAGTATACGCCGGGGAAAGACAATGTGGTGGCGGATGCTTTGAGTAGGAAATACTCGGGGCAAGGAAATTGGATTGAAGCTCACGATGAGCGGTTGAGGCAGGACTGGGAGTCCCTTGGTTTGGAATGTGTGGCAAGAGGCGAGTCTAGCGTGGCTCGGCTAAACTGGATTGAGATGCAGAGTGACTTATGCGATCGTATTCGGGAAGCGACCCGTGTAGATGCGGAGTTCCAACCTTTCGTGGAGGAAGCTCTAAAGGGCGAGGGTAGCGCCTGGGAGATGGTTGAGGGGATTTTGAGGAAGGGCGGAAGGATTTGTGTACCGCAGTTCGGCAAGCTCCGCGAGGATTTGATGTATGAGGCCCACTTCACTAAGTACTCCATTCACCCGGGTAGTATAAAGATGTACTTGGATTTGAATAAGTCATATTGGTGGCCTGGGATGAAGCGGGATGTAGCTTTGTCTGTGAGTCGGTGCCAAACTTGTGCCTTGGTGAAGGCCGAGTGTCAGAAGCCGGGCGGGTTCTTGAAGCCTCTTCCAATCCCCGAATGGAAATTTGAGGACATCTCCATGGATTTTGTGCATGGGTTTCCTCGATCGCAGCAGGGCAATGATGTCATTTGGGTGATTGTGGACCACTTGACCAAAGTGGCACATTTCATCCCAAACCGGAAGGAGGACGGTGTGGAAAAGTTGGTGGAGTTGTACGTCCGCAATATTGTACGACTTCATGGGATTCCGAAGAGTATAATCAGCGACCGAGATGGGCGTTTCACGTCTAAGGATTGGCGGTTGGTGCAGAAGAGCTTGGGCACAAAACTCAAGTTCAGTACGGCCTTTCATCCTCAAACTGATGGGCAGGCCGAGAGAAGAACCGTATTATGGAGGATATGCTAAGGATGTGTACTCTTGACCTCGGCAAGAAGTGGGAGGATCACCTTTTCATGGTGGAGTTTGCTTATAACAATAGTTACCAAGCTAGTATCAAGAATGGCGCCATACGAAGCTTTGTTTGGGAGGCGGTGTCGAACACCGATGTCTTGGACAGAGGCGGGAGACACCAAACTTTTGGGAAAAGGGGTGGTAGCCGACGCTAGTGAGCTCGTGCGAACCATTCAAGAGCGCATGAAGGTAGCTCAAGATCGGCAAGCTAAGTATTTCAACGCTCGCCACAGGCACATGGAGTTTGCGGTGGGCGACCAGGTTTATCTTAAGATCAAGCCATTCAAAGGCGTTTCACGGATTCACCGACTCAAGAAGCTGAGTCCGAGATTTTTGGGACCATTCAGGGTCACCGAGCGAGTGGGAGAGGCAGCGTACCGGTTAGCGTTGTCCGCGGAGCTAAGTGGATTACACGACGTATTTCACATCTCCGTCTTGAGGAAAGCTTTGTTAGAAGCCAGCGTGGTGATTGAACCGGCGGCGCTGCCGGTAGAGGAAGACTTGAGGACGTGAGTTCGTCCAATCGGGATAGAAGATTCAGAGATTCGGCAACTGCGGAACAAGGAGGTTAGACTCGTACAGGTCCGTAGGGACAACTGTGGCCACGAGGAGCTCTCATGGGAGCGAGAGCAGGCCATGCTGGAGGAGTACCCCGAGCTTTTCTCCTCAGGTACCGTTTAGTTTTGTTTACTTTCCATGTTTTAAATTTCAGGACGAAATTCTTGTAAGGGGGGAGAGTTGTAACACCCCAAATCTTGGAAGAGGACCCGACGCCGTCTTTTCGGCAAAATTGGGTTTTGGGGGTAGGCACACGGCCTGTGACACGGGCGTGTCACAAGCCGTGTTGCGCCCGGGTCGTCGAGCTGTGTTGGACGATGATTCCCGAGAGGCACACGGACTTGGACACGGGCGTGTCCCTCTCGGGTGGTTTGGAGGAGTTGAGAACGGGCCTTGACCCAGGCGTGTCAGCTGAGACACAGACGTGTTCAAAGCCATGTCTCTAGCCGTGTTCCGGGCCGTGTACGTCTCGGGACATTTTGGAGCTTGTTACATGGGCTTGGCACGGCCAGTGACACGGCCGTGTCGGGTCTGACACGGGCGTGTCAGAGGCCGTGTTCCAGGCCGTGTTCTGGTTGGGATTTTTGGGATGACGGCGAATGGTTGACACGGCCCTGCAAACGGCCGTGTTGCAACCCGTGTTCGGCCCAGATTTTTTATTTTGGGTTCCGATCGTGGCCGTTCATTCTTTTCTTTGGAGGATCCAATGGTGGGGAGCCTCCCTGGGCGGTTTAAGGCCGGGAATAGGGTAGAAACCCTTTCATTTAGCTTTGGGTTCTCTCTCTCTAAGTTCTAGAGAGAAGGGAGAGCAAGGAGGAGGGAGGAGGCCAAGATCCGGCCGCCGGCAAAGCTTCGGAGGTCCGTTTCGCGAGCGGAGTTCAGATCCGCGAAAGTGGGAGCGTTGCGGTGGTTTTCAATCGAGCAAATCTTCTCCATGGCTAGGAAGAGGGGACGGAAGGTAACGACGCTTCTCCTCTCGGTTTTTAGGATTTAGGATGCATGAATAGCATCCCTTTCCTTTCGTGTTTTGAGCACCGGATCTCTCAAATGAGAGGGATTCGTGTAGCCTAGGTTCAAGAGTAACCTCCGGGTTGAGTATGTTCATCCCGGCATGCTTTGCATTAGAGATCCGCTTCGTTAGCGGATTAGGCATTGTGGGTGAAGCCGTGGTCGCGACTGTTAGTCCGACCCGGTGATGTTGCATAGCGAGCTTTGAGGATTCGGTAGAAATCCATTGCGGCAAGATGTCGTTGTGTGTATGCGTTTTCCCCCTTTTATTTGAGTGAGTACTCGTAGTCGGAACCGGACAAGGTTAGCTCTGCTTTGTGTGGTAGATGATTTCCTTGGAGCACGGGAAAGATACGGTGGGAATGGTGATTGGGGTGGGGAAACCTTTGTTTTTGCTGTGCAAAGGCATGGCTATGTCTCCGTGGTCGGCTGGCTATCCCGTGATGCGCAAGTCATGTGGGGAAAGTGTCCCGGCGAGACTATCCCCTTGTGTGAGACTGACGAGAATGCCGAGCGGAGGGCAAGCCCGGGAAATGTAGCCATGAGCGGGTGGGGTCCAGCAAGGCTTCTTAGAATCGGTTTGTGTGAGACAGAACCCTGACGTGTGAAGTCAGAATGTGCTGGCAAGCCCGGGGTTATGACCCTTGTGCGGGTGGGGCCTTTGCAAGGTTCCGTGTGACGGCGTGTGTGTCGTTAGGGACATGGTGGTTCCCTTTTGTTTGCGTCTTTAAGCCAATGGGGAAACAGAAGTAACCAGTGTTTGATGTTGTGCTAGATGCATACAAGCTAGGGTGCCTTGGGTGAAACCCGGGTTGCATTCATGTTGCATAGTAGGCCCCTTTCACTTTGTACAAAACATAGAAAACATGTATGTTGTTTGAGACATCCAAGCCTGTCTTACCGCTTTAATATATATGCTCTTTTGGTATACGAAGTGCTAACTTGCAGGTGGAGTGGTACCCCGGGGTCCGTTAGGGACGGCCGGGAGGAGGTGTGTTTGTTACACAGTAGAGGTCAGCCTTTGCTGACCTACGTTACTTCAAATCCTTACAGGGCAAGGATCGCACGCAGGAGCTAGCGCGCCGGGCGAAAAGCCCTAAGCCTCATGAAGTGTTGCTGTGCTTGGTTTCCTTTTCTTGTTTTGCTACTGTTGTTTGATTATGTCCGGCTTGCATGCCGAGGTAGCCTAAGAGTGCTTGGCACTTTTATATTTGGACTATTATTGTGAAAGGCTTTAATGCCATTTGATACTCTGATGCTAGTGGATAACTTCTGTTTGTTAGTGTTCTGTTTTCGCTGTGTTTGTCTGGAGTTTTGAGATTGGGTAGGTTTCATATCATCTTTTAATACTAAAGTTGTGGCGTCCTTATATTGTGGGGCCCCGATCGGACCCATAGCCAGTTAGAACAGCAGAGTTACGCTGTTGGCAGACCCTGTTGGGCTGCACATAGCTGTTCAGAATAGCAGAGGTTGGCTATTTGCAGGCCGTTTTCAGAAACCTATAAATAGGACCCAAGGGGTACCTCAGAGGGGACGGTTTTTTGGAGACCCCCCTTGTATTCCCTGAGGTATCTTAGCCCGGCATTTAGTTAAGGAGGGGAAGCGCTCAGTGATCTTCCGGGTGTGTGGTGGGTCCTCCGCGCCGAGCCCTTGGGTCCGGTCCCAGTTAGTCCCAGTTCTCACTTCTAGTCCTCGAGCTCGCAGGAGAGAAGTAGGTGTGAGATCACCCCTTCCCCAAGGGTCGAACTCCACAGGGACCGTTTTTTGGTTTCAACAGGCGTAATATCTTGTGCTAAGTTGGAAAACAAAGGAGACGATTGCAGGACGTTAATATCATTGTTCGAGCCTGGAAAACCAAAATATGTGTGTCATATCCATAAGTCATAAGATGTTACTGCTTCGAGTATAATTGTTGGTCCACCATGGCGTCCTGAATATTGGCATGTCGATGTTGTTGGGCAGCTCTTCCATTGCCAATGCATGCAATCTAGACTTCCCAACATCCCTGGAAATCCTCGCTCTTCACCTTTCTGTAATAATCTAGCAACATCATTGGAATTGGGATATCTCAAATATTCATCTTTGTACACGTGTACAATCGCCCTATAAAATTTTTTCAAACATTGAATCACAGTTGACTCACCGATTCGAATATATTCATCGCAATTATCAACTGTTGTTCCATATGGCAACATGTGTAATGCTGATATTATTTTTTGTAAAGTGGACAATCCAAACTTACCAACCCCATCCTTCTTTTGCATGAAGAAATTATTGTGCTCCTGCACCACGACAACAATACAAAAGAATAAATTCTTTTTCATGCGAAATCTTCGTCAAAAATATGTTTCCCCATATGTGGGATGATCGGAGAAGTAGTCATTACATAGTCTAGTATTACCTTCAATCCTACCCCGGTTGATTACCACGTGACCGGGTATTGAACCTCGGTGTCTCGGAAGTTCAATTTCATGAAGTTGAGCTTTGTTGGAGTTATAAGCACACACCAAAATTTCATCTTCTTTCTCCCATTCAGATGTGTCTTCTTCCCACTTTTGAATTTGTTGATAAAATAATTCAACATCTGAAGACGATGAAGATTGTAAATGAGATGACCCTGCTCTGTAGTTCATAATTTGTATGAGGGAAAGATAGTTAGTTAGTCTGAAGATGAGAAGAGAAGTGATTATTATATAGGATTTTTTTAGATCAAGCATTGGATTCCCTTGTCACTTCATCATCAACATTGGATTCTAATCTCCAACATTGGATTCCCATGTCACGTCATCACCAGCATTGGATTATTATCTCCAGCATTGGATTATTATCTCCAATATTGAATACCTATCACATGTCACTTTATGACAAGCATCGGATTCCCATGTCACGTTATCACCAGCATTGAATACCTATCACATGTCACTTTATGACAAGCATCAGATTCCCATGTCATGTTATCACCAGCATTGAATACCAATCACTTGTCACTTTATCATAAGCATCAGATTCTCCTGTCACTTCATCCCCAGCATTGGATTTTTATCTCCAACATTGGATTTTTATCTCTAGCATTAGATTTTTATCTCCAACATTGGATTCTAATCTCTAGCATTGGATACCTATCACATATGACTTTATCACAAGCATCGAATTATCACTTCATCACCAAGTGTAAACTTTTGAAGGGAGTTAGAGGTGTTCTAACACATGTCACTTTATCATAAGCATCGGATTCTCCTGTCATTTCATCCCCAGCATTGGATTCTTATCTTCAACATTGGATTCTTATCTCTAGCATTGGATACCTATCACATGTCACTTTATCACAAGCATCGAATTATTTCTTCATCACCAAGTGTAAACTTTTGAAGGGAGTTAGAGGTGTTCTAACACATGTCACTTTATCACAAGCATCGGATTCTCATGTCACTTCATCCTCAGCATTGGATTCTTATCAACATTGGTTTTATAAGTACCTCACCAACATAGAGATCAAGCATTGTGCTAAGCATGACTTCTAGTTGAGGAACAGCATTCTCAGTGAAAGAAGATCAAGCATTATGTTATGCATGGCTTGAGGTCTCTGAAGACCCAGTTATGGGTACCAATCAAAAAGAAGACAAGATGTGGGAAAGAATTTCTATTATATTTCACAATAGAAGACTGGCTACTTGCTCAGGCCAGAGAACCCCAAAATCTCTCTCATGTCGCTGGTCATTGTTAGCAAGCAAGGCTAGCAAATTTAGAGGATGCATTCGACAGATTGAGTAAAGAAATCCGAACGGTGCATCTGAACTGTATATTATAAGTATTTATTTACATTTTAAATATTAGATCAATGAATTTATATGTTATTGTAATTGTTATTTTTTATAGCTTAATCAAGCAAAAAAATTTGTACGGTGAAGACCCGAACGAGAAAAGAGGTTTCTTGTTTGATCATGTTAGGTCAATCTTGAAAAATACTGAAAAGTGGAAGGATCATTCTGGGGCTATAGTTGGTAAGAACTCTCAGAATGATGACATGATTTTGATTCTAACTCTCCCACACAACAGAGACGTATAGACCTAAACACAGACAGTAATAAAATGAACCTTAATAGTACTGGTGATGAAGAATCTTCAATCTCAATTTTAAATACTCGACCTACTGGGAGAAAGAAAAAAAAAGCGGAGATAAGTTAGTGGTAAGAGTTGTGGTATGGAAACACAAACTAAAGCAAATGAAGAAATCTTAGAGATTTTGAAAAGAGGGCAAGAACAACTAGCAAAGGATAGGTCTTCTATGAATGAATTGTTGAAGTTAAAGGTCGAAAATAAAAAGAAAAAAATTAGAGTTTCAGAGTGCTAAGCAAGATCATGATATTATGGTGTTAGGCTTAGATAGCATAAAAGGAACTCCGGAGCGGCAATATTTTTGGCAGAAAAAACAAGAAATTATGAATAAAAACATAAAACAATCCCTATTTAGAGGATTATCGTCACTCGAAGGAACCGAATATGGAGGAAGCCAGTACAGCTGAGCCCAGCATAGAGGTGACCAATATGGAGGACATCAGTTTAGAGGAGGCTAGCATGGAGGAGACTAATATGGAGGAAGCTACTATGTAGGAGACCCACATGCAGGACCTCGATTTGGAGGGCCTCAATTTGGAGGGCCTCGGTTTGGAGGACTTCAATTTGGAGGGCCTCATTTTGGAGGAAGTCTATGTGGAGGAGACCAATATGGTGGAGCTCGATCTGGAGGACACCAGCACGAAGGAAGCCACTATGGAGGAAGCGACTATAGAGTTCTCGGGTATGAAGGAGAACAAGACGGGGGAAGCTACCATCATCGGTGACCAATTATTATATATATTTATTTATACATATAAATATATATAATATATAAATATATTTTAAATATAAATATATATACATAAAATAACATATATCTATATATATATAAATATATAATATTATAAATTTCATGTTCTCCAAATATGAAAAATATGGTTGAAGTTGATTCTCCATGTTCTCCATATTTGAATAACATAGTACAAGGGGGATCTCTAAATATAGAGATCCCCCGTTAAAATTGCTCTTAGGGGTAATGATTCTAACCTAATGTTCATAAGTATATATATATATATATAAGTATATTATTAATAATGTTATTATTATTACTATTATTCTTATGATTATGATTATTTTGCTCTTATCATTCAAACAACTGCACATTGCTTACCGGACTCGGAAATTATCCTGGATAGGCTTGTTACGATCATCTCATCGATACGTATCGAGATGAGACATGTTACATTTCGAGTTTGATTGCTCAAATTATGCTTTCTGGAGCGTTTGCGATCAATTTACTTAAACTTCAAATCTGTCCAAATGACGCCGGAATCGTGAACGGATGACGTTGTTGGACTTATATTAACATTACGAATCTAATAAAACTATCTGAGATCATATCTAAGGCCGTTTGTTTAATTTCACTGTTTTGCATAAATACGCAATTTGCAAACCACGTTATTTGAGCCCGCGCACACACTATAATTTCTTAAAGGCGACACGCTGCCCTCGAGGAAACACAAACTTTCTAGGTGACATAGGCCTTCTAGGCGAATGCTACCATTAGCGGTATACCCACCACGTGCTGGACGCTACTCACATATTCATAAGGAAACTCCGCCAAGTTCGTTCGTCGAGTTCACTCGACGAGTTCGTCGAGATCACTCGACGATTCATCTAGTCCACTCGACGAGTTCGTCGAGTCCATTCAGCAATTCATTGAGTTTACTCAACCGCCCGGACCTACCTACCGCCCCGTGACCTTGACTTTTCTCTCCCAAATTTCTATCGGCCTAAGCTACCCAAGATGGCACAATACACGCACGAGGGGTCTAGCTTGAATTGGGATGTTACATCGCGAATATTTGAGGGAGAATAAGGTTGCGCATGCGCGTGGCTTCAAAATCGCGAGTGTGCAAGAAAGCTAAACAAAGATTCAGTCAAAACAATAGTAAATGTGGTAGGTAGGGGGCCTATTTATAGAAAAACTCGGCAGTTATGTAATGCCTCAGGCACCGGGCTACGGATAGCAATTCCAGCATCTTGGCGCCTCGTAATCCGTCCGGCCCCGTCGCTGCTCCTCTCACATGCGAATGGTGAATGCCTCCAGGAAAGACCTTGGGTAAGAAGAAAGCACAACGAGACGGGCATAAAGAAAAAGATAGGTGCGACGCGGGAGTTTAGCATTCTGCAAGACATCAAACATTGCGCTAAACGAAAGTGTTATTTAAAATACAAAAGGGTCACTCGCCAAGCGAGAGCAAACCTAGAATGTCTCAGTCTTACAAAGCAGAATGAAAAGATACAGTTTGGAAACAAAGGAGCGAATGGAAGACTAGGGTAAGAGGAGGTGAGTGCCAATGGGCTCAGTATTGGACCCACTGTCAACGGCCCCGGCCTCGCCTCCCTGACCTCGGGGGCACTTGCGGGTAATACTAGGCGCTATCGGCAGTCATCTCCTGGTGGACCAAGGGCATCTAGTCTCGAGCTTGCACAATATGCCTTTCAGGAGAGGTCTCCTCGCACCCGCCTCCCTATTGCTCCATCTCCCCAGTGAGGTGCAAGTAGTCCCTCTCAAGGATGCTTAGCCGACGCTCAGTAGCTGCTTGGTGTTCATCCGCCCGATCATAGGCACCCCGCTGTGCCCGGATGAGCTTTTCTAGAACTTCCACCATCCTCTCCTTCATTGACTCAGCATCGCGAGGGTCGCCGAGAAAGTCCGCAAGATCGCTGGGAGATGGGGGGTGATAGCTCCCCGTTAGTGTTAAGGCCAGCCGTTGGTACCCCCCTATAACCCGACGAGGAATTTCAGCCTTTAATAAGATCGATTTCAAGCGAAAATGGGAAATTTGTCCTACTTACTTGGCGCAGGGACGGTGCCTTCCTCCGGTTACTGGCGAGAAGGGCCGGGTCTCCCCTCAAAGGGCCTCTCGGAGAAGGACTAGCGCAATTTCCCCAGTCCCGGGTGGGACGGCGCTTGCCCCGAGGGATGGATCTCGACTGAGTTCACGTGAGGCGATCGCGCGTGTGGTGGTCAAACCCATGATCCCACTAATTTATCGGGGATCATGGGGAGTTGGCTAACTGCACCCTAATTTGCTATAAAAAAACATGACGGTCTCATCAACTTAGTTTTTCCCCGGTCCAGAGAATCAGACCGCCTTAGCTCGAAGTCGGACTAGGTGCGCAAACAGCCAATGAAAAATAGCAGCAAGTTTTTTTAACGTAGAAAACCCGAAAATGGTGAAAACTACTTCACCGGATCTGTGTCGGGACAAAATCTACTATTTCGTTCAATTTTCAAGAGTTGAGAGATTTTCACTGAGGGTGACATACCACCTCTCAGTTACAAGTTCTAAATATGGAAACAACAGAAAATAAATTAAGTCATCAGAGTTTCGATGGAAGCACTCCAGTGGGAAGAAACGTTAAGCTTCTGGAGCCTTCATGAAAGCGCTCATGCTGAGTCGGAAACTTGATGAGAGCACTCATGTGAACTTGAATGTCGCGACCTTGAAGCCTTGAGATGCCTTTGCGCTAGAGAGGGAGCGTGACGAATCCCGAACGGAGGAACAATCTATGTCCCACATCTTCGCCAGAAAACCTCAGAGTTTTCTCTAGCCTCTGAACTTGCTTCCTTTCAAAAGGTCTATGAGTCTTTTTATAGTTTTTTGAAGGGATATGCTGGTAATTGCGTCGGGGCAGAATTTGTTTTAGCGAATGGTGTCGCTCCATTTTGGTCCTTAGATCACCAATTTTAGCGAAATAACGAAAGTGCCCCTAGTGAGGTTGGGGCAGCCTGGGCGGGCGTCGCGCCTGCTCCGGCATGGTGCGCTTCTGCTCGGGTTGGTTGTGATTGTGTGCGCTCCTCCTTGCACGGTCGCTTGGTCCCCTTGGCTTGACTCGAAAATTCTCAAGGGGAACCCAATCCAAGTGTCATGTAAAAGTCCACGACTTGCCATTCCCGGGCTTTTTTATCCATGATGGGGTTCCACCAAAATTTTTGAAGCCAAACCTAGAAGATTTAGACTAATGACACAAAGCGAGCTAACCCAATCGAACGAGTCGGGCACACAAATCCGCGCTCACCCCAAAGGCCCAAAAATGCCCCAAATGGGGAGCGAAGCCAAGTGCGAACAATCGTGCAAGAAACAAGCACGCCCTCGTGCGAGCGGCGCGGGCGAACGGGCGGCCTGCGCGTGCGCACGAGCCTCGTGCGTGCAAGTAGCCCTCACGTGCATGTCGCCTTCGCGCGCGCGCGCCACCCCTCCCATGCGCGCCTCCCTCGCACGCAAGGTGTGTGGGCGCGCGCACACCGGCGGCCAGTTTCCTCTGCCGCCTTCAGCCGCCACCGTCGTCGGGCACCTTGCCCGGGCTGCCCGGACTGCCCAAGGGGGCACGTCCATCATTTTGTGAAAATTGGTCATCCAGGTGACCGAAACAGAGCAACACCATTCCTCAACTCAAGACCCAGCCCGACGCAATTACGAGCACGACCCTCCAAAAAATTATGAAAAAGTCCTCTGGGATTCATTTGAAGACAAGCAACTCTAGGGACTAGAGAGAACTCTCAGGTTTTCCGGCGAGAGCGTGGACTTATATCGTTTCTTCACTTGGAATTCGCTCTGCTCCCTCTCTAGTCCGCCCACTCCTAATCGCTCACTTGGACGCTTTTGTGATCCCGAAAGATGGCGCAGAGGAACGCTCTCATCACAGCTTCGTGGACAGTTTATTTTCTGTTTTTTCAGTACTTAAAGCTTGTAACGGAGAGCTGGCCTGTTACTCTCCGAGGATTTCTCAACACTTGTAATCAAAGCTAAACAGTGGATTTCGGTCTGACACAGATCCGACCACGTGGTTTTTCACTCTTTTCGAATTTTCCACGATAAAAAATTCCTCTTATCATTACTGCTAAACTTTCATTGACTGTTTGCATGCCCGGTCCAACTCCGAGCTATGACGATTTGCTTCTCTAAACCGGAGGAAAACCGAGTGACCGGCAACAATCCCTGGGCCAGGGTCCACAACTCAAAGGTAGGCTTACTATTGCCTATTTGTTGACTATTAAATGTCCAAACCAAAAAAGTTTTGTGGGCACTTGGTAATAAAAAGGAATTTGTAAAAGCATCGTCTATCTGCATAATTTTTTGGTGATTGTTAACCGCAAACCCGCTATTTGTTAGTCGCACCCCAAAATCTCATAACTTTTCACGTCTTTTCGAAATACGTCTTGTACATGTAATTTTAGGAAAAGTGCTCAACACGAAAGTTGTAGATCGCATTGAGATCTACAACTTTCGTGTTTAACACTTTTCCTAAAAATGCATGTACAAGACGTACTTTGAAAATATGCTCAGGTTTTGCGTCTTTCAGAAATACCCTTGTACATGCAATTTCAGGAAAAGTGTTCAACACAAAAGTTGAACACTTTTTCCTGAAATTACATGTACAAGAGGTATTTTGAAAAGACGCGAAAAATTAGAAGATTTTGAGGTGCGACTAGCCAATAACGAAGTGCGGTTAACAATCACCATTTTTTTACTAATCCCAGCTCTAAAAGAAACTAGAATTGTTATCTGTAGGTATTTTTATTATCCCCAGTTCATTGCAAAAAATCAAAATAAAATTTAAAAATAAAAGATGTTTATTCCTGCAATTTCACAATACTCTGTCTTAGGTTGTGTTTGACGTGGCTTATTTGCTTCGGTGAGCTTGGACAAAAATGTCATTGTCATATCAAAATCTTATGCACCAAACTAATTTTTATTTTTGATAACGGTAATAACATTTGTCATACCAAACATGTAATGACGATTTTGGCCAACTACATCAAAACAAATAAGCTGCAATAAGTCGTGTCAAATACAGCCTTAATAAAAAATAGTAAATTTTCTTAAACCAATGAGTGAGTTGATATATTTACTTATAAGTTAACATCACAAAAAAATTAACTATTCATGGGACAAAAAAATTAAAAAAAAATAAATAGAGTTATTTGAATAAGAATTCTGTATATGATCATCAGAGACTACAATAAGAGCAAATTGCAACGGAAAAAGAGATTGAAAAATCACACGATTTTTATTATTGGTTAGATATTTTGTTTTCATATATAGCATTTTTAACTCAAATAAAGGGTTAAATCTTAAATATTTTATTTTGGAATAGATCACTCTGCCTGTATAGTTCTCTAATAAAATTAGGACCCTCTGATGTTAGCACCGCATATTTCAATATTAGCACTCAAAATCTGTTTTTTTAGGGGTGTTTTAGGCTTCGTTTGTTTCGGCGTTTCGCCGCTTTCGTTTGGAGCAAACGCTGTCGAACGGCGGTAAACAAACGGCCGCCGCCGGCATTTACTCCGTTTGCACCCGCAGCAAGGAGGAAACGACCCCGATCAGCTCTGTTTCGACCCTCGCCTCTCCCCCTCCATTTCCAAAGTGATCTTTTGACCCACCGGATGCACCCGCCACTGCCGAACCAAATATAGCCTTAAACTTCCTATTAGCACTACACAAATCTTACCCTTATCCGCATTCAAAATCTTCTCCCGCGAGAACGTTTGCTTGTTCTCGCCACTCATTGGTTCCAGCCGCTGCTAATTCATAGAGCTATTGCCATTGCCACGTGTTTGGTAGGATTTCTTCATTCTCGTGTACTTGTTTTTTTAGGGATTTAAGTTCCGTTTGGGAGAACTTATTTTCACCGGACAAGGGATTACGACCGCATGAATCGGACCCATGCACGCCAAACGGGCTTTGATGAAATGATATGCTTTGATTCGTTGTGTCGGCAGAAGTACCCACAAATGAATGAGGCTTTATGCTATATACAATCACGTGATATTGTAACAGGGAGTGTGGCGAGTCCCTGGATGGACCGGCCATCATTATATTGCATAACATACATTTACTCACAGGCAACTTACAAATTAGTTGTATGAGCCTCTACATGAGTAGAGTAGTTTATTGGCTTTATTTATTATATATCATATTGCATGTTTGTTCGTTTTGCATATTGGCTTTATTTATTACTAGCATTTTTGAACGGACTCCGTCCATTCTCGATACGTCGCTACGGGCTTCGCCCGAAACCAAGCGGGCTTCGCCTGCCTCACCCCCGGCGGGCCTCCCAAAGGAAGAATATAATTAAATTAACTTTAAACAAAACAAAATTATAAAAATTAAAAACTGAAATCCAAAACTTAAAAACTTTAAATAATATAATTAAATTATAAAAAAACAAAATTAAAAAAAATTAAAAACTGAAATCCCGAGTAAACAGAACCCGCTTCCGCCGTCCTCCTGCTTCCTGCCCGCCTATTCCGCCAGCGGCGGAGCCGCCAAGGGCCTGCCCAGCACCCACCGGGGGGTTCGCCAGCCTCCGGCGAACCCGCTCGCCGCCGGACAACCCCCGGCGGGTTCGCCGGAGACCGGTAAACCCCCCGGTGGACGCCGGGCAGGCCATTGGTCGCTCCGCTGTTGCCCGCCGGCAACAGGTGGTGAATCGTGAACGGGCTTGAGGCGGAAATGGGTATCGGGAATTCTGGAGGCGTGAACAGTGCTTTAAAAAGGATTTGGATATTGACAGCCCTCCTCTCTTGAATCCAACGGCCAGAAATTGAAGTTGTTTGATCGGACGGTCCGGATTCATTCCGCGGTGTGCTTCAAGAATGTTATATTGTTTTATATAATAAAGATATATCATTATCTCTCGTGTATTTAGGTACATGTAAAGCACGATAATCATAATAGTGCGAGAGCAAATTCCGTCGTATGATCCGTGATTTCAACAATGTAGATTGTTTGCAAAATTATATGGCATTATTTGTGTAATACAGTCGTATTGAAAAGTAATCGCATTTTAAATCAATCATGCGCAGAAATTTGTGCTGGCAGACAACAAAATAAAAGGTCCAAAGGCAACGGTTATGACCACCATCAAAAAAACAGAACTGCTTTTGAACATAAAAGTGGATGGAATTTGTTAGGTGAGGAACCACTGCATTCATGACCGTCACTGCCATGCCAAACATAACTTACAACAACATTCAAGCCTTTATCCCATTATAATGGGATCGGCTATATGGATCCTTTGTCGCCACTATGCCCTATCTTTTGTCATAATCTCACTAATGTCTAAGTACATCACGTCTTTCCTTACCGTTTCATTCATGACCACCACCCGTGCCAAAAGTAGCCTAATAAAAAAATATCTTGAATCTGTGACATCTGTCAGTTACAGCATGTTAAGACGGCAGAATGCAAGCACATAATCTTTTACACATACGTCAGCATATTACTGCATGCAAAACGGATACGGTAAAAAATCACGTATTGATCGGTTTTAGATACACAAATAACAAGGGGGTAAATCATATTTTTTTACAAAAATAAACCAGTGAATAAACCACATTCAGGTAACTGAAAGAGGAAAACTTCAGGTAAAAAACATTGAAAGGGAAACCGATGAATACTTCAAGAAGAATCCTGCGGCCATTAAACAAAACTAACTGATGTTGCACCAGATTTCTGGTGCTCTTACTATTTAAGCACCAGAATTGTGCCTCACCATCTCCATGTAAGAGAAATAGAAAGAGAGAGAGAGAAGAGAGAGAGAGAGAGAGAGAAGAGAGAGAGATGGCCACGGTTAGAGTTTCATTGCCGGCTCCATCTGCTGTTGAAGATTCAGAGCTACTCAGGAAGGCCTGCCAAGGTTATTCAATTGTTCATGCTTTCATTTTTTTTTTTGGAAAAAATCTGTCGATTTCAATGATCAAGACATTAAAGATTGAATTTTGAGAGTTTAATCTTATTCTAACCTGCAGAAAAAATGAAATCAGGTGCTTGACGTTAATGAAATATTGTTGCTCAGTCCGAATAAACCTTGTTTTGTATGAAAAAATAATGAAACCCCATGCAAGGAACATTGGAATTTCCTCTATTTTTTTAAAGTAGGTATAGAATAAACGACATTCATGCATATTTGATCATAAAGCACGATTAATCGACAAAGAAGATGTTCTTTTTTTAAAAAAATCATAAATCATGAACAATTAACGAGAAAAAAAAAAGATGTTTTTATTAACTTGCATAAACCATCATGCATGATTCCAGGATGGGGGACTGATGAGAAGACGGTGATTGATATTCTAGCTCATCGAGATGCAGCACAGAGGTCGCAAATCATGCAATCTTACGAAGAACTCTACCATGAAAACCTCATCAAGAGACTTGAATCGGAGCTCTCCGGCGATTTTGAGGTATTCAAACACGCCATTACATCCCCTGAAACCAATTGATTACAGGTGGAAGCGCCTAGAATTTATATTAAATGTGTGAGATTGCATGAATTTCTAAATGTGGGATTATGTTTTCAATAATAGAACTAACAAATAATGAGAACGTAGTAAAGAATATAAAGGCCTAACTTGAAAAATTTGGATGTTAATGTAGAAAGCAATGTACCGTTGGATATTAGACCCTGTTGAACGAGAGGCAATCATAGCCAACGAGGCTCTGAAGGAGGAGTTAAACTATCGAGTAATCATTGAGACTGCCTACATCAACTCTACCGATGAACTTTTGGTGGTGAAAAAAGCCTACCAACACCGCTTCAAGCGCTCGCTAGAGGAGGACGTTGCATCAAACACGAGCGGCGATCTTCGAAAGGCATGTCGAAAGTATGATGACTTGAGTTTCCACAATTTGATGGTGTGCTTATGGATCATTCATTTTCTTTTGTAGCTTTTGGTGGGTTTAGTGAGCGCATATAGATATGATGGAGAGGAAGTTGACAGCAGTCTAGCGTCATCTGAAGCCAACATTCTTCATGATGCCATCAAGAAGAGAGAATTCAGCCATGATGAGGTGATAAGAATTTTTACAACAAGGAGTAAATGTCAACTTAATGCTACACTCAATAGATACAAGGATGAAAATGGAGTTTCAATCTCAAAGGTATTGGAACCTATTTGATTGATGTTTTCGGATTCAAAGTTATGCGCATATATCTCGTATGATTTTGATGATTTTTGTTATCAGGACTTGTCGACCGGAGCTCCAGATCTGCTCCCTTTGGCACTTCGAATCATCATCCGTTGCATTGTCTCCCCTCACAAGTACTTTGAAAAGGTAATAAATATGGCTGGTCAAGCCAATGAAATGGAGATAGAAACATGTTCAAGAAATTGATGATTCAGTTTTTGACTCATTTTGAATGAGAAAAAGAAATTACCTTTTTATGTGATTTTCAAGTGTTTGTGGAGCATAAAATCCATATACTAATCACTAATCACATCAATAGAAAACTTCCTCCATAAATTTCTACGAAGTTCAAACAGTCAAAAGAGCCCTAGGTGAAAACATCATTAAGGGAAATCCTGATCATAAGGGGATTAGACAAATTGT
This sequence comes from Platanthera zijinensis, assembly GCA_039513925.1. Lineage (NCBI taxonomy): Eukaryota > Viridiplantae > Streptophyta > Magnoliopsida > Asparagales > Orchidaceae > Platanthera > Platanthera zijinensis. Next base: position 121,207,581 of record CM077091.1, read on the forward strand.
AGTTCAAAGTAAACAACTATTGAAAAATCATGAAATGAATGAATGTCTTACATTTTGCTACACAAATAGATTTTCATTATGACACCATGTCTCAACACATGTTAATGTTAAAATCAACTTATGAAGTAACTTTTTGTTTGGAACAATTATAGCTCCTTCGATCAGTGCTGAACAAAGCGGAGATCGACGAAGATACTCTAACTCGCATAATTGTCACTCGGGCGGAGAAAGATTTGAAAATTGTCAAAGATATGTATGAAGAGAGGGTTAATGCAAGTCTTGCAGATTCCATAGGAAAGAAGGCCTCAGGGAAATACAAAGACTTTCTCTTAGCATTGGCTGGGAACTGAACTCAAAGCACGCTGCATGGCCTCAACTGAATAAATATTTTTTTGTTTGTTGTGATGAGGAAGAACTTACTGAAATTTGATAATTTTTCTGAGTAGTTTTTGTGTTTGGGTTTCATTATTTGTAGTAGCTTCAGTTGAGTTGGTGGTTTCATAGAAATAAACTTCTGCATGGTCAACTTGTGGATTTCAAAATTTTATCTGTGTAGGCTACAATGCTTTTCAATACAAACCATTTCTTATGTTTCTCTAAATTTTACTTTTACGAGTTTGAGTTCAACAAACTTAACTGAGTTTTAGCCCGATCATAAGTTTGAATTTGAGTTGACTTCAGTAGCTAGCTAGCTTGTTGGGAAAGCGAGGAGATGTTGATGAATTGTAGGCGCTGCAGCTATGAAATTGGGAAAAGAAGGTGAAATTTGGGAGTGGAAGTAAAGCTTTAAACATGTACAATACCAATCTAGCACTTGATTGGTATGCTTTGAAAATGCTGAATGTACTAGATTCAGCCATTTATTTGGTACCTAAGAATATCTAAGGATTTTAAATTACACATGCCTTGAAAGTTTATCCAAAGTGATGATTTCTTTCACACACAAAATAAATATAACTGAAATCATTACTTTCTACAACTAATTCATGAATCTGTTGTGACCCCATCCTGTCACTAGTCGGTCAAGGATGGGGTCACAACCAGAAAATGATGGCCATGTGTGCACCAGCCAAGTAACAAGTACAGATTTGGCCCATGCGTGAAACAGCGGAACAATAACAAGGAAACAAAAATCATGTGATCACGCATCCAATGATGTTGGTCTTGGAGATACAACATAATTTGTGTTGGCGAGCTGCTCGCTTGGGAGCAGGTTTTGACACTTGAGTTATCGTACAACATATATGAGGCTCCTTTGTTGACGGCTCAGGAGTTTTAGTAACAAGAGATTATGATTTCATCCTTCATTTGCTGAAGGAGAGAAGAATAAAATTTCAGGTAATCTGGCTATGTTTATTAGAATACAAAGGAGAAGACAGCTATTGAGAAGTTATGATTTGCGATTAAGCTACTATCATAGTATACAGAAGCAGGAACTTGATGCTTGTCCAGCAACATATTAAGAGCTGCATGATTAAAATGGAAACGGGATAATAGAAAGATACTACGTTTTTTTTTTTGCAAAAAATGTCCTAGTTTTGGGGCACATTATATAGTAGCATCCGGTGCAAATAATTTCAGGTTTTATTTGAAGCCACGCAAACTATTATCAATAGATTCTGGCGTGCAATGTTTATGCTGCATGAGTTTTGGGATACTTTGGATAGGTTTTAATTAAGAGATTGGGATATTGGAGGCTTTTGGATGTAATGGAGAGCCAGATGTGAAGAGCTGATAAGTGAATAATCCATAATTTATTGTCATGATGGTGAATGAAGGGGGATATTGTTGAAGTATGTTCCACAAGTTATTGTTGAAATGGATGGTACATCAGATCTAGGCTCTGTTCGGCGCAGAAGTGGCGTCGTGAATACCATGGTTATAAACCATCATTATAAACCTTCATTCATGAAGGTACGACCTCGCCTAAAAAACTTCATCCACTTTAGTGTTCAAAACTAGTTTTATTTTCTTGGTGGCAGTTATAACCATCATTTTGCCAAACATGCATTCTATAATGGAGGAGTTTTTGTCCAAACTCGCTGTGAATTTGTGATGCAGGGCGAACCTATATGACGAGGAAATACTGAATGACACTCCTACGTGCAACCATGAATGAATCCAATGGTTTATTTGCAATAATTAATATTTGTAAAGCAATATTAATTTGATTGACCACAAATAAGTAAAACTATCAAATACGGAAACACGTGTGATGGTACTGTTAGCAAAACCAATTAATTCATTCTATTGTTGTTGTCCTTTCTATATATGGAGGCGGACACAAGATATAGCAAAAATAAAACAATATGTAGAAAAATAGAGACATATTGTAACACTCCCCCTCAAGTTGTGCGTGAGATGTTGGTGATGTCTAACTTGACAACAATTCTTCCAAAGGTAATTTCACTCAAGCCTTTCGTGAATATATCAGCAGTTGTCTATCTGAGGGAACAAAGTGAGTACACACAAATCCTTTTTCAATGTTCTCCTTGATGAAATGATCCACCTCAATATGCATTGTGCGATCATGTTGGACCGGATTGTGTGTGATGCTGATAGCAGCCTTGTTATCGCAGTACACCGGACAAACTCATCTTACTAGCTGGTCGGTGAACATGTCGGAGCTTTGAAGTGCCCTTCTGGGCCTTACTCTTGCCAAGGACCTCATGGACGGTGTGCCTGGAGTTATTCTTGAGGACGACTCGGCATTTGCGTGTTCTACTCTCAAGTCTCAACCGTACTCTATCGGGGCTATTTGATGGCGATGTTGAGGCTTTGCTTGCTAGTATCATGAAATAATGTCGAAGACTCGTTATTTCATAAATCGATCGAAGAGCCAACTCCGCTGCCGATTATGTGACCAATATTGCTTGTGTGAGGGACTTTGTGTGGGAAAGGAGAAGGCCCCTAACTCAAGCTCTTTCTTTTATCCTCATCCAAGACCTTTTGCCTATGTAACTTTCCTTCATTTTTATTTATATATATATATATATAGGCTAAGGCTAGCTTCAAGGATAGGCTCATCTTGAGAGAGACCCGGGTCAACTAGCAATGACCGCAACTATAGACCTTCACAAACACCATGAGCCATAGCCCAAAACTCTGCTTCGGCACTTGATCTTGCCATGACCTGTTGTTTTTTACTCCTCCAGGTGACAAGATTTCCACTAACAAGATAACAATACCCTGAGGTAGATCGTCGATAGAACCGGCCCAATCAGCATCAGTGTAGACCTCAATTTTTAGAGCCGAATTGGGGGAAAACAATATTCCACTCCCAGGTGAGGACTTGAAATATCTGAGGATTTTGTTGGCAGTATCAGCATGATAAGTCATCAGAGCGCGCATAAATTGGCTAATAACGCTCACAGCATAAGCTATATCTGGATGGGTATGGGCCAGGTAGATCAGTCTCCCTACAAGCCTCTGGAATTCAGGAATATTTTCAATATTCTTTCCATCATCACGACTCATTCTGTGGTTCTCTTCAATTGGAGTGTTCGCTGGTTGGCAGCCACTCATTCCAGTCTTCTTAAGAAGATCCAAAGTATACTTTCTCTAAGAGATAAAGATCCATTGCTTGGACCTTGCCATTTCGATTCCCAAGAAATATTTGAGAGAACCCAAGTCCTTGACCTCAAACTCAGAAGCCAACTTTTGTTTTAGAAGCTTGATTTCTTCCACATCATCACCTGTGTTAACGATGTCATCAACAAAAACAATAAGAAATGTAAGTTTTTCGGTCCTATACTTGATGAACAGAGTATGATCGGCATTACCCTGGTGATACCCAAAAGACAGCATGACTTTGTGAAATCTCCCAAACCAAACTCTTGGAGATTGTTTCAGTCCATATAGGGCTTTCTTTAATTTTCAGACGTGTCCCACTGAATTTTTAAGAGTAGGGCTTGTTGGGAGAGACATATAAACTTTCTCATCCAGATTTCCATGGAGGAAGGCGTTTTTACATCAAGTTGTCAAAGATTCCACCAGTTACAAGCAGCATAGGATAGAAGGACTCTGATAGTATTCATCTTTGCTACAGGAGCAAACATTTCTTGATAGTCAATTCCAAGAGTTTGAGTATACCCACTCTCCACCAACCTTGCTTTACACCTTTCAACCACACCCTGAGAATTTTGTTTGATTGTGAACACCCATTTGCACCCAACCGATTTCTTCCCAGGGGGAAGAGGCAATAAATCTCATGTGTTGTTCTTTTCAAGCACAGTAATTTCCTCAAACATCACTTCTCTCCACACGGGAATCTCCAGGGCACTCGGTCAAGATGTTGGTGTGAATATGGACGCAAGGGAAGACACAAAGGTCTTATGAGATGTGAAGAATGAGTCATAAGAAACATAATTAGACAGGGGGTATTGAGTGCAGGACCGGATACCTTTGTGGAGAGCAATTGGAAGCTCAGAAGGCCCTGAATCCGGGTCTAATGATTATTCTGGTAGCAGGTCAGGTGTGTCATTGGGCCTCTTTCTCCGCCAAGCGTACACCTACAAAGTAGGAGCAGTGAGAGTAATAGTAGTATGGACAGGAATATCACTCACTTCCGACGATAGAAACTCCCCTTGAAGTGAGAGAGATATGAAGGAGGAACAGACAGAGGTACAGACGGTGAGGGCAAAGACGAAGAGGGCAAAGAAGGTGAGGCACCCGGGCCAGGATAATAAGCCTCGGTTTGACGAAACGTAACATCAATGGTAATGAAAACCCTCTTAGTAAGAGGATGAAAATATTTGTACCCCTTTTGAGTAGGAGAGTAACCAATAAACACACACTGTAGGGCGCGAGGATCAAGCTTGGTGGGAGGAGGGTGATGGATGTGAACAAAACAGACACAACCAAACACCTTAGGAGAGATTTGAGAGCAAGGAACACGTAGAGTCCCGAGAGGAGTGGCATTCCCAAGAATACGAGAGGGCATGCGATTAATAAGATACGCGGTCGTAAGGACAACATCGCTCCAGTAATACTTGGGAAAATGCATTGTGTCTAAGAGACAGTGAGTCACTTCCAAAAGATGACGATTCTTACGTTCTGCAACCCCATTTTGAGCAAGAGAATAAGCACAAGTGGTTTGAGGTATAAATTCATGATTAGCCAGAAACTCAGCAAAGTGTGAATCCAGATATTCACGACCATTATTACCGCGAAGGATTTGAATTTTAACATTAAACTGGGTGGAGATCATGTTATGAAACGTTTTGAAGGTGGGGAAACCGTCACTTTTTGCAGTAAGTATAACCAGGTAGTGCGAGAAAAACAGTCAATAAAAGTGACAAACCAAACACAACCAGAAATAGAAGATATGGGACAAGGTCCCCAAACATCATAGTGAATCACAGTAAAAGGAACTGAACTTGGCAAAGAAACATGATTAAATGTAGTACGACAATGTTTGTTAACAGCATAGACATCACAAACAAATGAAGTAAAAAAACAGCAGCAGACATAGCAGGTAACAATAGCTTCATAACAGGTATAGATGAGTGTCCTAAGCGACAATGCCAGGAATAAAGGTCGGATGTGCTGGAGTGAAGGGCCAGAGGAGGTGCCACTGGGCTGGAGTCGAGCACGTACAGACCATTGACCAGACTATCAGAGCTAATCATCGTCCCCGTCTTCAGGTTCTGAAATACACAAGAAGAAGGGTGAAAGATTACTGAACAGTTCATGAAATTAGTCAGATGCCTAATAGATAGCAAATTACTTGTAAAATTTGGAACATGCAGAACTGATGATAAGGTGAGAGAGGAACAGGAGATGGAGCCCTTCCCAGCAATAGAGGAAAGGGAACCATCAGCCATGCTCACCTTATCACGACCAGAGAGAGCAGTATAGGAAATAAAACTTGAAGCGGAGTCAGTCATATAGTCGGTGGCTCCAGAGTCAATAATCCAATGAGTGGAAGGGCGAGAAGCAGCAGAGTGAGCACCTGGGGTCCCAATGTGGGCATACGAAGACAATGCAGAAGACTTCGTAGAAAGACCTTGCATCATGCGGCGAAGAGCAAGGACTTCATCAGCCGAGAAAGCACCAGGGAGGACAGAAGAATCAGCACCATGCAGAGCAGGAGAAGTATCCATAACAGCATCAGTGAGATGGGCAAAACGAGGTGTGCGACCAGAGGAGCGGCCGAAGCCAAGACCACCACGAGGAGGAGCACCGCCTCTCGGTGGAGGAAAACCATGGAGTCGAAAGCAGGTGTCTCTGGTATGACGGGTCTTCCCACAATAATCACAGAGAAGGTGGTCTTTATCAGTACCCTTCATCTTAGAATCACGGGTCGGACGAGCCCCCGACAATGAAGGGGTACCAGCAGCTAGAGCAGAATTCTCAGGAGCAGGGTCGGGAAGAAGAGACTGACGACGATCAAACTCCTGTTGGACAATGCTATAAACCTCTAGAAGGGATGGTAATGGCACACGCCCCAAAATCTGAACACTAATCTGATCCAAGTCCCGATGAAGACGATGAAGAAACTCAAAGACCCGGTTGCGATCCTCGCGAGCACGGACCATAGCCTCATCAACAGGGCTAACAAAGGTGAGGGAATCAAAATGATTGTATTCCTGATACAACTGAGTGAACTCCAAATAGTAAATAGATGGCGGGCAATCGCCCTAGCGTAGTAAGGATATATTTCGTCTCAACTGGAATATTTGGGTAGCATTTCCCTTTTAAGAATAAGTAGTCTCTGCACGCCACCAAATATCAACAGCAGTATCCAGAAATAAGTAGTGACGAGCGATGGACTCCTGCATAAAATTCGTTAGCCAATACATGACTAAGGAATTTTCGGAATCCCATTGAGGCCAATCAGTGGCAATCTTCTTCGGTTCCTTCGTTAGCCAAGTGACATACCCAAAAAGGCGACAGCTCTTAAGAGCAAGTGTTATAGAGCGAGACCAGGAAAGATAATTTGAATCATCTAATCGGATGGTAGTAATCTGCAGTGTATTGTGATCATGACTCCCACGCAGAGAACTTGCATGAGGAGGAACCAGTGTGGAGGTAGAATCACTAAGAGAAGACATATAAGGTCAAGAATATAAATCTGGAGACCAAGCGCCACGCCAAGCAGCAAAGGGCGACCGATTACGCCGAGCAAAGATCTAAGGAGAAGAAGAGATGAATAGAAATCAACTCCATACCATGGCTGGAAAAAGGCAAACGACGTCGGAAGGAAGCACAGGCCTCACCGCATGTCCAGTGCCGGAAGGAGAAGGGCTACAAACCCTAGGAGGCCCGCTGGAAGAGAGGGAGAAAGCGGCGCAGGAAGAGGAGGAAGCGGCACTGGAAGGCTGACTCGGCGAGCGGGAAAATTTGTCGGGTCTGTCGCGAGCGAGACGCGGGAAGGCCGTCGGTTCTGTCGCGATCTGTCGCGGGCGAGACGCGGGAAGAGTGGGTGAGACGGGGAGCGGGGAAGCCTGAGCGGGTGAGATACGGGAAGAACGGGTGAGGAGGTGGAAGTGGGGAGAGCGACGAACGGAAGACGAAGAGCGGCTAGGGCATTCGTGGCTTTGATACCATGTTAGCAAAACCAATTAATTCATTATATTGATGTTGTCCCCTCTATATAAGGAGGCGGACACAAGATATAGAAAGAAAAAAACATATGTAGAAAAATAAAGACATTGTAACATGTTGAAGTATGTGACCGGGCGGTTTGGCGGTCTGAGCCTGGCGGGTTGCAGACCGCGCGGTCTAGCGGTTTCTCTCCAGCGGTTTGATATCCAGGCAGTTGCTGTTTGTAGTCCGGCGGTCTGGCGGGTTGTCTCCGGTGGCTTGGGTACCGGGCGGTCTAGTGGTCTCCTACCGCATCTCGCTCTCTTGCTCTGGTCTTGCCGAGCGGTTAGCCCATTGTCTGGTTAGCCCATTGTCTAACCGCGCGGCCTGAGCGGTCTGCTTATTTCTAACCGCTCAGTCTCTGTACATTTTTTAGTCTCACATTGTTAGTTTGTACTCTCTCCCCTCTCCTCCATTCTATAAAAGGGAGGCCATACATTTGTAAATGATATCTTTTTGGATAATAAAACTTTCAATTATTCAAAGTTCCGGCTTGTTTTTTAATCGTTTGTTCGCTACTTTCACATGGTATCAAAGCCCTCGATCTTTGGTTCCTGATTCTGTGCGTTCTGTCTGTCCGTGCGACCTGTCCGCGCGGCCTGCCTCTTCTTCTCGCGGCCTGTTTTCCGCGACTTGTTTCTTCCGCATGTTTGCTTGCGCCCTGTTCGCGCGTCCTGTTTCTTTTGCTTGTTTCTTTCTTGCGACCTATTCTAGTCGTCGCGCCCTCCTCTTCTTTAGTCGTCGCGACCTGTCGCCGCGACCTCTTTTGCCTTGTTCGCCTTTCGCCTACCGGCAACCCCCTCTTCTGTTCGCGCGGTCTGTCTTCTAGCCGCCCGACTTCTTACCCTCTGTTTGGTTCTGCGGCTTGGTCGTGGCTTTTCTGGCCGCTGGTGTCTGTCATCGTGACCGCTGCAGTTCTCCTTCTCTCTTTCTCGTGGCTTGTTTCCTAACCGTGCGGCTTGTTTCCTTCTCCCTTTCCCGCGGCTTGTATCTTAACCGCGCGGCTTCCTATTGCTTCCTTCTATGGCTGTTTCTCAGAATTCAACTGCCACCACTCCTGTAGCCACTCCGGCTCCGCCCCCTCTTCCTACTCCTTCCGGAAACCTTGGCACGGTTTCTAAACTAGTTGGTTCCAACTATCCGGATTGGAGTGTTTCTTTCACCTTTCTCCTTCGCTCTCAGCGCAAACGTCATCACCTTACCGATGACCCTCCTCCAGATTCTGCTCAATTTGACGAATGGGATGCGAGTGATGCGTTTGTCCGCACTTGGCTGGCTAACAGCCTCTCTGATGAATGCCTTCCCGTCATACGCCATGATGAGACGGTCAAGGCCGCATGGCTTCACCTTGCTGCTCTTTAATAGAAGGGGACCCAGACGTCCCGGATCTATACTCTTTATGCGGACCTCTTCGCCCGTCCTTCCATGACTCCTGCTGCAGCTTATCAGCAAGTTCAGGCTCTTGACGTTGAGATCCTTCAGAATCGCCCCTTCTCCGCTGACTTGGCCGAGCAACACAAACACTTCCAGGAACTCCTGATTGTTTGTTATCTTCTGCGACTCCCCGAGTCTTTTGATATGATCCGCCAGCAGATCTTGGGTGAAGCAGAGTCTCTCACCTTGGATGCCACCGCGGCTCGCATTGTCGTCGTTACTTCGCTGCTCAAGTGCCCTCTGTTGTCCTCCCCTCCTCCACAGGATGCTTATGCTCACCAAACTCAGCGGGATAGCACTAGTGGCCGCAGCCACTCAGGGGCGCGCGGTCCGTCAAGGTTCCTTTGCTCTCACTGTGGTCGTACCAGCCATTCTGTTGAACGCTGCTGGCAGAAACATCCTCATCTTCTCCTCTCTGGTAATACTTCTTCCTCAACGTCCGCCTCCTCTCGGCCATCTGCCTCTGTGGCCACGACCTCAGGTAGTGCTCACGTCGTTACCCAAGGTAAATGGTTGATTGACTCTGGTGCTACAAATCATATGACCGGCAATCCTCAATGTTTCTCTCTTCTCGAAACGCATGATCGGTTACCTCCGGTCCTTGTTGCGGATGGTTCTCCTTCCCCGGTTCATGGGACGGGCATGGTTCAAGTTACCCCGTCGCTTCGCTTAGCGGACACCCTCTATGTCCCGAAGTTTCCTTACAATTTACTATATGTTACTACTTTATGCAAGCAACTTCAGTGCTCTGTCTTATTCACTCCTACTTCTTGTCGTTTTCAGGACCCGAGGACCCAACGGACGATTGCTACTGGGACTGAGAGCGGCGGCCTCTACTTTCTCGACAACGTTTCCGCTCTGTCTGCCTTCTCTTCCTCGTCTACTGATCTGCTTCAATGGCATCTTCGTCTTGGACATCCTCCTGCTCGGATTCTTCGTCAGCTTCTGCCCCACTTACCGCAAACCAGTCCTCCGCTCAACTGTGATGCATGTCAGCTTGGCAAACATCACCGCTCCTCCTTCCCGCCGAAGCAAGGTCGTGGTTCCTCTCGCCCATTTGATCTCATTCATTCTGATGTCTGGGGTCCTGCTCCTACTCTTACCGTTGGTCGGGGTAGTTCTTACTTTGTAACTTTTATTGATGATTTCTCTAGATGTACCAGGGTGTATCTCTTAAAAGATCGCTCTGAACTCTTTTCTGTATGGCAATGCTTTTATAATATGATAAAAACTCAGTTTGATGTTTCTATTAAAATTCTTCGCTCTGATAATGCTAAAAAGTATCTGTCACGAGTTTTCATCTTTTTGTATACAACATGGTCTTGTTCATCAGACCAGCTGTGTTTACACCTCCCAACAGAATGGGGTGGCGGAACGTAAAAACCGTCATCTCCTCGATGTCGCTCGCACCCTCCTGACGCAGATGCATGTGCCTCGCTCCTATTGGGGCTATGCTGTTCTCCTCGCCTGCTATCTCATCAATCGCATTCCCTCTACTGTTCTTCAGGGTACGACCCCCTTCTCCATTCTCTACCCAGGCAAGGAACCATTTCCTCTCCCTCTTCGTATCTTTGGGTGTACGGCGTTTGTGCATGCACCGTCCGCTACCCGTGACAAACTTTCCCCCCGTTCCACAAAATGTGTCTTTTTGGGTTACTCGGCCACTCAAAAAGGCTATTGTTGTTTTGATCCCGTTCTGCGCAAACAATTTGTTTCCGCAGACGTCACCTTCTTCGAAAATGCATCCTACTTCTCATCTCAATCCCCACTTCCTCCTGATGTCTCTGACTCTCCACCATCACTTTGTGTTCCTTCCACGCCTATCGACGTCTCCCCTCCTACATCATCTCCTCCTTCGTCTCTTCCTCTCCCTGGTATACCCCTTTCCCCTTGCCCCCCCTTCTCCGCAGCCGTCTCTCTCTAGTCCCGGGCCAGCTTTCTCCGTCACGGACGCTCCGGTCCCTGAGGCACAAGACGACCTGGATCTTCCCATTGCTCTTCGCAAAGGGGTGCGAGCGTGCACCCAACACCCGCTTGCGGCTGTTGTTTCCTATGATCGGCTTACTCCTTCTCGCAGGAATTTTGCTTTGGCTATCTCGACTACTACTACTCCCCGCACCTACCAGGAGGCTCTTGTTATTCCTCATTGGAAATCTGACATGGATGAGGAAATCGCTACTCTTACTGAAAGGGGTACCTGGACCCTTGTTTCTCCACCAGTGGGTACTAATGTGGTTGGCTGTCGCTGGGTGTTTGTATGGAAGTTTCGCCCAGACGGCACTGTGGAGCGCTACAAGGCCCGACTGGTGGCCAAAGGCTTTACTCAGACTTATGAGGTTGACTACTTTGATACTTTCTCCCCAGTTGCTCGCCTCGGCACCATCCGGGTTCTTCTCTCTGTGGCCGTCAACCGGAATTGGGCTATTTCCCAGCTTGATGTCAAAAATGCATTTCTCTATGGGGATCTTCACGAGGACATTTACATGGAGCAACCTCCGGGGTATGTTGCTCAGGGGGAGACACGTGTATGCAAGTTGAAGAAGGCTATCTATGGCCTAAAACAGAGCCCTCGGGCATGGTTCGACAAGTTCAGTAGCATTGTGGCTGCTGTTGGCTTTACAAGAAGTTCGGCTGATCACTCGTTGTTTATTCGCAAAACCGCATCGGGCCTTGTGGTTTCGGCGGTGTATGTAGATGATATTCTTCTTACCGGTGATGACCAGGCTGTGGTGGACTTGACAAAGAAACACCTCCGTCAACACCTTGTCACGAAGGATATGGGCTCCCCGAAATACTTTTTGGGGATAGAAATCTCTCGGAAGCCTGACTCGCTGGTTCTCTCCCAATGAAAGTATGCTCTTGATCTTCTACGGGACGCAGGATTGACCGGTGCCAAGCCGGCACGGTATCCTATGGCTACTGGAGAAGACAAAACGTGGACAGATGACTCTTCTCTTATGTCCGATGCCACGAAGTATAGACGTCTGGTGGGCAAACTCATTTATCTCACGGTGACCAAACCCGACATCGCCTATGTTGTAGGCAAGGTGAGTCAGTTCATGCAAGCTCCTAGGGAATGTCATCTTCAGTCTGTCTTGAAGATATTAGAGTATGTCAAAGCAGCACCGGAAAAAGAATTACTCTTTCAGAAGCATGGCCATCTGAGAGTTGAAGACTACTCAGACTCAAACTATGCAGATAATAAAGATGACCGTAAATCTACATCAGGTTTTTGCACATTTATTGGAGGTAATCTTGTGAGCTGGAAGAGCAAGAAACAATCTGTTGTCTCAAGGTCCAGTGCTGAAGCTGAATATCGGAATATGACGTCAACCACGTGTGAACTAAAATGGTTGCGGGCTCTCATGCTTGATCTAGGAGAGGTCTACGACTATCCTCTTCCTATATTCTGTGATAACAAGGCCGCTATATACATATCCAAAAATCCGGTCTTCCATGAGAGAACGAAACATATAGAAGTCGACTGCCATTTCATCCGGAAAGAGGTCTTGAAGAGACAGATTTGCACTCCGTTCGTCACCTCCGACAAAGAGTTGGCGGATATCTTCGCCAAGCCGGTTTCTACTTCCTTCTTCCACATTTGTGACAAGATGGGCATGATTGATATCTATGCTCCAGCTTGAGGGGGAGTGTTGAAGTATGTGACCGGGCGGTCTGGCAGTCTGAGCCTGGCGGGTTGTAGACCGCGCGGTCTAGCGGTTTCTCTCCAGCGATTTGATATCCAGGCAGTTACTGTTTGTAGTCCGGCGGTCTGGCGGGTTGTCTCCGGTGGCTTGGGTACCGGGCGGTCTAGCGGTCTCCTACCGCATCTCGCTCTCTTGCTCTGGTCTTGCCGAGCGGTTAGCCCATTGTCTAACCGCGCGGCCTGGGCGGTCTGCTTATTTCTAACCGCTCAGTCTCTGTACATTTTTAGTCTCACATTGTTAGTTTGTACTATCTCCCCTCTCCTCCATTCTATAAAAGGGAGGTCATACTTTTGTAAATGATATCTTTTTGGATAATAAAACTTTCAATTATTCAAAGTTCCGGCTTATTTTCTAGTCGTTTGTTCGCTACTTTCACATAACAAGAACAACCGAACAAATGCAAAAGTGCTCAAAAAAATCAAATAGATATTTAAATGAGAGATTACAAAAAAACAAAATAATTGAAAACAAAGTCTATAAGCAACTATCTCTTCAAGTAGGAAACAAACATGACACCAGACTATAATGAGAGGAGGGCTGGAGGCACTTTTAGAGGGCGGTCCAGGGCAGATCTTAGCGCTCAGAAGTTGTTTGGGGTTGTCCAGAAACTAGGACAACAATTAGGATGGTGCTGGGAGGTAGTTTTCCAACAATAAGCAACTGAAGATTGCTGTTCTAGAGGTCTGAACAGCAATCTAGAAGATGGGGAGGCTATATGAAAGGTGTGGAGGCTTGGCAGGAGTCCTAGAATTAATCCCAGGGGCTGGTTTGCTGTGCTGGACAGCAGGAAGTATCTTTCCTACAGGAGGGAGGGGGGTCGGCAGGGCAATTCTGCGGGGTAATGAGTGTTGGATTGGGGGTTGTGTGATTATGTGGTGGGCAGATTGGGGATGACTTGGTTGTGGCTCCTCGAGAGGGGAAGAGGCAGAGAGAGGGGCTGGATTTAATTGGGAGGGGGCTGTAATTGAGGGCAGCAATTGGAGGAGTAGGCAACATGAACTTCACATGAATTACAAGGGGATAAACATAGAGGGGCCGGCCAGGTGAGGGTGCATTGAGAGTGGGAATGCAGACCTGCGGCGGGGAGTGATTTAGGGGGGAGTGGGGTTCAGTGGTTATCCATAACTTTAGGAATTAATTCCTCAAGTTTAGGAAAGTGGAAATGGAGGGGTAGTGGGTAGTTAAGGTGATTATTGTAGAATAGTGCTGAAAACTTGTATATACTTCTTCAATTTATAATTACAAGTATATATACTTCTTCAATTTATAATTACAAGTATGAAAATATATATATATATATATATATTGTGTGTGTGGGGAGAGAAAAGAGAGAATAGTCCCTTTTTCAAGATGGACAATTACATAAAGAGGAAGAAGACCTATAATGGGTCACTAAATGGGTCTTTACATTATCTTTTTTCTAACACTCCCCCGCAAGTGGAGCGTACAAGTTGTGACGCCCAAAAGGTCGTCGCAAAATTTCTTTAAATTAAACGAGCATCTTCGCACGGGCTACGCCCGTGCTTGATGCTCTCGGGCGGCCTTCGGCCGCATCAGGCGGGCTTCGCCCGCCTGCACACGGGCTTTGCTTGCTTGCGCACGGGCTTCGCCCATGCATGATGCTCCGGGAGGCCATGCTCGATGCTCTCGGGCGGCCTTCGGCCGCATTAGGCGGGCGTCGCCTGCCTGCACACGGGCTTCGCCCATGCATGATGCTCCGAGCGGCCTTCGGCCGCATAGAAGCGTGCAAATCTTCGCACGGGCTACGCCCGTGGTCGCAGCTCTCGGGCAGCCATCGGCCGCATCGAGGGTGACGGCGAGTGCTCTCAACGCCCTCTAGTATATCAGTACCTTGATGATTCAACGCCAACGCAAATTGAAGAGCATGAAGCCCTACAAAAAATGTCAAACTTAACACTATGTACTGAAATAAGATAGAAGTTGTGGGCATATGCATATGTGAAAATGAGTAAGAGTTGAAATAAAGATCATATCAGATATGTCAGCTCTGGGCATCAAAATTCAACACCACATGAGCTATATACACAAAAAATAAACCTAAATATCCATTCCGTTTTTGTGTTTGAATATTATTTTAAGTTGTTCTATTGATCTATTCTTACAATTACTATTGTTGGTTAGCATTGCACCGAGGAAATGACATTTGTTCATTACTCCCCAATCACACGGTAATGGCAATTAGATACATTTCTGTCATTTTCCTCAACTAAAACTAACACTAAACATACAGAGATATGTCAATTATATATAATATATCAGTTTATCATCAAATAATATTGACTACTTAATAGTTATTGAGAAACATGAGAAGAGAGGCACAAATTACCAATTCTGCAAATATTTTCAGCACGGTCATCTGAATTAAAGCTAAGATCTTAGTTCAAACCATGTCTAAGAAAGATAGCCCAGAACATATAGTTTCCGACTAAGGGCACATGCCAGTGTGCTTTTACCTGATGTATAAATCAAAGCATAATAATTAGCAAATAATATGCAAAATAATTAGCACTTCCACGGTTCCACCCATTGATTCCTCTAATATAAATTAATGAGAAAATTAAGGCATTGCAGCACTTCCACCCATGGATTCACTTCTACAAAAACAAAATAAAAAAGAACCAAAATTTAATGCAGTGAAAGTGTGATATGATTTGGTGTATAATTGCATTGTTTTCCTTGCTTTTAACAGGACTTAGTGAGAATACAACTGCAATTTGCTTAATAATTTTATGTATCTCAGATTCTCACATATTCCCTCACAAAAACAAAAAAACTAAAACGTTCCTCCACCTAATCTGATCTCTCGGCATCAGGTGTTTAGGGTTTCCAATCGGAGTACTACAATTGTGTGCACACTTCAGTTTTGAGCTACCTAAAGAGATGGCAATGATGGTTTGTTTTTCTTTATTAGTTTTAATAGATGTGTTTCATCCAGAAACATGACCGGAGATTTAAAAAAATGAAAAAGAAGAACAGAGAAGAAGCACAAAGCACCCTTGAGCAACTGCCTCAAGCAGAAAAACACGAAACCCTAGAATCTCGATCTCCGGCCTCTGGCCATGCCTGTTGCTGAAAAGAAATGTAGAGAAAAGCTCGAAATTTGTAGGACTCACGGGTATTATCAGACATCAGAAAATCCACGCATTGTGATCTATTCTGGATTCCAGGACGCCATCAGAAATCTTTCAATCGCTATTTCACTCTTCTTCTTCTTCTTCTTTCACCAAAGAGGGGAAAAAATAGATCAAATTAAACAAAAATTGGTGAAAAGACCTTCTTGGCTTCACCAAAAATGCAAATACCAACAGATCTGAGGGGAGGCAGTGAGAGAAGGCAGGAGAAGGGCAGGGAAGACAGGAGAGCATCAAAGCAAGAGTTTGTGGCGCTCTCACTTGAAGCAGCGGCTCGTCGTGGCGCTCTCACCTGAAGCGGCGGAGAAGTGAGCCTAAGATGTCGCTTGCAGAGCAAGGAGGAGGGATTGGGGGGTTTTCTTGCGATCGCGAGTAGGGTTACAGGGGATGGTGGGAGTGTTTAAAACATAGCGGGGAAGCATCTTCGTGGCACTGTCGCCTTAAGCGGCGGAGAATTGAGGCTGGGTTGTCGCTTGCAGACGAAGTAGGAGGAAGCGGTGGAGTACGCGGTGGAGAATTGGGCCTGCGATGTCGCTTGCAGACGAAGTAGGAGGAAGCGGTGAAGGGGCTTTTTGGGGAATTACCTCGGCGTGACGGAGAGAAACTATAAAAGTGACCTATAATAAGATTTTTTGGCAAAACACATTTGTGTGAGAACTCACTGTTCGATGAGGTTGTGAATGAGGAGTTGACATGTCAGAACCTCTGCAAAGAAGGAAGTTACGGTCAAAATTCATACGTATAAGGCTCATTGAGGGGGTAAAGTAGAGAAGATGTTTCCCTTTTTATTAAACAATAAAGCCAAAAATGAGTGCAAAACCTCTTTATAACTGCACAAATCACGAAGAATATGATATTCGGGTCAAAAAGGGGTTTGAACTACGGATCTGCATGGTATTATGCCCCAGTTTTATGCCTCTTTAGTTCTACACTCCTACTAACATACATATGGCTACAAAATTTAATAAATCCTCCATAGAAATATAACTATTTCTATGTTCAGAACTCCTTCATCAATGAAGGACAACAGCAGAGAAAGACGCCTAAAAATATCAAAATTTCCACTCATGAAAAAGAATATAGAAATCACCATATGTAATTTATAGTTATACGTAGGATGAGGGGAACCGTCGATTGGTTTATGGCCATATTTCCACGCCCACGAAACCAACTTCATCTTCAAGTAGTGAATCCTAGGAACCCTCGCAATGATCTGCTGGGAAATTACATCGGGTATGTTCGGGAAAAGTCTGGGATTCTCGTCGACAAAGGTTGACGACGACATCTTCAACCTCTTGCTGCAGAATTCGGCTTGAGAGGAATCAGAACGCAATTTTTCTTGAGATTTGTTAACGGGCAAGCTCAACAAAGATCCCATCAAAACACTTTCTGATCCCTAAACATAAAATAATCACAACCGGGGTAAATCAAAAATTGTGTTGCAATCTTAATCTCTGCCATTCACAATCACAAAGACCGGTAAAACTCCGAATCTGGCAAGAAAAATACAGTATGATTGAGTCAACGTTTATTTCTAATTTTGGTGATAGTCTAATATCACCAAAATTATGGGAGCATAATGTGAGCAAATGTGAGCAAATGTGAGCAGTTTTTAGTTATAATGTTAAAAATTCCAAGAAGGTCCTGTTGATTTGAGTATATATATGCTGCTGAGGTGTTGAACGCACTCCCTCAGAGTGGGAATGCAGCAAAGTCAAGGTTGGTGAGGCGGGTTATTGATCATAGTGGAAGCAATTAACTCTAATTGATCCTAAACTTCGCACACAGTAACATTCACACACTCTAATAGAGTAAGATATGCTAGTGTTTATGAATGGAGGTAGCATGATATGCACGTTTCACATAAGTATGGTGAAGTCTGGCCTAATAGTCATTTTTCCAGAAGATGTGCATAAGTGGATGATAGGAATTGAGGCAGTGGGATTTTTTAGGAGTTGGCATTTGTACCTTTTAATTGTTCTAATTTTGTGTTGAGAGTTAAAGTATTGGTTTGGGTTAATCCGTAGAACCTTAACATCAAGTGGGAGATAAGCGGCGCCAAAGCTGATCAGTCAAAATAGCGGATCGACATTGATGTCCCCGTCCACAACATTTCCACAACATTAATATAATATTTAGTGATCAAATTCAAGGTGAAGTGCATCTAGTGAGACGATCTGCAGCTGACCGTCGGCTTAAACAATTTTGACATAAATCGCATAAATCTTGCATTTTTATGTGCATTCTTGTATGTCGTTTTTACTCTGGTTCACAACATAGCTTGTATTTGTTCCTATTTTCCACCTAAAATCAACACATTCTCAAGGAAAACATGAAATAAAGATTCATTGTGTGATTCCAAACTATAAAAATCTCTCCCAATACACTAACATATAGTCTTTTAAGTTTTTCTGTCATCATGTTTTTCAAGATGTTGCATTGCTGCAGCCTCAGGCCCTGTTTTTCAAAATCTCTCCCAATACACTAACATATAGTGTATGATGCCTGATTTTTTTTTTTTATGTTTTTTCCCTAATTTGAATTGGGGCCTCTATGTAAACTTATATTTCATAACATCTATGCAGAAAAAGACCATCAAAAATATTTATTACTCCAAGGGAGTACTTTTGTGCATTGAATGTATGCAGTTCAAACATAAAAGAAATGCTTTGTAATTTCAACAATAAGAGAGGGACAACCTGTTATTATGCTAACTTTAATATTCCCTAAATATACATTTTGCAAGAAAAGGAAAAAAAAAACTTAAATTCGCAAGCTGTATGATATATATGAATATATAATAAGTTTTCATGAACAACTGGATGAAGTTATGCTCCTAAACATTCGCCATACAGAGATTGCAACAGAAAGAAGGGGGCTTATGGGTGAAGAGGCTCAAAGTTTGGATTTGGGATTAGAGACAGCGCGGTCGATGAGCTCACGGCATAGGATTTTCCCGGCGGCATTAAGAATCCAGTGCCCAACACCAAACAACACTTGCATCACTTGTAAGAAGCATAACCATTAAATCAGGGCCTGCTTCTTCAGGTGCAAAAAATGTAGAATTCAAAATCACTTAGAGAGGGACTGCTTGTTTAAGCGAAAAGAAGATGTGAAGTTCACCGAAACAGAGAATAACAAATTCCTTTTTACTTGTACAAATCCCAAAGCAGAAGAATCCTCCTCTATATGGTTTATTGACAGTACCTTTTTCAGTACTTAGATGAAAGCCATAAATCAAAAGTGATATTAAGAGATGGGAAGAGGGAGAGAATAAAAGGAAGGGGCACAATTTCTGTTTTGAGAAAGGGCGCAATTTCTGTTTTGACACCAAATAGCACACAAAAGCTAATATCGAATGTTCAGTTCGTGCCCAACCCCAAACAAAATCTACTCAGTGTGGGTCAAATACTCACAGAAGGATATACACTCATATTTGATCATAGGAAGTGACAAATCTACACCCTAAAATCAATTCCCTCGTAACTTCAGTGAAGAAAAAACATTTCCTGAACATAAGAACATAGGAGTACTAACATGAGAACAACAAAATAATTTGAGGAATCAAGAGAAAAAATTACCTATATCGAAGTAGGAGACAACACCAAAATAAAATTAAAGATAAAATAATAAAATTAAAGAGAGCACTGGCAGCACTGGCAGAAGCTCCGAATATTGCTTCAGATAAAGTAAGAATAAAAGTTGGCAAATATTAAGTAAAAGCCACTGACAAATTGATTCAGATACAATACGAAGAAAAAGAAGAGGCGGAGTAGAAGTTCTCACCGACATGTGTAGAGTATGGGAAGAAGAAGCGGGCGGAAGGCAGAGAAATCGCGGTGCAGCGCCTGGGAAGAAGAAGCCTAAGTAAAAGCCACTCACAAATTGATTCAGATACAATATGAAGAAGAAGAAGAAGCGCAGTAGAAGTTCTCACCGACGTGTGTAGAGTATGGGAAGAAGAAGCGGGCAGAAGCCAGAGAAATCGCGGTGCAGCGCCTGGGAAGAAGAAGCCTGAGTAAAAGTCACTCACAAATTGATTCAGATACAATACGAAGAAGAAGAAGAAGAGGCGCAGTAGAAGTTCTCACCGACGTGTGTAGAGTATGGGAAGAAGAAGCGGGCGGAAGACAGAGAAATCGCGCTGCAGCGCCTGGGAAGAAGAAGACAACATTTATGGGAAGGTGGATTAGCGGCACAGCAGCACGCAGAGGGTGTTAGCAGGCAGACGACACACGCGGCAGTAAGGGGACGCAAAGCAGCAACAGGGGCGTGCGGAGCACAGCGAGGAGAACCGAGCTACCGGAGCTGTGGAAGAAGGAGAACAGCAGGTTTGCGGAGTATGCCGACGCAGATCAAGGATGTCGGCGTGAGGAGGAAAGCGAGGAGAAGCCAGCAGGAAGAAAAACAGGGCCGTGAGCAGCAGAAGCGAATTTGGGGCTATATCATCCGGCAATATCAGCGGCAGGACAACGCGGAGGGGACACGCGGAAAGGTAAGCGGCTATTTCGTCCGGCAATTTCAGCGGCGGACAACGCAGACGGCACACGCGGAAGGGTAAGCGGCGCGCAAGAGGCGGTGAGCAGCAGGAAGAAGCGCTGGATCGGCGAATCGGAGGGCAAAATCGGATTTTTAAATGTCACGAACGCTGCAACGGAGTCTTCCCTTATAAAAGTAGTATAGATTATCTAGACAAAATAATTTAAAACGGTCGCCACAACGAAATCGGAATTTGTATGAAATTTTGTTTAGAATTAACGTGTATACCATTATTTTGAGCGTAAACAAACAAAGTTAAACTTTCATGCAAAAGAGTGCTAATAGCAATTCTGATTATATATGTAAAATTGTTGTCCATGAACAAACAAAAAATGAAATTGGGTTTCAATTTGGAATTAATCCTCAATATGAAGTTTTGGATCGGCCCCTCCCTTAAGCGGTGAGTAGAAGTGTGGATGCTAAGGATTGGACCGATCAATTTAGGCGGTGGAGAAATAAATCCCGTGAATATTTGCCGATGGAGGTATTCAGTTCTCATTTTCTACCGCACCGCACCTCACCTAGGGCTTGAGAAAGCCGACTTCAGACGCACTTTCTCCCGTCCTGCTCCTCCGATTCCGATGTCGGATGGAAGCCTCTTGGCTTTAGGTTTGGTGGAGAAGCCAGCCCCTTCTCTTCCCCTAAGTTCTCTGTGAGATTCAAAGCCTAAACGGAGCAAAGAGACCTAAGTTTCTTCATCTCTTCTTCTATCGTTCAATGCAAGTATATTTTTTCTCATTGCGCTTTGTTCCTCTGTGGATTTGGATAGGAATTTTGAGGATTTAATTTGTTTTGGAAAACTGAATTTTTAGTGTTTTTAATTTTATGGATGAGATTTGAAAGAAAATAAGTCTCGTTATATTTTATGAGGGCATGCAAATCATTTCCTTGTTGATTTTATGATTAAATCTTAGATTACTTTTGGGGTAATGATATGAGAGTTGGGATTGTTTGGGGATATGGAGAAAGGTTAAGTAGTTGTATGTTGATATCATGTGAATGTAGAAAACTATGTTGGTATCATGAAGATTTTAAATAACATGCAACTTCATAATCATATGAGGATTGATTTTATTTTGGAAAATTAATTGTATTGAGTTGGAAATGAATATTTGCACATGATTTCTAGAATTGCTTCTTGCGTGAGTAACATTGCAGAAATTGCTAAAATTGACTTTAGGTCTGCTGTCCAAAATGCTGATTTTTACTGTTTTTCATATCCATATAAATGAACTTATTAAGGCTGATGTTTTGCCCCCTTAAAGAGAGTTGTTTTTCCATATGTAAGGGCAAATTTAGCATAAGATAATGATAATTTCATTCTTGCCAGTTAGAAGCATATGTATGCCCTGGATTTTAATGATAAATATTAATTGTCAAGATATAGTTTTGCTGAATTTGCTGATTTTAAATTATGAAGATGCAAAGTATTGATGTTGAGATGTACAATGAAGTAATTGTGGGATGAGACATAAGTGATAATGGGAAGAAACTTGTCAATATGAGGGAACCATAAACGTAATTTTATTTGAAATTATAACATGAAACAAGATGTCCTTGTTCGATTGTGTCACACCGTAAGTATTTAGAAATATGAACCATGCACCATTGATACTTATTTGCAGCTACAAAAAAAATGGTGTCGCCCAATCGACAAGGTGATGATCCGAGGAAAGACCAAAACAAGGAGAAAGTCAATGTAAGGGTTTTCTTTCTTTAATTTTGTTTAACTTTTATAAATTTTTGTATAAGTTTTTAGCCTAGTACATATGAAAATATTAAATGAAATGTTTTAATCTCTCACCCTCTATTAATAGACCCTAAGTAGGCAATAGACGGCTATGATTTGTCGATCGTCCTGATTCATAAATAAATAAAAATACAACTCAACAAGAAAAAAGAAAAAAAATGTTACGATCGTCGATCCGCATAAGATGAACAGTTTGAATCATCGTGCAAGTCAATCGTGATCCCCATCACACCGGAGCAAAAAAGTTGTGTCAAATGGAGCCCTAAAATGCTAACTCATGATCTAGGTTGAGAATATAACTCATGTTTGCTTGGAGAAGAAATAGAAGATCTAATATTTTGCCCGTCAATTCACAGTAAGAGTTTGTGTTAGCGTAGAACCCATCTCCAAATGGTGATTCCAAGAAGATCACATTTGCCACTTTTATCAAAGATGAAGTCCATAATCAGAAACAAAAAAAAACTAATAATAGAAATCGCACCCAATGCTAACCGAGGGGTTAGTTGTGTATAAGTTCCAAGTTTTCAAATAAATACAAATTAGAATCATATCGACAAAAGATTGAAAGAGCAAGAAATCAATCAATTTAACAGACATATTCTCATCCATCTCCTGCATTGCTCCTTGCAAAGCATTGATTTGGTCTACTAAATGTGCACTTGGAGGATATAAATAATTATTCAAGCTCATCTCTCAACAAGTTAAATTAGACAATCATATTCAGAACCAGTCGAATATATAAGATTTGTTCTATAAATCAACTATCATGCAGCTTAAAAATGTAATAATGTGCGCAAATGAACAAAGTTGCAGCATATTATTCTTTTTGATATCCATCAATCAAAAAAAAGTAACGAGTTGAAGTAAACGTACATATTACAATAGAAACTGGGTTATGTTCACAAGGGATTATTAACTGACCTATGTGACAGATTCAACCACTTCTCAAAACAAGAGCTCATGTTTCACCGGATCAAAAAGAGGAAAAAAAGGTAAATCCTCAAACTTCAAAAAGGATAATATTATTGAAAATAATTAATACCTATTCAAGACACAGATCAATCATCAACCTCTGCTTTTATTTCTCTGAGGAGATCCTCTTTGTAATCTTCAAATGAACCAGGGAACTTCCTCACTGTTCCCTCTTCAACCACCCATATTTCGCTCTTCTCCTCGTCTTCACAAACACGAGATATTAACCGAGAATCGTGGCTGACCAATACAACGCCACCTGTAAATTCTTCTAACGCTTCCGCCAATGCATCGATGCTCTGCATGTCCAAATGATTTGTGGGTTCATCTAAAAGAAGAATGTGTGGTTTGGACATTGAAATGGAAGTGAAGACAACTCGAGCCTTCTGTCCACCGGAGAGTTTCGCAATAGGAGTGAGATGGTTATGGCTTGGGAGCCCAAACTTCCCGAGTTTAGCACGAACAGCCTCCTGCTTGCTAAACCCTTCCTGATCCGGATGCAATCGTAACAAATACTGCACTGGATTTTCCTCCATTGTCAACAGGTCCACAAAATGTTGAGAGTATCTTCCAATTCGAAGTTTTTGGCTCTTCCTCACCTCTCCTTCAGTTGGAACCAAGTCGCCGGCAAGTAAATTAAGAAGAGTTGATTTCCCAGCACCATTAGGCCCCACAATTGCAACTCGCGTCCCCATATCGATGCCCACATCAACCTCTGAAAGCTTGAAATCCGCCCTACTCGGATAGCTAAAACTAACTTCAATGAGTTGCAGGAGTGGCGGGGTTAGCTCAGTTGGCTCGGGGAAGTGGAATTCGACACTGTAGTCCCTCCATTTCTTTGGAACCTCGGGGGGAACTTCATTGTCGTCATCATTTCCCTTGCTTTTTCCCTTGTGTTTCGCTTCTTTGTTTGCCAGAAATTTGGCCCTGTCCTTGACTTTATCCTGTTGGGCCTTGCTTCCAGTCCTCCTAGCTGCCTTCAGCTGCTTATCATAGACCTCAAACTTCTTGTTCATCTCCTTGCGCTTCTGCTCATATCCGCTCTCGAAATCATTGAAGTTACCTCTGTAGAAATGGAGCTTCATATCATGAAGATGGATGATTTCGTTGCAAACAGTGTTGAGGAAATCACGATCATGAGAGACGACGACAAGGGTCTTCTTCCACCGGCACAAGTACTCCTCGAGCCAGAGAACAGCCCTGAGATCAAGATGGTTGGTGGGCTCGTCTAGCAAAAGAAGTGTGGGCTGAACGAAAAGAGCACGGGCGAGCGAGATTCTCATCCTCCATCCACCACTGAAAGATCGTGTTGCCCGCGCCTGCATCTGCTTGGTGAACCCCAAGCCCGCAAGTATCTTCGATGCCTGGGACTCCGCCGCATCAGAGCCCATCAGCTGCAACCTTTCGTAGAGCTCCGCAAGCTTTTCGCCCTTGGAATCGTTGTCATCGTCGCCGGCATCCTCCTCTTCAGACTCGGCCTGCTCGCTCAGGGCGGCAGCCTCCTTCCTCAATTTTACCAGTTCCTCGTTGGCAGAAACAACAGCTTCGAGCGCCGTCCGGTCATCCCCAACCACCTCCTGCTCCACGAGCAGTACATCAATATTTTTTGGTACCGGAATTTTTCTCCATGCCAAAAGCTTGAGCAAAGTGGACTTCCCCATCCCGTTAGGACCGACGAGGCCGTACCGTTTCCCATGGGAGATCTTCACAGAGGCATTCTTGAGCAGCTCCTTGCCCCTGGCCGAAACTGAAAAGTTTTCAACAGTGATATCGCGCACGTTGGCATCCGCAGCAGAGGAGGCCTCGTCTTCGTCGAGAGAGGAAGATCGCGCCGCGATGACAACAGTGAAAGCATCGTGGTCGTCTTTGAGAGCTTCCTTTTTAGCCGCCTCAGCGGCATAGGCGGCCATCATGTCCTTCTTCTCTCGCTTCTTTATTTCCTTATCGGATAGCATGGCGATAGAGAGCTCGGTCACGGCGGCTTTCGATTTTGGGCCCGCTTCGTGTTTGAGATCCTCTTCATCGTCGTCGGATGGGGGGAGATCGATGCCTTCGACGTAAGAAGAAATCTTAGCTTTAGGTTTGGGCTTCTTTGCATCGTAAGCTGAGGAAGTAGAGGATTTGGGCTTGTCCATACTGGCAAGCAAGGCCGAAACGGAGAGTTTCTCCTTCTTCACGCGGTGGCTGCAGCAGCAGTAGACGAATCTTTGCCCTTGGGTGGCTTTGAAGGACCGGTAGATGCCCCCGTCGCCGATTTCCTACCCATGGCTAGGTAGGAAAACCTAGAAGACGCTGTTGCGAGCCGGTACGCAGAGATGAAAAAACATGAAAAATTTTTGTAAGGAAACCTAGATCCTCTGAAAACGCAGCGGAAAGAGGATCCAGAATGCATATAGGAGTAGAAACGAAGTTATACCTCCAGTCAGTGAGACTGATATGTACGATCGGCTTTAAACCTCGATGAAGAAGAACAGTCCCGATCGGGACCGACGCCGGACGGGTGGTTGCTGCAGCGTGAATACCAAAGAAGAAGGACCTCTTCCCGGAATGCGAAAACGCCGGAGGAAGAGGGCTCGGAAGGTGCTCCGGAACGGCGATGCTCCGCCCTACAGGCTCGGAAGGTGCTCCGGAACGGCGATGCTCCGCCCTACAGGAGAGGAAGGTGCTTCAAGGAACGGCGATGCTCCGCCCTACAGGAGGTGTCGCGGTACGGCAACGATGAGTGGCGAAGGAATCGGGAAACCCTAAAGCGACTTTTCTGCGGCTCGGGCTTCTGGAGGTTGGGGGAAAAGATGAACCGGATAGATATAATTGATGGGTTATAAACTTTCATGCCCGTGCGTTACCGCATGTTAAAAGTAACCAAACGCCATTTAACAAACTCCAGAACAAATTTTGGTTGAAATAGTTACAACACAGAAGGGGCAGTGGCTCATTAATGTTCAACTAAGAAATTTCATTCACTTTTTTGTTCAAATAGATAAGTTTTTTAGGTGGATGTCAACAAATGACAGTTTAACTCTCATATTTATGACCGCCATCACCACGTCTTAGGGTTTATTTGGTTAAGCGTTTTCTACCCGTTCCGTTTTGTCCAAACGCTGAAGCCGGTCAGTTTCCATTTGTTTTTCCGCCAGATTTTCCAGCCGCCGGCGTTTGCGAGCAGGAGAAAAAGCCGCGGATCCAAACCCTTCCCTAGAGCTCCGTTTATTGTGTTTGAAGGAGGAGAAGGCGCGCGTTCCGCCTCCGCCAAGCTCCAGATGCCACGGCGATATCTCCTCCCCCGCTAAGCTCTAGATGTCACGGCTCCGCCGCCTCCTCCTCCGCCAAGCTCCAGAGGAGGCGGCTCTGTCTCCTCCTCCTCCGCCAAGCTCCATATCTCACGACTCCGCCTCCTCCTCCTCCTTCGCCAAGCTCCAGATCTCACGGCTCCGCCTCCTCCTCCTCCGCCCTACTCTAATACTCCAGATCACCGCCACCAGAGGTGGAGGAGTTGAGACCGGCTCGGCCTCCTCCTCCGCCTCCGCCAAACTCTACTACTCCATTGGCAGAGGCAGTCAATCGGCAGGATCGATCGACAGGCTGGCCGATTGGTAGGGTTGATTAGCAGGATCAATTGGCAATGAAACCAACTACATGGGTTGAAGGAGGCGGAGGAGGCGGAGGAGGCGGAGGAGGCAGAGCTGTGAAACAGTAACATTAAAAACTATAAAGTATATAGTTTATTATTAATAAACAGTATTATATTAATATATATATATATATATGAAAAATAGAATATATATATATATAATTGAAAACATAATTATAAATAATAAAGTTAATTAATAAAAATAATAAAAAAATATAAATATTATTTTCAACAATTTATTTTAAAAATTGCGTAAACGCCACCGCTGTTTCGCCAAATGGTTCTCTGTTCTGAACAGTTCTGCAAACACAGACTATCCAAACAGATCTCCATTTTCAGCATCCAGTTTCCAACAGCTCCCTTTACAAACCTGCCTTTACAACAGCTCCTTTTACAACCGTCACCGCTAAACCAAATGAAGCCTTAGGCTTTCTTTGACACGGTGGTGACGGTTGTAAACGCATGGGTTAAACCGTCATTTGTTAAGGATCACCTAACAAACATCCACTGTTTGAACATAAAAGTGGATGAAGTTTCTTAGATGAGCGTTAACGAATGACAATTTAACCTCATGTTCACGACCGCCACCACCATGTCAAACGGAGCTTTAATCGTTTAACGAAGCAGGAGGAATCCACCCTAGTCTTTGACGTTGGTGGTCAGTACGAAACTGGATGAAGGAGAAAATGAATTTGTGGTCAAACAGAAGAGGCTTTTTGGCAAATTGCACCCTCGAAATATCAACTTTTGGCAAAATGCACGCCGAAAGTTTAAAATTTGCACCCCCCAAAATGGTTTTTTTGGCAAAGTGCACGCTTAATAGGCAAAAAATAAAATGGCCAAAATGAACACTCTGGGTGCACATTGCCAAAAAAAATTATTTTGAGGGGTGCATTTTGCCAATTTTAAACTTTCGGGATGTATTTTGCCAAAAGTCTATATTTCGAGAATGCATTTTGCCAAAAAACCTACAGAAGAGGAGGAGATCTTCTGGACGATGCCCTAGCTCCCGGTTTCAATGCAGAGAAGAGGCAGCGATAGCGCCAAAGCAGAGAAGAGGCGGACGTACAAAAGAGACGAAATAAGTGAGAGTTTAGAGACATGGGACAAGATTTGAAGTGGAAAACGAAAATGAAACTTACAAGCTCTCCGACGAAGGGATGGAGGCGGCCAGACGGAGCGGCAATGTATAAGCAGGGTGATACTGCTCCTCGCAACGTTAAATCAAGTCGTGGATGGCGAGCATGAGTGGACAAATTGCTGAAGAAAGGGGTGAACGGAGGCGCTTCTTGCGATGGGGAGGAAAAGAGAGTCAGGGCATGGGAAGAAAGAACCTTGCAGCCCGTTTGGTTCACCGTTTTTGTCGCTAGTTTTGAATTTCCGCAAAAGCACGGTTTTGAGGCACATGCATTCCCCAATTCTTACCCATGACCTAGCATTTTACTGAAGTTCTCCTGCAGCACTCTGCGATTCTTCTCCCTGTGCCATCTCCGTCTCTCGCCGCGCCTTCTCCTCCCCTAATCTCGTCGATGGCGGTTAGTTATGGTGTTTTTCTTCTTCCTTTCCATCTTCCTTTCCCTCCGATGCATATTTTTATGCTCATATTCCTTCTGCAGTGCTGCATGTTAGAATATTGGTTTTATATGTTCGCGCGTGTCAGGACCGACTCGGAACGACTCATTGGGTTTCGTGTCACTATGGTGTAACGACTCTACATTGAAGATACTATATAAGGTCATTCCACATCGATGAGTCATAGTAGACTATCTTGAGCAGAGTCATTAACATTCTCAAGATACGATTAGGGTTTTTTGGCTCCCGTCCGCTTTCTCGTTCTCGTGAAGTTCTCAGCGCCGCTCCTTTCGTGAAGTAGATCGAAAGTTTCCGTCAATCGGAGAGATCTACAGTACTCGCGATTTTTCACCGCTGTTCGTTTTTGTGGTTCTACTGCAGATCGAGATCGAGGTTTCGTGCTTCTACTGCCGATCATTGGAAAGAACGCAAAAGCATTCCCGTGCCGATCTAGGTCACCGCCGCAAATCATTTCCATTGCTGAATCGGAAGCCATCGCCACTCATAGATCCCGTCGACGCTTGTTCTCGTCAGGACAAGATCTAGGTTTTCACCGCCGCGCAAGATTCGGCAGCCGCAGGAATTTCCAGGTCGGGATTTCTTCCTCTGCCGGGACTCGCAGATCGTAAGGATCACTTGTATATCCCGTCTCCTGCTTCGCCGATCTTTTTGTCGACGTTATTGATCGGGAAGAGGAACAGTTCTCCTGTTTTTCCAGATCCGGGAAGAGGAACAACTCTCCTGACTTCGGTGAAGGGAAAACTCTGCCGCTGGAGACGGTCTCCTGCGCTTATTGCCATCAGATCTAGCTTGGATGATCTGATCTATTTTCTTACATTACATACCTTGCCGCAGATCTTCAACTGACATCAGTGTGCTACTCTAAATCTGAATCTGTGTGCTGCTGTAGAGCTCAAATCAGTCCTGCCCGAAATCTCTACAGTCAAAAAAGGAGGGGGGAATTTCAGATTCTTCCTAATTAAAAGAGATTTATTATTGTTCTATGCTGAGATTTGACCTTTGCTAACTGCGATTAACATCAAAAGGGTGTTTTGTGCCACTGTGAGAAGCAGTCATCTTCTTCGTGCTACTGCTTGAAGGAAGAGAGCATATAATTTTTGGATTGGTTCCGAAGATTTTCTGACGTCTTCACACGGCTCAGATGTCCTCGTTCTAGAATTTTTAATTTGTTTAAATCTAGTGCGATGTCGAAGAAAAGCGCGCTCGACATTGTAAAGCTGCAATGGTTCGACGCCTCTGATTTCCTAAGTTGGAAAATACGAGTCCAACTAAGAATGAAGGAACACGAGATCGTCTATATTACTCAGAGCGATTTCGCTACTACCGTCGAGGATGTGGACGAGTATCAGTGGAACAAGGATGAGGATTTCTGCAGGGATTACCTGTTGAATTCCCTGAAGCCTCGTCTCGCGTTGAGCTACCATGCTTAAAAGACTGCAAAAGAGATATAGGATCGACTGAACGCGCATTTCTAGAAGGAGGAAGGACTGTCAAAGTCGCTCATCGGAGAGATGTTCTTCAACTTCAGATTCAAAGTGTACGTGCCTATGACTTCTTAACTCTTAGAGCTGGTCAACCTGCGTTAGAAGCTGGATGATGATCATTTGAAGATGGACGATAACCTCTTTGTGTACATGA
This sequence comes from Platanthera zijinensis, assembly GCA_039513925.1. Classification (NCBI taxonomy): domain Eukaryota; kingdom Viridiplantae; phylum Streptophyta; class Magnoliopsida; order Asparagales; family Orchidaceae; genus Platanthera; species Platanthera zijinensis. The sequence goes on from CM077091.1 coordinate 121,237,584, forward strand.
TTCTGAGTAAGCTGCCTTCTGAGTGGCTCTTTTTCAAGACCGAGATGCACAGACTGAAAGAGAAGATCCGTTTGGATGAACTCAAAAGGTTCATCCATATTGAGGACCAAAACATCGTTGGGAAAGCTTGGAGCAAGTTGCGCTGCCCTCACAGGTTGTCAACTTCGTTTCACGTCCTAGTAAGCCTTCTCGGAAGCCCCTGGTACCTAAGGGTGATACCAACGTACCGTTGGCGGTCAAAAAGCCTTCTCTCAAAAGGAAGAAGGGCAAGTGCCACAACTACGGCAAATGGGTTCACTAAGCCGCTGAATGCAGGGGTCCGAAGAAACAAAAGGAGGAAGCCCCACAAAATATGGTGAATATGATGGTCGATAACTCTGATCCCAAGTCCTTCGTGGTTATGATTGAGAGTACTCGGCGTAGTGCGTCGTCCGAGTGGTGGCTGGACAGTGGTGCTACCTGTCACATCACAAATGATAGGGGGCTTCTTTCAAAGGTCACAATGGTCAAGGATAGAGTTGAAAACTGCAATGGAGGAGAGACAGATGTTACTCATGTTGGGACTATAGAGCTAGTCCTCTATTTAGGTAAAACTTTAATTTTACAGCATATTAAAGTAGTTCCTAACTTAACTAAGAATTTGATTTATATGAGTTTGCTTGATAAAGCTGGAATTTCTTTCACAACCATTAACGGTAGAATGACGTTAACTGCTAATTCTCACTACTTTGGTTGCGCTTACCTGATCAATGGTATGTATAGACTTAGTCTAGAAAACGAGTGCATAAACCAAGTGAGTTCAACTCTGATTGATCCAAAGCTATTACACAATGGACTTGGACATATTCACTATAAGAAAATATGAGATCTAGCTAGGAGTCAAAACATCCCATTAGATCTTTCTATTCAATTTGAAAGGTGTGAGATTTGTGTCCATACTAAGATCACTAGAAACCCTTACAAAACAGTTTCTAGGAACACAAACTTCTGGAGTTGATACACTCCGACCTCTGTGATTTCCGTAGCCACGCTACTAGAGGGGGAAAGAAATATCTAATTATATTCATCGACGATATTTTCAAATATTGTCATGTTTACCTATTGAAATCGAAGATGAGACATTTAAGACTTTTAGGATCTTCAAATCTCGGGTAGAAAATCAATTAAATCTAAAAATTAAAAGAGTTAGTAGTGATCGAGGAGGAGAGTACATTGTATCTTGGTTTAAGGGCTTTTGTGCCTCTACGGGTATAATCATAGAAACCACAGTTCCTTACTCACCCCAGTCGAATGGTATTGCTGAGCGTAAGAATAGAACTTTAACATAATGTTGAATTCTATACTCCTTACAGCTGGCATGCCTAATTCATTTTGGGGGGAAGCAGTCCTAACTGCAAATCACATTCTAAATAGAGTGTCTCATTCAGAGCTCAACTCTACTCCATATGAGTTGTGATATTGCCATCCCTTTAGATATGATACTCTAAAGGCTTGGGATTGTATTGCTTACGTAAGAATACAAGATCTTAAGAGACCTAAGGTGAGACCTAGAAAAATGATATGTGTTTATCTAGGTAGTGCAGAAGATAGTGCAGCTGACAGGTTTCTGCATCTATCCACTAATACAGTGATAGAGTCTAGAGATACTATTTATTTTAACATAAATTTATCAAAGATCATGGTTTGACCGTCTCCGGGTCTACTGACATAATTTCGGGATCTACTGTAGAACCTAAAGCTGGCCCATCTGGCACTGCTCCCCAACCTCTAGAGATGGAACCTGTTCCTCTTAGAGTATCTACAAGAGATAGAATCCCTAAGGATTTTGGTGAGAATTTTATTACCTATCACTTAGAGAATGATCCATTCTCCAATCAGGAAGCAATGAGATCTAGGGATGTGTTAATGTGGGCAGAAGTCATCGATGATGAGATGAACTCGATGCTTATACAAAAACACTTGGCATCTAGTTGACCTGCCGAAAGGAGCTAAAGTCCTAGGATGCAAGTGGGTACTAAAGAAGAAATTGCACAGTGATGAGTCTATAGCCAGATATAAAGCACATCTAGTAGCTAAGGGTTATAAATAACAGGGGGAATTGATTATTTTGACGTCTATTCACATGTATGTCACATATCCACTATTAGGATTCTTCTTTTCATAGCTTATATCGAGAACTTTATAGTTCATCAGATGGATGTAAAAACAACTTTCTTAAATGGAGAGCTTGATAAAGAGATCTACATGACACAACCTGAAGATTATGTACATAAGAATATAAGAGATAAAGTGTGCAAGCTCGATAAATCGATTTATGGGCTTAAACAAGCACCTAAGATGTGGCACATTAAATTTGACCAAGTGGTAAAGAGCGTTGGATTTCAGTCCAGTCTATCAGACAAGTGCCTCTACTACCACTCGATGTCAAATCAAATAGTCATCATATGTTTATATGTGGATGAAATGTTGATTCTGGGGTCAGACCTTGCCGCAGTGAGGGAAACTAAATTCGCGCTCGCGAAAGCCTTTGACATGAAGGACCTTGGTCCTGTAGATACCCTATTAGGTATGAAAGTTAGAGTGGACAATGGACATTGAAAGTGTCTATGTGTCTACCTAAATCACCTAGAGGGGTGAATAGGTGAGTTCTGCGTCTTTTTGCGGAATAAAAATTGTACAAGAGATGCGTAGAAAATAAACAAGCAAACCACGGACGACACCAAAGATTATAGTGGTTCCCCAATCTTGGGTATGTTCACTCTCCACCTCACCGATCTAGCACCACGCTAGACTCAGCTACTTTACTATTATCTCGGATTGGAAAACAATCCTACAACTCGGAACAACGTTCCTACAACTCAGAGTAAAACCACTCATACAACAACTCAAAGAACAACTCCTACAAACTCGGAGAATAACTCCTACAATCTCGGAGAATAACTCATACAAGAATAAAATGGATTTACAATGAAATACACAAACTTGCCTTCACAGATCTGACTGATTCTCGGCTTTCTTCCTTCTTAAAAAATTATAAAGCTCTATCAGAAAAGTCGAGGAAGAAATCTGAGAACACTTTGATCTGAGAACGTGGGATCACCACGATCAAGGAGAAGATTTGCAGATGTTGAAAAGCTTGATCGATTGAATCCTTCTTGTGTGAATTTCGGAATCGAGATGTTTGTCGATGAAGAACACATCTAGTCGGCGGCGGCGCTTCCCGATTTAGAATCTTAAAAACGATTCAGAAATCTGTAAAATTCTTCTTTGGGTTTGTCGATTCTAACATGACCTTTTATAGGTCTTACATAACGGTCTGATTTCATTAATTACAATCCACGTGGACAAATCAAGAGTTAATTACATTTGAAATCAAATCCGTCTGATACTTAACGAAATTCAGATTCCAGAACTTCATTTCTCGAGAGAGGTAAGAATTACTCGAGTACGAGTTCTGTTTTTTGAGAAAGGATATAAGATTCTCGAGAAGAAACACTTAAGGAAAATATAGAAGATGAGATTTGGTTTCTCGAGAATGGATAGACTTACTCGGGAAAAAATTTTTCTGTTACTCGAGAACAAGAAAGCACCTTGAGAAAAGTTTTTTATTTCTCGAGTAAGAGCATCTGGCTATCGAGAGCTAAGCTTGGCCTTCTCGAGAAATATCTTTGGCTTTTCTTGAGAAAAAGAAAAGAAATACTTAGGAAAAATTCTGAGCTTAATTTAAGGTTACTCGAGAATGTTAAGATCTACTCGAGTACAGCATGGCTTTCTCAAAAACTACACTCGACTTTCTTGAGAAAAGGACTTCTGCTACTCGAGTACCTGAATAAGCTAACTCGAGTAATAAATTTAATCTTACTCGAGTAAAAACTAATCTTTTTCGAGTAAAATACTTAGAAAAAAAATTGTTAACTGAAAAATGATTTTCTTATAAGAAACCAGCAACTAGCCTTTCTCCCATAACTTTAGTTCTTGAAAATGAAGTGTGTCTCAATAGAGAGGTTACACATGAGTCAACACCATGGATCACACAATGATGGATTACATTATATGGTCATGTGTTTAGTGACCTATTGTAAACTGATATTGGTTTACACTTGACAATTATAACCTGCAATCACTCAACTTGAAAATGGCATCAAATACAAACTTAGTTTATCTTAGTTCAATGGTGACTTCATACAAATCTAGGTTATTGTGGATACAATACCCAACAATCTCCCCCTATTTGCAGAAGTCAAAACCTTCTACACTAAGGTGAATTACATCAAGATAAACAAATAAAATAACTAATAAATAGAATAATTGGAAGAAATATTATGTAATATAAGATTTAGATCATCAAAATTTAAAGATTTATATATATAGACATTGTCCAGGAAAAAGTCCTATTTCACAAAATCTCATATAAGAACCTTTAGATCATCTTCAATTACTTCTTGCTCTGTTGTTGATGCTGCCTCTGATATTTCTCTTCTTGTTTCTGGAAGTACATGAACGTCTTTAGAAAGTACTTGGGTGGTCTGGGAGGAGTAGTAGGGTCTTCACAATTATACTTTCTATCATGAAGCCTTCTTAGAGTCATAGATTTTTCATACTTTTCCCATTTATAGTGAGAGTAATAGGTATCCTTGTTCTCTCTGAATTCCACCACTAGTCTTAAAGTATCCAGAATAATTGATTTAGATGTAGGGATCCAGACTTCAGCATGTTCCCTTTCTGCATGTTCTGGCATAGGAATGGACCAGCTTGTAGAAGCACCTTCACCATACTTTCTTCTCTTGGATATCTGTACGTCAGGAGGTAGTTGTTGAGGCACATCAGCTTGTTCAGAATTCCAGACTTGTGAATAAGTTTCAGAGGTGGAGCTCCTTAAAATTCAAGCCTTAGAGAGAATGTAGGCCTTTGAACATTGCCATTCAGGTTAGCATGAGGGGCTATAGTGGGATCAACTGAGAAGTCAGGAAAGATCTGATTATGTATCCACACTGTATTGTCATAAGTATAAAGTTTTGCACTCTTAATTTCCTGTACCACTGATGTTTGAATCTCTTTAATTTAAATGTCTCATAGATCTTTCATCTTTTTGACTTTATTATCTAGTTGTTCCTTTACTTTCTACTTCGCCTTTCTGACTTCTACAGAAAGGGTTGTTATGACATCTTCTTTGAATTTTCCAACTTCCTCACATGTTTGAAATTTTGTTCTTCTGTTTTCTTCAGTAGAAGAATTTGATTATTGGCCACTGTTTCTGCCTGTTCCATAACTTTACCAACACTTGTTATAGTGTGGTCTATAGCTTTGCCTCCAATTTGTAGCAGTCTTTTGAATTCATTAGTATTGCTCTGGATTTATGCAAATCCTCGGCTCATTTTCTTTTCTAAGGCAGAGACCTTATTTGTGACAACTTGAATTGAGGTATCAAAATACTCTCTTTGCTTAGCCAACATGGCTTCTATTTTACTTAAGATATTATCTTCAGTAATGACTTCAGTCCGAAGAGGTGAAGGAGGTAGAATTAGATCTGTCCATGGAACTACTTCTTCAATGGGCACAGTAGATGTAAAAGTTGTTGTCTTCTAGCAGTTATTATTTCATCTTCAGCATCATCACCTATGAAAGTGGGAATGTTGAAGTGTAGGCTTGAGAGAGGTGGTTCAACTGCAGGAGATAATTCTTCAGCATCTGAAATTGAAACTATCTTTTTATCTTGCACTGCCTCAACAGGAGACTGGGGCAGAGAAGATTTTGGTTCAAATGGATTTTCTGGTTTAGATGGTTCTAGTTGAGATGGATTTTTTGGGTTGAGATGGATTTTCTGGTTGAGAGGAGAGAGGTCCTTTAGAGGTGAGTTCCTCTATCATCCTATCAATGTCAGCTTCTGTAGATATTACTTGATTATCTACTCGGGCATCAGTAAGAAATTCTTGATCAGACAGCTCAGCAACAATAAGACTAGAGCCATCTTCTTGGACAGAAGTGCCCTTTGCAGCAGCAAGCGGAGCTATAACTTCTTCTATGACTATATGTTCAGTAGTTGGTGGAGTTGTGACTTGGGCTTGAATATCAGTTTGGACTGTGGCTGGAATTGGAACTTGAGCATACTCTATTGTCACTTGTACAGATGGAGCAGGCTCCCCCCTCAATAACTTGGTCAGTTGTGCCAGTTATTTGATGAGAGAGGGGAGATGGGGTCTTGACTTCATCTATACTGTCTTTGGAGTTGGAGGGGCTTGGCCTGGCCTTTGAAGTTTGATTTCCTATCTCTGGATGGAGGTAATTGAAACCTTCTTCATGTGATGAATGACCATGCTCTTATCGAAGGTAAAGATATATGACCTCAACTGATTTAGATAGAGAGATAGAATTCTTCCATAGTTTGGGCTTTTTATACTCTCTTTGATCTTGTCAAAAATCATCATCCCCCGTTGAAATTTCTTTCTACAGATTATTGCAGTTATCGTGTCAAAGAAATCTGTGGTGACATAGCTTATTTAACTGGTGCGACAGAGAAGAACCTTTCACAGAATATCGGCAAGTAGCTTGCTCTCTACATTCATGTGCTATCAGCGAATTGTGAGGGTTGAATCGGGAAGGCAACAGAAGCAGAAAGCCATATCATAGTATGGGCCTTCTAAGTCATCTTCCTCGTCGATCACCAGCAGACACAGAAGTTGAGAAACAGAGGTTGATGTCATCTTGACTTTGATATCACGTATCTTGGTTTTTAGAACTTTGCCATTGCGCCTGACCTTGGCATTCTAGAAGAACTCTTCCACATCAGAAATAAGAACTTTTCATGGGTGTTGAAGAACAAAGGTCAGTCCAGCAGTGTCGAGCAATATAAGAAAGTTTCTGAATTCGTCAGAAAAATCGGCGATTCCAGTTGAAATGAGTGTACTGCCGATGCCTATCTTTGATAAGGGAGCCATTGAATAAAGAACTGAAAGTCTGCTAGCCGGCAAGAAGAGGAATAAGGTTGTTCGCGGGAGGAGCGGTGGAGATAAAGAAGATGAAAGGTTTTCTCGAGACGGAGATTTTAAAATCCAGGATTTGGATTTTTCTGAACTTATTCTATTTATTTAAACCCTAAATTTTGATGATTAAGGAAAGAAATAATAATTAAGTACCTGAAGTATGGCGATTGGAGTGCCCGGGTGCCAATATTAAAATTTGAACTTTGAGAAAATTATGCATCTGATTTCTCGAGTGAAAGACATTTCTCGAGAAGAAGCTCGCATGTTCTTGAGTAGAAATATCATTTTCGAGGAGCAAACTTGATGTTCTCGAGAATAAACCAAGTACTCGAGTAATGAGGTTGTTCACGAGAAGTGAAGTCCTGACTCAGAATTTTCTTAATTTTGAAGGGTAATCTGATTCTTGAACTTTGCTGTGAGGCCGTATTCTTCAGCATTCCTTATTGAGCATGCCAAGTTCTATTTTGAAGAACGAGAACTTGGCCTCGTCCAATGGCTTCGTGAATATGTCTGTAACCTGCACGTCAGTTGGAACATACTAAAGATTGATGTCTCCATGCTCCACATGCTCCCTAATGAAATGGTACCTCAGCTCTATGTGCTTTGTCCGGGTGTGAGAGATTGGGTTGTTGGCTATTGCAATTTCACTAGAGGAGTCACAGAATAGTGGGATTTCCTTGGCCTTCAAGTTATAATCTTCAAGTTGATTCTTGATCCAGAGTAATTGTGCACAACAACTACCGACAGAAATGTATTCTGACTCGGCCGTTGAGATTGCGATACAATTTTGCTTCTTACTGCTCCATGAGATGAGTCTCCTTCCACTGAATTGGCAAGTCCCGGAAGTGCTCTTTTTATCATCTTTATTACCTGTAAAATCTACATCTGAAAATTCAATTAGCTCGCTATCATTACTTCTTGGGTACCATAAGCCAAGATTTGGTGTACCCATAAGGTATCTCAAAATCTGCTTTGCAGTAGTGTAATGAGATTTCTTAGAGTTCACCTGATATCTAGCACACACACATATTTAAAACATGATGTCTGGCCTATTAGCAGTAAGGTAGAGCAAGGATCTAATTATGCTTCTGTACTTAACTTCATCAAAAGGTTCCCATTTCTCATCCTTGTCCAGAGACATAACTGAACCCATTGGATTCCTCATAGAGGTTGCATTCTCCATTCCGAATTTCTTAATCAAATCTTTGGTGAACTTCGTCTGAGAGATGAAAATTCCATCCTCAGATTATTTCACCTGAAGTCCTAAGAAATACTTCAGTTCTCCCACATTGCTCATTTCAAACTTCCCATGCATAAGTTTGGAAAACTTCTTGCAAAGGTTGTCGTCAGTAGAGCCAAAAATGATGTCATCGACATAGATTTGCACTAGCAAAATCTTGTATTTTACTTCCCTAAGAAATAATGTGTTGGGTTCGACGTTCCTTCACTTGACCCGTGACGCTCTACTACTTATTTAAGAAATTAAGTAGCACCCTTTCCAGTATTCCGAGCTTTTGGAACAGTTGGGTATGCTCTTGATCTATTATTTGGTATCAGAGGAGGTCGCGGGTTCAAGACGGGGGGGGGGGGGCTATTAAATCCCAATTTTTCCCTTCTACCTGTGTGGGTCCGGCGGGTCAGGCAATCGTGGACATGTGGTAACCCCACCTCTGAGCCATGTGGTAACCCCACCTCTTAGCCGACGGGTTGCGCTAGATGCTGGGGGGGGATTGTTGGGTCCGGAGTTCCTTCACTTGACCCGCGACGCTCTACTACTTATTTAAGAAATTAAGTAGCGCTCTTTCCAACAGTACGGGCTTTTGGAACAGTTGGGTATGCACTTGATCCGTCATAATGTCTTGTGTAACACCTCCCCTGTAATGACCGTATAATATGGGTCTGGCCAGGGCCCCACAACATACAGACGCCACTGCTTCAGCATTATAAGATGATATTTACCACTCGATCTCAAAACTCAGAACAAAACACAGTGGAAACAAACCAAACAACTAGAAGTTATTCACCACTAACAGGAGTATCAAATGGCCTAAAGGCCTTACACAAAAAGAGTCAAACATAAAAAGACCACAAGGTCAATCATCAAAGTGCAAAAGCACTCCTAAGCTACCTCTGCGTGCAAGCCGGACAATGTCTAAAACATGGATCATACAATCACGGGAAGCAAACTAAAAATACAGTAACACTTCATGAGGCTTAGGGCTTTCTGCCCGACGCACTAGTTCCCGCTTGCGATCCTTGCCCTGTAAAGATTTGAAGTAATGTGGGTCAGCAAAGGCTGACCTCTACTGTGTAACCAACACATCTCCTCCGGGTCGCCCCTAATGGACCCCGGGGTACCCCTCCAACCTCCAAGTCAGTTCTTCGTATACCATATACATAAATATATAAAGCTTTAAAACAGGTTTGGATGTCTCATACAACAAACACGTTTTCTATGTTGAGAATCAGTGCGAAAGGGGCCTACTATGCAACATGTATTTAAGCCCGGGCTTCGCCCAAGGCACCCTATCTCGTATGCATCTAACACATCATCAAACAATTGGGTACTTCCGTTTCCCCATTGGCATAAAGCTGCAAACAAAAGGGAACTACTATGCCCCTAATGGCCCAAACGCCGTTACACGGAAATCTTGCAAAGGCCCCACCCGCACATTGGTCTTAGATCTGACTTCTCACGTCAGGATTTCGTCTCACACACAAACCGATTCTAAGAACCCTTGTTGGACCCCACCCATTCATGACTTCATTGTCCGGGCTTGCCCTACGCTCGGCGTTCTCGTCAGTCTCACAGAAGGGGACTAGTCTCGCCGGGACACTCTCCCCACATAACTTGCACATCATGGGATAGCCAGCCGACCACGGAGACGTAGCCACGCCTTAGCACATCACAACCATACTTTCCCACCCTAATCCACCATTTGTACTGCAACGTTCTCGCACCAAGGAAACCATATACCGCCAAAGCGCAACTAACCTTGTCCGGTTCCGGCTACGAGTACTCACTCAAGAAAAGGGGGAAAATGCATACATCACAACGGCATCTTGCCGCAACAGATTTCTATTGAATCCTCAAGGCTCGCTATGCAACATCACCGAGTCGGACTAACGATCGCGACTACGGCTTCACCCACAATGCCTAATCCACTAACGGAGCAGATCTCTAATGCAAAATCATGCCGGGGACGGACACAATCGACTCGGAGGTTTCTCTTGAACCATGGCAACCCAAACCTCTCTCATTTGAGAGATTTGGAGCCCAAAACTGAAAAGAAAAGATGTTAAACGTGCATCCTAAAATCAAGAGGAGAAGTGTCGTTACCTTACGACCTCTCTTCCTAGCCATGAAGAAACTTGCTCGGATGAACGCCACCGCAACGATCTTGCCTTTGCGGATCTGGACTCCGCTCGCGAAACGGGGCTCCAAAGCTCCACCGGCAGCCGGAGTTGATCTCCTTCTTCCTCCTAGCTCTCCCCTCTCTCTAACACTTAGAAAGAGAAGAAGATGGGAAAAGTGGGTTTGAAAACACTATTCCCGACCTTAAGATCCAGCATTGACCAACCACAGCCCTTAGATCCCAAAGGAAAGAAACGAATGGCCACGATTCGCCCTGAAAATAAACTTCCTAGGGCGAACACGGCTTGTGACACGCCCGTGTCCGAGGCCGTGTTCCTCATTCGCCGTCAAACCAGAAAATCCCGACCAGGACATGGCCTGTGACACGGCCTAGGACACGCCCGTATCGCATATGATACGCCCGTGTCAAGGCCCGTGTCACGGCCCCTGTGCTCCAAACGACACAGGACCAAACATCCCGAGAAGGACACGACCTGTGACACGGCTTGGGACATGTCCGTGTCTCATGTGACCCGCCCGTATCAAGGCCCGTGTAGCGTCCTCAGCACAAACCAGCAAACGAACCCGAGCAGGACACGACCATTGACACGCCTGTGTCTCAGGCCGTGTTCCCTCACTCAACACTTCAAAATCGTTGAGTGCTCGGTGAGGCGTTGAGTGACCGACACGCCTGGGACACGCCCGTATCTCAGGCTGTGTGCCCTCACTCAATGCTTCAAAATTATTGAGTGCTCGGTGAGGTGTTGAGTGGCCGACACGCCCCTGGGGCATGCCCGTGTCTCATGTGACATGCCCGTTTCAAGGCCGTATTCCCTGTCTCAACGCTCGTTGACCGAAATTTCGCCGACCACACGATCTCGAGCACAACATGCCCCGTGACACGCCCGTGTCACAGGCCGTATCAGCTTTGCCAGAACCCATCTTATCCTGAAACATGCCAACGGTTCCTCTTTCAAGTTTTGGGGCGTTACAATTCCTCCCCCCTTAAAAGAATTTCGTCCCGGAATTAAGTAGCGCTCTTTCCAACAGTCCGGTCTTTTGGAACAGTTGGGTATGCACTTGATCCATCATAATATCTTGTATAACACCTCCCCTGTAATGACCGTATAATATGGGTCCGGCCAGGGCCCCACAACATACATACACCACAGCTTCAGCATTATAAGATGATGTTTACTACTCGATCTCAAAACTCAGAACAAAACACAGCGGAAACAAACCAAACAACTAAAAGTTATCCACCACTAACAGGAGTATCAAATGGCCTAAAGGCCTTACACAAAAAGAGTCCAACATAAAAAGACCACAAGGTCAATCATCAAAGTGCAAAAGCACTCCTAAGCTACCTTGGCATGCAAGCCGAACAATGTCTAAAACATGGATCATACAATCACGGGAAGCAAACTAAAAATACATCAACACTTCATGAGGCTTAGGGCTTTCTTCCCGGCGGACTAGCTCCCGCTTGCGATCCTTGCACTGTAAAGATTTGAAGTAACGTGGGTGAACAAAGGCTGACCTCTACCGTGTAACCAACACATCTTCTCCGGGCCGCCCCTAACGGACCCTGGGGTACCCCTCCAACCTGCAAGTCAGCTCTTCGTATACCATATACATAAATATATAAAGCTTTAAAACAGGTTTGGATGTCTCATACAACAAACACATTTTCTATATTGAGAATTAGTGTGAAAGAGGCCTACTATACAACATGTATGCAAGCCCAGGCTTTGACCAAGGCACCCTATCTCGTATGCATCTAAAACATCATCAAACAATATGGTACTTCCCTTTCCTCATTGGTATAAATCAGCAAACAAAAGGGAAATACTATGTCTCTAATGACCCAAATGCCGTTACACGGAAATCTTGCAAAGGCCCCACCCGCACAAGGGTATTAAACCCCGGGCTTGCTTGCAAATTCTGACTTCTCACGTCAGGATTCTGTCTCACACACAAACTGATTCTAAGAACCCTTGCTGGACCCCACCCGCTCATGGCTTCATTGCCCAGGCTTGCCCTATGCTCGACATTCTCGTTAGTCTCATAGAAGGGGACTAGTCTCGTCGGGACACTCTCCCCACATGACTTGCACGTCATGGGATAGCCAGCCGACCACCGAGACGTAGCCACGCCTTAGCACAGCACAACCATACTTTCCCACCCGAATCCACCATTTGTACTGCAATGTTCCCGCACATCAAGGAAACCATCTACCGCCAAAGCGGAGTTAACCTTGTCCGGTTCCGGCTACGAGTACTCACTCAAGAAAAGAGGAAAAACACATACATCACAACGACATCTTGCCGCAACGGATTTCTACCAAATCCTCAAGCCTCGCTATACAACATCACCGAGTCGGACTAACGGTCGCGACTACGGCTTCACCCACAATGCCTAATCCACTAACAGAGCGGATCTCTAATACAAAATCATGTCGGGGACGGACACAATCGACCCGGAGGTTCCTCTTGAATTATGGCAACCCAAACCCCTCTCATTTGAGAGATCTGGAGCCCAAAACTAAAAAGAAAAGATGTTAAACGTGCATCCTAAAACCAAGAGGAGAAGCGTCGTTACCTTACGACCTCTCTTCCTTGACATGAAGAAACTTTCTCGGATGAATACCACCGCAACGATCTTGCCTTTGCGGATCTGGACTCCACTCGCGAAACGGGGCTCCGAAGCTCCACCGGCAGCCGGAGTTGATCTCCTTCTTCCTCCTAGCTCTCCCCTCTCTCTAACACTTAGAAAGAGAAGAAGATGGGAAAAGTGGGTTTGAAAACCCTATTCCTAGCCTTAAGATCCAGCATTGACCAACCACAGCCTTTGGATCCCAAAATAAGGAAACGAACGGCCACAATTCGCCCTGAAAATAAACTTCATGGGCCAAACACGGCTTGTGACACGCCCGTGTCCGAGTCTGTGTTCCTCATTCGCCGTCAAACCAGAAAATCCCGACTAGAACACGGCCTGTGACACGGCCTGGGACACGCCCGTGTCACATGTGATACGCTCATGTCAAGGCCCGTATCACGGCCCGTGTGCTCTAAACGACACAGGACTAAACATCCCGAGAAGGACACGACCTGTGACACGGCTTGGGACACGCCTGTGTCTCATGTAACATGCCCGTGTCATGGCCCGTGTCACAGCCCGTGTAGCTTTATCAGCACAAACCAGCAAATGAACTCGAGCAGGACACGGCCATTGACACGCCCGTGTCTCAGGCCGTGTGCCCTCACTTAACGCTTCAAAATCGTTGAGTGCTCGGTGAGGCATTGAGTGACCGACACGCCCTTGGGACACGCCCGTGTCTAAGTCTGTGTGCCCTCACTCAACGCTTCAAAATTATTGAGTGCTCGATGAGGCGTTGAGTGACCGATACGCCCCTGGGACATGCCCGTGTCTCATATGACATGCCCGTGTTAAGTCCGTGTTCCCCGTCTCAACGCTCGTTGACCGAAAATTTGCCAACCACACAATCTCGAGCACGACACGCCCTGTGACACACCCGTGTCACATGCTGTGTCAGCCTTGCCAGAACCCATCTTGGCCTGAAACATGCCAACGGGTCCTCTTTCAAGTTTTGGGGCATTACAATTCCTCCCCCCTTAAAAGAATTTCGTCCCAAAATTTAAATATAGAAAGTATACAAAACTTAAACGGTACCTGAGAAGAAAAGCTCGGGGTACTGCTCAAGCATGGCCTGCTCTCGCTCCCATGAAAACTCCTTGCGACCACAGTTGTCCCAACGAACTTTTACGAGTTTAACCTCCTTGTTCCGCAATTGCTGAATCTCTGAATCTTCTATACTGATTGGACGAACTCACATCCTCAAGTCCTCTTATATCGGCACTGCTGCTGATTCGATCACCACGCTAGCCTCTACCAAAGCTTTCCTCAAGACAGAGACATGGAAGACATCGTGTAATCCACTCAACTCTGTGGATAATGCTAACTGGTACGCTGCTTCTCCCACCCATTATATAACTTCGAACGGTCCCAAAAATCTCGGACTCAACTTCTTGAGTCGGCGAATCCGCGAAACGCCTTTGAATGGCTTGATCTTTAGATAAACCCAGTCGCCTACCGCGAACTCCACATTCCTGTGGAGAGCATTAAAATATTTCGCTTGCCGATCCTGAGCTACCTTCATGCGCTCTTGAATGATTCGCACCAACTCACAAGCATCAGCTACGACTTCTTTCCCCAAAATCTTGGTGTCTCCCGCCTATGTCCAAGACATCGGTGTTCGACACCGCCTCCCATACAAGGCTTCGTATGACGCCATCTTTATACTTGCTTGGTAACTATTGTTATATGTGCAGTCTACCATGAAGAGATGATCCTCCCATTTCTTGCCGAAGTCAAGAGTACACATCCTCAGCATATCCTCCATAGTGCGGTTCGTTCTCTCGGTCTGTCTATCAGTTTGAGGATGGAAGGCCGTACTGAACTTGAGCTTCGTGCCCAGGATTTTCTGCACCAACCTCCAATCCTTAGATGTGAAACGTCCATCGCGGTCACTAACTATGCTCTTCGGAATCCCATGTAGTCACACAATGTTGCGAACATACAATTCCACCAGCTTCTCCACGTTGTCCTCCTTCCGATTTGAGATGAAGTGTGCCACTTTGGTCAAGCGATCCACGATCACCCAAATTACGTCGTTACCCTGCTGCGATCTAGGTAACCCATGCACAAAATCCATGGAGATATCATCGAATTTCCACTCTGCGATAGCAAGAGGCTTCAAAAACCCGCCCGGCTTCTGACACTCGGCCTTCACCAAGGCACAAGTTTGGCACCGACTCACATACAAAGCT
Source organism: Platanthera zijinensis (assembly GCA_039513925.1). Lineage (NCBI taxonomy): Eukaryota > Viridiplantae > Streptophyta > Magnoliopsida > Asparagales > Orchidaceae > Platanthera > Platanthera zijinensis. Next base: position 121,252,769 of record CM077091.1, read on the forward strand.
ACGTCCCGCTTCAGACCAAGCCATCAGTAGGATTTCTTCATATCTAAGTACATCTTCATACTACCTGGGTGAATGGAGTACTTTGTGAAGTGGGCCTCAAACATCAACTCCTCACGGAGCTTGCCGAACTACGATACACAAATCCTCCTGCCCTTCCTCAAGATCCCATCAATCATCTCCCAGGCGCTACCCTCGCCCTTTTGAGCTTCCTCCACATATGGCTGGAACTCCGCATCCAAACGGGTCGCTTCCCGAATACGATCGCTCAAATCGTTCTGCATTTCAATCCAGTTCAACCGAGCCACATTAGACTCGCCTCTGGCCATACACTCTATGCCAAGGGACTCCAAGTCCCGCCTCAAATGCTCATCATGAGCTTCGATCCAATTCCCTTGCCCAGAGTATTTTCTACTCAAGGCATCAACCACCACATTGGATTTGACTGGCGTGTACTAAATCGCCACATCGTAGTCCCCAAGGAACTCAACCCACCTGTGCTGCCGCATATTTAAGTCCTTCTGATCTAGGAGATACTTCAGACTTTTGTGGTCCGTGAAGATCTCCACTTTCGCACCATAAACGTAGTGCCGCCACAATTTCAGCGCAAAAATTACCGCCGCCAATTTCAAATCATGGACGGGGTAGTTTCTCTCGTGAGGCTTCAACTGTTTAGACCTAAAGACGATCACACTGTCATGTTGTACCAAAATGCCCCCCAAACTGCATCTGGATGTATCGCTGAAAATTTGAAATCCTTCAGTCCCCTTCGGCAGACTTAGGATTGGAGCTGTCATCAGCCTTTCCTTTAGGATATCAAACGCCTAATTGCACTCTTGTGTCCACACAAACTTTTGATCCTTACAAGTTAGTGAAGTGAGGGGTAGAGCTATCTGTACAACCCCGTATCCCGCGAGTGGTCGACAGGAGTTGAACCGGCCGGCTCAGACCAATGTGGACCCAGCATGCCGAGCCCGAGCTCGGCAATAGTAGAGCCAAGCTCGACGATGGCCGAACGAAGCCCGGCATGCCGAGACCGAGCTCGGGTGCGGGAACAGGGCTCGACGGTAGTCGAGCCAAGCTCGACGATCCCCGTGCCGAGCTCAGTTTCTGTTGGAGCTCGGCGATCGCCGTGCCGAGTCCGAGCTCGGCGATCGCCGTGCCGAGTCCGAGCTCGGCGATCGCCGTGCCGAGTCCAAGCTCGGCGGTAGTCAAGCCGAGCTCGCGATAGTCGAGCGCAGTCCGCCGAGTACGTGCCCGCCTAGGCCCCAGGGCGAGGCGAGTCGGGCCCCCTGCCGAGCGAGTGCCCCCTCAGGTCCAGCTCGCATCTCGGCCATGACATACTTTTACTATGTTGCCCCTTTTTGGTCTGCTTGCAGTCCTCGAAAACAGTGAAGGTTGTATATTGGCAGGCCATCTTTTCCTATAAATAGGACCCAAGGGGTACCTCAGAAGGCATGCTTACTAATTCTCCGGCCTACTAGCGCTTTCTGGGGTACCTTAGCCCGGCATTTGGCTAAGGAGGGGAAGCGCTCTAAGATCTTCCGGGTGTGTGGTGGGACCTCCACGCCGGGCCCTTGGTCTAGTCCTTGTTTCTTCTCTTTTCTTTGTCATTCTCTTGCAGGAGTGAAGTAGGTGCGCGGCCACCCCTTCCCCAAGGGTGAACTCCATAGAGACCGGTTTTCCGGTTTCAACATTTTGGTGCGGTGAGCGTGGACAGTGGTTAGCAGAGAAAACCTTCTGCAGGCTCGATGACTGGAGAAGAAGGACAAGGATCAGGCAGGGGCAACTCGCCACCCCCTCCCCCACCCCCAGCGGCGAGTGTGCCGGCGGAGCTTAGGGAGGAGATCCTCGGGCTCGTCAGGACCGCCCTCGGCATGCGAGCTGAGAGTGCGACACCGGCAGTCCCGGTGGTCGCCGCTCCCGCACTCGGCGACGACGCGCCGCTCAGGCGACCAGGGAAGGAACCCGCCGAGAGAGGCGAGCGCGAGTTCCATGGGCGAGTTCTGTTCCCCGGCTCGGCCGCCGAGTACCACTTCAGCGAGACTGCAGGGAGGGAGTTCCCGTCTCGCCCGGCTGAGGGGGGGAGCCCCTTCAGCGAGTTCGTTTCTTCAGCCCCAGTTCCCGAGGGGTTTCGCGAGCCGGAGATGACTTACTACTCCGGGAGAGGAGACCCGGTCCACCACATCCAGTGGTTCGAGGACATGGCCTCCATTCGACAGATGTCAGACGGCTTCAAGTGCCGACTCTTCGCCATCACCCTCAGAGAAAAGGCGAGAGAGTGGTTCCACCAGCTCCCGACCGGGTCCATTTACTGCTTTGAGGATCTGCGACGGGGTTTCATGCTGAGGTTCACCACTTCTAAGAAGAGGAAGAAGGAGGCGGAGTCTTTGTTCCGCATCAAGCAGAGGGTGGGAGAGACCCTGGGGAGCTATCTGGACAGGTTCCAGGAGGAACTGTCCCAAGTTCAGGAGATGTCGGGGCACACCATGATGGTGGCCTTCACCCTGGGTCTCCAATCCGGGTTCTTCGCAATGGAACTAAAGAGATCACCTCCAGTGTCTTTTGAGGCACTCCTGGAGAGGGCGGCCAGGAAGGCCGAAATGGAGGCAGCACATCCAGAGTTTGCGCGAAGGTTAGCCAAGTGGGCCGTGGAAGAGGAAAGGCCAAGGGGTGGCCGAATTCAGGAGGAGAGGAGGGCTGAACCTCGGCAAAGGGAGCAGCCGCAGCAGCAGCCGCAACCCAGGTGGGTGCGTCCGGAGCAGACCCACCGTTTGGGATGGAGGCCCGAGTGGCAAGACCAGGCACCACGAAGAGGTTATCAGGGAGGAGATAACCGCCAGGGTGGCCGAGGGCAGTACAACCCCCAGGGGGGTAGGCAGGGTCAGAGACCCCCTCTCCCCGACCAGGAGGAGGCAATGGCAATTGCCATGAGGGGGAGAAGAAGAGGACAGCCGAGGAGAAGGAGGGAGGTCAGGGTGGACCTGCCCTATTGTGACTTTCATCAGGAAGAGGGGCACCTCACATCCACGTGTCCGGAGTTCCTCGAGATGAGAGGGAGAAGGGAACAACAACAACAAGACCATCAGGAAGTTCGGATAGAGGAGATCCGGCCTCGGGAGGAGGGGGATCGGTGTGAAGACCGGGTTGATGTGGGCACCCGAGGAAGGATCGGAGCGATCCACGGGGGGGGGGGGGGGGGGGGGGGCGGGATCGAGGCCTCCCGTAAGTCAAGCCTCCACACTATGTACCGGAGGAGCGTTGGCTCCACATCCCAATCCCCTCCCCCGGAGGAGAAAATCACCTTCTCCAGAGAGGACTTGCCGGGTCACGAGGACCCCTTCTGTGATGCGCTGGTTATCCAGACAGCCATCGAGGATTTCACTGTCTCCCGAATCCTTGTGGACAATGGGAGTTCGGTCAACGTCATCTTCAAGAAGGCGTTCGATGCGATGAAGGTAGAGGCCAGGAGGGTATTAGCCTCGGACGGGCCTCTGTTCGGCTTTTCAGGGGAGAGGAAAGAAGTTGAGGGAGGAGTGGGACTCCATGTCACTCTAGGGGGGCAGTCACGCAACTGCAAGTTCGTCATCGTGGACGCTCCTAGCAGTTACAGCGCCATCTTCGGGAGACCCCTCATCAGCGCCTTCCGCTGCGTCCCCTCGTCCTTCCACCAGTGTCTAAAGCTCAACGTCGAGGGGGTCCAGATCCGGGTTCGAGGAGACCCTAAGGAGGCAAGGGAGTGCTACGTCTCGGCGGTAAACTCCATCTCTTGGCTGGAGGGGGCCGAGGAGATGGGGCGGAGGTTGGAGGAGGAGGAGCAGGAAGCTGACAAAGAAATGGAGGTGGAGTGCCGCGCTCGGGAGGAGGTCGCGGAAGAGACTCGGGGGTCGGCCGAGGCCATGGCCGTCGAGGAGGCTGAGGAAGAGGTCCTCGCCCCCGGAAGGGGAGGTATCGAGGAATGGGAGGAACAGTCCCGTCTGGAGGCGGCGGAAGAGGTGGAGGAGATGGAGGTCCTCACCATTGGAGGCAGGGTGGAGAAGGTCCGCGTCAGCGGAGGCCTGACCCCGGAAGCTCAAGGCAGGATGCTGGAGTGCATCCAGAGGAACGTGGACATCTTCGCTTGGAGCGCCGCGGAGATGCCAGGGATCGACCCCGACGTGGCCTGCCATCGCCTCAACCTGGACCCGAAGGCTCCCCCCATCCAGCAGAAAAAAAGATCCATTACGGACAAGCTTGCCGAGCCAATCAGGGAGGAAGTCGCCAAGCTACTCGAGGCTGGCTTCATATCTGAAATCCAATACCCCGGCTGGGTCTCCAACGTTGTAATGGTTAAAAAAGGAGACGGCCGGTGGAGGATGTGTATCGACTTTTCTCTTCTTAATAAATCATGCCCGAAAGATTGTTATCCTTTGCCTCGGATCGACACGCTGGTTGACTCAGCCGTCGGTTTCCCTGTAATGAGTTTTCTGGATGCTTTTTCAGGTTATCACCAAATCAGGATGCACCCCCCTGACGTCAAAGACGTCTCGTTCATCACGGGAGACAGATGTTACTGTTACAAAATGATGCCCTTCGGGCTAAAGAATGCGGGGGCCACCTATCAAAAAATGATGGATAGGGTCTTCCGAGAGCAGAAGGGGAGGAATCTCGAAGTGTACGTGGATGATCTCATGGTCAAGAGCTTGGATGTCGACTCCCACATCCAGGACTTGGAAGAAACTTTTGCCACTCTCCGCAAGTTTAAGATGAGGCTGAACCCCTTGAAGTGTGTCTTCGGGGCAAGCCGGGGAAAGTTCCTAGGGCATCTTCTCACCCCCGCTGGGGTAGAACCTAATCCAGACAAGGTGAGGGCAATCTTGGAACTGAGGTCGCCACAAAATACCAAGGAAGTACAGCAACTGGCAGGGAAGTTGGCAGGGTTGAGTAGATTCCTCTCCCGGGCCGGGGAGAGGTGCTCCTCGTTTTTCAAAACCTTGAGAGGGGGTCGAAAGTTCGAATGGACCTCGGAGTGCGAAGAGGCATTCCAGGCTTTAAAGAAACAGCTGACTCAAGCCCCCCTGCTCCAAGGGCCCAAGGAGGGGGAAGACTTATTCCTATATCTAGGGGTCGGGGCTGAAGCCTTGAGTTCGGTTTTGGTTCGGGAAGAAGGGAAGAGGCAACTCCCCGTCTATTATGTGAGTCGGATATTGAAGAGGGCCGAGCTCCGTTACCCCATCCTGGAAAAACTGGCCTTCGCCTTAATCATCTCAGCCCGGAGGCTTCGGCCCTATTTCCAGGCACACTCAATTCGAGTGGTGACCGACCACCCCCTGCGCAACATCTTCAAGGGGGTAGAGCATTCAGGTAGGTTGGCCAAATGGTCAGTGGAACTGAGCGAGTTCGACATCTCCTTCGTCCCCCGCCTCTCAATCAAGGCCCAAGCTATGGCTGACTTCCTGGCAGAGTATGTGGTCGAGGTGGCGGAGGAGAGACTCACTCGCCCTCTCCCCTGGAAAGTCAGGGTGGACGGTGCTTCGGGGAAGCATTCTTTAGGGGTTGGGGTCATCTTGGAAAGCCCCCAAGGGATAAAGATCGAGCAGACTGTGGTAGTGCACTTTCCTATCACCAACAACCAAGCCGAATACGAAGCCGTAATCGCAGGTCTGCGCCTGGCAAGAGACTTGGGGGTGCATGACGTGGAGGTCCTCACCGACTCCATGGTGGTGGCTTCCCAGGTCAAGGGGGAGTTTGAGGCGAGGGAGCCCACCCTGCAGCTCTATTTGATGAAGGTAAGGGGAGTCATTGGGACCTTCCAGACCTTCTCAATCAAGCACGTGTCGCGAGGGGAAAACGAGCCAGTCGACCAGCTAGCAAAGCACGGCCCCCGGATGGGAGGCACCATTACGGACCTCTTCCGACCTTCCATCGAGGAGGGGGAACTAATGGAAGTAGAACAGCACCCCTCATGGATGGATCCCTTCGTCACCTTCTTGTCCACCGGAGAATACCCGGAGGGAACGGACCGAAGAGGGCTCAAGCACAAGGCGGCATACTACCTCCTACGTGAGGGACAGTTGTACCGCAAGACTCTCTCAGGGATGTTGGCCCGCTGCGTGGCCGAAAGAGAGGTGCACAAAATTTTGGAGGAAGTCCATTCCGGTGAATGTGGAAGTCATTCGGGGAGTCGGACCCTGGAAGGGAGAATCGTCAGGCAAGGGTACTTCTGGCCCACCCTCGGTCAGGATGCAGCCGAATTCGCAAAAAAATGTCATAAGTGCCAACTATATGCCCCGCTCCAGCTCCAGCCGGCTCAGAGGTTGAGAAGCATCATGGCATCATGGCCCTTCGCCATATGGGGGCTGGACCTCGTAGGACCTTTCCCTCAGGCCAGCGGGCAGAGGAGGTTTTTGTTGGTCATGATCGATTATTTTTCTAAGTGGATGGAGGTGAAGGCTCTAGCCAAGGTAACCTCTCAGGTAGTCAGGAACTTTATCTGGGGAGAGATCATCTGCAGGCATGGGCTGCCACAAGCTATCGTCACGGACAACGGACCTCAGTTCGCCAGCACGGAGTTCATTCGCTTCTACGAACAGCTAGGGATTGACCTTCGGTTTGCTTCTGTCCATCACCCCAGGAGCAACGGGCAGGTGGAAGCGGCCAACAAAATCATCGTGAACCTCTTAAAGAAGAAAGTGGAAAATTTGAGGGGAAGCTGGGTGGAACAGCTTCCATCAGTCCTCTGGGCCTTGAGGACCACCCCCAATACGGCCACAGGGGAGACACCTTTCAAACTCTCTCACGGCTGCGAGGCCGTTCTACCTATCGAATTCGAGGTCCAGACGCCTCGGGTCGTCGAGGCAGGAGCCGGAAGGGAAGAATGGAGGTCAGAGAATGAGGAGGAGCTTCGACTCTCCCTTGATATGGTGGAAGAACTACGCGACTTGTCCGTCGTCAGGCAGGAAGAGGCCAAGCGGAGGATGGCCAAGTATTTCGACAAACACGTCCGTGTCAAGCAGTTCGTGGAGGGGGACCTTGTCTTGAAAAAAGTGGACGCGGCAGGGAGATCAGCCGCTGTGGGAAAACTCCACCCCAATTGGGAGGGCCCCTACATTGTGCAGGAGGTCTTGAAATCGGGAGGGTATCGCCTCCAAGATGTAAGAGGGGACACCCTCAGCCACACTTGGAGTGGCGACGATATGAAACGTTTCTACCCTTGAAAATATTGTAAATATCTTGGCCTTAAGAATGAAAACAAATCTCATTGTCATATTTTATGCTCTGTCAAAATGGCGAGGGTAAAGGGGTTCGCAGCTTAAACCCCCAAGGGGCAAAAGTTTCTAAGTCTTCTCGCTCTGGGGTTAGGTCTCGTCACTCCCCTGCCAGGCTCCCGCCTAGCTGGCACGGCCGAGTCTCGATGGACATCGCTATGACCCTGGGGCTGAGCCCGGAGGATGTTCAACACCCGCCCTCAGGCTCTCACCTAGCTGACTGGCCCGGTGGTAGCACCCGGGAGAGGCAAAAGTTTCTAAGTCTTCTCGCTCTGGGGTTAGGTCTCGTCACTCCCCTGTCAGGCTCCCACCTAGCTGGCACGGCCGAGTCTCGATGGACATCGCTATGACCCTGAGGCTGAGCCCGGAGGATGTTCAACACCCGCCCTCAGGCTCTCACCTAGCTGACTGGCCCGGTGGTAGCACCCGGGAGAGGCAAAAGTTCCTAAGTCTTCTCGCTCTGGGGTTAGGTCTCGTCACTCCCCTGCCAGGCTCCCACCTAGCTGGCACGGCCGAGTCTCGATGGACATCGCTATGACCCTGGGGCTGAGCCCGGAGGATGTTCAACACCCGCCCTCAGGCTCTCACCTAGCTGACTGGCCCGGTGGTAGCACCCGGGAGAGGCAAAAGTTTCTAAGTCTTCTCGCTCTGGGGTTAGGTCTCGTCACTCCCCTGCCAGGCTCCCACCTAGCTGGCACGGCCGAGTCTCGATGGACATCGCTATGACCCTGGGGCTGAGCCCGGAGGATGTTCAACACCCGCCCTCAGGCTCTCACCTAGCTGACTGGCCCGGTGGTAGCACCCGGGAGAGGCAAAAGTTTCTAAGTCTTCTCGCTCTGGGGTTAGGTCTCGTCACTCCCCTGCCAGGCTCCCACCTAGCTGGCACGGCCGAGTCTCGATGGACATCGCTATGACCCTGGGGCTGAGCCCGGAGGATGTTCAACACCCGCCCTCAGGCTCTCACCTAGCTGACTGGCCCGGTGGTAGCACCCGGGAGAGGCAAAAGTTCCTAAGTCTTCTCGCTCTGGGGTTAGGTCTCGTCACTCCCCTGCCAGGCTCCCACCTAGCTGGCACGGCCGAGTCTCGATGGACATCTCTATGACCCTGGGGCTGAGCCCGGAGGATGTTCAACACCCGCCCTCAGGCTCTCACCTAGCTGACTGGCCCGGTGGTAGCACCCGGGAGAGGCAAAAGTTTCTAAGTCTTCTCGCTCTGGGGTTAGGTCTCGTCACTCCCCTGCCAGGCTCCCACCTAGCTGGCACGGCCGAGTCTCGATGGACATCGCTATGACCCTGGGGCTGAGCCCGGAGGATGTTCAACACCCGCCCTCAGGCTCTCACCTAGCTGACTGGCCCGGTGGTAGCACCCGGGAGAGGCAAAAGTTTCTAAGTCTTCTCGCTCTGGGGTTAGGTCTCGTCACTCCCCTGCCAGGCTCCCACCTAGCTGGCATGGCTGAGTCTCGATGGACATCGCTATGACCCTGGGGCTGAGCCCGGAGGATGTTCAACACCCGCCCTCAGGCTCTCACCTAGCTGACTGGCCCGGTGGTAGCACCCGGGAGAGGCAAAAGTTCCTAAGTCTTCTCGCTCTGGGGTTAGGTCTCGTCACTCCCCTGCCAGGCTCCCACCTAGCTGGCACGGCCGAGTCTCGATGGACATCGCTATGACCCTGGGGCTGAGCCCGGAGGATGTTCAACACCCGCCCTCAGGCTCTCACCTAGCTGACTGGCCCGGTGGTAGCACCCGGGAGAGGCAAAAGTTTCTAAGTCTTCTCGCTCTGGGGTTAGGTCTCGTCGCTCCCCTGCCAGGACCCCACCTAGCTTGCACGGCCGAGTCTCGACGGACGTCGCTACGACCCTGGAGTTGAGACTGGGAGTTGGCCCGAGGAAGACACCAGGGTGCGAGCTCGCCAGTCAAGACGACGAGCTCGGAATATCCTACCCCCCCTTTTTTCTCTCCAGCGAGCCTAGCCTCGCTCCAGTTAACTCGGCGAAAGACATGCCCTGATGTCTAAGGCGGATGCCGGCAACATCTTGACCCAAACATATTTTCACTTGTCTGAATTGTCGAAAAACTGAGGTGAGACATGGCGGGGAAAGGTGTGGCGCGAGCAGGATATGGCGCGAGCACGTGTCCTAGGGATCCGCCGTGAGCATCGCGGGGGCTGGTCCTAACTCAATACATTCTACGGGCGAGGTCGCTCTACCGAGCACGCGGGTATAATATCGCAAGTGAGCTTAAAAAGAAGATAGTAAAATTATGCAAAATGTCTTTGATTCATCATTACAAGTGTACAAGGCCCGCCTCGGCAGGATACAAAAAAAGAGAAGAAAACAAAAGTTAGCTCTCACCCTCCCCCCTCGAGTGGCGGTCCTCCTCGCCACCAAGCCGAGCGTCCTTCTCCCCCACCCCCGCAAAGAGCGAATCGAAGCTATCTTCCTTCTCGCTGAGCGGGCTGGGCGGGAACAGGGTTGGTAGGAGCTCCCGGACAGTGACCTCCTCGCAGCCTTCCGCCAAAATCCCCGTCCCCCTCATGGCTTGTAGAAGACACTCGGCAGCCTCGACGGAGTTGACTCGCAGCCGCTCCGCGACATCAGACTCGCCAAACACCCGGGGCCTCTTGAAGGGGAAGGCCGGCTCGCTGGCGTCCGGGGGAAGGAGAGCGTCGGCTTGGCGGAGGACCTCTCCCAGGAGCCCCTTGTTCTTCTCTTTCAATTCCTCCACCTCCACCCCCAGCCGGGCGGCGACAGCCTCCTGCTCGCGGGAGTATATCTTCTGCTCGGCAAGCTGGGCTTCCCGCTCAGCGAGCTGAGCCTGCAACTGAGCCATCTCGCCTCGCATCGCGTCAGCAGCTTCGGCGTCCTGTAGGGTTAGAAATTCAGAACACGCGCAGGAATAATCCTAAGCAAGGTAAATAGAGGCACCCAGTGATTACCAAGCCACCGGCGGACTTCGCGAGTAGAGCATCGGCGAGGCCGAACCGCCTTTCCGCGTCAGCCGCGCTCTCCTTCGCCAGGTCGCGCTCCTGCTCGGCAGTCAGCAGGGCATTGCTGAGCTGGAAGCCGCGGCGGACCATCATGTGATGGAGCTCGAAGGCCCGCAGGTGGGCCTGCAACCCCTCGTAGCCGAGCTGGCTGGGGGTAAGTTTCTTGTACGATTCGGCGCTGTTGCGGCTGTAGAGGCCGAAGCCGAAGGCGAAGGCGTGGGCGGTAGGCGGCCGGCGGGCTCCCCAGGAGGGGGCGCGAGTAGAAACGGAAACTCGGTGAGCCCCCTCGTCCCACTTCAAGATGGGCTCGCCAGCCGCATCTTTGCTCTTGCACCCCTTGCTGAAGTTGGGGTGATCCTTCGGCAGACTGGGCTCGCGGATGGTGTCCTCCCCGGTGGAATCGGAGGACGGCCCGCTCTTCTTCTTCCCCTTTCGGGGGGAGGAGGCTTCTTTCAACGGACTCAAGGGCGGCTCGTCGGACAGAGCCTCCGGCGAGCTCATGAACTTGGTAGGCGACGGAGGAAGGTGCAGCCGTCCGCGCGAGACCACCTTCGCCCTCTTCTTCTTGGGGAGCGAAGGCTCGTGGCGCGAGCTTGACCCCCCGGACTCCAAGCGCTTCCTGCCGGGGAGTTGGCCTCGCGCTTGCTCCTCGCGACAAGCCAGTGCCGCCGCCCGGGCCAGCTCCAGAGGATCTGAGAATATCCCCGAGTCGGCGAACGGCGGATGCTCCGGCAGAACCCGTTCCCCTGCAGAGAAAGACTTAGTCAAAAAAAGAGAGAGGGAAAAATTATATGAGATCCACCTTGATAAAGTTCGCGAGAGGGCTGAGCGAGATATACCTTCGCCGGGGAGAACGGGCTGAAGCGAATCAAGGCCGCGGCGGAGGAAGGCGACCTCGAAGTCCTTGTGAAGAAAAAACTTGTGGAGGTCGGCGTCGCTACCAGACAGGGAAGGAGGACGATATATGTCCTCGCTCTTCTGCAGGGGGCGAAAGGGGATGTTGCCGAGCTCGCCCTTAATGAAGACGAGCCGGGTCATCCAATTGTGATTCTTGTTCGCTAGCTCGCGAACCTTGATGAAGGACCCGCCGAAGTAGGCGACCCCGTCGGGGGTAGCCTTGTAAGAGAACAACTTACGGAACACCGCGAGGTTGAACTCAATTCGCTCCCGGCGGAGGAAACAGGCGAACGCCACCATCATAGCAATGGCGTTGGAATTCAGCTGCGCGGGCACCGCGCCGTAGTACTTCAGGATCTGGCGGATTTCTGGCCAGAGGGGGAGGCGCAGTCCCACCTCGAAGTGCGAGATGGGGAAGACGAGCTCACCCTCCGGGAAGGAATTGATGGCTTCATGCTCGGCGGACCTGCGAGCCTGGAAGCCGGGGGGGGACGAACGCCGCCGTGAACTCAACGAGCTCCTCCTCTGTAATGTGCCCCTCGAAAAAGCAATGATCAACGAAGTGCTGGGCGCACTTAGACCGACCGTCCACGTCAGGATTGGTCTTGACCATGGTCGCAGAGGAAAGGAAAATCGCGAGCTCGGGAAGACAGAGACGAAGCAAGGATTCGAAAGCAATAAAAGCGTGCCTCGGGGGTAGGTGAGAAGGTCTATTTATAGAAGAAGGTAAAGAAGGGCGAGAGGGAGGGCGAGTCGGCCGATCGGTCCGGTCTCGCCACGCCACCTCGCCACCCTCTCCTCGCAAGTCCTACGAGCCGGCCAGACCCCCGAAGGGGGAATTCGAAAAGACTCACCAAAATATTGAAAAAGCATCTACATATACAAAGTGGTTGAAAAATTGTTCCAAGTTATTACAAGCAGATCATTCAGAGCAAATAAAAGAAAAAAAATATAAATAAGGGCGCGAGGACCATGCGAGGGCGAGGGCGAGTACCGGCCGGCTGATAGAGGAGCCGTTTCATTCTCCCCGGTCTCGCCGGCCCGCCGTCGCAGGCCGCCGCGCATGAAGTTCGCGAAGTCGCCCCATGTTCCTATTTATCACCCGCAGGTTCTCGTCAATTTCATCCATCAGCACCAGGGAGGACGCCTCCTCGAACGCCAGGCTGACTCCAGCACCGTCCGCGAGACGCGAGCACTCCCACTGCAGCCTGTTGTTGTCCTTCCGCAGGTCGTGGAGCTCGCGCACCAGCTTCTTGAGAACCTTCCGCTCCCGTCTTGCGCGTTCAGGGCTGCCCACCTCGGAGTCCAGGAAGGCGTCCAGGGCGCTTGGAGAAGGGAGGGGCGAGTAAGGAGGTCGATCCACGGACTCGCCGTCCTCCGTCCGCCCGGGAAATTCTGGGTGAAGAACTGAAAGACGGTCAGAAAAGCAAATATCCACGGAACAGAAGAGCAATGCCGGAAACTTACCGCGCGAGCCTGGCTCCTCTGGGTTGGCGCGAGGAGAGAAGTGGCGCAGGTCCTTGCCACGCCCCAGCAGTTCCTGAGGAGCAAGTTGGTAGCCGGGAACAGGGATAATCCCGGCGCCTCTCCCCGCGACCAGGGATCCAGGGGAGGGTTGCCGGGAAGGGAGGTGACTCGGCGACGCCAGTTCTCGCGAGCCCGGCTCCTTGACCTCAGGATCCTGCCGTGGCGAGCTGACAGGAATACTTTTGGCCCGAGGAGTGGATGCTTTGCCGCTGTTCTCCCGGTCGGAAGACAGTTCCACGAGATTTTTAGTGGAAGAACCAAGAACCGGTTGGTTGGAGGAACCGGCCCCGTTCCCCAAGGCGGCAGTAAAGTCGGCCAGAATGGGTTCGGCCCCCGGGGGAAAGGGCTTCGCCCGCTTGGCCGAGCCAAAATCAGCAAAACGGCGAGCAGGGGCCTCAAGGTTGGTCAGCCCCGCGGCCTGAGCAGCGATCTCCTCGCGGGAACGTGCGAGTCGCTCTAAAACTTCCTTGGGGAGCGGCATCTTGACAGAATTTGGGGAAGGGCAAAGGTCAGCCACATGCGCAGGGGTACATATATATAGCTACCTGTGGGGCCTACCAGAAGATTCCTTTTTGCCCCTGTCGCACTCGCCGGATCCTATGGGGTTGGATGTTTCTTTCCGAGCTTGTCCCAACCTCGCAAAGAGCGGGGATTATGTACAACCCCGTATCCCGCGAGTGGTCGACAGGAGTTGAACCGGCCGGCTCAGACCAATGTGGACCCAGCATGCCGAGCCCGAGCTCGGCAATAGTCGAGCCAAGCTCGACGATGGCCGAACGAAGCCCGGCATGCCGAGACCGAGCTCGGGTGCGGGAACAGGGCTCGACGGTAGTCGAGCCAAGCTCGACGATCCCCGTGCCGAGCTCAGTTTCTGTTGGACCTCGGCGATCGCCGTGCCGAGTCCGAGCTCGGCGATCGCCGTGCCGAGTCCAAGCTCGGCGGTAGTCTAGCCGAGCTCGCGATAGTCGAGCGCAGTCCGCCGAGTACGTGCCCGCCTAGGCCCCAGGGCGAGGCGAGTCGGGCCCCCTGCCGAGCGAGTGCCCCCTCAGGTCCAGCTCGCATCTCGGCCATGGCATACTTTTACTATGTTGCCCCTTTTTGGTCTGCTTGCAGTCCTCGAAAACAGTGAAGGTTGTATATTGGCAGGCCATCTTTTCCTATAAATAGGACCCAAGGGGTACCTCAGAAGGCATGCTTACTAATTCTCCGGCCTACTAGCGCTTTCTGGGGTACCTTAGCCCGGCATTTGGCTAAGGAGGGGAAGCGCTCTAAGATCTTCCGGGTGTGTGGTGGGACCTCCACGCCGGGCCCTTGGTCTAGTCCTTGTTTCTTCTCTTTTCTTTGTCATTCTCTTGCAGGAGTGAAGTAGGTGCGCGGCCACCCCTTCCCCAAGGGTGAACTCCATAGAGACCGGTTTTCCGGTTTCAACATTTTGGTGCGGTGAGCGTGGACAGTGGTTAGCAGAGAAAACCTTCTGCAGGCTCGATGACTGGAGAAGAAGGACAAGGATCAGGCAGGGGCAACTCGCCACCCCCTCCCCCACCCCCAGCGGCGAGTGTGCCAGCGGAGCTTAGGGAGGAGATCCTCGGGCTCGTCAGGACCGCCCTCGGCATGCGAGCTGAGAGTGCGACACCGGCAGTCCCGGTGGTCGCCGCTCCCGCACTCGGCGACGACGCGCCGCTCAGGCGACCAGGGAAGGAACCCGCCGAGAGAGGCGAGCGCGAGTTCCATGGGCGAGTTCTGTTCCCCGGCTCGGCCGCCGAGTACCACTTCAGCGAGACTGCAGGGAGGGAGTTCCCGTCTCGCCCGGCTGAGGGGGGGAGCCCCTTCAGCGAGTTCGTTTCTTCAGCCCCAGTTCCCGAGGGGTTTCGCGAGCCGGAGATGACTTACTACTCCGGGAGAGGAGACCCGGTCCACCACATCCAGTGGTTCGAGGACATGGCCTCCATTCGACAGATGTCAGACGGCTTCAAGTGCCGACTCTTCGCCATCACCCTCAGAGAAAAGGCGAGAGAGTGGTTCCACCAGCTCCCGACCGGGTCCATTTACTGCTTTGAGGATCTGCGACGGGGTTTCATGCTGAGGTTCACCACTTCTAAGAAGAGGAAGAAGGAGGCGGAGTCTTTGTTCCGCATCAAGCAGAGGGTGGGAGAGACCCTGGGGAGCTATCTGGACAGGTTCCAGGAGGAACTGTCCCAAGTTCAGGAGATGTCGGGGCACACCATGATGGTGGCCTTCACCCTGGGTCTCCAATCCGGGTTCTTCGCAATGGAACTAAAGAGATCACCTCCAGTGTCTTTTGAGGCACTCCTGGAGAGGGCGGCCAGGAAGGCCGAAATGGAGGCAGCACATCCAGAGTTTGCGCGAAGGTTAGCCAAGTAGGCCGTGGAAGAGGAAAGGCCAAGGGGTGGCCGAATTCAGGAGGAGAGGAGGGCTGAACCTCGGCAAAGGGAGCAGCCGCAGCAGCAGCCGCAACCCAGGTGGGTGCGTCCGGAGCAGACCCACCGTTTGGGATGGAGGCCCGAGTGGCAAGACCAGGCACCACGAAGAGGTTATCAGGGAGGAGATAACCGCCAGGGTGGCCGAGGGCAGTACAACCCCCAGGGGGGTAGGCAGGGTCAGAGACCCCCTCTCCCCGACCAGGAGGAGGCAATGGCAATTGCCATGAGGGGGAGAAGAAGAGGACAGCCGAGGAGAAGGAGGGAGGTCAGGGTGGACCTGCCCTATTGTGACTTTCATCAGGAAGAGGGGCACCTCACATCCACGTGTCCGGAGTTCCTCGAGATGAGAGGGAGAAGGGAACAGCAACAACAAGACCATCAGGAAGTTCGGATAGAGGAGATCCGGCCTCGGGAGGAGGGGGATCGGTGTGAAGACCGGGTTGATGTGGGCACCCGAGGAAGGATCGGAGCGATCCACGGGGGGGGGGGGGGGGGGGGGCGGGATCGAGGCCTCCCGTAAGTCAAGCCTCCACACTATGTACCGGAGGAGCGTTGGCTCCACATCCCAATCCCCTCCCCCGGAGGAGAAAATCACCTTCTCCAGAGAGGACTTGCCGGGTCACGAGGACCCCTTCTGTGATGCGCTGGTTATCCAGACAGCCATCGAGGATTTCACTGTCTCCCGAATCCTTGTGGACAATGGGAGTTCGGTCAACGTCATCTTCAAGAAGGCGTTCGATGCGATGAAGGTAGAGGCCAGGAGGGTATTAGCCTCGGACGGGCCTCTGTTCGGCTTTTCAGGGGAGAGGAAAGAAGTTGAGGGAGGAGTGGGACTCCATGTCACTCTAGGGGGGCAGTCACGCAACTGCAAGTTCGTCATCGTGGACGCTCCTAGCAGTTACAGCGCCATCTTCGGGAGACCCCTCATCAGCGCCTTCCGCTGCGTCCCCTCGTCCTTCCACCAGTGTCTAAAGCTCAACGTCGAGGGGGTCCAGATCCGGGTTCGAGGAGACCCTAAGGAGGCAAGGGAGTGCTACGTCTCGGCGGTAAACTCCATCTCTTGGCTGGAGGGGGCCGAGGAGATGGGGCGGAGGTTGGAGGAGGAGGAGCAGGAAGCTGACAAAGAAATGGAGGGTGAACTCCACAGAGACCGGTTTTCCGGTTTCAACACTATCCGCGAAAAGTTTTCCACGAACCTTCGATAGTACCTGGCTAGTCCAAGAAAACTCCGGATTTCCGCCATGGTCCTCAATACTGGCCAATCTCTGATGGCTTCCACTTTAGTTGGATCTACTGCCACCCCATCCCCACTAATCACATGGCCCAAAAATGCCACTTTCTCCAACCAGAATTCGCACTTGGAGAACTTTGCATAAAGCTGATTCTCTCTCAACACTTGCAGCACTATCCTCAAGTGAGTCTCGTGCTCCGCTTCCAATTTGGAATAAATAAGGATGTCATCAATAAAGATGACTACAAATGAGTCCAAGTATTTGCGAAATACTCGGTTCATCAAGTCCATGAATACGGATGGTGTGTTCCTCAGCCCGAAAAGCATCACCGAAAACTCAAAGTGACCATACCTCGTGCCGAACGCGGTCTTGGGCATGTCTTCGTCTCGAATTCGTAACTGGTAGTATCCTGACTTCAAGTCTAACTTGGAATACACCACCGACCCCACCAACTGGTCGAACAGATCGTCTATCCGAGGAATCAGATACTTATTCTTAATAGTCAGTTTGTTCAGCTCTCGGTAGTCTATGCACAACCGCATACTACCGTCTTTCTTCTTCACGAACAACACCGGCGCGCTCCATGGTGAAGAACTGGGTCTGATATACCCCTGCTCCAAAAGCTCCTCTAACTGAACTTTAAGTTCGGCTAACTCCTTTGGTGCCATCCTGAAGGGAGGACGTGACACCGGCCTAGCCTCTAGCACTAACTCGATTGAGAAATCAATCTCCCGCCGAGGAGGTGCTCCCGGAAGCTCCTCAGGAAATAGGTCTTCGAACTCTGCCACTACGGGTACTTCTACAAGAGATAACCTGGAAAGGCTAACCTCCAACAATGCTACAAGGGCTATACCCCCTTGGTTAACCGCCCGTACTAACTGCATGGCCGAAACTAGGGAACAGGCCACTCCGTGAAAAACCTCAAACTTTACTTCTGCTTGCCCTTCGCCCCTCAGGGTTACCACCTTGGACAGGCAGTCAATACTGGCACGCTGCTCTGCTAGCCAGTCCATCCCCAAAATTATGTCAAATTCGGCCAACGGTAGGACTGCCGCTAGCAACATGAAGTCGACTCCGTCTAAACTCCAACATATATGTCCTTTAGCCCTGGCAGTCATGGATGACCCACTGGGCATGCGCACTTTCAATTCTGCGTCCATTGAGAATGACTCAACTCTAATCCTCCGGATAACGCTTTCCGCAATGAAGGAGTGCGACGCTCCCGTATCAAATAGTGCCCTGGCAGGGTACCCAAAAACTAACACAAATCCTAAACACATGCAACAAACATAAATGGCTTGAAAGCATGAAAATCCAAGGTGGGAGTTAAACTCTCATACCTGTAACCACATCGGGTTGACGGATCGCTTCCTGTTGCCCAAGGTTATAGGCCATTGGCTGCCCGGTTGGAACCGAGAAGCGCTCGAATCTGCCATCTTCTCTTTCTCTATGGCACCGGGGCCAGAGCGCACAGTCTGCTCCTACCTTGGCTCTTGCTCAGTGCCTCCTTGAGTACAAAATCTTGCTATGTGCCCTGCTTTTCCACAATTATAATATGTCAGAGGTCCCTTAGAGCGAGACCCTCCAGACGTCCAGTTACTTTTCCAACCAGACTTGTACGGGTGAGGCTTCTTCTTCCATCTGCTCCCTTCCGACTTCCCGTGGGATTGGGAAGGCCTCCCTTCCCCTTGCTTGGGTGTGAAACCCTTGCGATGCTGGGTTCGCTCCAAATCACTTTCCAAAATTCTAGCCGCCTCAACCAACTCATTGAAACCCGCATGTTTCATGGATATGAGTGGTTGCCTCGGGTTTTCCCTCAATCCGTGGTAGAAGAGGTTGTCCCTCTCCTCATCGTCCACTATGGTCGTTCCCGCATAATGACCCAATCGAGTGAATTCCTGAACATATTCATCCACGGTCTTGTCTCGCTGCACCAAGTGCAGAAATTGCCTTTGGAGTGCTTACCTGGTCGACGCCGGAATGTACTTTTTCAAAAAAGCATTCCCAAACTCATCAATAGACGAGATGCGTCCTGAAAATTGCTGGCCACTATGGCTCACCCACCATAGCTTGACGTCTCCTTCCAACATGAAGGCTGCAAACTCAGCCTTCTTCTCTTCTGACAACTCTGCCGCCCTCAAAAGCTCCTGAATCCGAGCCCACCAGTCCTCTGCATCAGTCGGCGTACTGACTCCCTTGAATGTTGGAGGGTGGAAGCTCAGAAAATACTTCATTTGCCAGTCCCCTTGCTCGACAATCACCCTTTCAGCCATCAGCTCTGCTCGCTTGGCTTCTCCACCCGGCACGACTGTCATTGTATCCGGGGTAGCAGGAGTTGCTACCTGAGCAACGGGGGCTGCTACTAGTACTGCCACTGCTGCTTGGGTTGCCACTATTGCTTCTGCAAGCATGCGGCAAAAATCGGACGGGGTTACCCCCATGCCTAAAGGACCCTGCGCAGTAGCGCTGCTCGCCGAAAGCTCTTCACTTGCCCTTGACGTTCCGGCCTCATTGCTTGCACTCTTAACACAAGCAAAGAAAACACAAATAAGTCTCTAATCGCAAGACTCAAACATAAGGACACTCATGGTCCTGTGATACTCCTATGTGGATAACTTCTTATACGCGATTCGATTTTGACTTTCAACCACAAATCCTCTCCTTGGAACGCTAACCTCGTTCTGATACCAAATTATAACACCTCCACTATAATGACCGTATAATATGGGTCCGGCCGGGGCCCTACAACATACAGACGCCACAGCTTCAACATTATAAGATGATATTTACAACTCGATCTGAAAACTCAGAACAAAACATAGCGAAAACAAATCAAACAACTAGAAGTTATCCACCACTAACAAGAGTATCAAATGGCCTAAAGGCCTTACACGAAATGAGTCCAACATAAAAATACCACAAGGTCAATCATCAAAGTGCAAAAGCACTCCCAAGCTACCTCAGCGTGCAAGCCGGACAATGTCTAAAACATGGATCATACAATCACGGGATACAAACTAAAAATACAGCAACACTTCATGAGGCTTGGGACTTTCCGCCCGACACACTAGCTCCCGCTTGCGATCCTTGCATTGTAAAGATTTGAAGTAACGTGGGTTAGCAAAGGCTGACCTCTACTGTGTAACCAACATATCTCCTCCCGGCCGCCCCTAACGGACCCCGGGGTACCCCTCCAACCTGCAAGTCAGCTCTTCGTATACCATATACATAAATATATAAAGCTTTAAAACAGGTTTGGATGTCTCATACAACAAATACGTTTTCTATGTTGAGAATCAGTGTGAAAGAGGCATACTATGCAACATGTATGCAAGCCCGGGCTTTGCCCAAGACACCCTATCTCGTATGCATCTAACACATCATCAAACAACTGGGTACTTCCGTTTCCCCATTGGCATAAAGCCACAAAAAAGGGAACTACTATGTCCCTAATGGCCCAAATGTCGTTACACGGAAATTTTGCAAAGGCCCCACCCGCACAAGGGTCTTAAACCCCGGGCTTGCTTGCAAATTCTGACTTCTCATGTCAGGATTCCGTCTCACACACAAACCGATTCTAAGAACACTTGTTGGACCCCACCCGCTCATGGCTTCATTGCCCGGGCTTGCCCTACGCTCGGCATTCTCGTCAGTCTCATAGAAGGTGACTAGTCTCGCCGGGACACTCTCCCCACATGACTTGTATGTCACAGGATAGCCAGCCGACCACGGAGACATAGCCACGCCTTAGCATAGCTCAACCATACTTTCCCACCCTAATCCACCATTTGTACTGCAACGTTCCCGCGCACCAAGGAAACCATCTATCGCCAAAGTAGAGCTAACCTTGTCCGGTTCCGGCTACGAGTACTCACTCAAGAAAAGAGGGAAAATGCATACATCACAACGGCATCTTGCCGCAACGGATTTCTACCGAATCCTCAAGGCTCGCTATGCAACATCACCGAGTCGGACTAACTATAACACCCCGAAACTCAAAAGAGGGACGGGTGACGTTTTGAGCCAAGTCTGGGACTTGGAACAGGTGACACGGCCTGGGACATAGGCATGTCCCACGGCGTATTAGGGGCGTGCTCGGCCACAGGTCCCGTGGTCGACGTTTTGGAGGTCAGCGATCGTCGAGTCGGTGAACACGGCCTGGGACACGGGTGTGTCCCATGGCGTGCCGCGCTCGGGAGGTTCCTGGTTTATGCATACGGGGCGTGACACGGGCACAGACACGGGCATGTCACATGTGACACAGGCGTGTCGGATGCCGTGTCACAGGCCGTGCCCATCTCGGGAGAATTCTGGTTTATGCACACGGGCCGTGACACGGGCCCTGACAAGGGCGTGTCACATGTGACACGGGCGTGTCGGGTGCCGTATCAAAGGCCGTGTACTGGTCAGGATTTCCGGTGATACGGCGAGTAGGTGACACAGCCCTAGACACGGGCATGTCGCAGGCCGTGTTCGGCCCAGGATTTCTAATTTTAGGCTGAATCGCGGCCGTCCGTTTCCTTAGTTTGGGATCCAACGATTGGGGGTTGTTCCTGATGAGATATAACCGAAAATGGGGCTTGAAAACCCTCATTCTACTTGTGTTATCTCTCTAAAAGCTAGAGAGAAGGGAAAGCAATGAGGAAGAAGGAGGAGGTCAACTCCGGCCGCCGGTGGAGCTTCGGAGCTCCGATTCTCGATCCGAGTCCAGATCCGCGAAGACGAGGCCGATGCGGTGCTTTCCATCCGACTGGATCGTCATGGCGCCGAGGAGAAGCGCTAGGGTAATGATCTCATCTTGAGCATGTGAAGCACTTCTTCCTTTGCATGGGAAAACCCTTCTCCCGCGAGTGTGCGACGAGTTTGCGGTATTCCTTGGGGTAGATATGTAAAGTCCACCTTGTTAGAGACTGTAATCATAGTACGGACATAGGCATGATGTGTGAAGCCTACCCGGATATGTTGGTCTAGATCGGTGATGATTTGCTATGCATTGATAGCCGGAGAAGACTCCGAGCATTTAGATTTTTTTCGGGTTGCTATGCGTTAGAATGCATCCGGGAATCTTGGGGATTAATCCCAAGGTGCACCCGAAAATCTAGGCGGAAACGCAGTTCTGCCATGTTGGTGGCCTGGGAGCCAACCGGGTACATAGCGGGGCTATGTACCATATTTGATCGATAGTTGGGATCGGGGAAGCTTAGCCCGTGTCAAAGGCCAAATGGCAAAGGCGGGGTGAGCAACGGGCTGGTGGACCCCTACCCGCTCCATCTGCTTGGTTAAAGTGACCTAAAGTTTTACGTGGGACTTGCTGAGGTTTGGAGAATGAGTCTAGGCTACGGCTGAAAGGACTAAATGCTCACGAGGTTGCCGTCCTCTGGGGGTGGTGGTGGAGTCAAGGACCGGACAAGGTTCGGATTGGCTTCGCCGAGTAAGTGCCCTGAGAGCACGAGGTGTACGGCCTTGTGCACGTGCACCTGTCATGTGGTGTTTCTTTGTTATGTTGCTTGTTTTGCTAACAAGTGCAGGGAAGGTGCTTTGCCGCCCCGGTCTGGGGCCGGAATCGTTATAATTTGGTCAGCTTTAGCTGACCGTTGCTCTTGTTTACCACCGTGTGGTGGATTGTTGCTTGCAGGTGCTGCGGAGCCGAGCGATAAATAGTGGGCTAAAGCCCAAGTTGCTGAGCCGGCCCTCGAAGGCCTGATTGTTGAGTGTTTTCTTGTATTTTCATGTATGACCGGCCTGCGTGCCGAGGTTTGGAAGACACTTTTATTGAGCAAACTATTGTAAGGCCATAAGGCCAATATTTGTGTATTATACATTCCTATGAGTTTGAGTAGTGGACATTCATGCTTGGCTGGGTTCTTTTATCTGTGCAACTTAATAATTTACTTCCGGTAGATGCTCTGTGTAGGACGTTGTGATTGGTTGATTGGTTTCAATGAGTAACCAACCGGTCTGTCCGTGGTATATGGCGTCAGACCCCGGCCGGACCTACTGCTATATGCTATGCGACAGATAGGGGTGTTACAATTTGGTATCAATTTACCGGTTTCGGTCAAGCTTAAATGAATTCGTGGGCGAATTCACTTTAAGGGGTGGTGAGCACATGTGTGTGCGTCATCATTATAACATGAAAAGAACCCATGAATGTCCACTTAGGAATGAAAATACACATGTTTGAGGAACCTGCATGTTCCTATAATTGCTTTTCGCAATTTTGTTCAGTCACTTATTGGTGTTTTGAATGATTATAGGTGTCCGGGAGTGGCACGTGGCAATCTGAGCGCGACGTGCCTGAGACCCCTACTCCTGTTGAAACCATAAGAAGGGTGGTTGAAGCGGTGTTCGCTGTGACCAACGCACAACATGGAAGAAATGTGCAACCCTATGTCCCTGAGATGGCCCCAACACCGGGCGGTATGTTGGAGCAAAGGGCATTTGGAGGTCCATTAGGCCAGCATATGAACTTGTTTGTGGTGCAGGGAGCGCATTCAGTGGACGAATATTTGCAGACATTCCTTATGATAAGCCGCTAGCCAAGCTTTAAGTGGGAAAGTGAGCAGTCTATAGTCGATAGATTCTATAATGGTCTGTGCAGCGAGTTGCGTATCCTACTGCTAGGACCAAAGCTATTGGGATTCCGAGCTTTGGTGGAGTCGGCCAGAGCCTTGGAAGTAGAGTTGGGGAAAACTCACCAAATACCAGTGGATAGGGTACCGAACCCTGCAGATCCTAAAAAGACTACCTACCGCAAAACGGTAAGAAAAGAGGCTAGATCACCTACTAGCCAAACCACTTACAATTGTCATTCTTGTGGCAAGAAGGGGCACTTTGCCAGAGATTGTTGGGAGGGTGCTCAGAAGACAACGAAAGCTATGGCAGGAGCAGTTGAAGCCTCTGGTGCAAATAAAACGATGTTCAACAAGCCGAGCACCTCAAAATCTGGGTACCGTAGGTGGTACAAGAAGGCTAGGAGGTCGGGGCTAGTCCCTTCCTCTAGCACATTCGGAGCGACTACAGTCCAAACCCCGGATGCATGCTTTGTCTGTGGAAAGCCGGGACACTATGCCCGGGATTGTCGGAATGGACGCCCAATGTCCGAAAAGAAGCTGGGGGTAATATTTGAGGAGAAGGGCAAGGCGGTGGCGTCCACCGCATTGCTGTTCACTCCGGCCCAACCGGGAGTGGACATCCTTGGCCAGCAGGAGGCCATGTGGCCGACCGTCGGGATGTCAGGTATGGTTTTATTGATAGCAAACTAGTTTTTTATACCGGATACCTTATGCGTGTTAACTTAGAATTGGAAGTTCTAGACTTTGTTTTGGAATTTTGGTAATCCGGAGAGAGCATAGTTTCGATACGGGAACTTCGTACTCCTGTTATCCGAAGAATCTGTATCACACATCAGAGTTTTCCCTTCGATGGTAAGGAACAATTCAGATGGGTTATTGCCCAGTAGTCGTTCAATGCGCGCGGAGATAAAGTCTGTGTTGTAAGGTTTATATTGAAAGTCAAGGGTTCGACTTGCTAGCGTCGCTGTTGCTGCTAGTAGAGTTCGACGTCATCTTTGGTATGGACTAGCTTTCAGAGCAGAAGGCTTTTATAGTTTGCAGCCGTAAAGAGATCTAGCTGGGTGTTGGGATGGAGACGACGTTTGCGGAACTGAAGGGATCGAGCAAGACACTAACGTCTGCCCTTCTGGTGGTCAAGGCAGTTCGTGCTAGCGCAGAGCTGTTCTTCACGTTAGTGGAGGTTGTAAAGCCTAAGTCCACTCTGGGTAGTACCACAGTAGTTTGTGAGTACCCCGATGTATTCCCGGACAATCTTCCTGGAGCCCCGCCGCAGCGAGAGATCGACTTCACGATCAAGCTAGTGTCAGGTGTTAAACGTGCGTCATGCTCGCCTTATAGTTTGGCGCCTAAGGAGATGGCGAAGTTAAAGGTTCAACTAGAAGAGTTGTTGGAGGAAGTGTATGTGCGTCCAAGCTCGTTGCCTTGTAGCGCACCGGTCCTTTTTACCAAGAAGAAGGATGGGAGCTTGCAACTTTGTATATGTTGTAGAGAGCTATATAAGTTTGCAGAAAAAGGGGACAAGTACTCGATCCCAATGATCGATGATCTTTTGATCAGTTAGTCGGGTCTTCAGTGGACTCAATAGTGGATCGTAAGTCCGGTTACCCCCAACTGAGAATAAGGGTAAGTGATATCACAAAGACGGCGTTAAGCACGAGGAATGAGCAATCCGAGTCTACGATCGTGCCATCTTGGCAGTCAAATGCGCCATCAATATTCATAGACCGGATGTACGGAACGTTCATGGAGTACCTAGTCCATTTTTGTGATCGTCTTCATTGACGACGCATTGGTGTACTTAGAGTGCGAAGAATATCACTTCTGAATATCTACTTTTGGTTTTGGGGACGCTAAGGAGGAACCATTTATACGCCAAGTTCTACAAACACGAGTCTTGGGTTATCCTCGGTAGCGACCCTCGGTCCTATAGTTGGTAGAGTGGGAGTGCGTGGATCCAGCATTGTTAGTCATGATTCGAGGGTGGCATGTGTTGTCTCGATAGTGAAAGTCCAGAGTTTTCTGGGGTGGCCGGCTACTACAGGCGCTTCATAGAGGACTTCTTGCGGATAGAGTTACCCCACACAATGTTGTCAAGGAAAAACTTAAAAGTGTGTTTAGATGCGCGAGTGCGCCCAAGCTTTGAAGGGTTAAAGAGTTGGTTAACCATGGCGCCAATGCTAAGTTCGCCGAGTGGAACCAAGGGCTTTGAGATCTACAGCACTGCCTTAGGCAGTGGATTGGGCTGCGTGCTGCTGCAGTATAGTAATGTTATGGCTTATGGCTCGCGCTAACTGTAAGAGCTTGAGAGGAATTGCCCGGTCCCCCATCTGGAGTTAGCGGTCGTGTGTTTTGCGCAAAAACTGTGGAGGCATTATTTGTACGGCGTAAAAGTCGATGTTTATACCGATCATAGGAGCCTGATATATCGGTTGGATCAAAAGGATCTGAACTTGAGGCAGCGAAAATGGATGGAGTTCCTAGGGGACTATACGCTCGAAATTTATTTTGTGCCCGGTGTAAGGCAATGCAGTTGCGGATGCGTTGAGACGCAGGGCTCCCACCCAAGCCAACTGGTTGTCGGTTCATGTTGAGAGATTGACCCGGGAGTTGGAGACGTTAACTATCTCTTGTGTTGACAAGCAGACTAGCGTCAAAGCGTTATTGAACTGGACGGAAGTTCAGTATGACCTGCCTGATCGGATTTGGCAGACTATGAATTGGGAAGCAGCATGAAGGAAATCATGGATGCGGCTTCGATGGGTCAAATACCAAATCGACGGTTGAAGGTGGACTGCCAAGGAAGGACAATAGTTTGTGCTGCCCAAACGTGGGTAATTTATGGGTGGAGTTGCGGTACGATATACCAAGTACTCAATTCACTTAGGAAGCACGAAGTTGTGCCGAGATCTGAAGAAGTTGTTCTGGTGGCCAGGACTCAAGAAGGTTATGGCACTGTATGTGACAAAATGCCAGTCTTGCGCCTTAGTGAAGGCAGAGTGCCAAAAGCCATGGGTTTCTTGAAATCCTTGCCTATTCCGGAGTAGAAGTTTGACTGGACTTTGTGCATGGCTTGCCAAGGTCATAGTAGGGAAATGACGCCTTTTGGGTGATCGTGGTTTGGTTAACAATAGTGTCGCACTTATTTCTGCATAGGAAGGATGATCCGGTGGAGTAACTGACAAAGATGTTTGTGGATAACATAGTTAGACTAACACGGTGTGCCCCGCAACATCGTGAGCGATCGAGATGGGCGTTTTATATCCAATGATTGGAGGTGGGTGCAGCAAATGCTGGGGACTAAGTTGTAGTGTAGTACAGTCTTACATCCGCAGACGGATGGGCAGACCGAGAGGATCAACACGACGTTGGAGGACATGCTTCGCATGTGCGTTCTGGACTTCGGGAAGCAGTGAGAAGACCATCTGTTTTTGATAAAGTTTGCGTACAAATTGATTTAACATGATGCCACTTAAAAAAAACTATCGGTGCGGCCATGGCCCATGGCCATAACTGCATTCTAAATATCGTCTATAAAGGAGAAAGACAGAGGTAATGGGGGGTATAAATGAAGTCCTTTGAGAACTACAAATGGAATCTGCTGCAAACTAGCAAGATAAGGAAAAAAATAAGAGCAACACATTTTCAGCAAAAAAAAATATTGAGCAAGGATAAATTCTTTTAGATGTATAGGTTTTGCAAGTTAGTTCTGAAGATTTTTACAAGATACTGTCTAAAGTGATGCATATGTATGCCAAGCGACATTTTTTGTAACGACCTGACATGATAGCCGGTCATCGCTAGGTCTGTAGCCCGGTACAACCCAATCCATCACGCTTCAAATAAATATTCACGCAGGTTGTTGAGTCCGAGGCTCGAACCGCGACCCTTTTAATATCATACGGCTGCAAAAGATATCACCAACAGAACTGCAATTCATGAAATTTAAGCTTACCCGATTGGTCTTAAAGACTGAAGCTTAAAGGAGAACATGAAAATTATCTTTGCTAGTGCGGATGGTAACTGGTACAGTCTCCTAACACTCCCATGGTCCAACAAATATAGGGTGTGAAAACTCAAAAATATTCCCGGATCTATATCAACAAGAATTTAGCTTTCGCTGTAGATGTTTAAATTCATTCACTTTAAGTAATTCTTCGTTTTTGTAGCTAATTTTCATGTAGCCCAATACTATGAGACTCCTCTGTTTCTTGGCCAGAATGGATGCCGAAGGCTGCATTTTTATCCAATAGAGGGGGATCAAGAGCAAATATTTTGCGTTAAGAGTCGAACTGGCGATCCAATTTACGACCGATAACAGTTTAGGGCTTGCTTGGTTCCCGGACTCGGTTTGATTATAAAATGTAGGTGAATTAACAGAGATATGCTTTATTTGAAAATTAATTGGATTTGGGATTGGATTATAAATGTTTATACCTAATCTCTATTGTTTAATATAATAATGGTTGAGATTTGAATTAGTGGGTGATTAGAAGAAATGTGTATATTTAATAAAGATGTAGTTCTGTTGTGGTCTGTTCGGGGCTTCCGGTAGACCGGGCTTCTCGAACCGTCTCAGCTTGTTGAGCGACCGAGCGGGCAAATAGCTAAGAGCGTAGAGATAAATGAGGAGCAGACTTGATTACGTCGAAAACCCGCAATCACGGTGAAAAATCACGCGGTCGATTCGATGTCGACCTAACTTCCATTATCTGATGTTCGTTATACAGGGCTTTCTTAAAGAACTCGAGGGCGACAGACCGCCTCTCGTTACAGTTGAAAGAGAGAGAGTGAGTGAGGAAAGACTGGAGGGTGACAGGCCACCACACACGGAGCTCTGTGGTTCTTTTTGTGCTACTGGGAGAGATGCGCTCGTTGTATTCTTGAGTCCGTTGATAGTTCTTCTCGAAGGCGGGTGCAGCTTGCTACGCTTTTCCAGATGTCCGGGGCTTGAAGCTCTTGGGAGCGCTCAGTGCGCCTTATCCTCTGCGGTTTGTCTTTTGTTCTGCTTTGGAGAAGTAAGATGCAGTTGTCTTGAGTGCACGGGGCACTTGCTGGAGGAGAACGCGTGGGAGGCAATAGCGTGCAAGTAGACGGCGCGAGGAAGCGCGCAAGGCAGAGGAGCGTGCGGGAGCGCGCAAGGAAGAGGAGCGCGCAAGGAAGAGAAAAGGAGAGAGAAATTCATATGAAGAGGAGGAGAGAGAAAATCCATTGGAGGGTTTTCCGGGAGGAGAGAAGGATCTGAATGAAGGAGGACTGAGGCTCTATTTATAGGCCACAGAGGTGGTTACGGTCATTATGCGGATATTCGCATACCGTAACCACCTAATTGAGCATTTGCAGACCGGATTCATATAACATTAATACGCATATTATTATATTAATCTCACTAAACACAGCCCAATTCTATCCTTGGCTAAATGCACCCCCACTACGGGAAGTTATGCGAGCGATTACGTGGGTGGCTACGTAACCGACAATGACGATGGAGGGGGCGTGATCGGACGACGGAGAATGCACATGGCGAATGGCGGTCAGCAGCGGACGGCAGGGAGACCCTTGGCTGGAGAAGTCCGCGCTCGGACGGAAGAACTCGGCCGGCCTCCAGAGGAAGGCCGACCAGTCGAGGGGAAGGAGTGGCCGCTTCCACTTGGGGTTGGCATAGGAGGACGGGCGGCCAAATGGTTGCCCGTTCTGAGCCAAAGGAAGGCCGCCACTGCATGGGGCAGTGGCTAAGGACGGGCAGTCACTTGGCCGCACGTTCTGGGTGGAAAGTTGGCCTCCCCTGTAAGGGACGACGGCTTAGGACGGGCGGCCAACTGGCCGCCTGTTATGGACGAAACGATGGCCACCCCTGTAAGGGGTGGCGACCTAGAACTGGCGGCCAACTGGCCGCCCGTTCTGGACGGAAAGATGGCCACCCCTGTAAGGGGCGGCGGCCTAGGAAGGGAGGCCAACTGGCCTCCCGTTCTAAACAATATGGAAGCCGCCCCTGTAAGCAGTGGCGGCGGCGGTCGGGTGACAATTTGGCCACCCGTTCTGGGAAACACCGAAGGCCACCACTGGATGTGGAGGCGATGCCAAGCCACCGATGAGAGGGCGGGGCAGCAGCCCGCCATTTGTTGAGGAAACGACCGTCTGGATTCAGGTGGCCAGGAGGCCGCCACAACCAAGCGGCCAAGGGAAAGGGGCTTCCAGAAAGCCTCCCGTCCCAAGAAGAAGATCGCGCGCCACACGCGACCAAAACCTGCGCGCATGCACAACCTAGGGGGCGCGTAGGTGCACGCGGCCCCAGGCGACGCGTAGGTGCACGCTAGACCAAACAGCGCACGTGCGTAGTCAGGCGGGGCCACTAGCATGCTTGCGTGCAGCCAAGAATCTGTTGCAGCCAGGGGTGTGCATGCGCGACCTTGTGGTCGTGCGACGATGCTCACCAAAGGCCAACGTGTGCATGGGAATGTACGCGGGTTCGGTCGAAGGATGAGGCAGTGCCCATTGGATCTACGTTTCAATCGAAACGGCTTGGGGTAACCCCATCATTTGCCCCCCAAGTCTCCGTAGCTCGAAGTCAAGGCAAATGGAGGGCAGGGACTTTTCCTTAGGTTTCGTGCGAGATAATCTTTGATGATCATGGTTGAGCTGATCAGCGCAGCAGAGGTACGGATGGTGAATTGTCCACTGAGTGAGATGCTCGATTGTGGTCATGTGTGCATATGGATGACGGCTTCGGCGGTGAGGTGCCTTGTGCGCTGGAAGAAGTGTGTGTGAGTTGTGCATTATTGGTGTAATGTGTGCAGTGAGCATTACGTGCGACACCCAACGTGCGCATGGCAAGGCATAATGCACGTGAAGCGCATGCTAGGCGCAATGTGCGAGAGGCGATGTGCGTGCGTAATCACGGAGTTTTCTTAACATCCGTGCAGAGCGGAGTGTGCGCCTTGTGCGTGCAAGACATAATGTGCACTATGTGTGTGAGGTGCAATGTGCGCGGTATAAGCTACATGCGTACGGGGCACGATCTGTGAGTCGTGTGCTCAGGGCACAACATGTGTTGAGCGCATAGTGCATAGTATGCACAAGAAAGTAGGGTATACCTGCGAGATTGAATGTACATATCCACATAACGGTGTTGAAGTGTAGTTATGGCGTGGCTGAACCCGACATTCATGATCCCTCCGAGGATGAGTGAGAAGCTCTGAATTTGACGTCCATGGGGCGTGACTCTGCCTTTGTTATTTTTAGAACGTCACGACTTTGTACTTTATTTGCGGAGCTTTGGTAGCTCCTTGAGCATTGCTTGAGTGTTCATCCACCGTTCTAGCTTCGAGCATTTGCCCGTGGTTATGATTGAGCTTTAGCAGTGTTGGAACCATCGTCTTTTGTAAGCAGACCTGTTCTGCTTCTCAGACGTCGACAGTTGGAGGGAGAGGTCCAGAAGGCGCCCAAGCCACTGCCTGGGCAAGGGGAGGATGATACCATATGAGCATGATTGTATCATTGTTGGTCTCGACTTTGATGCCCTTTCTGAGGGTGTAGGTGTTGAGTTTGTCATTTGATGAGGAGGAGCAGTCTACTCAACTTATTATATCTTGTTTTGATTGTGCTTACATTGTATGGGTGTTTGTCGATTGGACATTGCATCATTATCTTGTTGTAGCAGCTTCGTGCATTTTGCCTTGGACTGATTGTTGTGTTGTAGTATTGAGCACTTTTGAAAATCATAGTGTTGGCTCTGTTATCTTTGCGCGAGCAACTTTGGGACACTCCTTTAAGGTTGATTATTGAAGGATGAGACCCAGAGTCTTTTACGACCCAGTACCAGGGCGAAGGGAGAACACTTTGAGCCGGGCAGTGAGAGGTTGGGCATGCCGTGCTGGGGGATGTTGCTGAGTGGTTGAAGAGTTGAAGGACGAGACCCAGAGGGTTTTCCGACCTAATACCAGGGCGAAGGGAGAACGCTTCGAGCCGGGCAGTGAGAGGTCGGGTACGTCGTGCTTGGGGATGTTGCTGAGTGGTTGGCGGTTTGAAGAATGAGACTTAGAGGGTTTTGCGACCTATTACTAGGGCGAAGGGAGAATGCTTCGAGCTGGGCAGTGAGAGGTCGGGTACACCATGCTGGGGGATGTCGTTGAGTGTTTGCTAGTAAAGTGCATGTTGAAATTATTGACGTGAAAGTGGTGCTCTGTGTGGACAGACCATGCGGTCTGATGTTGGCAGCCTGATTTTCTAACCGCTCGGCTAGGTGTGCGCGGTTTAGCCAGATCAGTTGTGTTCTACTACCAACCTAGTTTCTAGGGTGTAACCGGGATGATTGGTTCTATCCGCAGGAGCTGCGGACTCTTTTGGAGTTCGCTGAGTCCGGCAGGTGTTGCAGACACTTCTTATGCTCGCTGAGATATTTGTGTTGCCTTGTACATCTCAGGAGGTGCGGTTAGGTGAGACATCAGAGATCGTCGGGTTATGCAGTCTGTTTCTAGAGTCCGCTAGTGGTGTGTTCGTACCAGGGATTGCTGGAGGTGTGGACTTGGTCACGGGTTGGTGCTAAGTCTAATTGCTGCCTGTCTGCGGGTTCGCCCGGGTTGTATAGACTGCTTCTCATATCAGCCAAGTTGGCAGTTGACTAAGCAGGTTCTTTGCCTTTGTCCGACATTGCAGGTGTGCGGTTTGGAGCAGTGTCTGCAAGGTCTTGCGGACTGGAGCTATGTCCGCAGATTGTCTGCGGTCTGATCCTTGGGCCTTTGTCGTTGGAGCGACTAAGGAAGTCTGGCCTTCTGTCTGGCCTTATCATTGTGGATAAGGTGAAACAGTCTTCTTCGTGCGCATTGTCGATCCTTTCCTCGTGCATGTAGCGGGCGAATGCTACCGTAATGGCGATAAAGTTAGGATTGAGCTGGGCGGGAACCCGTCCAAAATAACGGGGTGGGGGTGGGGGGGTGGGGGGGAATCCCACCTCGAATTGTTTCAGGGGAATGGTGAGATCCCCCTCCGGTAGGAAGTTGATTTTGTCAGAACTATCAGGATAGCGTGCAACGAACCCTGGCGGCACATAGTTGCCGACTATGGAGAGATACTCCTGGATCAACTTATAGGGGGAAGTCATGATCAATGAAGCCTTGCGCGCACCGAGTCCGGCAGACAGTCTCTCTCGACATCTCACATATAAGACCCCCTCCCAGAACACAAAACACGGTCGGTCGAGGGGAGCCTTATACCTAGAACAGCCACCTTGTGGTAGCGACAATACAAAGGCTAACCTGTATCACAAGACGCTTATCTTGCCGGTGATAATCAATATCATACTGCAAACCCATCAATAAAAGAAAATCAAGTCCAATATCCATAATCAGTATATAAAAGTTCACAACAATACAATTTAACATGACATCAAAGATCATGTATTAACATCAGAGTACTATAAGGTGTTGCCCGTAGGATACACCATAACTCCCTAACTCACATCTGTCACTGATGGTAATGAAGGCAACGTAGCATCAGTCCATGTCTCCTTGGCCTGGCTGCCCTCCTACATGGGGTGCTGCTACTGCTCCTAAAAAATGTGAGTAGCAACTGTTAGTCATAAAGACTAAGTGATTTCACATTCTCTCACCCTGACGACTCTTAGGCACCAGACTGAAGGGAAGAAAGAGGAGGCACTATATAATCAGTAATTACAAATGAGCAGGTGATAGACATTAAGCTAGCAGTTAATAGAAATATTAATAACAACGTGAGTATAATAGAATAAGTAATAGCAAGAGGTATCAACATGTATATAATAGTGCATCTATACTAGCAGTGCATCAAATCATAAGTATAGAATTTAGCTTAACTCATAAAAATATTCATACAAATTTATAAGTTAAGGATCGGATTCAACATAAAGTAATTCATCATATAAAAGTGTTCATGCAAATTTATATGATAAGGATCTTATGCGGTGCAATACAATGAAATATGATATGATGACTCACTCATGCTTACACACGCACCTTATTTGCTATGTCGCATAGACCTTTATTTATTTCATCCCTTTGTTCACCTCGGGATGACGTCCCCTTGAGCATCTCGGGACGTCTTAGCTATTTGCAATCCGCATCCCTATGTTCACCTCGGGATGACGCCCTTTTGAGCACTTCAGGACGTCTTACCAATACACAATACACCGACGTGATATCAAGCACCCAAAGTCCTCCTTACAAAACATCCAAGGATATAAATGTTTTCTATAATTATCAATAAGACGTCACACCTCAAGTGTTGTGTCGTTGTAACACCTCGCAATAGTACGAGCAAAACATGAGAATACTTTTCTAACAATTTTTCAGGACATCCTATATCAAACCACATGGTGAGATCACATCCTTACATATGCCCCCAGCAATCCAACATGTCATGACGATTATCTAATAATATTATTAGGGCATATTTATAATTTTAATAACACAAGCTTCCGAATGTGAGAAAACCAACTAATGAGTATTTATTTGAGTGATCTTACTATATCTGTATTCGCTGAAATTCATATGATAGATCAAGGCTATAATTTTAAAACATTACCCCAAGGTTTCAGCTCATTCAGACATCATGATAATCATTTACGGCATAACCATTTATAATATTATAATGTCAATATCTCAGTGATTACTTATCCAAAAGTTAAGAAACTCGACAGGGGTGATAACAACATCGTCATGTATATGTCTAGTAATAAAATAGGATCACTTGGTAAGTTTTATCACAAATTTTATAACTCCTCACTATGGGGTTTACCATGATTAATATGTATTTATGTATATTATTCAAACTAAGTCAACAAGCATTTATCTACCAAATTTCAAAAGCTTTACGATAAACATTTTTAGAGAAATTCATGAAACATCAAAACCTATACGTGTATGTCATTGTTTAATAAAACAGGAATTAAGAGAGCTACAGTCCACCAAAAACAATGTGCACCTCATTCCTAAAAGGCCTCTACAAGGGCTACAACTTTCATGTTGTGCCCGAGATCCATATCTATGTGCATCATGCCTAAAACTGGGTTTGAACACGGCTGGGTAGAACTTGATATGATATGTTTGACATCTAAGTTATACTAAATTTTTGTACAATATTTTTGATCTAGACCTAGGGAGCTATAGAGCTCCCCAGAAAATGCACAACCACTCTTTTAAAAGATCTTTTTGAGGGCTACAACTTTCGTGTTGAGCCCAAGGCCTAAATCTGGCCAAATCATGCCTAAAAATAGGCTTG
Source organism: Platanthera zijinensis (assembly GCA_039513925.1). NCBI lineage: Eukaryota > Viridiplantae > Streptophyta > Magnoliopsida > Asparagales > Orchidaceae > Platanthera > Platanthera zijinensis. The sequence continues at coordinate 121,286,920 of CM077091.1, forward strand.
AACTCCGTCGCACACAGAAAACAGATTTTTGTCAAAATATTATCAGTGAAAATTTTGCACGAATCTTAAAGCTGAATGGACAACATCCGGTCATCTTCTTTCTCCAGCCTGGGGCTGTGATTTGCCCGACCTGGAGTCTAATGAAACTCTCACATCAGCCACCTTATTTCCCCATCCGACCAACCAACACCACCACCCCTTCCTCGTATATGAGGTGCATCGACGGGCGGCAAATCGGTGGCTGGAGGTAGCCGAAATAAATAATCAAAACACAAATTTCAGTCATCCCTCCATGGCTTGCTCTCAAATCAAACTCAATTAAGTTTTATTTCTCGCATAGTTTTGATCTAAGAAACTAACACCAAGGGAGTGGGGAGGAAGCTCACTGAGTGTCCATGCATGTTACCTGTACAACCCCATGTTCGTCAAGGTGACTTGGACCAGCAGGCGAGCCAGCTCCGGCCCGCGCCTCCTAGGCGGGTCAGCCTCGACCCGCGCCTTCTTAGGCGGGTCAGCCTCGGCCCACGCCTTCCTAGGTGGGTCAGCCTTGGCCCGCGCCTCCTAGGATGGTCAGCCTTGGCCCGCGCCTTCCCCTCCTAGGCGAGCCAGTCCTCGGCTCAGCCCGGCTCGCCTCTCTTAAGCGGGCCAGCCCCCGGTAAGCCCACAAGTCAGGCCCACACCTACCTTGAACCGGGCGGAAGCGGTGAGCGTCAGCTCCATCGAGCACTCGTCGCCTCAGACGAATGGAGGTATCAGAGGGCCACTCGCCCAGCCTTTTCGCAAAGGTTTAGTTAGCTCCCTCCTAGCTTCAGCGTTGAGTGATGTTGTTCCACTCGACGCTCTCAGCGCCCTCCTGGCTTTGGTGCTGAGTGATGCTGTTCCACTCAACGCACTCGGCGCCCTCCTGGCTTCAGCGTTGAGTGATGTTGTTCCACTCAACGCTCTCAACGACCTCCTGGCTTCGGCGTTGAGTGATGCTGTTCCACTCAACGCACTCGTCGCCCTCCCGTGTTTGGCGTTGAGTGATGTTGTTCCACTCAATGCTCTCAGCACCCTCCTGGCTTTGGCGTTGAGTGATGCTGTTCCACTCAATGCACTCGGCGCCCTCCTGGCATTGGCGTTGAGTGATGTTGTTCCACTCAACGATCTCGGCGCCCTCCCGGCTTTGGCGTTGAGTTATGATTCTCCACGCAATGTCCTTTGGTCTTTAGGCTCCCGCCTGGTGTAAGCAGGCCAACTCAAATTCGCCCTAGGGGGTATTCGGCAAGCAGTAGGCGAGTGGGGCCAGCTGGGCCCGCACTCGCCAAAAGGCCGAGAAGGAGCGGCGAGTGCCAGCTCCACTGAGCACTCGCCGCCCCGGGCGAGTAGGTGTTTTTGGACAACCCGCCCAGTGACCTATGAGGTGTGTTTTCACCATCTTACTCCTGCAGGCCTGTCATTAGCCAGTTAGAACAGCGGAGACTCGCTGTTGGCAGACCCAGGTGGGCTGCACATAGCTGGTCATAACAGCAGAGTTTGGCTGTAGGCAGGCCAGCCCAAGGGGTTTTAGTAATTTCAGAACAATAATAATTGGTTATTGGCAGACCATCCTCAGAAGCCTATAAATAAGACCCAAGGGGTACCCAGAAGGGAGGGGACTGGTCTCCTAGCCTCCCCAGTGCTTCTTGAGGTACCTTAGCCCAGCATCTGGTTAAGGAGGGGAAGCGCTCAGTGATCTTCCGGGTATATGGTGGGTCCTCCTCGTCGAGCCCTTGAGTCCGTTCCCAATTCTCTCTTCCCAGTCTACCAGCTCCCGGGAGGGAAGTAGGTGCGCAATCACCCCTTCCTCAAGGGTCGAACTCCACAGAGACCGATTTTTCGGTTTCAACACTACTCAATAGCCGCGTATGCGGCATTTGCGTGTTGCTCCAGTCCATGGTCGGATCTCGCCTATCCAAACCTTGTCAAACATCGCTGAAGAGCTGCCATCCTTAGATCTCGGCGGAGTGCTCGATGGCGCGGTTGGAACTTGATCCGCTAAGGATCTCAGGTCGCCCCACCGCAAATGGAGGAGCTCGGCCTTTTGGAGAGGAGTGTTGTGGGAAACCAAAGCTTGGTGAACAGAGCTCGCCTGAGAATACGAAGGCGGACTGTTTCGGCTTTTGGACGTGGAGCACACCAGAGAATGAAGAAGTGTCTAGAAAACTCTCTTGGGTCTGAAATCAGGAGAGGGTTCCTGCCATGGTGGTTGTAGAGAGAGAGAGATGGAGAGGAGCTCTCTGTTTGCGAGTTTGCTCGCCATTTTTTGCCATGGAAAGGGTGGCCGGAGCTGGAAGTGGTCGGCCTTGGTGTTCGGAGAAGTGGTTGGAGTTTAGCAAGGAGGGAGGTGCTCGGTTTACCCAGAGGAGGTTGTACCTTGCATAGTTGCATGGGTGGCCAGAGCTTGGTGGTTTCTTGTCAAAGCTCTCACCATAGTTGAAGGTGGAGCAGGTTCAGACAGTAGCATTGAGAAGCTTCTGCCATGGCTGTTGGAGGAGGAAACAACTCAAAGTCGCCAGAGGGGGAGACATTGTCGGCCATAAGGTTAGAGAGAGAGCTAGAGAGCTTGTCGGAAATGGAGAGGAAGGAGGGTTGGATCGACACTAGACATGCATTACCGGAGGAAGAAGAAGCTTGGCAGTTTTGGGGGAGGATCGTTGGTCTGCTAGATCGGGCTTCTTAGAGCATCTCCAACGGATCGGCAAAATCTGCATTTCGCCATTTTTAAAACTAAAAAGACCTCCAACCGATCGGCAAATACGACTGCATTTATGCAGATTTTCTCTCTCCACCTCTAAATATAGAGGAGGGGGAGAGGAAATGCCGTGCCCGACATTTAAATTTTTTTATTTTTTTATTTTTTAATTAATTAATTATTTGTTTTATGAATTCTTCATATAATCTATAAATCCTCGTAGCCGCTATAATAATTTTTCAATTATGGCATATAATATATCAATAAAATTGTTTTTTCGAGACCTACAAAACGAGACTAATATTGAATACTTTCTAATTATTATTTATCATACAAAGAAGATAAGAAGACCTATTTACTGATTAAACTCGTGCAAAAATAAAAATACATTTAAAATTATATAGCTTCATTCCCATGTCGTTCCCACAAATGTTCAACTAGTGCATCTCGAAGTGCAAAATGCACATCTCTGTCTTTGATCTTTTTATATTGATTTAGGAACTGACGAAATCGTTCGGCTTTACTTATGTTCAACTCTTCAACATTTTGAGTTGGTGCTGGAGTAAAAATATCGACATATCCATTTTCATCTCGCTCGTCTTCGACGATCATATTATGCATTATAACACAAGCAGTCATGATATCGTGTAAAACGCGATTTTCCCAAAAATGGGTCGACCCTTTCATTATCGCAAATCTTGATTAAAGAGCATCAAATGCCCGCTCTACATCTTTTTGGCATGCTTCTTGCATCATTGCGAAGTATTGTTTTTTTGTCTTGTGAATGAGAAATCGTTTGAGCTAGTGTTGATTACTTTGGATATATTTCGTCGGCTAAATAATAACCAACATCATAATTTTTTTCTCAATATTTGATAATGAGTAGGGGGCGTTGTACAACCCTGTATCCGGCGAGTGGGTCGGCAGGAGCCACACTTGCCAAAGCCAAGCAGTCCGAGTCCCCTTGGAGAACTCGGCGGGAGGCGAGCTCAGCAGGGGAGATTTCGGCAGGAGGAGTGAGCTCGGCCGCGGTAGGTCCTCCCGACAGGAGGGGATATTTTTAGAAGAGCGAGCTTGCACTCGCCAGATCCCCAAACGTCAGGCTCTGACCGATCACTGAACTCGCTGCATGCGACCAGGGCAGGCCTTCCCGGCCTTGGCATTGAGTGAGGCCCTCCCACTCAACGCTCTCAGGCCTTCCCGGCCTTGGCGTTGAGTGAGGCCCTCCCACCCAACGCTCTCAGCGCCCTCCCGGCCTTGGCGTTGAGTGAGGCCCTCCCACTCAACGCTCTCAGCGCCCTCCCAGCCTTGGCATTGAGTGAGGCCCTCCCACTCAACGCCCTTTGGTTTTTTGCCCCAGCACTTGGCAAGTGGTAGGCAGGTAGGACCAGCCGGGTCCGTACTCGCCAAGAGGCCGAGCGGAAGCGGCGAGTGCCAGCTCCGCCAAGCACTCGCCGCCCTTGTCGAGTAGAGGCTGTTGAGGGGTACTCGCCCCGTGATCCGTGTGGTGTTTTTACCAGGTTGTCCCTGCTGGTCTGCCCATAGCCAGTTAGAACAACGGAGTTACGCTGTTGGCAGACCCAGTTGGACTGCACATAGCTGTTCAGAACAACGGAGGTTGGCTATTTGCAGGCCGTTTTCAGAAACCTATAAATATGACCCAAGGGGTACCTCAGAGGGGACGGTTTTTTGGAGACCCCCTTGCGTTCCCTGAGGTACCTTGGCCCGACATTTGGTTAAGGAGGGGAAGCGCTCAGTGATCTTCCGGGTGTGTGGTGGGTCCTCCGCGCTGAGCCCTTGGGTCCGGTCCCAGTCAGTCCCAGTTCTCACTTCTAGTCCTCGAGCTCGCAGGAGAGAAGTAGGTGTGAGATCACCCCTTCCCCAAGGGTCGAACTCCACAGGGACCGGTTTTCGGTTTCAACATCTTGGTGCGGTGAGCGTGGAACGTGGTCAGCACAGAAAATCTTCAGCAAGCGCAATGACCGGAGGAGAGGGACAAGGATCGGACAGGACTGACTCGCCGTCCCCGCCCCCTCTCGCCACCCTGGGGATGCTCGAGGATTTCAGGCAGGAGGTGCTCGACATGGTCCAATTCGCGCTCGGCGTGCGTGCCGAGAGCTCGACTCCGGTGATCCCAGTCCTCGCCGATCCATCACTCGGCGAGGTCGCACCCGCCAGGCGAGTTGGGAAGGAGGTCGCCGAGGAAGGTCGGGGTGCCGAGCTCCCCGGGCGAGTTCTCTTCCCAGGTTCGAACAGCGGTGGCAGGCTCGGCGAGTTAGGGGCGCGAGACCCCCCAACTCGCTAAGTGTTGAGGAGGTAGCCCCTTTAGCGAATTGGTCTCTTCTGCCCCAGTCCCGGATGGGTTCAGGGAACCCAAGATGTCCTACTACACCGGGAAGGGGGACCCAGTCCAGCACGTCCAGTAGTTTGAGGACGTGGTCTCAATTCAACAGATGTCGGATGGCTTCAAGGGCAGGCTCTTTGCCATCACCCTGAGGGAGAAGGCAAGAGAATGGTTCCACCAGCTGCCGGCCAGCTCCATCTACTGCTTCGAGGACCTACGCCGGGGGTTCGTGTTGAGGTTCACAACCTCTAAGAGGAGGAAGAGGGAGTCAGAGTCCCTGTTCCGCATCAAACAAGGGGTGAACGAGACCCTGGGAAGCTACGTTGACCGCTTCCAAGAAGAAGTCACCCAGGTTCAGGAGTTGCAGGGACACACCCTGATGATGACCTTCACCTTGGGGCTACAACAGGGTTTCTTCAGGATGGAGTTGAAGAGGATCCCGCCTCTCTTCTATGAGGAGTTGATGGAGAGGGCGGCGAGGGAAGTCGACGGGGAGGCGTCAAACCCGGAGTTTGCCCGGAGGCTAGCCAGGTGGGCTATAGAAGAGGAGAGGCCCAGAGGGGGCAGAGGTCAGGAGGAAAGGAGAGCTGAACCCTGGTAGAGAGAGCAGCAGCAACAACAACAATAGACCAGGTTGGGCCGTCAGGAGCCGAATCAACGGCTAGGGTGGAGGCCGGAATGGCAAGACCAGGGAGGAAGAAAAGGGTTCCATGGAGGGGACCGCCGCCAGAGAGGCCAGGACCAGCCATATCCTCAGGGAGGGTGGCAGGCCCAGAGGCCGCCTCTTCCTGACCAGGAACAGGCTATGGCCATAGCCATGGGGGAGAGAAGGAGAGCACCAAGGAGGAGGAGAAGGAAAGTTTGGGTGGAGTTACCTTACTGGGACTTCCACCAAGAGGAAGGGCACGCCACGGCCACGTGCCCGGAGTTCCTCGAGATGCGAGGAAATAGGGAGCAGCAGCGGCAGCAGGAGCGCCAGGGAGTGAGGATTGAAGAAGTCCTGCCATGCCCAGAGGAGGACCGGTGCGAGGACCGGATGGATGTGGGGACTCGAGGAAGGATCGGGATGATCCACGGAGGGGCCGGCGTTGAGGCTTCCCGCAAGACAAGCCTCCATACCATGTATCAAAGGAGCATCGCCTCCACGTCCCAGATCCCGCCCCAGGAGGAGAAGATCACCTTCTCAAGGAAGGATATGCCGGATCACGAGGATCCATTTTGCGATGCGCTGGTCATCCAGACAGCCATCGAAAACTTCACCACCGCCCGGATCCTCGTAGAAAATGGGAGCTCGGTCAACATCATCTTTAAGAAGGCGTTCGACGCGATGAAGGTTGAGGCGAAGAGGGTGCTTGCCTCGGACGGACCCCTGTTCGGGTTCTCGGGAGAGAGGAAGGAGGTGGAAGGAGGAGTGGGACTCCATGTCACCTTGGGGGGCAGTCCCGCACCTACAAGTTCGTCATCATGGACTCCCCTAGCAGTTACACCGCCATCATTGGGAGGCCCCTTATCAGCGCATTCCGCTGCGTCCCCTCATCCTTCCATCAATGCTTGAAATTCATCATCGATGGGGTCTAGGTCCGGGTTCGCGGAGACCCTAAGATAGCTAGGGAATGCTAAGTGTCCTCCGTGAACTCCATCTCGTGGCAGGGGGGTGCCGAGGAGATGGGGCGAAGGATGGAGGAGTGTCAAAGTATGAGACCGGGCGGTCTGGCGGTTTGAGCCTGGCGGGTTGTAGACCGGGCGGTCTGGCGGTTTGAGTCTGGCGGGTTGATACCCAGGCTGTTGGTGAGTGGTGTCCGGCAGTATGACGGTTTATCTCTGGCGGCTTGGAAACCGGGCGGTCTAGCGGTCTCCTACCACATCTCTCTCTTGCTTCTGGTATTGCCGAGCGGTTAGAACATTGTCTAACCGCGCGGCCTGTTCCGGTCTATTGTTCTAGCCGCCCAGATCTGTTGTATAGCTTTAGTCCCACATTGTTAGTTTGTACTCTATCCTCTCTCCTCCATTCTATAAAAGGGAGGCCATACCTTTGTAAATGATATCTTTTTGGATAATAAAAATTTCAATTATTCAAAGTTCCAGCTTATCTTTAGTCGTTTGTTCGCTACTTCTCACATGGTATAAGAGGACTCGATCTTCTCCTCCTGATTCTATGCGCCCTGTCCGCACGGCTTGCCTCTTCTTCTCGCGACCTGTTCTCGCAGTTTGTCTCTTCCGCTTACTTGCGCCCTGTCCGCGCGGCTTGCCCCTTCCTCTCGCGACCTGTTCTCGCGGCTTGTCTCCTCTACCTGCTTGCGCCCTGTCCGCGCGTCCTCCTTTTTTTCTGCCTTTCAATCGCAGCGACCTGTCCCTTTGTTCGCCGCGAGCTGCTTCCTTATTCGCCTTGTTCGTTCCTCCCTTCTGTTCGCGCGGTCTATCTTCTAGCCGTTCGACTTCTTTCTCTGTTTGGATCTGCGGCTTGGTCGTGACTTCTCTGGCCGCTGGTGTCTGACATCGTGACCTCCGCATCTCTTCTTCTTCCTATCCGCGCGGTTTGTATTCTAACCACGCGGCTTCTCGCTGATTTCTCCTATGACCCTTTCTGGAACCTCCACTACCACCACTCCTATCGCCACTCCGGCGCCGCCTCCTACTCCCTCTGGCAACCTTGGCACGGTTTCTAAACTTGTTGGCTCCAACTATCCGAATTGGAGCGTTTCTTTCACCTTTCTTCTTTGCTCTCAGCGCAAACGTCATCACCTCACCGATGACCCTCCTCCTCCAGACTCTGCTGAATTTGATGACTGGGATGCCAGTGATGTGCTTGTCCGCACGTGGTTGGCTAACAGCCTCTCCGATGAATGTCTTCCTGTCATACGCCATGATGAGACGGTCAAGACCGCGTGGCTTCACCTTGCTGCTCTCTACTCGAAGGGGGTCCAGACATCCCGCATTTATTCTCTCTACGCGGATCTCTTCGCTCGCCCTTCCATGTCTCCTGCTGCGGCTTATCAGCAAGTTCAGGCTCTTGGCGCCGAAATCCTCCAGAATCGCCCTTTCTCCGCAGACTTGGCCGAGCAGCACAAACACTTCCAGGAACTCCTGGTTGTTTGTTATCTTCTACGGCTCCCTGAGTCTTTTGATATGATCCGCCAGCAGATCTTGGGCGAAGTAGAGTCTCCCACCTTGGATTCCACCGCGGCTCGCATCGTTGCTGTTACTTCACTGCTCCAACGTCCTCTGTTGTCCTCCCCTCCTCCACAGGACTCCTATGCTCACCAAGTTCAGCGGGGTGGCAACAGTGGTCGCAGCCAGTCTGGCACGCGCGGTCCGTCAAGGTTCCTCTGCTCTCACTGTGGTCGTACCGGCCACTCTGTTGACCGCTGCTGGCAGAAACATCCTCATCTTCATCCCTCCGGTGATACTTCTTCCTCAACCTCCGCCTCTCGGCCATCTGCTTCTGTGGCCACGACCTCAAGTAGTGCACACGTCGTTACCCAAGGTAAATGGCTGATTGACTCTGGTGCTACAAAGCACATGCCCGGAAACCCTCACTGCTTCTCTCTCCTAGAGACGCATGATCGGTTACCCCCGGTTCTTGTTGCAGATGGTTTGCCTTCCCCGGTTCACGGGATGGGCATGGTTCAAGTCACCCTATCGCTTCGCTTGGCAGACACTCTCTATGTCCCGAAGTTCCCTTGCAATTTGCTCTCAGTTACTACTTTATGCAAGCAACTTCAGTGCTCTGTCTTATTTACTCCTACTTCTTATTGTTTTCAGGACCCGAGGACCCAACGGACGATTATTACTGGGACTGAGAGCGGCGGCCTCTACTTCCTCGACAATGTTTCCGCTCTATCCGCCTTCTCTTCCTCGTCTACTGATCTGCTTCAATGGCATCTTCGCCTTGGACATCCTCCTCCTCGGATTCTTCGTCAGCTTCTTCCCCACTTACCTCAGACCGGTCCTCTGCTCAACTGTGATGCGTGTCAGCTTGGCAAACATCACCACTCCTCCTTCCCGCCGAAGCACGGCCGTGGTTCCTCCCGCCCTTTTGATCTCATTCATTCTGATGTCTGGGGTCCTGCTCCTACTCTCACCGTTGGTCGGGGTAGTTCTTACTTTGTAACTTTTATTGATGATTTCTCTAGATGTACCTGGGTGTATCTATTAAAAGATCGCTCTGAACGATTATCTGTATGGCAATCCTTTTACAATATGATTAAAACTCATTTTGCTATTTCTATTAAAGTGATACGCTCTGATAATGCTAAAGAATATCTCAGTCATGAGTTTTCGTCTTTTTGTATGCAACATGGTCTTATTCATCAGACCAGCTGTGTTTACACCTCCCAGCAAAATGGGGTGGCGGAGCGTAAAAACCGTCATCTCCTCGATATCGCTCGCACTCTAATGACGCAGATGCAGGTGCCTCGCTCCTACTGGGGCTATGCTGTTCTTCTTGCCTGCTATCTCATCAACCGCATTCCCTCTTCGGTTCTTCACGGCAAGACCCCCTTCTCCATTCTCTACCCGGGCAAGGAACCCTTTCCTCTTCCTCTCCGTATCTTTGGGTGTACGACTTTTGTGCATGCTCCGTCTGCTACCCGTGACAAGCTTTCCCCCCGTTCCACAAAATGTGTCTTTTTGGGATACTCGACCACTCAAAAAGGCTATTGTTGCTTTGACCCCATTTTGCGCAAACAGTTTGTTTCCGCAGACGTCACCTTCTTCGAAAATGTATCCTACTTTTCTTCTCCATCCCCGCTTCCTCCTGCTGTCTCTGCCTCTCCACCATCTCTCTGTGATCCTTCCATGCATATCGACTTCCCCCCTCCTATATCATCTCCTCCTCCGTCTCCTCCTCTCCCTATTATATCCCCTCATTCTTCTCCGCAGCCGTCTCTCTCTAGTCCCTGGCCAGCTTTCTCCGCCACGGACGCTCCGGTCCCTGAGGCACAAGACGACCTGGATCTTCCCATTGCCCTTCGCAAAGGGGTGCGGGCGTGTACCCAACACCCGCTTGCGGCTGTTGTTTCCTATGATCGGCTTACTCCCTCTCGCAGGTGCTTTGCTTTGGCTATCTCGGCTACTACCACTCCCCGCACTTACCAGGAGGCTCTTGTTATTCCTCATTGGAAATCTACCATGGATGAGGAAATCACCACTCTTACTGAAAGGGGTACCTGGACCCTTGTTCCTCCATCGGTAGGTACTGATGTGGTTGGCTGCCGCTGGGTGTTCGTTGTGAAGTTTCGCCCAGACGGCACTATGGATCGTTACAAAGCCCGACTGGTGGCCAAAGGCTTTACTCAGACTTATGGGGTTGACTATTTTGATACTTTCTCCCCGGTTGCTCGCCTCAGCACCATCCGGGTTCTACTTCCTTCTTCCACATTTGTGACAACCTGGGCATGATTGATATCTATGCTCCAGCTTGAGGGGGAGTGTCAAAGTATGAGACCGGGCGGTCTGGCGATTTGAGCCTAGCGAGTTATAGACCGGGCGGTCTGGCAGTTTGAGTCTGGCGGGTTGATACCCAGGCTGTTGGTGAGTGGTGTCCGGCGGTCTGACGGTTTATCTCCGGCGGCTTGGAAACCGGGCGGTCTAGCGGTCTCCTACCGCATCTCTCTCTTGCTTCTGGTATTGCCGAGCGGTTGGAACATTGTCTAACTGCGCGGCCTGTTCCGGTCTGTTGTTCTAGCCGCCCAGATCTGTTGTATAGCTTTAGTCCCACATTGTTAGTTTGTACTCTATTCTCTCTCCTCCATTCTATAAAAGGGAGGCCATACCTTTGTAAATGATATCTTTTTGGATAATAAAAATTTCAATTATTCAAAGTTCCGGCTTGTCTTTAGTCATTTGTTCGCTACTTCTCACAAGGAGGCAGAGCGGGAGGTTGGCTGGAAGGAGACGAAGGTGGAGGTGACCCGCCCTACGGAAGAGGAGATGGAGGAAGTCCAGAAGCTGGCTGATGCGATGGCCGGGGAAGAAGTCGAGGGAGAGGTCCTCGCCCTGGGAGGGGAGGATGCTGAAGAGTGGGGGAGTAGTCTCGCCTGGAGGCGGCGGAGGAGGTGGTGGAGATGGAGGTTCTCACCCTTGGAGACAGGGTGGAGAAGGTTCGCGTCAGCGGAGGGCTGACCCCGGAGGCTCAGGACAGGATGCTGGAGTGCATCCAGAAGAATGTAGACGTCTTCGCCTGGAGTGCTGCGGAGATGCGAGGAATTGATGCGAACGTGGCCTGCCATCGCCTCAACCTGGATCCGGAAGCTCGCCCCATTCAGCAGAAGAAGAGGTCCACGGCGGACAAACTGGCCGAGCCAATTCGGGAGGAGGTGACCAAGCTCCTCAAAACCGGTTTTGTATCCGAAATCCAATACCCCGGCTGGGTCTCCAACGTTGTCATGGTTAAAAAAGGAGACGGCCGGTGGAGAATGTGTATTTATTTTTCTTCACTTAATAAATCATGCCCCAAGGATTGTTACCCCTTGCCTCGGATCGACGCGCTGGTTGATTCAGCCATCGGTTTCCCTGTAATGAGTTTCCTAGATGCTTTTTCAGGTTATCATCAGATCAGGATGCATCCCCCCGACATCAAAGATGTCTCCTTCATCACAGGGGACAGATGCTATTGCTATAAAATGATGCTCTTCGGGCTGAAAAATGCAGGGACGACTTACCAAAAGATGATGGACAGGGTCTTCCAAGAGCATAAGGGAAGGAACCTGGAGGTGTACGTAGACGACCTCATGATCAAGAGCCTGGATGTCGACTCCCACCTCCAGGACTTGGAGGAAACCTTTGCCACTCTTCGAAAATACAAAATGAGGTTGAACCCATTGAAGTGTGTCTTCGGGGAAAGCAGAGGCAAGTTCTTGGGACATCTCCTCATCCCCGCCGGCGTAGAACCCAACTCTGACAAGGTGAGGGCGATTATGGAGTTGGGATCGCCGAGGAATGCCAAGGAGGTACAACGATTGACAGGAAAGTTAGCAGGGTTGGGCAGGTTCCTCTCCCGAGCCGGAGAGAAGTGCTCCCCTTTCTTCAAAACTCTGAGGGGAGGCTACAGGTTTGAATGGACCCCAGAGTGCGAGGAAGCGTTCCAGGCCTTGAAGAGGCAGCTGACTCAGGCCCCCTACTCCAAGGGCCAAAGGAGGGGGAAGATTTGTTCTTGTATCTAAGGGTCGGGGCGGAGGCCCTGAGCTCTGTCCTGGTTTGAGCGGAAGGAAAGAGACAACTGCCCATTTATTATGTGAGTCGGGTGCTAATAAAGACAGAGCTTCGGTATCCTATCTTGGAGAAGCTGGCGTTTGCTCTTATCACATCGGCCCGGAGACTCCGACCCTACTTCCAGGCACACTCAATCCGGGTGGTGATTGACCACCCCCTCCGTAACATATTCGAGGGGGTAGAGCACTCGGGCCGATTGGCCAAATGGTCGGTAGAGTTGAGCGAGTTCGATATCTCCTTTGTCCCTCGCCTCTCGATCAAGGCACACGCAGTGGCCGACTTCCTGGTAGATTATGTGGTGGAAGTGGCAGAGGCGGAACTCCCACACCCAATCTCTTGGAAGGTGATGGTGGATGGCGCGTTAGGAAGGCAGTCCCTGGGGGTGGGGGTGATCTTAGAGAGTCCACAGGGGACAAGGATCGAGCAGACGGTAGTGGTGCACTTTCCCATTACCAACAATCGGGCCGAGTATGAGGCAGTGATCGCGGGGCTACGCTTGGCAAGGGAGTTGGGGGTATGTTATGTGGAGGTACTCACTGACTCCATGGTAGTGGCCTCTCAGATTAACTGAGAGTTTGAGGCAAGGGAGCCAACTCTACAACTGTACTTTGCAAAGGTGAAAGGGGTCATCGACACGTTTCAGACTTTCTCCATCCGACACGTGCCCAGGAAAGAAAACGAGCAGGTAGATCAACTGGTGAAGCATGGTCCCCGGGTGGGAGGTACCATTACCGACCTGTTCCACCCCTCCATTGAGGAGGGAGAACTGATGGAGGTAGAACAGCACCCCTCATGGATGGACCCATTCACAACCTTCCTGACCACGGGAGAGTATCCTGAGGGGATGGACAGGAAAAAGCTCAAGCACAAATCAGCGTACTATCTCATGCGCGACGGGCGGTTGTATCGAAAGACCCTATCAGGGATGTTGGCACGCTGCGTGGCCGAGGAGGAGGTCCCGAGGATCTTGGAGGAAGTCCATTCCGGGGAGTGTGGAATCCACTCTGGGAGTCGGACGTTGGAAGGAAGAATCGTCAGGCAAGGATACTTTTGGCCGACCCTGAGTCACGACGTGGAAAAGTTTGCAAAAGAATGCCATAAGTGCCAACTGTTCGCCCCCCTTCAGCTGCAACCAGCCCAGTGTATCAGGAGTATCACAGCCCCCTAGCCATTTGCAAGGTGGGGAATGGATTTAGTCAGACCCTTTCCCCAGACCAGCGGTCAAATGAGGTTCTTGTTAGTCATGATCGACTATTTCTCCAAGTGGATGGAATTCAAGGCGTTGGCCAAGGTGACCTCCCAAGTCATCAGAAACTTTGTATGGGGGGAGATCATCTGCCGACACGGTTTGCCTCAGGCCATCGTTACGGACAACAGGCTGCAATTTGCTAGCGCCGAGTTCATCAACTTCTGTGAGCAGCTCGGGATTGATCTCAGGTTCGCCTCGGTCCACCACTCAAGGAGCAATGGGCAGGTGGAGGCGGCAAACAAAATCATCGTCAACCTCCTCAAAAAGAAAGTAGAAAACCTGAAAGGAAATTGGGTGGAACAGCTTCCCTCAGTTCTCTGGGCCCTCAGAACCACACCCAACACGGCCACAGGGGAGACTCCCTTCAAGCTTTTTCATGGGTGCGAAGCGGTGCTCCCAATCGAGTTCGATATCCGAACGCCTCGGGTGGTCGAGGCAGGAGAAGGTAGGGAGGAATGGAGAGCCGAGAACGAAGATGAGCTACGACTCTCCCTTGACATGGTCGAAGAACTACGGGACCTCTCTGCCATCAGGCAAGAGGAAGTGAAGAGGAGAATGACCAAGTATTTTGACAAGCATGTCAGAGTCAAGCAGTTCGCGAAAGGGGACTTGGTCTTGAAAAAGCTGGATGCTGCAGGGAGGTCAGCCGCGGTGGGGAAACTCAATCCCAACTGAGAAGGGCCATACATAGTGCAGGGGGTCTTAAGGTCGGGAGGGTATCGCCTCCGGAATGTGGAAGGCGAGACCCTAAATCTCACCTGAAATGGTGACGACCTAAAGCGTTTCTACCCCTGAGTCATGTAAGTTCTATTTTGTGGAATAAAATCTCTCGAAATATTCATGCTCGTGACGTCTTGTGCAATTGAAGGAACGAGTCTATCCCAGACCTCGAGCAGATCCCGCCGTCAGGCTCTCACCTAGCTGGCAGGGCTGGATGTCACTCGAGGGAGTCTATCCTAGACCCCGAGCAGATCCCGTTGTCAGGATCTTACCTAGCTGGCAGGGCTGGATGTCACTCGAGGGAGTCTTCCCCAGACGCCGAGCAGATCCCGCGGTCAGGCTCTCACCTAGCTGGCAGGGTTGGATGTCACTCGAGGGAGTCTGCCCTAGACCCCCGAGCAGATCCTGCTGTCAGGCTCTCACCTAGCTGGCATGGCTAGATGTCACTCAAGGAAGTCTACCCCAGACCCCGAGCAGATCCCGATGTCAGGCACTCACCTAGCTAGCAGGGCTGGATGTCACTCAAGGGAGTCTGCCCCTGACCCCGAGCAGATCCCGCTGTCAGGCTCTCACCTAGCTGGTAGGGCTGGATGTCACTCGAGGGAGTCTGCCCCAGATCCCGAGCAGATCCCGCTGTCAGGCTCTCACCTAGCTGGCAGTGCTGGAAGTTACTCGAGGGCGTCTGCCCCAGACCCCGAGCAGATCCCGCTGTCAGGCTCTCACATAGCTGGCAGGGCTGGAAGTCACTCGAGGGAGTCTGCCCCAGACCCCGAGCAGATCCCGCTGTCAGGCTCTCACCTGGCTGGCAGGGCTGGAAGTCACTCGAGGGAGTCTGCCCTAGACCCCGAGCAGATCCCGTTGTCAGGCTCTCACCTGGCTGGCAGGGCTGGATGTCACTCGAGGGAGTCTTCCCCAGACCCCGAGCAGATCCTGCTGTCAGGCTCTCACCTAGCTGGCAGGGCTGGATGCCACTCGAGGGAGTCTGCCTCAGACCCCAAGCAGATCCCGCTGTCAGGCTCTCACCTAGTTGGCAGGGCTGGAAGTCACTCGAGGGAGTTTGCCCCAGACCCCGAGAAGATCCCGCTGTCAGGCTCTCACCTAGCTGGCAGGGCTGGATGTCACTCGAGGGAGTCTGCCCCAGACCCTGAGCAGATCCCGCTGTCAGGCTCTCACCTAGCTGGCGGGGCTGGATGTCGCTCAAGATGGGGGAAAACCTCAGCCTCTCCCGGAATTATTGAGGATCATTATCCCAAGGGGGGAGACCCTTATCGGCGAGCTAGAGCTCGCAGGCCCAGCTCGGCAGAAAGAAGTCAAGCTCCAACAAAGGCACCCCAATCCCCCCCCCCTTGAGTTCTTAGTTGTGAAACACTTTGGAAATTTCGATCCGGCATCATCGAGGAAAGGGAGTACTCGCGCGCGAGCTGGGCGGCTATGAACTCAACTTGGCAGATGTCCCGACCCTGGTTAACCTGGGGAATGGACGAGCTCCCGGACTCACTCGCGGGCACAAATCCTAGGAGAGCGCTCTAACGGCGAATCCTGTCCTAGCGGAATCTGACAAAAAGGGCTCGCAAGCGAGTGCTTCACGAATGGAAGGTTCAAGGCAAAGAAGATAACAAAAAAGAGAGGAGAAAAATTCATTTTTCATTAAAGTATAAAATAGTTACAAGAGGAGAGCTTGCCTCGGCAAGATTACAAAAGGGGTGAGAGAATGTACAAGGAAAAATATAGAGGGGGAGGGGGAGTCAGCTCTCGCCCCCTCCCCCGGATGCGTGATCCGCATCCGCTCTGCCGGAACGACGATCCTCGAAGTCCTTGCCGAAGAATAGGTCGAGACTATCTTCCTTCTCGCTCGGCAACGTAGGCGGGAACAGGCTCGGCATCAGGTCTCGGACGGTGGCCTCCTCGCAGCCCTCCACCAGCACCCCCATGTCTTTCATGATTTGCAAGGTGCACTCGGCAGAGGCAATGGAGTTGACCCACAGTCTTTCAACGACCACCGCCTCGCCAAAGACCCTCGAACTCTTGAATGGGAAGGGGGGTTCGGTGCCGCCTGGAGGGAGGAAAGCCTCTGCCTGGCGAAGGACCTCACCCTGAAGTCCTTTGTTCTCTTCGCTCAGCTTCGCATTCTTCTCCTCCAACTCGGCGATACGGGCCTCCAGCTCGGCAGCGCGAGCTTCCTGCACAACAGAGCGAGCGCGGAGCTGGCAGTTCTCCTCTTCCAACCCAGCACCGCGAGCCCGCAGTTCCCCGGCAGCCTCAGCGTCCTGGGGCAAAGGTCGGTAAGCAAGTAGTGAAGCTAGAAAATCCTAAGGAAATTGAGAGAGGATGGACGGTCCGCCGGCGCCCCTGGCGAGCAAGCCCTCGGCAATGCCGAGCCTCCTCTCCAGGTCGACGACCCTGTCCTAGGCCAGGTCGCGCTCCTGCTCCGCCTTCTGCAAGAGATGGCCGAGGTTGAAGCCGCGGCGAACCACCATATGGTGGAATTCTAGCGCCCGCATATGGGCCTGCAGGCCCTCGTGGCCGAGTTGGCGCAGGGTCATGCGCTTGTAAGCCGCAGCGTCCTTGTGGCCATAAAGGCTGAACCCAAGCACGTAAGCCTGGCCCGAAGAAGGTTCGAGGTCGGCCCAGGAGGACTGTAGGGTGGAGATAGAGGCCCGGTGGGCGGACTCGTCCCACTGTACCACGGGCTCGCCAGCCGAGTCCTTCCACCTCCCCCCAAGACCGAAGAGGGGATGGTTCTTTGGTGGGCCCAGCGCGCGGACTGGGGCTTTCTTGACGGTAGAAGCAGAGGGCTCGCCTCCCTCTGGCTTCTTGCTCGTAGTCTCCTTCAACGGGCTCCCCGGCGACCCGTCCGGGGTGGTCTCCGGCGAGCTCATATACTTGGACTGCTGTTGTTTCGCCCGGGAAACCACCACCGCCTTCAGTTTCTTCTGCGGCGGATGGCGGCGAGGCGACCTGGATCCCGCGGGATCAGCCCGCTTCTTGCTAGAATGCTACAAGAATAATAACTTTTAGGTATATTTTTTTGAGATGAAGAAGAAAGAAGAAGACATGGATATATTTTAAAATGAAAGACCCTTGGGGCCACCGAGGGTCAGTTTATTACAGTATAATATCAATTCACATATTGGCGCAGTCTTTGGGTGCCAACAAAAAACATGCATTCACGGAGAAACACGCGTTCACCGAGAACACATAGCATCACCTGAGAAGAAGATCCTCAGGATGCATACAGAGAACACCACAAAAGGTTCCCCACGTTCAACGTCTCGCCAACCTTACTCTTTGCTCAAACAAAACAACGGGAGGAAATAAAAGGCAGTTTAGAACAAAACGACAAAAAGAAAACACAAATGAAAGGATAGGTTTCTTTCAGTCTTTCTTTATCCATTAGATGGTGAAATGGATCCCCTCTATTTCATCAGAAATGGAGAGAATCCCCTCCATTCTGACTTGTGTTTTCTCGTGCAGGTTGCTTGCGGTTGACTTCATTCTTCTTTGATGCTTCTTCTCCTTCCAGGGAAGATCTCTGACTTTTGCTTGGTTTGGTAAATTGATCACTGATCAAGCTGCTTGGGTTATACTCCAACACAGCCTGGGAGAGAGAGAGAAACTATAGGAGAGAGAGAGAAGAAACATAAAGGAGAGAGAGAGAGCATTTCTTATTAATAAAACTGTTCCCACATTACAATGTACTGGTTCTCTGTATTTATAGCTACTATATTAGTGAATCAGCTGGTGCGCTTTCTGTTAGAAATTCTCACAACGCACAGAATCATTGGATGAGGGGAATTGGGAAGAAAGAAACAGAGCATTGCTTTCATTCAAGTTTTTTTTCCGTCACAATTTAACTATTGGAAATTGAACTCGCCAGCTGTTTTTGGAATCTGTTCACCGCCTGCAGTAATGAAGAAGAATAAATTAAGTCATTTGTATCGGTCAAAGTCCGGTCTAATTAAGTTTTTTAGTTAATGCTGATGCTTTGTATTCCCCCCTCTCCTGCATTATAAAAGGCAATGTATTAGCATAATCTTGTTAAGGGAAATTTATCTAATTGCAGTGAATGAGATTTTCATCTACCTATCTCCTCTTCTCCCCCAAAACATATTAGTGCTGCTGCTTAAAACTAACAGTGGTATCAGAGCATTGTTATTCTGAGCCTGATTTTTCTTTCTGGCTGCCATGGGCTCATCATCTACAAACACCACCTCATTTCCCACTCAACACCTTCCATTATTCAATGGCGAGCTTTATGATCAATGGGCATTCAAAATGGAGACTCTTCTTGAGTCTCAAGAACTTTGGGAGGTAGTCCAACACGGGCCACGACCGGATCCAAGAGAGAAGGTAAAAGAAGGAGAGGAAGCAAGAATACCCAAAGGAGAAAAACAGAAAAACTCCTTGGCACTGCTGCTTATCCAACAGGCCATCTCATCTAATGTGTTTCCAAGAATCATGGGGGCCAAACCAGCCAAGCTCGCATGGGACACCCTCAAAGAAATCTACCAAGGAGATCTCAAGGTAATTTCCATTCGAAAAATAAATATAAGGAAGCAATTTGACTCATTATCCATGAAAGAAAACGAAACAATATTTGAGTTTATGCCTAAACTCACAAACCTCACCAACCAATTAAGTACCCTTGGTTCACCGGTTCCAGAAAAGGAAATTGTTTTTAAAAATTTTGACAAGTTTGCCAAGAGGTTATGATCACATTGCTGCTGCAATTGAAGAAATCAACGACATTGAAAGTCTTCCTGTTGCTGCTTTGATTGGAAAGATCCAATCTCATGAAGAGCGACTAAAAAGGCACAAGCCCGATCTCTCTCATGCCCTGCAGACCAAGATGTATCTTGGTAAGCAGCAGACTGGTGGGAAGAAAGTCAGAAATCCACACAAAAACAAAGACTCCAGTGTCTCTCACTGGAAAATCTCATCACAAAGTCGTTTCCAGCAAAATCCACAGCAGCAGAATGGCAAAACAGAAGGGGTGTTTTGCACCTTATGCAAAAAATCTAATCACGAAAACACCAAATGTTATTACAAGTGTAAGAGATGCAAGAATCCTACCCATTTTGACAAGGATTGCTGGTATAAAAACAAAGAAGATGCAAAGTTCACAGAAAATAAGAAAGAAGATAAGGAAGAGATGCTCTTTCTTTGCAGCAGTGGGGATGCCACATCCACTGAACCACTCTCCAAGTGGTATATTGACTCGGGGTGCTCTAATCACATGGCAAATGACAAATCCATGTTCACCAAACTTGATGAAAGTGAGAAATCATCTGTCTACCTAGGTGATGGAAATTCAAAACCAATTGAAGGGAAGGGAGACATTGCTGTCAAGGGAGCTGATGGTAGAATTAAGCTAATACATGACGTTCAATTTGTGCCGTAATTGGCTCAGAACCTTCTCAGCGTGGGCCATTTAATGACAAAGGGATACACTGTATCATTTCAAGATAATATGTGTAGCATTTGCGATGGGTTTGGCAATCGTGTTGCTTCCTCCACAATGTCTAAAAACAAAGTTTTTTCAATCTCTCTGGAGACCCCTCGTCCGACTGCTCTTGCCTCAATAGAACCCAATACACACCAGTTTTTGAAGTGGCACAGTCGTTTGGGGCATCTAAACTTCAACTCAATGGAGATCCTATTCAAACAAAAGTTGGGATCAGGGTTATCAGAAATCAAGGTTCATCACTGCCTGTGCAACACTTGTGCCACTGCTAAATCCCACCGGCAACCATTCTCCCTCAATGCCCATCGATGCACTAAGCCACTGGAGTTGTTACATTGTGACCTCTGGGGGCCATCTTCGACCCCAACTGTTGGAGGTAAAAGGTATTTTTTCCTTATTGTCGATGACTACTCGAGATATATGTGGTTATTCCTACTTGAGCAAAAATCAGATACTTTTTCATGCTTCACTGAGTTTAAAAGACAAATAGAAAACAAGTTAGAAAAGAAAATTAAATCCATCAGAAGTGACAATGGTGGAGAATTTCTCTCCCATGCCTTCCACCATTTCTGTTCTATTGAAGGAATGAAGCATGAGTTCACAGCTCCCGGCACCCCGCAGCAGAACGGCGTCGTCGAACGCAGAAACAGAACCATTCTGGAGATGGTTCGATCTCTTCTTTTGCACAAGAACATGCCAAAATAGTTTTGGGGAGAAGCAGCAAACACTGCTGTACATATACTCAACCGGGTGCCAAGCAAGGTAAACAAACAAACAACTCCATATGAACTTCTGTATGAGAGAAAACCAACTTTAGGCCACCTAAGAACTTTTGGGTGCCTAGCCTACGCTCATATTCTTAAAGAAAAGAGGGACAAATTGGATCAAACAGCATCAAAATGCGTTTTCCTGGGCTACTGTGAAAACAGGAAAGCGTATCGGCTATTTGATCCAACCTCCCAGCAACTAATTACTTCTCGAGATGCAGTTTTTCATGAAGAACAGGGCTGGTCTTGGGCATCAGACACTTGTGAAGTTATCACTCCCTTCTGCACGGTTGAGCTCAATCAGAGCCCCCTCCAGGTGCATCAGGACACTCAAGATCCTGAGGAGAACAACGATCTGGGAGAAGCTCAATCCTCAAATCTGGAACAAATAGTGGAAGAAGAGGATGAAATATTTGTCCCTGGTTCTCCTGAGTCATCATCGCCTGCACGGACTCGCTCCCTTAAAGACATTTATGAAGGTACCAACTTGGCAATGTTTCATTCCATTCCATCCAGCTATGAAGAAGCAGCTGAAAACAATGAGTGGTTAAAAGCCATGCATGATGAAATTGCAACAGTAGAGAAAAATCAAACCTGGTCACTAGTTCCACGACCAGCTGATAAGCCAGTCATAGGCTTAAAATGGATCTTCAAATTAAAGCTCAATGAAGAAGGAAATATAATCAAACATAAAGCTCGCATTGTGGCTAAGGGATTTACACAAAGATTTGGTCGAGACTATGAGGAAACATATGCCCCAGTTGCCCGGATGGACACAGTAAGACTGCTGCTCGCCATTGCTGCCAACAACGACTATCCTATATACCAATTAGATGTAAAGTCAGTGTTTTTGAATGGGGATCTTAGTGAAGAAGTTTACGTTGATCAGCCTGAAGGATATGTAAAGAAAGGGAAAGAATCCTTTGTTTATCGACTTCATAAAGCCCTATACGGCTTGAAACAAGCCCCAAGGGCCTGGCACTCAAATATCACCACTTACTTCAAACAGGAAGGATTAAAGGCAAGCAGCTCAGAACCCTCTCTTTTCATCAGCAAACCCAAAAATGGACACAATCTAATAGTGTGTCTATATGTTGATGACCTATTGGTCACCGGAGGAAATGAAGAAGCAATACAACATTTCAAGAACAGAATGAAGGAAAAATATGAAATGTCTGACTTGGGACACATGAAATTATTCCTAGGGATGCAAATTAAGCACTTCACTAATGGATTCTTCTTATCTCAAGAACTTTATGCCAATGACATCCTGAAAAAATTTAACATGGGGGATTGCAATTCCTCCCAAACCCCCATGTGCACTGGCCTCAAATTAACCAAATTGGAAGAAGGAGAAGAGAAAGCAGAAGAAGAAATCTACCGAAGTTTAATTGGGTCTCTCATTTACCTCACAAACTCCAGGCCAGATATAGAATATCCCGTTAATCTCTTATCTCTCTATGTAAGCTCTCCGTCCAAGAATCACTTTGAGACTACAAAACGCGTGCTGAGGTACATAAAAGGAACAACATCGCATGGCATTCTCTACACCAAAGACCTCAACCCATCGCTCACTGGTTATTGTGACTCAGATTGGGGAGGTTCCAGTGATGATCGAAGAAGCACAGAAGGTTATGTTCTCTTCTATGGCTCAAATCCTATTTCCTGGAGATCAAGAAAACAACAAACAGTGGCACTGTCGACCACTGAAGCGGAATACATGGGGATGACCTCTGCAATTTGTGAAGGTATATGGTTGCAGAGATTGATCGAAGAAATTACAGGAGAAAAACAAACCCTATGCTGCTCAAGTGTGATAACTTATCTGCAATTGCACTTTCGAAGAACCCTGTATTTCATAACCGCAGCAAACACATCGCGATCAAGTATCATTTTATTCGCGAGATGGTCGAGAACGACGAAGCAAAGGTTGAGCACTGCCCATCGGAGCTTCAACTCGCAGACATCCTGACAAAACCTCTACCTCGACGCCGCTTCATCGAGCTAAAGGAAAACCTAAAAGTTACTGTACCGCCGAGTTCAAGGGGGGATATTGGAAATTGAACTCGCCAGCTGTTTTTGGAATCTGTTCACCGCCTGCAGTAATGAAGAAGAATAAATTAAGTCATTTGTATCGGTCAAAGTCCGGTCTAATTAAGTTTTTTAGTTAATGCTGATGCTTTGTATTCCCCCCTCTCCTGCATTATAAAAGGCAATGTATTAGCATAATCTTGTTAAGGAAAATTTATCTAATTGCAGTGAATGAGATTTTCATCTACCTATCTCCTCCTCCCCCAAAACATATTAGTGCTGCTGCTTAAAACTAACATTAACAACAATACATGTCTTTTATAGTTGCAGGAAATACATGAAGATGATTCTAGAAACAAATAGAGAAACACATCGTCTTCTGAGATCATTGAAGGATTACCATTTTCGTCTTTCGCTACAACAGCTCCATCGTCTTCGTCTTCCGCCATGACTGCGCCATTAATAATGTTGCGCTGATTACAAAACCGGACCGATTCATCATTAAAGGTTGACCCACCGGTTCAACATTTAACACTTTCAGCCTACATTGGCCTGCAGGTTTTCAGAACTCACTCGGTAGCTCTCTCTTGTGTGGGAATAGTTGTGAGGATGATGACTATTTAAAGAAGAGAGATGGGCAATAACAAGCCAGGCAGAGAGAAGACGTGAGAATTTGTATTTGTTATATTCAAACATAGTTCATTATTCTTATTACTATTCAATATTAATTATTTGGTGAAAGAAAGGAAATTGGGAATTATTATATGTCATAGCTTTCCTGCGTAGAAGAGCAAATATGGAGATGTAGAACAAAGCAGCATATAACCCCAGCCCGAAAAGGTGCACGACATCTTAAATAAAGATTGTAATTTTTATTTTTTAAAAATTGTATGTTTTACTGTAAAATTTTAATTTATCTCACTCTCTGCTATCTCCCGCTCTCTCTCTCATATCTATATTAATAAAGATGATCCTCATTTCCGTCGCCTCTCTCCGTGCGCCGTGCCCGTCCGTCTCCGTTGCGCGCTGCAATTCGCCGAAATCGTCGATCGCCTCTTCAATCCTCCGTCTCCGTCGCAGTATTCCGTCCGTCTCCGTCGCCCGCCGCTTCTTCGCCGCTTATCCCGCCGCGTGCCAAGGCCCCGTCTGCTGCCCGTGCCACGCCCCGCCGCGTGCCAACTCCTCCCTTACCTGCCCGTTCCAGGCCGTATCTTCCTCACGCGTGGTGCTCTCCGCCCCGCCGCTGTCGGGAGCCATATATGCTCATCGCTCGATGCCTCGCCTTCCTGCTTCTCTTCACCGACTCCCCTACTCCGCTGACGGCTCCACCCGCGCAGAAATCGTGCTTCTCCTCCGCCGGTAACTGCTCCATCTCAACGCTTCTTTACCCTTTCATCTACGGCCTTTTCCTCTCCCTGCTTCTCTTCACAGAATCATCGCTTCATTTATAGGATATTCCTGTCCGTGCTTCTCCTCACAACGGTGCTTTACAGGATATGCCCTAGGTACTCCATTTCCATTCACAGCGGTGGTTTACAGGATATGCCCTAGGTACTCCATCTCCATATGTACTTCACAAACCTGCTATATCCAGTGCATCTCTCTGCTACATTCATTTTCTCCCCTGTTGTCTGCCATCCTGCTAATAATAAAGCTTCTATTATCCACGAATTTGGGATTTCCTCTGCATTTCTCGCAGCTCTCCTCCTACTAATAATATAGTTGTTATTCTCCAGTGATCGGGCAGCAAGTCCTCCCCCGCGAGCTAACAACCGTCGTAGGCTGCTTTTGCCATTTCTCCTCTTCCTCACCTTGCTGTCGCACCAGGTATGGATTTTACATTTCTCCACTGTTCCTGTTAATGCTCTGGGTTTTAGATTTACCGATTTTGGGAATTTTTTTTGTCTCTCTCACACTTATCCTGCTAATAATACACCTGCTACTCTCCACTGATCCTGTTACTGCTGAATGAAATGTTTGATAGAGATTTTACTAAATCATTTTCAGATTTGTACTTCTCTTTTACTTCTGACCCAAAATGTGCAGCTGACTGCTTTTGCTAATACATTTGTACATATGTGATATGTATTCCATAAAAGTTTGCTTGGCCCTGCTCTGTTTCTTTTTTCTCAGATCCTTCATTTCTACTGCACTCAACACATCAGCAATGTCATTTTGCATGATTTCTCATCCTACTGTTCTTCCTGTATGCATTTTACCACGAAAATACCTACTGTACCTCAAATGACAAAATTATTTTCTTGAGAATTAAACGGCGTTTACTATGATTTTTACTCAACATAATCATCTGATCATTTAATACTAGGCCATTTCATAGGGGAACAGTTGCTGACTGTGATTGTCACTGCGACATGAAACTAGCATGTACATTTTCATTAACTTATTACTGCACATGTGTATCGTATTTGTTTCAGTGCTGTTCCTTTTGCCACTTTGGTGACTGTCATGATTATGAGGTTGTGTACATACTGTGGGTTTTAACTTCTACATGAATGTTGTATTTGCCATCTACGCTGGACTTCTGTATTGGCCAATCAAATTGATACTCTCCACCCAACGAAATTCATACTCCACATCCAATGAAATAACTTATGAATGCAAATGGTTAATCCTCTATCCTCCATCCAATGTCTCCCACAGAGCACAGGTCACAAATCTTCATCTCCCTGTTCTCTCCTATTGATTTTTACAAGATCTGTATATATAATAGATGCAAGTGTGTATGTGAATTGAGGAGGACGATGAAGAAATAGCAGACTGCAAATTAAGAAATTTCTGCCTAAGGGTTCCTAATACTTATGTTTCTGTAGAATAAAATAACGCCGTCTTGCTTGCTTTCTTGCCGTTAGTCCATCCTCAGATTGCTCAACAACATCTTCCATTTCTATCAACTATTTTATGTGATCAGAAGTAATTTGGAGCCTGAAAATCATTGTACATTGATATGCATATCACCTGTTTTGTGTATTGTGTAAATGAAAAATAAGAATAAATCTTTTCACTACTCATAATGGTTACTGCAATCACATACCTTGCAATTTAAGGTTGCCTGGATTGGATCCTTATCCTAACTCGCCAAAGACATTTGTCTACTTCTTCGTCTCCTCTATTCATTCCTCCGTTATCTTCTTCATTATCCGAAAGGGGTTGGCCGGAGACCGTTTCTATGGCGCTCATTTTGGATGCCCTGAGTGAGATTCGGAGGAAGCCGGCGATCAGAGACGGCGTCTCTGAGACCATTCCAAATAGTCAAAAAGGTGGGCAATTAATAACTAAATACCTCTGTGCTTCTCTTCATCAACCTTCCCGCCTCTTCATTCTGGCAGTGTTGCCACTCCTCCAGCAGCTCCTCTTGCGCACAAACATCCACCGTACTCCGCAGGTAAGCGTTTCATGTTGTATATGATTTCGTTTGTGATATAGTGATTTCCTTTTTTGTTTTTCCTGCCCGACGTTGATGCTAGGTCAGTCGTCGCTCCCTTCCTCCTCGCTTCTCCTCTTCACGCCGGTGTCGGTCCTCTGCATCGAGGTATTTCGCCAGCAACCATATCTCCTTCTGACAAAGCTCTGCTTCTCCTTCTCCTGCCTTCTCCTGCTCACATTGGTGTCACTCCTCTACGAATTTAGATCTACTGATTTCCTTGATTTGAGTTCTTCATCGATTTCGTATTGGATACATTTGGGGCAGGAATTCATGAATTTTTTTTCCACCGACATGTAAAGGATAATAATCCTCAGTAATTACCAAATAGAATGCAACACCGACATGTATGCCCTCTCCTCCGCTGCCTCCGATACAAGACAATCTCTAAATTTGTCAATTCAAGCAACATCTGCTAAATAGAATTGACAAAGTTTTGCCCCGCACTTTCAACTAAAGCTAGCTCCAATGTGACCTTTCACATTTCTCTTCACGATCCAATGTCTCTTTTCACCTTTCTCCTCATAAGTAGGAACATTGTAAGCGGATTCCATCACTATATTTGGCATTTATGCCATGAAAAAAACTCCCGACCTCTACAATATATAGCTATTTTAGGGGTTACATTTTGTCCTCCGCCACTGAACGCACTCTCTACATTCTCTCTAATCTTCTGTATTTTTCATTTGCAATAATCTTAAATTACAAATGATTAATTTAGTTTATCCTCCTTAGGCTTCTCTCTGATCTTCTATATTTTTTATTTGCAAGAATCTTTAGAGAAAAGAAGAAGCTCACGTGGTGATTGAATTTAAAAGCTCGATTTAAGAAGATTTCATTTATAGTAAGCCTGACTGTACGAAATATAGTTATCAATAAAGAAAAGGAATGACCAAATTGATTCAGAAATTTCGACCGCTACTCCTTCTATGAGTATGATGCTCACATTCACATGTAATGTTTGCATCTTTAAATAATATGCTACCTCACAGCTCTTTCAGCATCGTTTGTTTTCATCGTTCTCCTCGCCGTTCTTCTCTCCCAAATTTGGCCCTCCACTGTTTCCTCCTTTCAGCGCCACATGCTCCGACAATTGTGGATTGATTTCTTCTGCAAGCAATGCGTAATTGCTCATCGTGCTGTTCACCGCTCATCCTGTCGCATTCCGCACTCGACGTTACATGGCCCTTCCACCTTTTATCGTGACAACTCATCTTATGCATTTGCAAATTAATGTCCACTTACGTTACTTACTATATCGAATTTCAACTGTAGCCCATGCGGAGACAGGCGAAACCCCAAAAGCTCATCTGCATACGGCCGAAGGCTGCGCGGCAGCTTCGAGCACGGCCGTAGCATACCCAATGTTTTCACTAGATGTACTACCTCAATCATGTAAGTGAAATAAGGTTTTACTTAGATGTTCTAAGCCGTACCAGACAAACATTTAGCTTTGCTTTAACCCTATTATTACAAATTCCGAAACTGATTAATATTTGCTCAGTAAGTTTTTGTTTTAAATACCCAATGTTTTCAGTTTGATGCCCCAATGTTTTCTTTGTTTCCAACAACATGCTTATGGATTTTTATGATTCATCGTCGTCCCGTGTTGTTTGTTTGATAATTTGTTGTACTGCTCTCTATGTGTTTTCTTCACTGACTATAAACTCCATAATATGTTTTGATTCAATCTGTTATATGTACTTCATGTAACAGAATAAATTGTTTTTGGATTCATAAAAGATTTCATAACGCCCCTTGGAAGAAAAAATTAACAACTCTGATATTGACGCAGTTGATATAATTCAATTGTTAGTGCGTTCTCTAAGGTAATAAGTACTACTACAACAGACATCCATTTTGAGAACTACGCGGTCATAAGCACTGCCATAAAATGATTGATTTATGACAACTATGTATCACATATGCAAAAATGAACTTTTATATGTACCTTACTCACGTACATATATTGATTTACTATAGTTAGTAGTTCCTTAATTTACTTACAATTTATACACTCTCTGCTAAATCATTTTTACTGCAGTTTAACGCAATTGCACTGTACACGCCAAAAGCTTCGTCATCCATGACACATAATAAGGAACCCCTGCTCATGAGTAATGAACTCAATCACGACAAAGAGGTTCCACTAGAATTACGTGAAAACTATTATTTTGCCCTCTTAATTAGCAACCTGAACCTTTGTACAACTACTGAAGATTTGAAGACCATCTTTGGAGACCTTTCGGGATACATTCACGCAAATGTATGACACAAAACTCTTTATCAAATATTATATGCTTTGTCTAAATAACTCATGCGTACTACATAATTATTTATGAAGACTGACGTGGACACACGGGGACACCCACTTGGCACGGGTGAGGTCATCTTCACTGATGAAATGACACTTCACGAAGCCGCAACAAAGATGCAAAACCACAACATAGACGGACAAAATATCATTGTTACTGAGCTAACACTCTTTGATGTCAAAGCTGCGTGAGAGTGTTGAACACCTATCTGTCAACTTCTTTGTGTATACTATCCTATGTGAAACATGATCTATAAGAGTTTACTTCTGTAATTATTGAATAATATATAGTCGCATATTTGACATTTACTAAGCACGGTGTAAAACATTGCAAATAAATATCTTCAGTCTTTTGTTAATTTGTTAGGCATGATTCCAGTTTGTTTTATTGTATGTCTCCTATTACTTCTCATTTGTTTGTACTCCCTAAACATATCACATCGACATAATACTTCATTTTGTCAGGTAACATTCTGTGACATTAAACCTACGTTCTCGCAAAGTTATGCTACAAAACTGAATTATCTTTTCTTCTCACTTTTCAATGAATATTTGTAACTATTTTTTTGTATCTCATGTTCGACATTTTTCGTTTTATCATGGATCATCATCCTACTGTGTTCTCCACTATTTAATTAATGTGTAAGTGTTATCACACTGAATATTTTGATCAAAGCTGCTAACATACTCCAAAAAATAGGAAAAATATGAATTTGCACGTGCGTTACGTACTACATATCATTTTCATTGTATGTCAAAATCAGAACTCTTTGCTCACATGAATTCCGCAGACACCCACTGTATTAATCAACGAGCTGCTAATCGATAACGTTTGCGAAATCGAAGAGCCTTGATGACAGAAGAGCAACGTGAACAAGAACGTGCTTCTAATCGAACCCGTCAAAGAACGCGCTGTTTACAAATGACTCAAGTACAACAAGAACAACAACGATCCATTTGGCGTTCTGCCGCTTGAAGCCGCTACCAAAGACGACATCAACTGTCAGAACCACACAATGCTCAAATGAACAATGAAAACATCCATGACAACTCAACTGCTACACCCCCATGCCACCTCAATATGCCTCCATCAGCAACCAACAACCAACCTACGCAAACTACTGTACCATCACAGGACCACTGCGTGTCCACAGATATATACGCTGCAGATAGCATTGTCCATCGATACATGTTAACAACTGTGTCATCACACTGCACTCATGCTACTCAAGGAATTTTTACTGGAGAAACTTCGTCTGCGCGTGCATCTGCTACACCCCTGCTTCAAAATATTCTCCTTCAAACCTCTGCACAAACATCGGATGCACCTCAAATCTAAGCGCAACCTCCACATCAACGCATACTACACCGTACGTAGTTCCTAATTATAATAGTCTAAAAACCTATGTGTACTCCCTAAACATATCACATCGTCATGTCAGAACAACAACTACGTGAGAATTATATATATAAATAATATTGTAGAGCTCCTTCTATTTGTTTTCTTACTACTTCCTACCCTGTCTTCGTCATTTACTTATTTCTCATGCCTTCCCGCAAAATTCGTCTTCATCAGCACTGAGTACCTGATGCCAAATATGTCATCTCATGCTTCAATCAATTTCTCGAACATGCTTGATTTCTTTACATGTATAACTGGTTACACATATTGCATATACATGCATAATACCTCCTTTTCTGAAGTAACACTCTCTAAGATGAAACCTATGTTCTAGCGAAGATAGGCTAACAAACTGAATTATTTTTTGCTCTCACTTTTCAATGAATATTTGTAAATTTTTTTTTGGCTCTCATGTTCACAATTATTCAGTTGATCGTGCATTATCATAATATTGTGTTCTCCACTATTGAATTACTGTGTGAGTGTTATCACACTGAATATTTTCATCAAATGTGCTAACATACTACAAAAGAAAAAATTATTAGTTTCCACATAACTTACTCACTACATATCATTTTCAACGTATGGCAATATCAGAACTCTGTGCACACATGGATACCGCAGAAACCCACCGTATTAATCAACGTGCTGCTAATCGAGAACGTTCACGCAATCGAAGAGCCATGATGACAGAAGAGCAGCGTGAACAAGAACGTGCTTCTAATCGAACCCGTCAAAGAACGCGCTGGTTACAAATGACTCAAGCACAATAAGAACAACAACGATCCATTTGGCGTGCTGCCGCTCGAAGCCGCTACCAAAGACGACATCAACTGTCAGAACCACAGGATGCTCAAATCAACGATGAACACATCCGCGACAACTCAACTGCTACACCCCCAGACCACTTCTTTATGCCTCCATCAGCAACCAACAACCAACCTACGGAAACTACTATACCACCACAGGAACACTGCATGTCCAGAGTTATATACGCTGCAGATGGTATTGTCCATCGATACATGTTAACAAATGTGTCATCGCACTGCACTCATGCTACTGAAGGAATTTTTACTGGAGAAAGTTCGTCTGCCCGTACACCTGCTACACCCCGGCTTCAAAATATTCTCCTTCGAACCTCTGCACAAACATCAGATGCACCCCAAATTTTGGCTCCCCCTCCACATGAACGCGTACTACACCGTACGTACTTCGTAATTACAATAGTCAAAAAAACTCTTTATATCTGAACAATTCCTTACAGTAACACGTTATCATAAATGTTTGTTTCAGCATTTTTTGCAGTACCGGAGCATCATAGTGACCGTCAGAATGACTCCACCTCTGATGACAGTACTACTGCTACAAGTCATTACCACAGGAGTCATAATACTGCACGCATATCGCTTCTACCTCAGCATATTATATACTTACAACTAAGCGTACCAAAAATATGTCCTTACTGTCGTGCTAAGTTGTTTGCTGGTGAAACAACGACAATGTGCTGCAACAACGGCAGACTCCGCATACCACCTCAACCATTCCCAAATGCCCTGTACAATTTATACATTAGTGACTCTGTAGAGAGCCGGCATTTCAAAAGATATATTCGTTCATATAATCATGTGTTCTCTTTCACATCTATGGGTGTGAAATTAGACTCAACGTTAGCATCTGATCAGCACACTGTCTACACTTTCCGAGCTCACGGCGCTATATATCATCAAATTGGATCTCTTCTACCTCCTCCAAATACAAGACCTCGATACTTACAACTATACATATATGATACCGAGCATGAGCTAGATCATCGCTTACAAGAAAGCTCGGAATTAGATCGGTCATTACTACAGAAGATAAAACTAATTTTGGATACGTATAATTCATTCGTGTTAACGTTTCGACGCCTTTCTGAGCGCCGGGACATTAACAACTGCAAATTAGTTATTAAAGAAAGACCGGCACGTGAGCAACAGTACATCATGCCAACCGCTTCACAAGTTGCTGCTATAGTTGTTGGAGCTGAAGACTATTTCAACTCAAATGAGCGCAATATAATTGTTCAGTCAGCTGAGGGTCATGTCATCACCATGCAAGAATATAGTGGTTTCTACGATCCTCTTCAATACCCTCTTCTCCTCCCATACGGGACATATGGTTGGATAGCTGAATACACTGGGTTAAACAATCTACGTGTTAGTTGCTGCAACTATTACTCTTATGTGCTTCAGGTATACATTTATTTACTCAGCAACTTCCACGTTTACATGAACATCTTTACAATCATACTCATATTACTGTAGGACCGTGGTCCATCTTCATCGTTACTTCTACACGGTTGTCGTCTACTGCAACAATATGTTGTTGACATGTACATTAAAATAGAAACGCAGAAATTGCGCTGGATAAAGAGAAATCAAAATACTCTTCGTGCTGAACTATATTGTGGCTTATAAGATTGCCTCAATGCTGGAGAAAATAGTGGAGGTATTAAAAACTACTCATGACAGTATACATTAACATGTCTCTATATATTCAATAGTTTAATAAAATAGAATATATTATTATACTACAACAAATATAGGCCACCACGTAATCTTACCATCATCATTTGTTGGGAGTCCGCGCGATATATACCAACGTTATCAAGATGCAATGGCTGTTGTTCGACATTATGGAAGACCAGATATATTCTTAACAATGACATGCAATTCATCGTGGCCAGAAATCACAGATTCACTATATCCCGGACAAACAGCTCAAGATCGTCCTGATATTGTTGCTCGGATATTCCATGCTAAATACACAGCATTAAAGCAAGATCTTTTTCATAAACATATTTTGGGAAGAACAATTAATCATGTGCATGTAATTGAGTTTCAAAAAAGAGGTTTGCCCCATGTTCACATGCTGATTACTCTTGATACAGAAGACAAAATGAATACTCCAGATGACTATGACAGAATTGTTCGCGCTGAACTACCTTCTGTGGAACATGAACCAGAACTCTACAATGCAGTTGTGCATCATATGATTCATGGTCCATGCGCACCTTTAAATACTCAAGCACCATGTATGAAACATGGCATCTGCAAAAAAGGATATCCCAAAAAATTTTTTGAACATACACATCAAGGAGCAGACTCATACCCAATATATCGTCGACGCAATAACGGCCGATATTTTAGATTACGACGTGCTGCAGATTTTAATATTGACAATCAATGGGTTGTTCCATATAATCCATACCTTCTATTAAAGTATGACTGTCATATAAATGTTGAAATTTGTAGTAGTATTAAAAGTATTAAATACTTATACAAATACATTCACAAAGGCCCAGATTGTGTTTCATTTCAAATACACGATATTGCGGATTGAAATGAGATATCTCAATATGTCAGTGGGCACTGGATATGTCCTCAAGAAGCTTTTTGGAAAATATTCAAATTCAACATGTATCAAACATATCCGTCAGTTATTCGTTTACAAATACATTTGCCAAATAGACATCAAGTTCAGTTCCGCAGTACTGATGTAGTAAATAACATTCTTTCAAACGACCGCAACTCCCGGACAATGTTAACTGAGTTTTTCCATTGTAATGAGACAAACCAGCATCAGATGTATTTATACACCGATTTTCCTAAACACTACACATGGAATTCAAATTCAAGAACGCGGCATAAACGAAGACGTCGTCAAAAGGTTATTGCTCGAATGTACTCAGTACATCCTTCAGAAGGAGAAAGATTTTACTTACGCATGTTGTTAAATCATATCCGAGCACCAAGATCTTTTGAACATCTGATGACAGTTGGTAATATTACTCATCCAATATTTTGTTCCGCAGCCGAGCATTATGGTTTATTAGAACAAGACAATAGTCTTCATAATTGTATGGAAGATGCTAGAGAATTTCAGATGCCCGCAGCACTGCGTACGTTATTTACAACAATTTTGCTATTCTGCAATCCTACAAATGTTAGAGAACTCTGGAATGCCAATTACGCATCGATGATAGAAGATTATGTCTCATCGTCATCTGCCAGTGATTTATATGTCCTCAACAAACTCCTACGTGAAATAGATAACATTCTGCAACAACATAACAAATGCATTACACAGTTTGATCTGCCTCAAATGTCTGCAAAATTTCAGAATATTACAAATTTCTCCATTTTAATTGAGGATGAACTATCACTACCAGTGTCAAATACAGATCTCATCTCGATTTCATCCTTAAATGAAAGTCAATCCTACATCTTCCACATTATTACTGCAGCTATTCAACAAGGCAACGGTGGTATGTTCTTCATTGATGGACCTGCTGGCACTGGAAAAACTTTTTTATACAAATCAATTCTTGCCCACCTACGCAAAGATGGTCACATTGTACTTGCCACTGCATCATCCGGAATTGCAGCAACTCTACTCCCAGGTAGAAATACAGCACACCTAAGATTCAAAATTCCGGTTCCTATCGAAGCAGAGTCATACTGTAACATCAGCAAACTTTCTGCACTACAACAACTTTTACAACAATGTTCTGCTATTTTGTGGGACGAAGCACCTATGTCACACAAATATATTTTTGAATCTGTTGACCGGTCAATACGAGATGCTCTAAGCAAAGACTTACCTTTTGGTGGAATTGTTTTACTCATGGGAGGGGACTTCCGTCAAATTCCACCTGTTGTCATTAATGGCACCGTCTCTCAAATTATTAATGCCAGTATTGTTACATCTTCGTTATGGCCAAATGTTAGAGTACTCTCATTAACTGAAAATATGCGCGCAATCAATGATTATGAGTTCTCAAAATTTCTTCTTCGTATTGGAAATGGCATCGAGTCTACAGGTGCAGACGATATGGTTCGCATTCCCGATTCAATGATTATTCCTTGGGATGGCGAACATTCAATCAGTACACTCATCAGCGTCATATTCTCTAATATGACGCGCAATATTACAAACTATAGTTACTGGGAGAACAGAGCATTGCTTACTCCATTAAATGAAGACGTGGCTCATTTAAATGAAAAATGTCTTACTATTTTCCCTGGGGAAGAAATGACATACTATTCTTTTGATTCAGTTGAAGATGACAAATACAATATATACCCCCAAGAATTACTAAACAACATATCAGCAAGCAATCTTCCTCCACACAAATTGTCTTTAAAGAGAGGTGCCCCTATTATGCTGCTGCGGAACTTAAACCCACGTATTGGGCTTTGCAACGGTTCACGCCTGATATGCCGACAATTTTCAAGAAATGTTATTGAGGCAGAAATTCTTACAGGGCAACATAAAGGCAAGGCAGTTTTCTTACCGCGTATACCTTTAAAGAATACTGGAGATCAACAAATGCCTTTTGAACTCACTAGAAAACAGTTCCCAGTCCGTTTAAGTTTTGCGCTAACCATAAACAAATCTCAAGGACAAACAATACAGCATGTTGGTCTCTATTTACCTTCTCCTGTCTTTACTCATGGACAACTCTACGTGGCTCTATCGTGAGGAACCACTGCCGCTAACACCAAGGTATTAATTAAAAACAATCTCTTACCTGGATATCCTGGCGCATACACAAAGAATATTGTTTTCAGAGATCTTCTATCAAAAGTTAATCTCCAGGTGCATTATATACTCCATAATTATTTTAACAATATCAAATATACATTACTACTGTTAATGTTTGCTTACCGGATATTACTTTCACAGCAACCTCATCTGTAGTCAACTACAACCAACATCAACAACCCCTCCATTCCAGTACTACCTCAACTACAAGACAGCCTTTTGATCATTTCAAGGTACATGCAATTATCATATTTTTTATCAACCAATATCCGCTACATTCCACATTTATCACATCTTCAATATTTGCTCTGCACCCTCTATGCTTTATAATTTAGCGCTCATTACTCTATGCACTGTACTATTAATAGAAATAATAACTGTCGAAATATTTATACAGTTATATTTTTTGACACTTAAATAATATATTTATTTGATTCTATACTTACTTTATATTATATTTAATGCAAATCCTCCTTTTTTTTCGGCCTCAGTTTTACAACTTATGCTGTACATGATTTATTTCCAAATTTTAAACATAAATACCAATGTTCTATACATAATCATATCAACTACTGTTCTACATATTTTACAAACTAATGCCTCATTTTACATACATTGACTATTTGTTTCTGAATATCCACATTGTGCAGATGACTAATAATAATTCATCAACTGACGACTTACAATTACATAATCAACACGCCAAAGAGCCCAGTAAGTCATTCATCATGTGCATTTCTACAGTTTTTTACTACGAAAAACTTGGAAAACTAAATTGTATGCTTTGTTCCACAGCTATCCTATAAACAACAACACTGCAACTGCCCCGGATGACGATTACTATGATGAACTTTATCCACCAACTAGAACCAGATGGTCAGATCTACCACGAATTGAGATTTCAGGATTCAGATTACGTATTCCAGCTGTGCCACCAGGTCTAACGCCAGAAGAAGAGTGGAACTACGTATTCACAATGATTAAAAGGTAACATCTACAAACTAACATGTACTACATTGCAAATATTACTACCATACCTCAATCAACAATTTAATAACTAATACCCCGCCACATGTTCCACCAATGCAGAGTCTCTCAAGACCACTGAAGAAAATATGTCATCAAATACTGATGTTACTGCGGAGAGCTTCTAATTACACTTCAGCTGCTTCTTGGATGTTCCTTAGTTACATAGCATCGTCATAGAGAAGTTAGATTTTAAATATGTCTGTAAAACATTTTCTCATCAATTGTGATGCATTCACATTTTCACGTACAAAAAAATGTTTTAACACTCACTGACGAGTACTTCCTATGTCTGTGAATTGTTTTTCAACATTTTAATATCTTAGCACTATGTAATATAAAATTTTTTCTTTGATCATTTATTCATGTTTCTCATCGCTATTATCACTTCATACACTCTCCTTTTGGTATTAGCTAGCGTATGCACTCCTTACTGTAGAAGCTCCACTTAGGACTACTTATTCTCACAGTTCAGGCAGTTAGCAATGCATGAATCATACCTTAATAATGGTGAAAATAAATTCCCCACAGATCGGATGCCTGCCTCTTTTTCCCGCACAGATATATTATATCTGCCCAAATAAAACTAACTGCGTTAGCCTTTGCGATATACAACAAGTACAAAACTAAATACTTATTACTTCTTTGATATTGATATTATTATTAGTATTTTTCCTACATTTATCAGATGCTTCATTTGACATGGCACTACTCAGACCAGTGCAAACAAACAGACGTCTACAACTACAATACTAAAGAAGATCATATTGTTTAAAGATTTCATTGAACAAAATGTAGTTCATTTCACATCAAACAACTCAAACCCTCAATTTGACCATTTCATTTCATGTGCAAATATGGATCTGAGATGACCTAAAATACCCATCCCAACTCCACAACAAAATCAAGCATAAGTGATTACTAGCAAAAACATCATAGAGCCTACAAGCAATTTCAGTCATCATCAAAAAATTTATTTAAATCCTAGCAGATTTCCATCCACAGCAGCAGAGGGTATAAAAATATAATACCTTAAAAGCTTTTCATTAAAAATAGTAAAAAAGTGCAAATAATCATACATTTACAATTCTATTACTAAATAATATTATTTCGTTGAAAGATTTCATTGAAAAAAATGTGCTTCATAGGACATGACACTAATCAGACCACTGCAAACAGACAGACGTTTACAACTCCAACTCCACAGCAAAATCAAGTATAAGTGATTACAAGCAAAAAACATCATAACACCTACAAGCAATTTCAATCATTATCAAAAACATGTGATTTTGTTTTTAAACTTTGTAATGTCTTAGTACTATTTTATATAAATTTTTTTTTTCCTCCTCTCTTTATGTTTGTGCTCAGTATTAACGTTTTTTACACTCTTCCAACATGCTCCTAGCAGTATGTTTTGTGCTGAGTGGATAACAAAATACATGTTGTAATAACATTTGAGTGTATATATCTCTCGCCACCACCACTTGATTAATTATGATGGATATGATGATTTAGATCATCATCATTGAATGTGGCTATTAAAATAACAGACATGAATTTTTTGCGTACGTTTCAATGTACCTGTTACAGCTTCTGATATTTATTAAAACTTATTGAAGCGTAAATTTAAAATATTTAAACATAAAAAATTATATTAGACACTCAACACCAGGCCGACGAGGGCGGCCTGAGCCTGCCGAGGGAGGTCGAAGCCCGGCAAGGCAGGTCGAACCCATAGGGCCGAAGCCACATGTCGGCCACGCTTCCACTTGCCTGTGCACTAAAAGGTCATATATATATACGCGCCGCGTGTCAGCAATTGGCGTTTGCGACGCCTAGCCGGTCAATTGCGTAGATGCAGGCCCGATTCTTTGCAGCCGGAGGCTGCACAAAATATCAAGCACGGGTGAAGCCCGTCTGCAATCAACCAAAGCCCGTGTGCAGGCGGGCGAAGCCCGCCTGATGCGGCCGAAGGCCGCCCGAGAGCATCGAGCACGGGCGTAGCCCGTGCGTCGATGCAGTCTGCTGTAAATGTGATAAACGGGAAAATAATTGATGGAAGAACAATCTCCGCCCACGAGCTACGATTATTTGATGTTAAACCAGAATACTATACGCAATATCTTAACTGGAATATAATATGACCAACTGTACCTATAAATATTGTTGTTTTGTAAGATCTCCTATGGATTTAATATGTTTTTTACATGCTCAATGTATATACAGATCGATAGTTTCAGATATATATTTTAAATATTGAACATTGCTTTAAATTACTGTTACACAATACACTGTTTCTTCTCACTGTATGCTATCTTTCACGTGCTCTTTGACGCTGCTAAGTGCTCCTCACATTTACGTTTTACTTACACGTACACATAGTTGATGTAATTACGGCTCTCTCTAACCCGTACTTTGCAATTACTGTACTCATTTCATTTTAACATCCACCTGCCTCTCTTTCAATGTCCACTCTAAACTACAATTACCTCTATTTCTCATTCCACCTTATTTGTTGTACTGCACAAAAAACTGTACTTCGATTTTCATTTACTTTCCCCGAATACACCATTTCCAACTACTATAAATACACATGAGTTCGCGGAGAGTGCGAGTAGCCGAAATGCCTGAAGAAGCATGTCACCTATATCGAGTGCAAGCGCGAGACCGTTTGCGACAATGGCGAGCACAGCTCACTGAAGAGCAACGTTCAACACAACGTGCACGAAACAGACTCAATGCCCAGTCAAGAAGAGCACGTCTGCCCGAACAACGTCATCATGCATCTACTGTTCGGTCTTCACAACAAGAGCATGTACAACAACATACTGATATTCTGCAACTCCAACAATCAGCCATTACGACTGCTCATACACACTCAAAGCCTACACTACAACAAACAGCTCTGCTTCACCGCGAACAATCAAACATGCTAAATGAACATAATAGTGGAAGCAATATTGCATGGGGTAAACATATAAATTTCCGTCCTATTTAATCTGTACATATTGTTTAAACACAAAACATAATTACGTTAACGTTCCTGTTATTGTTTTTTAACTATAAAGTCTCTCACGCGGAAGATGGTGTTGTTCATAGATACTCTCTATGTGACACCTTTACTACGACATCGAACGTGCACTGCGGCATCATCAAATATACATGATACATTATTGGCAACAGATGTTGCATCAACATCTCACCAGTTCAGAGCCGTGCGTACTGCAGATGACCACTCACGGCTTTAACGTCGTCGCCACTCACGGCTTCAACGCCGTCACCACTCACGACTTTGAGTGCTGACGGCTTTGAGTGCACTCAAAGCCGTCACCACTCACGACTTTGAGTGCACTCAAAGCCGTGACCACGCACGACGTTGAGTTCACTCAACGCCGTGACCACGCACGGCGTTGAGTGCACTCAACGCCGTCACCACTCACGGCTTTGAGTGCACTCAACGCCGTCACCACTAACGACTTTGAGTGCACGCAAAGCCGTCACCACTCACGGCTTTGAGTGCACTCAACGCCGTGAGCACTCACGGCATTGAGTGCACTCAAAGCCGTCACCACTCACAGCTTTGAGTGCACTCAAAGCCCTCACAACTCACGGCTTTGACTGCACTCAACGCCGTGATCACTCACGGCTTTGAGTGCACTCAACGCCGTGATCACTCACGGCTTTGAGTGCACTCAAAGCCGTCACCACTCACGGCTTTGAGTGCACTCAAAGCCGTCACCACTCACGGCTTTGAGTGCACTCAAAACCGTCACCACTCACGGCTTTGAGTGCACTCAAAGCCGTCACAACTCACGGCTTTGACTGCACTCAAAGCCGCCACCAGTCACGGCTTTGAGTGCACTCAACGCCATGATAATTGCGTTTAGTGCACTCAACGCCATACATTGAATGGGATTGACTGCACTCAACAGTATGATCACGGCTTTGAGAACACTGAATATCGTGATCACTGAACGCCATAGACTGAGCACTTAATGCCGTGATAACATTTACTTTGAATTATTGCTGCTATGAGCCGTTTACTGATTTTATTTCACTCAACGCCTTAGATTGCATGGCGTTCAGTGAGTTGAGCTCACACAACGCCATTTTACTTAGAATTATTTCTGCCATGGGCCGTTCAGTGAATTGACCTCACTCAACGCCATTTCTACTTCGAAATTCTTCTGCCTCTGGCCGTTTAGTGAGTTCACGTCACTCAATGCCATACACTGATTAGGGCAGCGCGTATGCAAACAATCATAGGTCGTTCTGTGCCGGTTGCGGCACCGATACAGTGAATTGTGCGTAAGTGGGGCCCGCTTCTATGCGTCCGAAGGCCGCCCAGAGCATCAGGCACAGACGCAGCCCGTGCGCTGGCGGGCTAAGCCCGCCTGATGTTGTTGAAGGCCGCCGAAGAGCATCGAGCACGGGCGCAGCCCGTGCGCAGGCGGGCAAAGCCCGACTGATGAGACGAAACGCCGCCCGAGAGCATCGAGCCGGGCGAAGCCCGCCTGGATGTCGCCGAAGGCCGTCCGAGAGCATCGAGCACGGGCGAAGCCCGTGCACAGGCAGGCGAAGCCCGCCTGGATGCGGCCGATGGCCGTCCGAGAGCATCGAGCACGGGCGTATCCCGTGCGCAGGCGGGCGAAGCCCGCCTGGATGCGGCCGAAGACCATCCGAGAGCATCGAGCACGGGCGTAGCCCGTGCGCAGGTGGGCGAAGCCCGCCTGGATGCGGCCGAAGGCCGCCCGAGAGCATCGAGCACGGGCGTAGCCCGTGCGAAGATGCTCGTAGTTTTAATAGGGCTATTAATATTCTTTTTCCCTTTTTCCCGTCTCTCGAATATCTCTCAATACAAAGGATGAGATTTAATGTGTTATTTGATCAAACGGTTGACGAGAAGTGTTTGAAGATATGTAGTTGTAGAGAGGGAGGGAGAGAGAGGGAGGGAGAGAGAGGGAGAGAATATATCATATGCGGGCACCATTGTGTGCGGGCGTACGGACATGTGATTTTGGGGGTCAAGATAGTTCCAAATCGAAAAGCGATCAACATAATAGTTGTAGATAGATAGATAGAGAGAATATATATCATATGCGGACACCATTGTGTGCGGGCGTACGAACATGTGATTTTGGGGGTCAAGATGGTTCCAAATCGAAAAGTGATCAACATAATAGTTGTAAATCTCGTCGAGATGAACAAC
Source organism: Platanthera zijinensis (assembly GCA_039513925.1). NCBI lineage: Eukaryota > Viridiplantae > Streptophyta > Magnoliopsida > Asparagales > Orchidaceae > Platanthera > Platanthera zijinensis. Next base: position 121,328,399 of record CM077091.1, read on the forward strand.
TATCATGTTGATCACATTTTTATTTGGAATAAGGTAAAATAACAAGCTGCTATTTTAGCACTTAACGCAATCAGAGAAAGGAATGGATTTGGAGCATGTTACATGTTGATTCAGTAAAGGTGGTCAACATGAAAGTTGTAGTTCTCGTCGAGATGAACATTTTTTTATGTTAAACACATTTTAATTTGAAACCATTTGGTCCCTGAATTGGGGCCCGAAATAAGCCCAGCCCGAAAAGGTGTCGGCTGTACTTTCGGGTTGGGGTTATTTCGGGCCCCAAATTGGGGCCCAAAACGGTTTCGAATTAAAAAATTGTAGATCTCGTCGAGATGAACATGAAAGTTGCCGAATTGTGACTGATTCATAAAGGTGGGGGTTGATTCAGTAAAGGTGGTCAACATGAAAGTTGTAGATCTCGTCGAGATGAACAGTTTTCATGTTAAACACTTTTTTATTTGAAACCATTTTGATCCCCGAATTGGGGCCCGAATTAACCCCAGCCCGGAAAGGTGTCGGCTGTACTTTCGGGTTAGAGTTATTTTGGGCCCCAAAATGGCTTCGAATTAAAAAATTGTTCGACATGAAAGTTATTCGTCACGATGATGTTGAGATCAAGAAAATCCTGGGTCCAAAAATACTCGGACCAATGCAGTCTAAGGCTACTTGTCTTGCAAATGAGCTCGACGGCTTAGCACGCAAGAACTAAGAGATGAAGAACACACAAAAAGGACCCCAGGCGCTGCAGAAGGGAGGTCCCACCACATACCCGGAAGCTTGGAAGAAGCTTCCCCTCCACAACCAAAAATGGCCGAGCATGGTACAAGGGAACACTAGCCTGGCGACTACTGAGAGTTAACGACTAAGGGGGATGATCGCTGTCTCACTGCTTGAAATCTCCAAAGGGCGAGATCCAAAAGGCATAGGCAAAGGTCGAGAAGAGTTCAGGCCGAGCTTGAAGTCGAGATTCAAAAGTCCCAAATCTTGTAACCCGAGGGTCCTATTTGTAACACCCCGATTCATGCTAGACCCCTCACACTTGTTTTTGAGTCAAGAGAGTTGACTCGAGCTCGGGGTACTGTTGGGTACACTGGAAATTGTGTACCAGATTTGGAGAAGCCTCACTTAACTCAATGATATACATCAATGTGTATTTGATGGGATGTTGAGTTTCAATGTGCAGGTTAAAGAAATGCAGGAAAATTTTCTAAGTACAAATGTCGACACTTGTGAGGGAAATGTGTCGACACCAGAAGCAACATTGTGCCGACACACAGAAATTCTGTCAGCAGCAGTTGTGTCGACACCTATGACTTGTGTCGACACACACTCAACACCAGCTATGTTGAAGACCAGAAGTAGTTGTGTCGACACACAGGACTTGTGTCGACACACTCTCAAAGAAAAATGTCAACAATAGCTATACTGAAACTGGAAGGCTTGTGTCGATCTACAGTACTTGTGACAACACATACTCAAAGAAAACTGTCAACAACAGCTATACTGGGACCAGAAGTAGTTGTGTCAACATACAAGACTTGTGTCGACACATCCAACAGAAGCTGTGTCAAGAAGATAAAGAATGACTATGTCGACACATTGGGAGCTGTGTCGACATCATCAAGACTTGTGTTGACACATGGTCTATTTGTGTCGACACATCTGAAGTGTTATGCTGACAGTTCTCTGCTATGATAGAAGTTCAAGGAGGAGTCAATTGTCAAGATTGAAGACCTGACAGCTGTCATAAAGCTGACACATCTGTCAGAGCTGTCAGAAGGCCGTTATAAACCGGATCAGCCGATAACCTGGGATGAATTCTATATATAGACATATTCTATCTCAATCAGATATATAATAAAAAAGAGAGGGGGAATAAGAGACAAACCCAGAAGAAGGCAGATCCCGAAGAGTCTGCAAGAATAGTTCAGATCTGATTCTGAATTCAAGAAGGAAGCTGGATTGAAGATCAACTCCAAATCCAATTGAAGATCAATCTTACTTGGTACAAATTCAAGAAGCTTTGAAGAAGCTAAGACAGGTTGGATCTAAAGTAATCAGTTCAATCAAGAACTGATCAAGAAGCTTTCACCCTATTCTCTTTCTATCAGGCTGAAGATTTTATTATTTTAAACAATTAATTTCCTTGTAAGTTCTTACATAGATCTGAGTTGTAAGCCTAAAATTTATAAAGGCTGAGGTAGGGCTGAGTGTAACACCCCTATCCGTCACATGGCATATAGCAGTAGGTCCAGCCGGGGCCCGACGCCATATACTACGGACAGACCGGTTGGTTACGTATTGAGACCATTTAACCAATCACAACGTCCTACACAGAGCATCTAGCGGAATCAATTTATTAAGGTTGCAAAGAATAAAGAACCCTGTCACGCATGAATGTCCACTACTCAAACCAAAAGGAATGTTTAATACACAAATATTGGCCTTAAAGCCTTACAATGTTTTACTCAATAAAAGTGTCTTCCAAACTTCGGCACGCAGGCCGACCACACATGAGAATACAAGAAAACACTCAAAAATTAGGCCTTCGAGGGCCGGTTCAGCAACTTGGGCTTTAGCCCGCTATATACCGCTCGGCTCCGCATCACCTGCAAGCACAATCCACCGCATGGTGGTAAACAAGAGCAACGGTCAGTTAAAACTGACCAAATTATAACGATTCCGCCCCCAAACTGGGGCGGCAAAGCTCCTTCCCTGCACTTGTTAGCAAAACAAGTATCATAGCAAGTGAACATCACATCACAGGTGCACGTACTCACGACCGTACGCCTCGTGCTCTCAGGGCACTTACTCAGCAAAGCCAGTCCGAACCCCGTCCGGTCCTTGACTCCACCACCACCCCCAGGGTGGCAACCTTTGTGAGCATTTAGTCTTCTCAGCCGTAGCCTAGACTCGTTCTCCAAACCTCGGTAAGTCCCACGTAAAACTTTAGGTCACTTTAACCAAGCAGATGGAGCGGGTAGGGGTATACCAGCCCGTTGCTCACCCCACTACTGCCATTTGGCCCTTTGACGCGGGCTAAGCTTTCCTCAGTCCCAATTATCGATCAAACACGGTACATAGCCCCGCTATGAACCCGGTTGGCTCTTAGGCCACCATTTTAGCAGAAATTCGTTTCCGTTCAGATTTCCGGGTGCATCTTGAGTTAACCCCAAGATTCCTTGATGCATTCTAACGCATAGCAACCCGAAAACAATCAACACGCTCGAAGTCTTCTCCGACTAACAATGCATAGCAAATCATCACCGATCCAAACCAATATGTTCGGGTAGGCTTCACACATCATGCCTATGTCCGTACTACGATTCCGGACTCTAACAAGGGGGACTATACATATCTACCCCAAGGAATACCGCAATCACGCCGCACACTCGCGGGAGAAGGGTTTTCCCATGCAAAGGAAGAAGAGCTTCACATGCTCAAGATAAAAATCGTTACCCTAGCGTTTCTCCCCGGCGCCATGACGATCTAGTCGGATGGAAAGCACCGTATCGGCGTCGCCTTCGCGGATCTGGACTCGGATCGCGATTTGGAGCTCCGAAGCTCCGCCGGTGACCGGATCTTGGCCTTCTTCCTCCTCCTTGATCTCCCTTCTCTCTAACTTTTAGAAAGATAAAACTCAAAAGGGAATGAGGGTTTCCAAGCCCTATTCCCGGATATAACACCCCAGCAATAGCCCTGAGCCATCAGATCCCAAATCAAGAAATCGAACGGCTGCGACTTAGCCCAAACTTACAAAATCTGGGCCGAACACGGGCTGCAACACGACCGTGTGCATGGCCGTGTTACCCATTCGCCGTCACTCCCATGGCCCGACCAGTACACGACCTGTGACACGGCCTCTGACACCCCCGTGCCACATATGATACGCCCGTGTCAGGGCCCGTGTCACGCCCCGTGTGCACCAACCTAGATTGTCCCGAGTTGGACACGACCTATGACACGGCATCGGACACGCCCGTATCACATGTGACACGCCCGTGTCTATTCCCGTATCACGACCCGTGTGCTTAACTCAGGAACCTCCTGAGCGGGACACGCCCTGGGACACGCCTGTGTCCCAGGCCGTGTGCCACACCCGACGACCATCGATCGCCAAAACGTCAACCACCCAACCTAAGGTCGAACACGCCCGTGACACGCCCGTGTCACGCCCGTGTCACGCCCGTGTCACGCCCGTGTCACGCCCATGTCACGCCATGTCACGCCCGTGACACCTGCTCCAAATCCCAGACTTGGCTTTAAACGTCACCCATCCCTCTTTTGAGTTTCGGGGTGTTACAAAGAGCCTGAGGTAGGAATTAAAGAAGTCTGAGTTGTAGGCCTGGTGATAAAGACTGAGGTAGGGCTGTTGCCTGAGATAGGATTCTTGGGAAGAATCTGAGGTGTAGGACTTGAAGAAGTCTGAGTTATAGGAACCAGTTGGGTTCTGAGTTGAAAGATCTGTGGATCTGAGATAGTGGAAGAAAGTTTGGCCGAATCCATCTCTCTACTGGATAGGTGAAGGGGGAGAGAGTGGACATACCCACAAATTGGGGAACTACTATAAACCATTGTGTCTGTGCAGTGAATTTTCTGTGAATGTTATTCTTTGTGCTGTGATAATTGTGCTGTGTACAACATTGTTAATTGCCTAAGTTGTTAAAAAGGATTAGAACCTATTCACCTCCCTCTAGGTGTTTAGGCTCTTTAAACCAAATCTTTCAAGTGGTATCAGAGCGAGGTTGCTCAAATATAGACCTAACAGTCTGAGTAGATCTCCAAGGCAATTAACTGTTAGCCAGAATGAATTCAAGTGAGAATCAGAAGGAACTTGAATCCATGAAACTTCCTATCTGTAGGAAAGAAAACTTTGGTATATGGAAGGAGAGGGTCATATTGTTCATGGAGGCATCTGATCCATGAATTTACATCACAGTTCAAGAAGGCTCTTTCATTCCAATGAACATATCAGTTCTTGATGCAATTCTCAAAACTCCAAAGAGCTATTCTGAAATAACTAAGGAAGAGATCATCCTAGCAACATTAGATAAGAGAGCACAAAATATAATTGTGAGTGCCATAGATGATTCTACATTCCAGAATTTGGTACATTGCAAAACCTTTAAGGAGATGTGGGACACTTTGATTGTCTACATGGAGGGAACTGAAGAAGTAAGAGAGGATAGAAAGTCCATGTTAAATCAAGAATATGAGAGCTTTAGACAAGCCAAGACTGACAGCATAGATGAATGTTACAAGAAATTTTTTAGAATTGTAAATGAGCTAATGACCTATGGAAGAGTCTTTAGCACATATGAATTGAATGACAAGTTTCTCAGGTCACTAATCAAGGTTTGTGATACAAAAATATGTGCCATCAGAGAGGTGGCCAGGCTTGTTGATACACCTCCACCAACCTTGTTTGGAAAACTGTTATCTTATGAGATGTAGCTCACTGTCAGAAAGGAGGAGGAGAAAAGCAATATGTCAGAATATAAAGAAAAGTCAGTAGTCTTCAAGGCTGAAGCTACAAGAAAGGGTAGGAGAAAGTCTCCTTCTCCACCCATGAGAATTGCTGAGGCTGAATCAGAAAATCCTGACATCAACACTTCAGACAGTCACAACTCTGATGAAGATTTTGCTGCCTTTACAAGGCAGTTTCAGAGGTTCATGAAGAAGAAGAAATGAAGAACAAAGCCATCTACATCCTTCTCCAAAGATGACTATTATAAGAAGAAGAATCCTTCCAAGAATGACAGGTGTGGCTCTAATCCTTGTAAACAGACTACTTCTAAAATTGTTTGCTATTGCTGCAACAGGCCTGGACATATCATAGCTGATTGTCCTGATAAGAGAAAAGAGTTTAAGGACAAGAAAAAGCATCAAAATAAGGGGAAGAAGGAGAGATCCCTTATTTCCCAGAAGCAGAAGAGTTGGACTGACTCTTCATCATCAGAATCTGGAGAAGAGGATGAAGCAGAAGTCTATATAGGATTGTTCACTACAGAAGAGGATTATGTGGAAACAGAATTCTTGCAAATGCTGGATTCCATAAATGGAAGTGAAGATCATTATTGTAGAGGGCTGATGGCTCTATCTGAGGAAGATTAGTACCAGGATCAGCCTGGTCCCAGTAAGGTATACAATCCATCCTTAGATTCTGATTATTGTACTAAATCTGAATCAGAAGCATCTGCATCAAGAGATGTGGATGGTTCTGAATCTGAAGGGGATGTTCATCAATTAATTGATGAGTATGGTGGTCTGTTGCAAGCTCTTAAGAGAAGCAAATTCCTTGTCAAGAAGCAGGCTGAGGAAATTGAATCTCTCAAACTGGCTGCATCAGATTCAGCAAAGATGTTGGATTTGAAATTGAAAGAGGTTGCTAAACTGAAAAATATAACTGTTATTCAGATGGGTACAATCATTTTCAAAAATAATCACATCAAGAATCTGGAAGTAAGACTTCAGAAAGAAAAGGATCTTGTGGCTAAATTCTCTAAGCCAAAGCCAGTCTTACCCATTATTGATAATTTCATCTCCCAAAAGGGTAAGATAGGATTAAGCTTCAAGGGAAAAACAAAGGCAGCCAATTCTCAAAGAAAAGGCAAAGCCCCAGTTCAGCCACTAGCTATGAAACCCCCTATTTCTTTTAGAAAAGTGATGCAGCCTACTAATAACTATGATCATGACATCACTCATGGTCACTGTAAGTATGGTGATCTGAATGGCAAGGGTGCAAATGCTAATAGGGCACCCCATGAGCAAACCCATCATGTTCTTAAGGAAGCCTTAGTATTTGCTGCTCCAGCACCTGCACTTAAAAGGACTGCTGACAGCAATATTGTTAAGTCTATACTTAAGAAAAGGTACAACAAATTTGAGTGCTGGTGTTGTGCCAAGGTGGGCCACTTTGCCATTAACTGTTGGTTCAATACTAGTATTCAGAATAAGGCCAGCTTACCTGTCAGAAAGGCTGTAGGTAAGCATGCCAAAAATCAAGCTAACTTGAACCTAGGACCCAATAACAATTGAGGTTCTAAGGATAGGCAATTTTATTTGATGTAGGTGAGTCTAAGTGGCCATACCCCTATATGATACTTGGACAGTGGATATTCCAGGCACATGACTAGAACAAGAAGGATGCTGAAGAATTACTCCCCTATATAAGATGGGCCCAAAGTGATCTTTGGTGGATCTGAAAAGGGGGTCATCAAAGGGTTTGGTAACATTTCTAATAACTCTATTACCATCACCCAAGTGGTTTATGTGAAAGGTCTAAAACATAACCTAATTTGTATAAGCCAACTAAGTGATCTTGGTTGTGACACTTCTTTCCACAAGGGTGTGTGCCAAATAAGAAGGTCAAATGTTCAAGAGATCATTTTGACATGCACTAGAAAAGGAAATGTCTATTGTCTTAACTTTGATTATAAGAATAAGTACTGTTGGGTACATTGGAAAATGTGTACCTGATTTGAAGAAGCCCAACCTAGCTCAATGATATACATCAAGGTGTATTTGATGTTGTTTTAAGTTGACATGTGCAGGTGAAGAAGTGATAAAGTATGCAGAAAAATTCTAAGTCCAAGTGTCGACATTAAAGAGGAAGCAGTGTATGTTCAGCTTGCCAAAAGGGCAAACATACCAAGAACTCTTTCCATGGACATGATGCCAAAGATTCTGTAAGATGTCTATATCTTCTGTATATGGATCTATTTAGTCCTATGCCAGTTCATAGTTGAAAGGAGGGAGTTATTCAGATCTACTCTAAAGGGGGAGGGGGGGGGGGTGAATAGAGTTTTTAAAACTTTTGGCTATTTTATGCTATTCTATCAGAGTTAAAATTAGGTGATACCAATAATTAAATAAATTAAATAAAAACTAGAGAGCTATTCTAAATATCACAGCAAATAGCAAGAATAATAAGAGAAAGAACAACCAGACGACACAAGAAATTATAGTGGTTCCCTAAATTGGGGTACATCCACTCTTATACCACCATGGTAGGAATCACTCTCAGGTTTTTGATCAAGTGACTGCCACCAAGTAATATCTATTTCTAGGGAGATATTGCAACCCTTCTGGCTTTTGATCAGGTGCCGGAAACCACTTGAAGTATTTTGATCAGAAGACATCACAACCAGGAATTACTTTTGAAGGGAGTAAGAACCCTGTACACAGAGGGGGGAAAGAGAGTTGAGTTGTCTTCTCTTTTTTCAAGCAAATGAGAGAAGACTTGAGAGTGATCCTGATGGAGTCAAGGCTTGTCTTAATGATCTTGATTGGTTCAGGAATCCAAAGCCTTATACAGGGTGTAGGTCTTGAATTCCAGAAAGCTGAGACTGATTGAAGATGAATGTCTCTACAGGCTTCCTGGATGAACACTTGTATGAAGAACTGAAAGCAGTTCTTTTTTTTTTCCTGTCTTGTGTTCTCTAACAAAGTCTGTTTATGTTGTGTCTGCATAATAATTCTCTATCCCTTGTATTCTCCAAGTATCTTTTCTATGAAAATTCCAAAATGAATTTAAAATGACACGCATTGATTGACTGCAGGAATCACGGGAACTTGTGCAACAACTATAAGAGAATTAACTCATTTCCCTAACTGTCCCGAGAATGGTTGTATAATAACTCTGTGAATACCAGTAATTAATGCCTATCAAGGAACGTCTATATTCAGAGAATATATGCATTAATCACTCAGAGTCATATAAATAATATAATAATCAGTCAATAAGGAAAACAATAACAGCAAGAAATTAAATGTTGATCTGGCAGTAATCGTCGATCTGGTCCTGAGATCGTCGAACTCAAACATCCTCTATCGTCGAGCTGAGCCCTATGATCATTGACTTGAAATTCTGCCTTCCAAACTAGGCTTCAAAATCGTCGAACTGAGATGGTTGATCGTCAATATCTATCCTGAAAGTAGATCAGAGATCGTCGAACTAAGTTCAGTAATCGTTGATCTCAGCATTTAAAGATTTAACTCTGAGATCATCGAACGCAGAACGAAGATCGTCGAACGACTTTTCACTTAGAAAAATTTCTGCCTTGTTCAGACTCTGCTGTCTTCTAAGTCTCTGATGTCTTGGTCTTGTCTCACTGAGTTATTGACCCAACTGACACCTAAGACACTAGACTAGACCCTGACTATAAAATGTGGGTCTGACTTAGTCTAGATTAGTGAACCTAGTCCAAATCCAAACTAGGGATCCAACAATCTCCCCCTATTTGATTGAGGTCACTAAGAAACAAAAAAGAATACAACAACAAAAACTAAACAAACATCTGTCATGAAAAAAAAATTCAACAGTTATTTACAATAAGAGATATAGACACAAAAAGAAAACAGTACTAAGACTTGTTAGAAGCTGGCTTAGTAAATTCAATTCTTCTTTTTGGATCTTCTGCTTACTGTCTTGACATTTGTATGTCAGCTTCACTAAGAACTTTTGTGGATGCTACTCTGGGAATAATTGCCTCAGGGTGAACCTGCATATAGGCATTAACATCAAAAACATTCTTATCAATATCAAATTGTTCAAACTCTTTCTCCCTGTACTTGGACATTGTTGAAAATTGAGAAGGATCAGCTCCTTCTTTTCTAGCTTTGTTTATCTGGGAGAGAGCAATCAAGTCATGAAACCTAGCCATCCTGAAGTTTGGATCTAGCTCAGGTTCATACTGTGATGATTCTTCTTTTGAGTCAAAAGAGATCTTTAGATGCTTCCTGTGCCTGATTGACTGTTCTTGGAATTTTGTTTCTGTTGCTGTATGCTGAGACTAACTGTAATGGAGATTTGGAGGAGGTCTGACTTCACTGTACTTTCCAGGAATTCTGAATCTCCTGCTAGAATCTGAACTATCTTCTCTGTCAGCCTGATCATGCTGTCTATCTCTACTTCTTGAATAACCCTTAGAGTATGACCTGGATGGTCTACTGTGAGAGTGAGGGGCATAAAAACTCTGTTGCTGGGAGAGGGTAGCAGTCCTAGAAGCATTATTCCCACTAGCACCTGTTGAAGGAGGAGGAGGAGGTGGATCCTTCCTGAAACTTTGACAGGAGAGGAACCAGTCTTTCTCCTTTTCTTTTGAGCCTTCATCTCATTCTTGGAAAATCTCATCCAGTGAGGAGAAGTTGATGTGAGAGTAATATTGTGCCTGATGAAGTAAGGAATGTCATCTTGAGGATTAGACTTAGGCACTTCCTTCACTAGAGCTTTTCTTTTCTTGGTCACCTTCTTCTTGCTGACATCTGGATCTGTGCAGAGTTCGACTAACCCTAACACACGAAATAAGTTTTCTGAATCGTTCTCTCATTCTAAATCGAGAAAGCCATCGCTCCTTATCATTATTCTCGCCGTTGTTGTTCTTCGATTCAAGTGATTCAGAACAAGAAGCGATCAATAGATCAAGGCGTTCAATCTCTATAGATCTCTCTAGATCGTGTTGATCTTAAGCTTTTCAGATCCAAAGATTTAGCTGCAATCTTCTTCGATTATTTCTGACAGAGCTTCAAGTTCAAGAAGGAAGATAGGCTGAAGAATCAGATCTTAATAATTTTTGTTTGTATAATTTTTTTGTATACAATCTTTATTCTTGTAGGAGATTGTTCTCCGAATTATAGGAGTTTGTCCTCCGAGAAATTTTTGTAGGAGCGTTTTGACTCCGAGTTGTAGGGGCGTTGCTCCGAGTTGTAGGATTGGTTTTCAATCCGAGATAATAGTGAAGTAGCCGAGTCTAGCGTGTTGCTAGATCCGTGAAATGGAGAGTGGACGTACCCAAGGTTGGGGAACCACTATAAATCTTGTGTTCTTTGCAGTTTGTTTGTTTATTTTCTGCGCTCCGTTCATACAAGTTTTTATTCCGCAAAAAGACACAGACCTCACCTATTCACCCCCCTCTAGGTGATTTAGGTAGACAACTAAAAACATCAATTGGTATCATAGGCAGGTTGTTCATCAAAAAGGTTAACACCTTGAACAGATCTGCTCCTAGTTGTCTTTAGAGGATACAAGCATGGACAGAGCCAAGGATTTTACTAAGCTTCCCTTATGCACAAAAAATAATTTTGTTATGTGGAAAGAGAGAATAAAGTTCTTCATGGAAGCTGTGGATCCAATAATTTTTATGATAGTGGAAGAAAGACCTTATGTTCCTATGACCACCTCCACCATTGACTCTACAAAGCAAGTTCCAAAGAAGCTTATGGATCTTGATAAAGATGAGATTGCACTTGTCTCCTTAGACAAGAAAGCCAAGAATATCATCGCAAGTGCAGTCGATGATTCGATGTTGCAGAATCTGATTCACTACCAATCCACCAAGAAAATGTGGCAGTCTCTTATCGTCTTGATGGAAGGCACCGAAGAGGTAAGGGATGACAGAAGGTCCCTAATGAATCAGAAAGATGAAGCATTCAGACAAGGTGTAACGCCCCAAAACTTGGAAATGACCTGATAGCATTTTAAGGCAAATTTATATCATTTTAGGGGTGACACGGCCTGTGACACGGGCGTTTCCAGGGTCGTGTCATGCTCAGGTTCGAGGATTTTTCGCATGGTCGACGGAATGCATTCGACTTTTTGGAAAAGTTGAGAACACAGCCTGAGACACAGGCGTGTCCAAGGTCGTGTCCTGCTCGGGTTATTAGCCGGGCTGTGTCTAGAGAACCACACGGCTTGGGATACGGGCGTGTCCCAGGGCATGTCTGACACAAGGCCTGTGACACGGGCGTGTCCAAGGGTCGTGTCCTGTTTGGGTTGGTTTGGTCCCGTGTCGGTGGAGGAACACGCCCCTCAACACGGGCATGTAATGTCTGACACGGGCGTGTCAAGTGTGACACGGGCATGCCACAAACCCGTGTCCTATTCGGGACGTGACGGTTTCAGTGTCGGTTGGGTCAAACGGCCTTGGACACTGGCGTGTCACAAGCCGTGTTTGGCCCAGTAAATTGACTTTAAGTGTGAATCGTGACCGTCCATTTCCCCATTTTGGGATCCAACGATTCAGGCTTTTCCTGCTGGTTTAAGTCCGGGAGATGAGGGTTTTCTTCCTCATTTTATTTGGGTTATTCTCTTTCTAAAAGAGTTTGAGAGAGGGGAGAGCAATGAAGGAGTAGGAGAAATCCGGCCGCCGGCAGAGCTTCGGAGCACCGAATTGCAAACCGAGTCTAGAGCTGTGAAGGGTCATTACGGTCCTTTCCATCCGACTAGATATTCATGGCACCGAAGAGAACCTCAAGGGTAACGATTCTCTACTTGGACATGTGAAGTCCTCTTTCCTTTTTGCATAGGAAGCCCGCTCTCGTGAGTATGCGGTGAGTGTGAGGTATTCCTATGGGTAGACATGAATAGTCCCCGTTGTTTTGCATGTAGAGTCCGGAATCGAAATAGGGACATAGGCATGGTGTGTGAAGCCTACCCGGGCAAGTTGGTCTGGATCGGTGATGTTTCATTATGCATGAATAGCCGAAGAAGACTTCGTGCCAATGGTTATTTTCGGGTTTTTCTACGCGGTAGATTGCAGCAGGGAGCCTTGGGGACTAACTCCAAGGTGCACCTAGAAAACTAGGCAGAAGCATGAATCTGTCATCTTTGGTGGCCTGGGATCCATCCTTGTACATAACCGGGTTATGTACTTCTGTTTCATCGATATTCGGGATTTGGGGAAACTTAACTCGTGTCGATGACTTGAAGTGTTATGACGATGTGAGCAACAAGTTGAGTGAAACTGTACCCGCTCTATGTGGTTCGGTTTTAGAGGCCTACCGATGGCATGGAGGGAGGGTCTTAGGCTACGGCTGAGAAAGACTTTTAGCTCACGAGATTGTCGTCCAAGGGGCGGTGGTGGACCGAGTACATCGTGTAAGTGCCCTGAGATCACGGGGTGTGCGGCTGTGTATGTCTACGCCTGTGGTGAAGTGTGCTTAAATTGTACTTTCGCTATCCTGTTTGTTTATACCAATGCATTGCAAGGAAGGAGCGCCGCCACCCCAAGAAAAGGAGTGGGGTCGTTATAAGTTGGTCAGCTTTAGCTGACCGTTGCTTTTGTTTGCCACCGTGCGGTGGAATGTTGCTTGTAGATGCTGCGGAGCCAAGTGGCAAATAACGGGCTAAAGCTCTTGTTGCAGTACTAGCCCTCGAAGGCCGAAGTGTATTGTTTACTTTATTCTTATGTGTGACCGGCCTGCGTGCCGTTGTATGGAAGACACATTTTATTTAAGTAAACTTTTGTAAGGCCATAAGGCCAAGTACTTTGTGTGTTTTGTACGCTCATTCCTTTTTGGTTTATTAGTGGGCATTCATGTTGTGGTTGGGTTCTTTTATTTGCAACTCTTAAATTGCTTCCGCTAGATGCTCTGTGTAGAATGATTGTGATGGAAGAATGGTTTCATTCTGTAACACTTCGGTCTGTCTGTGGTATATGGTGTCTGGCCCCGGCCAGACCTACTTTATATGCTATGTGACGGATATGAGTGTTATAATTTGGTATCAGATTACCGGTTCGGTCAAGCTTATTGAAATTCGTAGTCAAATTATTTTAAGGGATGGTGAGCACATGTGTGTGCGTCATCATAATAACATAAAAAGAACCCATGAATATTCACTTAGGAATGAAAATACACATGTTTGAGGAACCTGCGCATTCCTATAATTGCATTTTGTAATTTTGTTCGGTCACTAAATGGTGCTTTGTACGTTTATAGGTGACCAGGAGTGGTGTAGGGCCTTCGAAAAACCCGCTTTCTGAGGCTAGTAGCGCACAAAATGATGTTCCTGCAACACCTCCCTCGGCAGAAACCATCAGATTGGTGGCGAAAGCAGTCTTCGCTATGATTAATGCTCAGCCTGCAAGACAAATACAGCAGTCTGCCCCTACGGTGGAGCAGGTACCACTTCAAGCGGCGGAACCGAGATGGGTGGAAGCAAGTTGTAGTAGAGGCAGTGGTTCCTAGGAGAGCAACTGAAAAGAAACTGAAGCATGTTATGGGCTTCAATCCTCCGGTGTTCTCGGGGATGGGAACCCCATCCCAAGAGGAGGATTGGCTCTCCCGAGTAAAGAGAGTCTTAACGGCTACAGAGACGGGGGAGTGGCAGAAGACCACTATATCCACTTTCTTGTTGGATGGCGATGCAAGGCTGTGGTGGAAGGTTTAGAGCTACACCACTTAGGGGGAAGGAAACTTACAGACATCTCGATGGAAGAATTTTCGAGACTATTCCTGACAAGATATCTTCCCTTGGCTCAGAGGATCGCGATGGAGAATGAATTCCAGAAGTTGAGGCAATGAGAGAGTAGCGTGGACGAGTACCTCCACGAATTTACACGATTGGGTCGGTACACTAGCTCTATATTTGCTGATGAGGAGCGTAAGACAAATCGTTTCTATGAAGGTCTGAGGGATGACCTAAGGCTACTGCTCTCGGGGCCTATGACGTAGGGCTTCTTGACCCTGGTCAACACGGCCCGGTCGTTGGAGAACGATATGAAGAATGTACAGGCGAAGAAAGACTCTAATGAAAAGAGGACGGAGTTCAAAAGGCCGAACTCCTTAAAATCTGTGTTCCGTAAGTGGAATAAAAAGGCTAGGACGTCGGGCCCAACCCCTTCTTCTGGTGCATTTTGGGCGACTACAGGCCGAACCCCGGGTGCATGTTGTACTTGTGGAAAGCTGGGACACTATGCCCGAGATTGTCGGAGCGGACGCCCGATGTCCGAAAGGAAGCTGGGAGCAACATACGAGGAGAAGGGCAAGGCGGTGGAATCAACCGTGTCGTATTATGCTCCAACCCAGCCTAGGGTCTATAATCTTGGCCAGCAAGAGGCCATGAAGCAATTTCATGTGGTGATAGGTACAGTTTAAATTTATAGCAGTTTAGCTTTAAATACTTGTTACCTTGCGCATGTTAGCTTATTACTGCTTGTACTATGCTTTGTTTTGATTTCTGAAAATCCGGCAAAAGTACTCTTCGATACGGGAGCTTCGCACTCCTTTTTGTCCGAAGAATTTATATCGCGCATTGGAGTAATTACTTCGATGACAAAGGACAAACTGGATGTGTTTTTGCCCAATGGGTGTGCAATGTGCTCGGATAGAATCTGTGGCGTAAAGATACGTATTGGGAGTCAAGAGTTCGACTTGCAAGCGTCGATACTTCCGCTAGTGGAGTTCGACGTGATTTTTGGTATGGACTGGCTCTCGGAGCAGCAGGCATACATCGATTACAACCGCAAGGAGGTCAAGTTGGGAACTAGTCGTGAGACGTCATTTGAGGGCTTAAAAGTGGCGAACAAGACTCTGATGTCTGCTCTTCAGGTAGTTAAGGCAGTTCGTACTTGTGCATAGTCGTGAGACGTCATCTAAGTTCGTCGCCTTGGAGCGCACCAGTTCTTTTTGTTAAGAAAAAGGATGAAAGTATGCAACTCTGCATCGATTTTTGAGAGCTGAATAAGTTAACGGAGAAGAACATGTACCCGATCCCAAGGATTGATGATCTGTTCGACCAGTTAGTCGGGTCATCGGTGTACTCGAAATTGGATCTTAAGTCCGGGTATTATCAGTTGAGGATAAGGGAAAGTGATATCCCCAAGACAGCGTTCAGCGCGAGATATGGGCATTATGAGTTTATCGTTATGCCGTTTGGGCTGACTAATGCGCCATCCGTATTCATGGATCTGATGAACAGAACTTTCAGAGAGTACCTGAACCATTTCGTGATAGTCTTTATCGACGACATATTGGTATACTCGTAGTGTGAAGAGGATCACTTCAAGCATTTGCATTTGGTGATGGAGATGCTGAGGAGGAACCAGCTATATGCCAAGTTCTCCAAATGCGAGTTTTGGTTGTCCTCGGTGGCATTCCTTGGTCATATAGTCAGTGGAGAAGGGATTGCGGTGGATCCGGCGAAGATAGTTGCGATACGGGAGTGGTCTGTGTTGTGTTCAGTAGCGGAAGTCCGGAGTTTCCTGGGGTTTGCCGGCTACTACAGGCGCTTCGTAGAAAACTTCTCGCGGATAGTGTTACCTATCACGACTTTGACGAGGAAAGATCAAAATTTGTGTGGTTGTCGTAGTGCGCGCAAGATTTCGAAGAACTAAAGAGTTGGTTGACCACGACGCCTATTCTATGTTCGTCGGTTGGGACCGAAGGTTTTGAGATCTTCAGTGATGCTTCGGGCAGTGATTTGGGTTGTGTTCTACTGCAGCATGAGAGAGTGATAGATTATGGCTCGCGCCAGCTGAAGGCGCATGAGAGGAACTATCCGGTTCATGACTTGAAGTTAGCGACCGTGATATTCGCTTTGAAGTTGTTGAGGCATTACTTGTACGGTGTGAAGTTCGATATCTATACCGACCACAAGAGTTTGAAGTACTTGTTGCATCAAAAGGATCTAGACATGCGGCAGTGAAGATGGATGGAGTTCTTGGGGGACTACACGTTCGAGATTCATTATGTTCCTGGAAAAGGCAATGCAGTTGCAAATATATTGAGTCACAAGGGCCCCTGCGCGGGCCAACTGGTTGTCGGTTCATGACGAGCGTTTGATTCGGGAGTTAGAGGCATTAGAGATCTCTGGTGTTGACAAGCAGACTAGTGTCGAAGCACAATTGAACTGGACAGAAGTTTAGTATGACCTGGCTGATCGGATTCGGCAGGCTCTGGAGTTGGACAGTAACATGAAGCAAATCATGGATGAGGCTTTGGATGGGTCAAATTCCCAATTTAATGTTGTTGATGGATTATTATGGAAGGACAGTCGTATGTGCGTCCCAAATGTGGGTAAGCTATGAGTTGAGTTGATGTACGAGGCTCATCATACCAAGTACTCGATTCACCCAGCGAGCACGAAGATATACCGTGATATGAAGAAGTTATTCTGGTGGCCAGGACTTAAGAAGGACGTGACACTTTACATGGCAAAGTGTCAGACGTGTGCCTTGGTGAAGATGGAGTGCCAGAAGCCCGGAGATTTCTTGAAACCCTTGCCTATCCCGGAGTGGAAGTTCGACGATATTTCTATGAATTTTGTGCATAGTTTGCCAAGATCGCAGAAGGGGAACGACGTCATGTGGGTGATCGTAGATCGATTGACAAAAGTGTCGCACTTCATTCTGAATAGGAAGGAGGATTCGGTGGACAAACTGGCAAAACTCTATGTGGATAACATTGTTCGACTACACGGTGTGCCCCGCAGCATTGTGAGTGACCGAGATGGGCGGTTCACGTCCAATGACTGGAGGTTGGTGCATCAAATGTTGGGAACCAAGCTGAGTTTCAGTACAGCCTTTCATCCGCAAATGGATGATCAGACCGAGAGAGTCAACAGGACGATGGAAGACATGTTTTGCATGTGTGTTTTGGATTTCGGGAAGCAGTGGGAAGATGTTGGGTACACTGGATATTATGTACCAGATTTGGAGAAGCCTCACTGTACTCAATGATATACATCAATTTGTATTTGATGGGATGTTGAGTTTCAGTGTGCAGGTTTAAGATATGCAGGAAAATTTCTAAGTACAAGTGTCGACACGTGTAAGGAAATGTGTCGACACCTGAAGCAGGAGCTGTGTCGACACCCAGGAAATTGTGTCGACACCTGAAGCAAGAGCTGTGTCGACACCTAGGAATTGTATCGACACCTGAAGCAGGAGCTGTGTCGACACACGGGACTTGTGTCGACACACACTCAACGTCATCTATCAACAACAGTTATACTGAGTCTGAAAGGCTTGTGTCGACACACGGGACTTGTGTCGACACACGGGACTTGTGCCGACACACACTCAACGTCATCTATCAACAACAGCTATACTGAGACTGAAAGGCTTGTGTCGACACACGGGACATGTGTCGACACACGGGACTTGTGTCGACACACGGGACTTGTGTCGACACACACTCAACGCCATATATCAACAACATCTATACTGAGTCTGAAAGGCTTGTGTCGACACACGGGACTTGTGTCGATACACACTCAACGCCATCTATCAACAACAACTATACTGAGTCTGAAAGGCTTGTGTCGACACACGGAATTTGTGTCGACACACACACTTAACGACGTCTGGACAAACACTCAACGACATCTGGACATACACTCAACGCCATCTATCAGCATCAGCTATGTCGAGACCAGGAGCAGTTGTGTCGACACACTGGACTTGTGTCGACGCATAACAGAAGCTGTGTTGAGAAGATAAAGGATGACAGTGTCGACACATTGAGTGATGTGTCGACATCATCAAGACTTGTGTCGACACTTGGTCTATCTGTGTCGACACATTTAAAGTGTTTTGCTGAATGTTCCCTGCTGAGATATAAGTCCATTGAAGAATCAGCTGTCACGATTAAAGTCATGACAGCTGTCATAAGCAACAAGTCTGACACCTCTGTCAGAACTGTCAGGAGGTTGTTACAAACCAGATCAGCCGGTAAACATGGAGAAACTCTATAAAAAGGACTGATCTATGACAACTAATCAACCAACATAGAACCAGCAGAGAGAAGTTTACAACAAGAAAGGGGGAGCAAGAGACTAACCCGAAAGAAGGCAGATCTTGAACAAATCTGCAAGAAAGATTCAGATCTATTTCTGAATTTAAGAAGGAAGCTGATTAAAGATCAACTTCAACGCCAAGTGAATATCAACCTTATTTTGTTCAAATTCAAGAAGCTTTGAAGGAGCTAAGTCAGGTTGGATCTAAAGTATTCAGTCATTCAAGAACTGATCAAGAAGCTCTCACCCATTGAAGTTTCAATCTGGGTGAAATTTTTGTTTTATTAAATAAACTTTTTTTCTTGTAAGATCTTATATAGATCTGAGTTGTAAGCCTGTATTTATAAAGGCTAAGGTAGGGTTGAGTGCCTGAGGTGTAGGACTTGTTTAAAGTCTGAGTTGTAGGCCTGGAGATAAAGGCTGAGGTAGGGCTGTTGCCTGAGATATGGTTCTTGAGAAGAATCTGAGGTAGGACTTGAAGAGGTCTGAGCTGTAGGAACCTATCAGGTTCTGAGGTGTAAGATCTATGGATCTGAGTTAGTGGAAGGGAGTTTGGCTGAATTCAGTTCTCAACTGGATAGGCGAAGGGGGAAAGTGGATGTACCCATAACTTGGGGAACCACTATAAAACTTGGTGTGTTGTGTTGTGATTAATTTTCTGTGGATTGTAAATTCTATGATGCATTAGATCTAGTTAATTGCCTAAATATTAGGAGATTAGAACCAATTCACCCCCCCGCTAGGTGTCTAGGCTCTTGAAAATCAAGTCTTTCAAGTGGTATCAGAACGAGATTGCTCAAAGATTGACCTAACAATCTGAGTAGATCTCTAAATCAATTAACAGTTAATAAGAATGGGTTTAAATGAGAATCAGAAGGAATTTGGATCCATGAAACTGCCCATCTGCGGGAAAGAAAGCTTTGGGATATGGAAGGAAATGGTCAAGTTATTCATGGAAGCATCTGATCCAAGAATCTACATCACAGTACAAGAAGGTCATTTCATTCCAATGAAGATATCAGCTTTTGATGCTAATTTCAAAACCCCAAAGAGCTACTCTGAAATGACTAAGGATGAGATCATCCTGGCAACATTGGACAAGAGAGCACAAAATATAATTGTGAGTGCTATAGATGATGCCACATTTCAGAATTTGGTACATTGCAAAACCTCTAAGGAGATGTGGGAAACCTTGATTGTCTGCATGGAGGGAATTGAAGAAGTTAGAGAGGATAGGAAATCTATGTTGAATCAAGAATATGAAAGCTTTAAGTAAGCTAAGTCTGACAGCATAGCAGAATGTTACAAGAAGTTCTTCAGAATAGTAAATGAGTTGATGACCTATGGAAGAATCTTCAACACATATGAATTGAATGATAAGTTTCTCAGGTCACTAACCAAGGACTGTGAACAAAGATATGTGTCATCAGAGAAGTGGCCAAGCTTGCTGATATACCTCCATCCACATTGTTTGGAAAACTGCTATCTTATGAAATGCAGCTCACTGCCAGAAAGGAGGAGGAGAAAAGCAGTAGATCTGAGTATAAAGATAAGTCAGTAGCCTTCAAGGCTGAAGGCACAAGAAAGGGTAGGAGAAAGTCTCCTTCTCCACCCAGAAAAAGTGCTGAGGCTGAAGCAGAAAATCCTGGCATCAGCACATCAAATAGTCACACCTCTAATGAAGACTTTGCTGCCTTTACAAGGCAGTTTCATAGGTTCATGAAGAAGAAAAAATGGAGAACCAAGCCATCTTCATCCTTCTCCAAGGATGATTATTACAAGAAGAAGAAGATCTCTAAGGAGGACTGGTATACTCTTAATCCTAGTAAACAAACTATCTCTAAAATTATTTGTTATTGCTGCAATAGGCTTGGACATGTCATAGCTGACTGTCCTGACAAGAGAAAGGAGACTAAGGACAAGAAGAAGCATCAAGTGAAGGGCAAGAAGGAGAAATCCTTTGTTGCTCAAAAGAAGAAGAGTTAGACTGACTCTTCATCCTCAGAATCTGGAGAAGAAGATGATGCATAAGCTTACATTGGGTTGTTCTCTATAGAAGAGGATTCTAGGGAATTAGAATTCTTACAAATGCTGGACTGCATAAATGGAGTTGAAGACTAATATTGTAAAGGGCTGATGGCTCTATCAGAAGAAGATCAGTGCCAGTATCAGTCGGGTCCAAGTAAGATATACAGTTCTTCCTTAGCTTCTAATTACTATACTGGATCAGAATCAGAAGCATCTGCATCAAGAGATGTGGATGGTTCTGAATCTAAGGGGGATGTACATCAACTAATTGATGAGTATGGTGGTTTGTTGCAAGCCCTAAAGAAGAGCAAGTTCCTTGTCAAGAAGTAGGCCAAGGAAATTGAATCTCTCAAACAGGCTGCATCAGATTCAGCCAAATTGATGGATTTGAAATTAAAGGAGGTTGCCAAACTGAAAAACATAACTGTTATTCAGATGGGCACAATCACCTTCAACGAAAATCACATCAAAAATCTGGAAGCAAGACTCTAGAAAGAAAAGGATCTAGTGACTAAATTTTCAAAGCCAAAGTCCGTCTTGCCTTTAATAGATAACTTCATATCTCAGAAAGGAAAGATAGGACTAGGCTTCAAAAAAGAATAAGGGCTGCCAATTCTCAAGGAAAAGGCAAAGCCCCAGTTCAGCCACTAGCCACAAACCCCCCTATCTTCTTTAGGAAAGTGATACAACCTACTAACAGGTATGATCATGACCTCACTCATGGTCACTGTGAGTATGGTGATTTTAATGGCAAGGGTGCACATGCTAATAGGGCACCCTATAAGCAAACTCATCATGTTCTTGAGGAATCCTTGGGGTATGCTGCTCCAGCACCTACACTTAAAAGGAATGCTGGCAACAATGTTGTGATGCCTGTACTTAAGAAAAAGTACAATAGATTTGATTGCTGGTGTTGTGCCAAGGTGGGCCACTTTGCCATTGATTGTTGGTTTAATTCTAGTATTCAGAATAAGACCAGTTTAACTATCAGAAAGGTTGCAGGTAAGCATGTCAGATTTCAAGCTAACTGGAACCTAGGACCCAATAATAATTTGGGTTCTAAGGATAGGTAAATCTTTATTTGATGCAGGAGAGTCCAAGTTGTAACACCCCAAAACTTGGAAGAGAAATCGACGGCGTCGTTTTAGCCAAAATTGGGTTTTGGGGGTAGGCACACGGCCTGTGACACGGGCGTGTCACATGCCGTGTTGCTCCCGGGTTGTCGAGCCGTGTTGGTCGACGATTCCCGAGAGGCACACGGCCTTAGACACGGGCGTGTCTCCAGCCGTGTTCCTCTCGGGTAGTTTGGAGGAGTTGAGCACGGGCCTTGACCCAGGCGTATCATCTGAGACATGGCCGCGTTCAAAGCCGTGTCTCTAGCCGTGTTCCGGGCCGTGTACGTCTCGGGACAGTCGGAGTTTGGTACACGGGCATGACACGGCCAGTGACACGGCCGTGTCGGATCTGACACGGGCGTGTCAGAGGCCGTGTTTCAGGCCGTGTGCTGGTTTGCGAATCGGTCGAGACAGCGAATGGGTAACACGGCCTGGCACACGGCCGTGTTGCAACCCGTGTTCGGCCCAGATTTTCTATTTTGGGTTCCGATCGTGGCCGTTCGTTCTTTTCTTTGGAAGATCCAACGGAGCCTCCCTAGGTGGTTTAAGGCCGGGAATAGGGTTTCAAACCCTCATTTCCCATTTAGCTTTATCTCTCTTGATTCTAGAGAGAAGGGAGAGCAAGGTGGAGGAAGGAGGCCAAGATCCGGCCACCGGCGAAGCTTCGGAGGTCCGTTTCGCGATGCGGAAGGTGGGAGCGTTGCGGTGGTTTTCAACCGAGCAAATCTTCTCCATGGTAGGAAGAGGGGATGGAAGGTAACGACACTTCTCCTCTCGGTTTTTAGGATTTAGGATGCACATCCCCTTCCTTTCGTGGAGATCTCTCAAATGAGAGGGATTCGTGTAGCCTAGGTTCAAGAGGAACCTCCGGGTTGAGTATGGGCATGCTTTGCATTAGAGATCCGCTCCGTTAGAGGATTAGGCATTGTGGGTGAAGCCGTGGTCGCGACCGTTAGTCCGACCCGGTGATGTTGCATAGCGAGCTTTGAGGATTCGGTAGAAATCCGTTGCGGCAAGACGCCGTTGTGTGTATGTGTTTTCCCCCTTTTATTTGAGTGAGTACTCGTAGTCGGAACCGGACAAGGTTAGCTCCGCTCTGTGCGGTAGATGGTTTCCTTGGAGCACGGGGAAGATACGGTGCGAATGGTGATTGGGGTGGGGAAACCTTTGTTTGTGCTGTGCAAAGGCACGACTATGTCTCCGTGGTCGGCTGGCTATCCCGTGACGCGCAAGTCATGTGGGGAAAGTGTCCCGACGAGACTGGCCCCTTGTGTGAGACTGACGAGAATGCCGAGCGGAGGGCAAGCCCGGGCAATGAAGCCATGAGCGGGTGGGGTCCAGCAAGGTTTCTCAGAATCGGTCAGTGTGAGACGGAACCCTGACGTGCGAAGTCAGAATGTGCGGGCAAGCCCGGGGTATTTGACCCTTGTGCGGGTGGGGCCTTTGCGAGGTTCCGTGTGACGACGTGTGTGCCGTTAGGGACATGGTGGTTCCCTTGTGTTTGCGGCTTTAAGCCAATGGGGAAACGGAAGTACCCAGTGTTTGATGTTATGCTAGAAGCATACGAGCTAGGGTGCCTTGGGTGAAACCCGGGTTGCATTCATGTTGCATAGTAGGCCCCTTTCACTTTGTACAAACATAGAGAACATGTACGCTGTATGAGACATCCAAGCCTGTCTTACCGCTTTATTATATATACTCTTTTGGTATACGAAGTGCTAACTTGCAGGTGGAGTGGTACCCCGGGGTCCGTTAGGGACGGCCGGGAGGAGATGTGTTTGTTACACAGTAGAGGTCAGCCTTTGCTGACCCACGTTACTTCATATCCTTACAGGGCAAGGATCGCATGCAGGAGCTAGCGCGCCAGGCGAAAAGCCCTAAGCCTCATGAAGTGTTGCTGTGCTAGGCTATTTTCTTTTCCTTGTTTTGCTGTTGTGGTTTGACTATGTCTGGCTTGCATGATGAGGTAGCCTAGGGGTGCTTGGCACTTTTTATTTTTGGACTTATATTGTGTAAGGCCTTAAGGCCAGTTGATACTCTTCTGTTAGTGGATAACTTCTGTCTATTAGTTTTCTGTTTCCGCTGTGTTTGTCTGGAGTTTTGAGTTTGGGTAGTTCTATATCATCTTTTAATACTAAAGCTGTGGTGTCCGTATGTTGTGGGGCCCCGGCCGGACCCATATTATATGGTCTTTACAGGGGAGGTGTTACAATTTGGTATCAGAGCCAGGTTAAGTGTTCCAAGGAGAAGTTTCGCGGTCGAAAGTATAAGTCGAGTCGCGTATAAGAAGTTATCCACATAGGAGTATCGCGGGACCATGAGTGTCCTTGTGTTCGAGTCTTGCAATTAGAGACTTATTGGTGTTTTCTTGCTTGTGTTTAGAGTGCAAGCAACGAGGCTGGGACCTCGAGGCCAAGAGAAGAGCTCTCGGCAAGTAGTGCGACTGCGCAGGGTCCGCTAGGGATGGGGGTCACACCGGTCCGACTTCTGCCGTATGCTTGCAGAAGCGAATGGTGGCGGCCCAAGCTGCAGCGACAGCTCAGGTAGCAGCTCCCGTTGCTCAAGTAGCAACTCCTGCTATCCCGGACACGGCAGCGACCGTGCCGGTTGAGGAAGCTAGGCGGGCAGAGCCGCAGGCCGAGAGAGTGGTTGTCGGGCATGGGGACCGGCAAATGAAGTACTTTCTGGGTTTCCACCTCCAACCTTCAAGGGAGTTGACATGCCCACAGATGCGGAGGACTGGTGGGCTAGAATTCAGGAGCTTCTGAGGGCGGCAGAGGTGCCAGATGAGAAAAAGGCAGAGTTCGCAGCCTTTATGTTGGAGGGAGATGCCAAGTTATGGTGGGTGAGCCATAGTGGCGGGCAGTTTCTAGGACGCACACCGTCCATCGATGAGTTTGGGAATGCCTTCTTGAAGAAGTACATTCCTGCCTCAACAAGGTTAGCCCTCCAAAGTCAGTTTCTTCATCTGGTACAGCGAGACAAGTCAGTGGATGAGTATGCTCAGGAATTTACTCGCTTGGGTCGTTATGCAGGAACGACCATGGCTGACGATGAAGAGAGGGACAATCTCTTCTATCATGGATTGAGGGAGAATCTAAGACAACCCCTCATATCGATGAAACGTGCGGGTTTTAACGAATTGGTGGAGGTGGCCCGAATTTTGGAGAGTGACATGGAGCGATCCCAGCGTCGCAAGGGTTTCACACCCAAACATGGGGAAGAGAAGAAGCCGGCTCAGTCCCATGGAAAGGCGGAAGGGAGCCGATGGAGGAAGAAGCCTCCCCCATATAAGTCGGGCGAGAAAAGTAATTGGACATCCGGAGGGTCACGCTCTAAGGGACCGCAGACGTGTTACAGCTGTGGCAAGCCAGGTCACATAGCAAGATTTTGTACCCAAGGGGGCGCTGAGCAAGAGCCAAGGCAGGAGCAGACCGTGCGCTCCGGCCCTAGTGCAGCAGAAAAGGGGAAGATGGCGGAGTCGAGTGCTTCCCGATTTCAACCGGTGCAGCCAAGGGCCTACAACCTTGGGCAGCAGGAAGCAATTTGCCAAACCGATGTGGTGACAGGTATGAAAGTTCAACCTGCATCGTAGATTTCTTCCTTTCAAGCTTTTTTATGTTTGTTGCATGTGTGTAGGCTTTGTAGTGGTATCTGGGTACCCCGCTAGAGTACTTTTTTGATACGGGAGCGTCGCACTCCTTCCTTGCGGAAAGTTTCACCCGGAGAATTGGAGTTGAGTCCTTTGCAACAGACTCAGAGTTGAAAGTGCGCATGCCCAATGGGTCGTCTATGACAACCAGGGCTAAAGGGCGGATTTGTTGGAGTCTTGAGGGAGTCGACTTCATATTGGTAGCGGCGATCTTGCTGTTGTCCGAGTTTGATGTGATTTTGGGGATGGATTGTCTAGCAGAGCAGCGTGCCAGTATCGATTGTTTGTCCAAGGTGGTAACCCTGAGGGGCGTGGGGCAAGCAGAAGTCAAGTTTGAGGGCCTGCATGGAGTGGCCTGTTCCCTAGTTTCGGCACTTCAGCTAGCGCGAGCTGTTAACCAGGGAGGTGTAGTTCTAGTAGCGTTGTTGGAGGTTAGCCTTTCCAGGCTGTCTCTTGGAGAAGTGCCCGTGGTGGCGGAGTTTGGAGATGTGTTTCCTGAGGAGCTACCGGGAGAACCTCCTCGGCGGGAGATTGATTTCTCCATCGAGTTAGTGCCCGAGGCTAGACCGGTGTCACGACCACCCTTTAGGATGGCACCAAAGGAGTTGGCCGAGCTCAAGGTTCAGTTGCAGGAGCTCTTGGAGCAAGGGTATATCAGGCCCAGCTCTTCACCGTGGAGTGCGCCGGTGTTATTCGTAAAGAAGAAGGATGGTAGTATGCGTTTGTGCATAGACTACCGAGAGTTGAACAAATTGACTGTCAAGAATAAGTATCCGATTCCTCGGATAGACGATCTCTTCGACCAGTTGGTGGGATCGGTGGTGTACTCCAAGTTGGACTTGAAGTCCGGATACTATCAGTTGTGGATTCGAGACGAAGACATACCCAAGACCGCGTTTGGTACGAGGTATGGTCATTTTGAGTTCTCGGTGATGCCGTTCGGGTTGACGAACGCGCCGTCCGTGTTCATGGACTTGATGAACCGAGTGTTTCGCGAATACTTGGACTGGTTCGTAGTCGTCTTTATCGATGACATTTTGGTGTATTCCAAGTCGAAAGCGGAGCACGAGTCGCACTTGCGGACAGTGTTGCAAGTATTGAGAGAGAACCAGCTTTATGCAAAGTTCTCCAAGTGCGAGTTCTGGTTGGAGAAAGTGGCTTTTCTAGGCCATGTGATTAGTGGGGATGGGGTGGCGGTAGATCCAACGAAAGTAGAAGCCATCAGAGAGTGGCCAGTTTTGAGGACCGTGGCGGAAGTCCGAAGTTTTCTTGGACTAGCCGGGTACTACCGAAGGTTTGTGGAAAACTTTTCGCGGATAGCTCTACCCCTCACTTCACTAACTCGCAAGGATCAGAAGTTTGTATGAACTCAAGAGTGCAATGAGGCGTTTGAAACCCTGAAGGAAAGGCTAATGACGGCGTCCGATCCTAAGCCTACCAAAGGGGACCGAAGGGTTCCAGATTTTCAGCGACGCATCCGGATGCGGTTTAGGGTGCGTATTGGTGCAGCATGGTAGTGTGATAGCTTTTGGGTCGAGGCAGCTAAAGCCTCATGAGAGAAATTACCCCGTCCATGATTTGGAGTTGGCGGCGGTAATTTTTGCTTTGAAGTTGTGGAGGCACTACGTTTATGGTGCAAAGGTGGAGATCTTCACGGACCACAAGAGTCTGAAGTATCTTCTAGATCAGAAGGACCTAAATATGCGGCAGCGCAGATGGGTCGAGTTCCTTGGGGACTACGAGGTGGTGATTCAGTATACGCCAGGGAAAGCCAATGTGGTGGCGGATGCTTTGAGTAGGAAATACTCGGGGCAGGGAAATTGGATTGAAGCTCACGATGAGCGGTTGAGGCGGGACTGGGAGTCCCTGGGTTTGGAATGCGTGGCAAGAGGCGAGTCTAGCGTGGCTCGGCTAAACTGGATTGAGGTGCAGAGTGACTTATGTGATCGTATTCGGGAAGCGACCCGTGTAGATGTGGAGTTCCAACCTTTCGTGGAGGAAGCTCTAAAGGGCGAGGGTAGCGCCTGGGAGATGGTTGAGGGGATTTTGAGGAAGGGCGGAAGGATTTGTGTACCGCAGTTCGGCAAGCTCTGCGAGGAGTTGATGTATGAGGCCCACTTCACTAAGTACTCCATTCACCCGGGTAGTACAAAGATGTACTTGGATTTGAAGAAGTCCTATTGGTGGCCTGGGTTGAAGCGGGATGTAGCTTTGTTTGTGAGTCGGTGCCAGACTTGTGCCTTGGTGAAGGCTGAGTGTCAGAAGCCGAGCGGGTTCTTGAAGCCTCTTCCAATCCTCGAATGGAAATTTGATGACATCTCCATGGATTTTGTGCATGGGTTGCCTCGATCGCAGCAGGGCAATGATGCCATTTGGGTGATTGTGGACCGCTTGACCAAAGTGGCACATTTCATCCCAAACCGGAAGGAGGATGGTGTGGAAAAATTGGTGGAGTTGTACGTCCGCAACATTGTACGACTTCATGGGATTCCGAAGAGTATAGTCAGCGACCGGGATGGACGTTTCACGTCTAAGGATTGGCGGTTGGTGCAGAAGAGCTTGGGCACAAAACTCAAGTTTAGTACGGCCTTTCATCCTCAAACCGATGGGCAGACCGAGAGAACGAACCGTACTATGGAGGATATGCTAAGGATGTGTACTCTCGACTTCGGCAAGAAGTGGGAGGATCACCTCTTCATGGTGGAGTTTGCTTATAACAACAGTTACCAAGCTAGTATCAAGATGGCGCCATACGAAGCTTTGTATGGGAGGCGGTGTCGAACACCGATGTCCTGGTCAGAGGCGGGAGACACCAAACTTTTGGGAAAGGAGGTGGTAGCCGATGCTAGTGAGCTCGTGCGGACCATTCAGGAGCGCATGAAGGTAGCTCAAGATCGGCAAGCTAAGTATTTCAACGCTCGTCACAGGCACGTGGAGTTTGCGGTGGACGACTGGGTGTATCTTAAGATCAAGCCGTTCAAAGGCGTTTCACGGATTCGCCGACTCAAGAAGCTGAGTCCGAGATTTTTGGGACCATTCAAGGTCATCGAGCGAGTGGGAGAGGCAACGTACCGGTTGGCGTTGTCCACAGAGCTTAAGTGGATTGCATGACGTTTTTCACGTCTCCGTCTTGAGGAAAGCTTTGTTAGAAGCCAGCGTGGTGATTGAACCGGCGGCGGTGCCGGTAGAGGAAGACTTGAGGACGCGAGTTCGTCCAGTCAGGATAGAAGATTCAGAGGTTCGGCAACTGCGGAACAAGGAGGTTAGACTCGTAAAGGTCCGTTGGGACAACTGTGGCTGCGAGGAGCTCTCATGGGAGCGAGAGCAGGCCATGCTGGAGGAGTACCCCGAGCTTTTCTCCTCAGGTACCGTTTAGTTTTGTTCGTGCTTTCCATGTTTTAAATTTCGGGACGAAATTCTTGTAAGGGGGGAGAGTTTTAACACCCCAAAACTTGGAAGAGAAATCGACGGCGTCGTTTTAGCCAAAATTGGGTTTTGGGGGTAGGCACACGGCCTGTGACACGGGCGTGTCACATGCCGTGTTGCTCCCGGGTCGTCGAGCCGTGTTGGTCGACGATTACCGAGAGGCACACGGCCTTGGACACGGGCGTGTCTCCGGCCGTGTTCCTCTCGGGTAGTTTGGAGGAGTTGAGCACGGGACCTTGACCCAGGCGTGTCATCTGAGACACGGCCGTGTTCAAAGCCGTGTCTCTAGCCGTGTTCCGGGCCGTGTACGTCTCGGGACAGTCAGAGTTTGGTACACGGGCATGACACGGCCAGTGACACGGCCGTGTCGGATCTGACACGGGCGTGTCAGAGGCCGTGTTTCAGGCCGTGTGTTGGTTTGCGAATCGGTCGAGACGACGAATGGGTAACACGGCCTGGCACACGGCCGTGTTGCAACCCGTGTTCGGCCCAGATTTTCTATTTTGGGTTCCGATCGTGGCCGTTCGTTCTTTTCTTTGAAAGATCCAACGGTAGGGAGCCTCCCTGGGTGGTTTAAGGTCGGGAATAGGGTTTCAAACCCTCATTTCCCATTTAGCTTTATCTCTCTTGATTCTAGAGAGAAGGGAGAGCAAGGTGGAGGAAGGAGGCCAAGATCCGGCCGCCGGCGAAGCTTCAGAGGTCCGTTTCGCGAGCGGAGTTCAGATCCGCGAAGGTGGGAGCGTTGCGGTGGTTTTCAACTGAGCAAATCTTCTCCATGGCTAGGAAGAGGGGACGGAAGGTAACGACACTTCTCCTCTCGATTTTTAGGATTTAGGATGCATGAATAGCATCCCCTTCCTTTCGTGTTTTGAGCGCCGAATCTCTCAAATGAGAGGGATTCGTGTAGCCTAGGTTCAAGAGGAACCTCCGGGTTGAGTATGTTCATCCCGGCATGCTTTGCATTAGAGATCCGCTCCGTTAGCGGATTAGGCATTGTGGGTGAAGCCGTGGTCGCGACCGTTAGTCCGACCCGGTGATGTTGCATAGCGAGCTTTGAGGATTCGGTAGAAATCCGTTGCGGCAAGACGCCGTTGTGTGTATGTGTTTTCCCCTTTTATTTGAGTGAGTACTCGTAGTCGGAACCGGACAAGGTTAGCTCCGCTCTGTGCGGTAGATGGTTTCCTTGGAGCACGGGGAAGATACGGTGCGAATGGTGATTGGGGTGGGGAAACCTTTGTTTGTGCTGTGCAAAGGCGCGACTATGTCTCCGTGGTCGGCTGGCTATCCCGTGACGCGCAAGTCATGTGGGGAAAGTGTCCCGGCGAGACTGGCCCCTTGTGTGAGACTGACGAGAATGCCGAGCGGAGGGCAAGCCCGGGCAATGAAGCCATGAGCGGGTGGGGTCCAGCAAGGTTTCTCAGAATCGGTCAGTGTGAGACGGAACCCTGACGTGCGAAGTCAGAATGTGCGGGCAAGCTCGAGGTATTTGACCCTTGTGCGGGTGGGGCCTTTGCGAGGTTCCGTGTGACGGCGTGTGTGCCGTTAGGGACATGGTGGTTCCCTTGTGTTTGCGGCTTTAAGCCAATGGGGAAACGGAAGTACCCAGTGTTTGATGTTATGCTAGAAGCATACGAGCTAGGGTGCCTTGGGTGAAACCCGGGTTGCATTCATGTTTCATAGTAGGCCCCTTTCACTTTGTACAAAACATAGAGAACATGTATGCTGTATGAGACATCCAAGCCTGTCTTACCGCTTTATTATATATACTCTTTTGGTATACGAAGTGCTAACTTGCAGGTGGAGTGGTACCCCGGGGTCCGTTAGGGACGGCCGGGAGGAGATGTGTTTGTTACACAGTAGAGGTCAGCCTTTGCTGACCCACGTTACTTCAAATCCTTACAGGGCAAGGATCGCATGCAGGAGCTAGCGCGCTGGGCGAAAAGCCCTAAGCCTCATGAAGTGTTGCTGTGCTAGGCTATTTTATTTTCCTTGTTTTGTTGTTATGGTTTGACTATGTCCGGCTTGCATGCCGAGGTAGCCTAGGGGTGTTTGGCACTTTTTATTTTTGGACTTATATTGTGTAAGGCCTTAAGACCAGTTGATACTCTTCTGTTAGTGGATAACTTTTGTCTGTTAGTTTTCTGTTTCCGCTGTGTTTGTCTGGAGTTTTGAGTTTGGGTAGTTCTATATCATCTTTTAATACTAAAGCTGTGGTGTCCGTATGTTGTGGGGCCCCAGGCCGGACCCATATTATATGGTCTTTACAGGGGAGGTGTTACACAAGTAGCCATATCTCAATATGGTACTTGGATAGTGGATGTTCCAGGCACATGACTGGAACAAGAAGGATGTTGGAGGACTATTCTCCCATAGAGAATGGACCCAAAGTAATCTTTGGTGGATCTGAAAAAGGAGTCATCAAAGGGTTTGGTAAAATTTTTAGTAACTATATTTGTATCACTCAAGTGGCTTATGTGAAAGGTCTGAAACATAACCTAATTAGCATAAGTCAACTAAGTGATCTTGGTTATGACATCTCTTTCCTCAATGGTGAGTGTCAAATAAAGAGGTCAAATGATCAAGAGATCATTCTGACTGGCACTATGAAAGGGAATGTATATTGTCTTAACCTTGGTTGTGAGTATAACAACTCACCTATCTGTCTAGTTGCAGATAAGAAAGCATCACAGTGTGTCCAATGGCACAAGAGGCTAGCTCATCTGAACTATAAGTCAATAGGACAATTATTTAGTATGGAGCTTGTGAGGAATGGTCCTCAGGTCAAGTGCATTAAAGAGAGTGTTTGTTCAGCTTGCCAAAAGGGCAAACAGACCAAGACCTCTTTCCATGGTCTTGATATCAAAGATTCAATGAGATGTTATATCTCCTGCATATGGATTTATTTGGTCCTATGCCAGTTCATAGTTTAGGAAGGAAAGTATACACATTAGTTATTGTGGATGACTATTCTAGATTCACATGTGTGTTCTTCTTGAGGTAGAAATCTGAAACTCCTTCTATCTTCCAAAATTTTGTTAGACAAATTTAGAATGAATTTAATAATTCAGTGGTCAAGATGAGAAGTGACCATGGAACTGAATTTCAGTCTGATTGTATGACAAAGTTCTGTGAAGATTTTGGGATTCATCAGGAGTTCTCCTCACCTAGAACTCCCCAGCAAAATGGAGTTGCTGAAAGAAAGAATAGGACTCTAATTGAGGCAAGTAAAACACTACTTAGTGACACTACACTCCCTGAGTACTTCTGGACTGAGGCAGTAAATACTGTATGTTATGTCCTCAATAGAACATCCATCAATAAAAGACTTAAGAAGACTCCTTATGAGATTATGAAAGGCAGAAAACCAAACATTTCCTACTTCAAAATCTTTGGTAGCAAATGTTATGTCTTAGTTAATGGTAAGCACTACCAAACTAAATTTGCTGCCAAATTCCTAGAAGGGATATTTGTTGGGTACAGCAAGAATAGTAGGGCATATAGAATCTACAACTTGATTACCCAAGTTGTAGAAGAATCTGTGCATGCAGTATTTGATGAGTCTAAGTTGATTAACAGTGAATTGTCTAGCTCTTCAGTTGGTTCTACATGTATAAAGGACAGGCTGGACAAGCTGACTATTAATGAAGAAAAACCTGCTAGGCTGGATGAAGAAAAGGATGCATGCTATCCAGGGGGAGAACAAGACTCACTGGATGAAGAAGAAGACGGTGAAGTGCATCTGGATGAGGAAAATGAAGAAGGCCAAGAGGTTGACAAGTTTCCTCCAGCAATAAGACACTTGAAGGATCATCCAGCTCACCAAATCATTGGTGATGCAAGTCAGGGGATTCTAACCAGAAGCAAAAGCATGAACACAGTTCTATGTTCAAGCTTTCTATCACAGATAGAACCTAAGAAGTTTGAAGAAGCTATGCTAGATACAAACTGGATTGATGTCATGCAGGAAGAGCTGAATCAATTCAGAAGATGTAAAGTATGGGAGTTGGTTCCTAAACCAAAGGATCATAATGTTATAGGAACCAAGTGGATCTACAGGAATAAACTAGATGAGAATGTCACCATAATCAAGAACAAAGCCAGACTAGTAGCAAAGGGCTACAGATAGGAAAAAGGGATAGACTTTGATCAAACTTTTGCCCCAGTGGCAAGGTTGGAAGCTATAAGATTGTTCCTAGCTTATGCAGCTTTCCAAAGGTTCAAAGTATTTCAAATGGATGTCAAGTCATCTTTTCTGAATGTAGACTTGAAGGAAGAAGAATATGTAAAACAGCCATCAGGTTTTGTTGATCCTCATTATCCCAACTATATATATAGGCTAAAGAAAGCTCTATATGGATTGAAACAAGCCCCTAGGGCTTGATATGAAACTTTGTCTGCCTTCCTTATTGAGAATAAATTCTCAAGAGGGAAAATAGACAAGACTCTATTCTTTAGGGAATCAAAAGGTAAGATCATCCTAGTCCAGATTTATGTTGATGACATTATATTTGGATATACTGAAAACAACCTTTGTAGAATGTTTGCCAAGCTTATGCAAAGGAAGTTTGAGATGAGCAGCATTAGTGAGCTGAAATTTTTCTTGGGACTCTAAATTAGACAGACTGATGATGGGTTGTCCATATTTCAGTCTAAGTTCACCAAGGAGTTAATCAAGAAATATGGCTTGGAGTCAGCCTCCACCATGAAAACTCCAATGGGAACAAGTATGCCTATAGGCAAAGATGAAGTAGGAAAACTGTTGATGAGTCTTTGTATAGAGGGATAATTGACTCCCTACTTTACTTGACTGCAAGTAGACCTGACATCATGTATGCTACATGTGTTTGTGCTAGGTACCAAGCTTGCCCAAAAGGAATCTCATTATACTGCTATCAAGAGAATTTTGAGATATCTTAAGGGCACACCTAATCTAGGTCTTTGGTACCCTAAGAATAAAGATTTCTTACTAACAGGTTTTTCAGATGCAGACTTTGCAGGCTGCAGAGAAGACAGAAAAAGTACTACTGAAATATGTCAATTCCTAGGTGGTAGGCTGGTGTCATGGAGCAGCAAGAAGCAAACAAGTGTGGCTATTTCCACTGCTAAATCAGAATATGTAGCTGCAGGCAGCTGCTGTGCTCAGTTGTTGTGGATAAAACATCAACTTGAAGACTATGACATCAAGGTAAGTAGAATTCCATTATTTTGTGATTCTACTAGTGCTATTTCTATTGCTAAAAATCTTGTTTCACACAGTAGAACTAAACATATAGAAATTAAATTTCATTTCATCAAAGAACATGTTGAAAAGGAAGACATAAGTCTAAAATTTGTAAACACTAACAACCAAATTGCTGATATATTTACAAAACTCTAAATGAAAATAAGTTTAATTATTTTGAAATTGAATTAGGTATGTTGAACCAAGAATAAGGTGATAGGTCAACATAAAAATTTTCAAGTAGTATCTGTAAGTCCAAATTTTCTCAAGAAATTTTGTCTAAGTTAGAAAACTGTGTTGCCACATGCCAACTGTGTCGACACTGTCATTTAGTTGTGCCGACAAAGAAAAGAATTATGTCGACATAGAAATAGAATCTGTGTTGACAGAAAAGTTGGTGTCGACACAACTCTATCGAGACCTTGTATTAGTATATTTTTGTGTCTACACACAAAAAAGTGTGCCGACACACTCTGTCGAGACTTTGATAGTCTGTGTCGACACGGGCACAAGTATGTCGACACATAGACGTGTCGACTAAAACCAAGTTTTGTCGAGACCTAAGTCATTTCTGTCGATACATGTCAATTTTGTCGACTAGTATTATTCTTAAGTAAGGCGTGTCTTTTGACCTACCCTTTACACGAAGACTATAAATAGGAGAAGATAAAAACTGGTCGACTACGCTTTCAGAATTCTCGACTCTACACTTTGTGTCGACCAAGATATTCTCTTCTCTTCTCTTCCCTTCTCTCTCTCTCTCGTCAATGGCGCCACACCAGGACGACAAGATCAATGAAGGATACGAGCTAGTTCACAGGGGATTCGAGATAGCTTCACAAGAAATCAAGGGTGTGATTACTCGAATCTTAGAGAATGGGTTGGAGTATTTAGTCTCAGAACCTATAAAAGTTTGGAAGAAGGAAGTGCTTGAATTCTACTCGTCTGCAACTGTGGATTCTGGCTAAAAGAAGATGAAAGCCACTGTTCATAGGACAAGAGTGAAACTCTCACAGAAGACGATCAGGAAGACGCTTCAACTCCCCAGAGTTAAAGAAGATGATGATATTGTTCTATCAATGACAAAGGATGCACTCAGTTGGCGTGGACTGAATCCAAATACCAAAGTGGGATCCTCAATTACCAGGAAGGGAATGAATTCCCAAGGTAAGTTTCTCTCAGAGATCATAGGAAAGGTAATTCTTTGCAAGACAGGTGGACATGATAAAATTTCTGCTTACATGTTCAACCTTATGACCAGAGTCATATTCAGTGTAAAACAGACTGGTCATCAGTAGTTTTTGACAAGATTCAAGAAGGTATTAAGAAGCCAAATCTGGGTAGAATAATAAGCATGTATCTAGCTTCCACTATCCCAGATGTTATGAATCAACTGCCAGAATCTAAGATCAATCATATGAGGAGGATGGATATGAGAATTCTATCCAGATGGGAAAGAGTCTTGACAAAGGAAGTTTCTACTCCACAGAACCAGGTAAAGAAGGATAGGAAGAAGAAAACTATTGCCCAAGAAGCAGAATCCTCCAGTGATTCTGAAGAAGAAGTGGTCTTCAGCTCCGATGAAGACCAACAAGAAAAAGAAGCTCAAACTCAAGTGGAGAGCAGTCAGCAACCAGAGAATCAGATGGTCTCCACTCCAGAGGGAGAGAACACTGAAATAATTGTCCAAGACACTACACAATCATAGCTCCCTGCCCAAGAGGGAGGTATTGCTGAAGCTGCTCTAGCAAGTGAGTATGCTACTGATACTGTGATGGACATTGTATCAGAAATAAACAAGGAAGCACAAGATGTGACAATGACAGATCAAGCTCAAGATGAGCAAGTAAACATCTCCAGTTTAGAGAGGGCCCTGGATAAAAACCTGGATGTCCAGGGAGAACCTTTTGTTCCACAAGACAACATTGTTCCTCCTATTCAAATGCAATAGGAGGTAACCTTGGAGGACCTGTTCCCTGACCTCACTAAAGCAAGAACTGAGAAGGAGCAGCAAGGAACTTGAGGGGGAAGAGCCATTGTATGCCCCTACTAATAAAAAACTGTAGATATAAAAAGCTCATAAAATCTTCCGATGATGAAGAAGCCTCCATGGCTAAGAAAAGGAAAATAATTGCTTTCAGAAAAAGGAGCACAGGCTACAAGAAAGCTTTACAAATAGTCATTCAACCACCTGCTCAAGGAATGGACTTCAGTTCACTACTAGTGCAACTACAAGTAAAGTTAGATGAGCAACGACAGACATTGGAGAAATATGTGGATGAAACACATAAGGAAATGCAATTGCAACTGACACAGGACATTCAATCAATCAGATTTGAAGTTAATCTGAATAAGAAAGAAATGACAGACTGTTTTGAAAAGGGTGGTCATGATGTAGTCTATCTGGCCACCCAACAACAGGAATTAAGACTAAGGCAGCTGATATGGCAGAAAAATAAGCATATATTCTAGAGAATCAGTTCAGAATGAATGAAAATCTCCAAGATTCTCATAAAGAAATTCTCACCAAGATTGGAGGAATAGCCACTGATGTTAAAGCTGAAATTTCTAAACAAATCAAGGATGATCTAGCTGCTGTCCACACAGCAATTGAAGCCTCTCAAAAGGTTATTTCTGATCAGCTACAAAAGTTCAAAGTCTACTACAAACAAGGAATAGACTATCTAGAAGATCAGGTAAGATTTCAGAAGAATGATATAAGAGATCATGTGGCTAGAGAAGTCCTAAAGGGGGAGAGAATATTAGTCAAAGCCAGCTCTGATCATGCTAAATGGGTATCTAATACCATCAGAGCTACCCTTGGATTTCCACCCCTGTGTGATGATGATAATACTGTTGAATCTGGTATTCAAACTGCTTACATTGAAGGGGATCAGATAGAAGTTGCACAGGTTATCTATCCTCCAGCAGATTTTGACACAGTCCAGCAGGAAGTTCAGATAATGTATAGCCCTCCACAGGAGGCACATAATATCATTATTGAAAAGGTTGAAATGTCAGAAGCTGCAAAGGAGGCTCAAAGAGAGGCACAACTTTCTAAGAAAAGGTTTAGAGAACAGACAGAATTGAAGCCTGATTTTGAGCAGTGGATTCCTACCTCCAGGAACATTATTTTGACTGCTTGGAAAGCTGTGAAAGACAAGACACATGATAGAGGCAAGTGGTACTCTAAGCAAGAATGGAATAGGTATCAGGCTAGGCAAGAAGCCATACTTCAGTTCAGGAGGAGTGTTAAAGCTGGGAAGTTACCTGCTAATGCTCTGGAGCCTAGCAAGTACTTTCCAAAACCTTTTCACTATTTTGAACGGCAGAAGATTAAGGCTGAAGAGCCCAAAAAGCAGGCTCTGAAAGGGAAGAAGCCAGCTGAAGATACTGAAGCCAATGTGCAAGCTAAGAAAAGTCTGGAAAAGAAATAGTAATCAAGGAGTCTAGTCAGTCTTAGGATAGATAGGCTAGTATGTAGAACAATATTATCTTTATGTTCTATAAAGAAATATGTTAAGCTAAACAATTTTTTGTTTAATGAATGATATCATTTTCAGTATTGATATTAGCTGTTATTTGGGTTCATATGTTACCCTGCTGTGAAATGGATGTACACATATTTTTTTTGTCATGTGTGGTGTATATCATTGACTAAGGGTTATGACTTCTCCAAATAGGGGGAGATTGTTGGGTACACTGGATATTGTGTACCAGATTTGGAGAAGCCTCACTGTACTCAATGATATACATCAATTTGTATTTGATGGGATGTTGAGTTTCAGTTTGCGGGTTTAAGATATGCAGGAAAATTTCTAAGTATAAGTGTCGACACTTGTAAGGAATTGTGTCGACACCTAAAGCAGGAGCTGTGTCGACACCCAGGAATTGTGTCGACACCTGAAACAGGAGCTGCGTCAACACCTAGGAATTGTGTCGACACCTGAAGCAGGAGCTGTGTCGACACACGGGACTTATGTCGGCACACACTCAACACCATCTATCAACAATAGTCTGAAAGGCTTGTGTCGACACACGGGATTTGTGTTGACACACACTCAATGCCATCTATCAACAATAGTTATACTGAGTCTGAAAGGCTTGTGTCGACACACGGGACTTGTGTCGACACACACTCAACGCCATCTATCAACAATAGCTATAATGAGTCTGAAAGGCTTGTGTCGACACACGGGACTTGTGTCGACACACACTCAACGCCATCTATCAACAACAGTTATACTGAGTCTGAAAGGCTTGTGTCGACACACGGGATTTGTGTCGACACACACTCAACGACGTTTGGATACACACTCAACGACATTTGGACATACACTCAACGCCATCTATCAGCATCAGCTATGTCGAGACCAGGAGCAATTGTGTCGACACACAAGACTTGTGTCGACACATATAACAGAAACTGTGTTGAGAAGATAAAGAATAACTGTGTCGACACATTGAGTGAAGTGTCGACATCATCAAGACTTATGTCGATACTTGGTCTATCTGTGTCGACACATTTAAAGTGTTTTGTTGAATGTTCCCTGCTGAGATATAAGTCCATTGAAGAATCAGCTGTCATGATTGAAGTCATGACAACTGTCATAAGCAATAAGTCTGACACCTCTGTCAGAACTGTCAGAAGGTTGTTACAAATCGGATCAGCCGGTAAACATGGAGAAACTCTATAAAAAGGACTGATCTATGACAACCAAATCAACCAGCATAGAACCAGCAATGAGAAGTTTACAACAAGAAAGGGGGAGCAAGAGGCTAACCCGAAAGAAGACAGATCCTGAACAAGTCTGCAAGAAAGATTCAGATCTGTTTCTGAATTTAAGAAGGAAGCTGATTAAAGATCAACTTCAACGTCAAGTGAAGATCAACTTTATTTTGTTTAAATTTAAGAAGCTTTGAAGGAGCTAAGTCAGGTTGGATCTGAAGTATTCATTCATTCAAGAACTGATCAAGAAGCTCTCACTCATTGAAGTTTCAATCTGGGTGAAAATTTTGTTTTATTAAATAAACTTTTTCCTTGTAAGATCTTATATAGATCTGAGTTGTAAGCATGTATCTATAAAGGCTAAGGTAGGGCTGAGTGCCTGAGGTGTAGGACTTATTTAAAGTCTGAGTTGTAGGCCTGGAGATAAAGGCTGAGGTAGGGTTCTTGAGAAGAATCTGAGGTAGAACTTGAAGAAGTCTGAGCTGTAGGAACCTATCAGGTTCTGAGGTGTAAGATTTGTGGATCTGAGTTAGTGGAAGGGAGTTTGGCTGAATCCAGTTCTCTACTAGATAGGCGAAGGGGGAAAGTGGATGTACCCATAACTTGGGGAACCACTATAAAACTTGGTGTGCTGTGCTGTGATTAATTTTCTGTGGATTGTAAATTCTATGTTGTGTTAGATCTAGTTAATTGCCTAAATATTAGAAGGAGATTAGAACCTATTCACCCCCCCTCTAGGTGTTTAGGCTCTTAAAATCTAGTCTTTCAGAAGATCACTTGTACTTGGTGGAGTTTGCTTATAACAATAGCTACCAAGCTAACATTCAAATGGCGCCCTTCGAGACCCTTTATGGTAGAAAATGTCGCACCCCGTTGTCATGGTTGGAATTGGGTGAGTCGAAGCTGTATAAATGGCAAGAGGTGGAAGATACAAATTCGTTGGTACGAACTATTCAAGAACGATTGCTGGTCGCTCAGGACAGGCAGAGTAAATACTATAATGCCAAGCATCGGAACGCTGAGTTCGTTGTTGGCGACTGGGTGTATTTGAAGATTAAGCCGTTCAAGGGGGTCTCACGGGTACGACGTTAAAAGAAGCTGAGCCCGAGGTACCTTAGACTGTTTGAAGTCTTGGAGCGAATTGGTGAAGTAGCTTATCAACTAAAGCTGTCGGTGGAACTGAGTGGTCTACACGACGTATTCCACGTTTCGGTGTTACGGAAGGCGGTGCAAGAACCTTCGCAAGTGATTGCGGTCGATCAAGTACCGATTGATAGTGGGTTGACGATGAAGGCCAAGCCCATTCACATTGAGGACTCAGAAGTCAAGCGACTGCATAACAAAGATGTCTGGATGGTCAAAGTCTGATAGAACAACTGCGATCGTGAGGAGCTTTCGTGGGAGCGAGAGCAGACTATGCTTGAGGAGTATCCTGAACTCTTCTTCTCAGGTACCGTTTAAGTTTGAGTACTTTATATTCCTTAATTTCGGTACGAAATTCATTTAAGGGGGAGAGTTGTAACACCCCAAAACTCGGAAATGACCTGGTAGCATTTTAAGGCAAATTTGTGTCATTTTAGGGGTGACACGGCCTGTGACACGGGCATGTCCGGGGCCGTGTCATGCTCGGATTTGAGAATTTTCTGCGTGGTCGACGGAATGCATTCGACGTTTTGGAAAAATCAAGAACACGGCCTGAGACACGGGCGTGTCCAGGGTCGTGTCCTGCTCGGGCTGTTAGCCGGGCTGTGTCCAGAGAACCACACAGCTTGGGACACGGGCGTGTCCCAGGGCATGTCTGGCACACGGCCTGTGACACGGGCGTGTCCAAGGGCTATGTCCTGTTTGGGTTGGTTTGGTCCCGTGTCGGTGGAGGAATACGCCCCTCAACACGGGCGTGTAATGTCTGACACGGGCGTGTCAAGTGTGACACGGGCGTATCACAAACCCGTGTCCTGTTCGGGACATGACGATTTCAGTGTCGGTTGGGGCATACGGCCTTGGACACAGGCGTGTCACAAGCCGTGTTCGGCCCAGTAAATTGACTTTAAGTGCGAATCGTGACCGTCCGTTTCCCCATTTTGGGATCCAACGGTTCAGGCTTTTCCCTGCTGGTTTAAGTCCGGGAAATGAGGGTTTTATTCCTCATTTTACTTGGGCTATTCTCTTTCTAAAAGAGTTTGAGAGAGGGGAGAGCAAGGAAGGAGGAGGAGAAATCCGGCCACCGGCGGAGCTTCGGAGCACCGAATCGCAAACCGAGTCCAGATCTGTGAAGGCGAGGCCGTTATGGTGCTTTCCATCCGACTAGATATTCATGGCGCCAAAGAGAACCACAAGGGTAATGATTCTCTACTTGGACATGTGAAGTCATCTTTCCTTTTTGCATAGGAAGCCCGCTCTCGCGAGTATGCGGTGAGTGTGAGGTTTTCCTTTAGGTAGACATAAATAGTCCCCGTTGTATTGCATGTAGAATCCGGAATCGAAGTACGGACATATGCATGGTGTGTGAAGCATACCCGGACAAGTTGGTCTGGATCGGTGATATTTCATTATGCATGAATAGCCGGAGAAGACTCCGTGCTAATGGTTGTTTTCGGGTTTTTCTGCGCGGTAGATTGTAGTAGGGAGCCTTGGGAACTAACTCCAAGGTGCACCCGAAAAACTAGGCAGAAGCATGAATCTGTCATCTTTGGTGGCCTGGGAGCCATCCTTGTACATAACCGGGTTATGTACTTCTATTTGATCGATATTCGAGATTCGGGTAAACTTAACTCGTGTTGATGACTTGAAGTGTTAAGACGATGTGAGCAACAAGTTGAGTGAAACCGTACCCGCTCTATGTGGTTCGATTTTAGAGGCCTACCGATGGCATGGAGGGAGGGTCTTAAGCTACGGTTGAGAAAGACTTTTAGCTCATGAGATTGCCATCCAAGGGGCGCTGGTGGACCGAGTTCACCGTGTAAGTGCCCTGAGAGCACTGAGTGTGCGGCCGTGTGTGCCTATGCCTGTGATGAAGTGTGCTTAAATTGTACTTTCGCTATCCTGTTTGTTTATACTAATGCATTGCTGGGAAGGTGCACCGCCACCCCAAGAAAAGGGGTGGGGTCGTTATAATTTGGCCAGCTTTAGCTGACAGTTGCTTTTGTTTGCCACCGTGCGGTGGAATGTTGCTTGCAGGTGCTGCGGAGCCGAGTGACAAATAGCGGGCTAAAGCCCTTGTTGCAGTACTGACCCTCGAAGGACGAAGTGTATTATTTACTGTATTCTCATGTGTGACCGGCCTGCGTGCCGTTGTATGGAAGACACACTTTATTTAAGTAAACTTTTGTAAGTCCATAAAGCCAAGTACTTTGTGTGTTTTGTGCGCTCATTCATTTTTGGTTTATTAGTGGACATTCATGTTGTGGTTGGGTTCTTTTATTTCCAACTCTTAAAATGCTTCCGCTAGATGCTCTGTGTAGGACGATTGCGACGGAAGAATGGTTTCATTCTGTAAGCCTTCGGTCTGTCTGTGGTATATGGCGTCGGGCCCTGGCCGGACCTATTGTTATATGTTATGTGACGGATAGGGGTGTTACACAAGGTCCCAAAGACTCTATTGCAGATACTTTTGAAAGTTTCTTCAAGATTGTCAATGGCTTAAGAGTCTATGGCCGGGTCTTCACCAATGGAGAACTGAATGATAAATTCCGGAGATCCCTAACTGAGGAATGGGATAACAAAGTCTGTGATATCCGGGAGTTTGGTAAGCTGGCAGAGACTGACCCTCAAAATCTCTTTGGAAAGTTTATGTCATATGAGCTACAAATCAACTCAAGAAAAGCTAAAGAAGAGAAGAATCGGTCTTCATCCAAGGATAAGTCTGTCGCTCTAAAGGCAGAAATCTCAAGGAAGTCAAAAGCTACATCTCCTGCCCCCGCACAGGAAGAGAGTGAATAAGAAACTTCAGAGCCAAGTACCTCAGGCTCAGAATTATCTGAAGGAGAGTTTTCTCTTCTTTCAAGGCAGTTCAAGCAGTTCTTGAATAAGAAGAAACAATGTAGAGGCAAAGATGCCTCGGCGAGAAGATCACGTCATGATGGTGTTCGTCACAAGAAAGGCTCAAGTAGCCAAGACAGGTATCATTCTAAACCGAACAAACATATTTCTTCTGGCATTGTTTGTTATTGTTGCAATAAGCCAGGACACGTCATAGCTAATTGCCCTCACAAAAATAAGGAGGGTAAAATAAGAGAGGAGAAGAAGTCTTCCTATAATAAGAAGAAGACATAAAGAAGCATGGTAGCCAAGAAGGCCAGGACCCTCAGCGACACAGACTCATCTAAGTCTAGTGATGAGGAGGAAGCCTACTTTGA
The DNA here is from genome assembly GCA_039513925.1 of Platanthera zijinensis. Taxonomy (NCBI): domain Eukaryota; kingdom Viridiplantae; phylum Streptophyta; class Magnoliopsida; order Asparagales; family Orchidaceae; genus Platanthera; species Platanthera zijinensis. Next base: position 121,371,439 of record CM077091.1, read on the forward strand.
GCTCATGGGACATACAGATGAAGAATAAGAACACCAGTTTACTGGGAAGTTAAACTCTCATACCCCTCTCTCAGAATCAGATGTTTCTGACCAGATCATGAGGACTGTTTGTCTAATGATGAATCTGAACTTATGATGCAATACAAAGAGTTGATTAAGGCATACGACAAATATCGTAGAGTCACAAGAACTAAAGCTAAGGAGATTAAATCTCTTAAGGCTGAGGAGAGCACTATGAGGGAGGAAGTCGCAAAGATGGACTCACTCAGAGAGGAAGCCCATATCGCAATCGAAGTATACCAAAAGGCTCTCGAGCACCTGAACCTGAAGGAGAAAATCATTCAAGAGTTGGAAAAACAACTGGCTACTGAAAAGAAACTTGTTGAAAGTTTCTGCAAGCCCAAGAAAATTCTTCCACTTGTGGTTGAATTTTCTGCTCAAGGTAAAGGAGCTGGCTTAGACCATGTGGCCTCTCCTAGTAAATCTTCTAGGAGAAATAAAGCCCAGAGAAGAGATAAGGCTGTCAAGAAGGCTCTAGCCAAGGAGGAGGGGAAAGCTCCTCAAGAACAAACTCCGTTTAAAAGGGTTATCTTTCCAACGAACGAGTTTGATCTTGACTCGTCCTACAATGACTTTGCTAGACCTACTCATATAGAGCCCAAGTGTCGGTACTAAGGATGGACCCATCCCCGGAACTTTGGTGAGAGTGTCTTCAAGGCACCTTATGAGGAGATCACTCTTCAGAGCTACAGACCTTATAATCATGATCACAACATCAAGAAAGCTCCAAAAGCCAAACCCGTTGTGGAAAAGCCTATTATGGAGAAGAAGTCATGTGAGTGCCATCACCACGAAGCTTCTACCTCCAAGTCTGCTACCCCTGCTAGACCACACTTTCAAAAGGTCAAGCGGGAGAACTTGAGGCAAAGATACAACAGGTTTGACTGTTGGTGATGTGGCAAGGTTGATTACTTTGCTATATATTGCTGGTTTAACCTCAGGTATTATGTAACTCCTCAAGTAAATAATGTGAGAAAGACCACTCACAATGTTAAGACTCGTAGGGGGGGTATGCTAACTAGAGACCAAGGGCCCAACCAAGTTTGGGTTCCTAAGGCAACTTGATTCTACTTTTGCAGGAATTTCCAAAGGCCACCAAAAATCCTATTTGGTATTTAGACAGTGGATGTTCTCGGCATATTACTGGAACTAGAAGCCTACTCCAGAATTATTCTCCAGTCATGAACCGGTCAAAGGTCATCTTTGGAGGTTCTAACAGGGGGATTACCAAAGGCTACGGTATGATTACTAATGGTAGTGTATCCTTCTCGGATGTGGCTTATGTTGAAGGATTAGAACACAATCTTATAAGCATAAGTCAGCTCTGTGATAAAGGATACATAGTAGAATTTTGTGTAGACAAGTGTTTGATAAAATCGGTTGATAATTTAGAAACGATTTTATCAGGCACTCGTAGTAGGAATATATTTTGTTTAAATTTTATTTGCATAGACTCCTCTACGGCAGTGTACTTTTGGCAAAAGATAGTGCGTCTCTTGGTGACCAATGGCACAAGAGATTAGCACATATAAAGTACAAAACTATTAAGAAATTATTTTCTCTTAATTTAGTGTGTGATGCGCCCAACGTTAAGTGCATTAAATATAGACCTTGTCACACATATGTAAAAGGCAAGCAAACAATGGCTACCTTTAAAAGCATTATTGGCAAAGATTCTAATAGGTGTTTACACCTACTTCATATGGACTTGTTCGGTCCACTGCAAATTAGAAGTTTGGGAGGTAAGGATTATATATTGGTTATTGTTGATGATTACTCTCGCTTTGCGTGGGTGTTCTTTCTAAAACACAAGTCAGATACTTTTGATATCTTTACTAATTTTGTCATGCAAGTTCAGAATGAATATAGTTGCTCCGTTGTTAAAATCAGAAGTGACAATGGAACAGAGTTCAAGTCTAGGGCCATGATAGAATTATGTATAAGTTTTGGTATCTTTCATGAGTTTTCCTCTCCTCATACCCCTCAACAGAACGGAGTTGCTGAGAGAAGGAATAAAACACTCATAGAGGCTTGTAGAACCATGTTGAGTGATGCCTCACTACCGGAATATTTTTGAGCTGAAGCCGTCAACACTGCATATCACGTGCAAAATCGAGCACTCATAAATAAGAACCATAATAAGACACCTTATAAATTACTAAAGGGCAGGAAACCGATTATTTCATATTATAAAATCTTTAGCAGTAAATGCTCCGTACTTAACAACGGGAAGTATCACACGACTAAATTTAGCGAAAATAGTTTTGAAGGTATTTTCATAGGATATGGTAGCCATAGAAAGGCATAAAGGATTTTTAATAAGAAAACCCTGGTTATAGAAGAATCTATCAATGTTGTATTTGACGAGACGAGCTTGCTGCAAGGCAATTCTTCTAGTGTGTTTATTGAAGATGTAGGTTCATGACTAAAGGAATTGAGCTTGGATGAGCCAGTTAAAGAAAAAGATCAAGAGTTCATCATGATCACCACTCCAACCCCAATTGGAAAGGATGATCACCATGATGAAGATGTCATCCAAGTTGATGAAGTCACTCCAGTGATAGAGGAAGCTTCAAATGCAAGAACCCTAGAGCTCAGACACTTGAAGGATCACCCAATTGATCAAATCATCGGAGATCCCCGGGATGGTGTCAGAACTCGTAGACATACAACTAATGAAAATCTTTATTTAAGTTTTCTCTCGCAGGTTGAACCAAAGAAGATTGAGGAAGCAAACTCAGACGCATCTTGGATAATGGCAATGGAAGAAGAACTGAATCAATTCAAGCGTTACCAAGTCTGGAAGCTTGTTCCAAGACCCAAAGATAAGAACTTTATCAGAACAAAGTGGGTCTACAGGAACAAGATGGACGAAAAAGGAACAATCATAAAGAACAAGGTCAGACTCGTCGCCAAGGGATACCTACAAGAAGAAGGAATCGACTTTGATCAGACATATGCTCCAGTGAAAAGGTTGGAGGCAATCAGGTTGTTCCTAGCATATGTTGCACTTAAGGGCTTCATTGTCTATCAGATGGACGTAAAGTTGGCCTTCCTTAATGGTGACATGAATGAAGAAGTGTATGTGGAACAACCTCCAAGTTTCGTTGATTCTAACTATCCTAATCATGTTTATCTTTTATTTAAAGCTTTATATGGTTTGAAACAAGCTTCTCGAACTTGGTATAAGACGTTGTCTAGCTTTCTTCTTAAGAACAAGTTCATAAGAGGAAAGATAGATAACACATTATTTTTTTGGGAAATAAAAGGCAAGATTTTGTTAGTGCAAATCTATGTCGATGATATCATATTTGGCTCTACTGACGACAACCTCTGCAAGAAGTTTTCAAAACTTATACAAGGGAAGTTTGAAATGAGCAGTATGGGAGAGCTGAAGTATTTCTTAGGACATTAGGTGAAACAATCTAAAGATGGAATTTTCATCTCTCAGACGTAATTCACCAAGGAGTTAATTAAGAAATTCGGAATGGAGAACGCAACCTCTATGAGGACTCCAATGGGTTCAGCTATGTCTCTGGGCAATAATAAAAAAAGGAAACCTTTTAATGAAACCAAGTATAGAAGCATAATTGGATCCTTGATCTATTTTATTGCTAGTAGACCGGACATAATGTTTTCAACATGTGTGTGTGCTAGATTTCAAGAGAACTCTAAGGAATCTCACTACGCCGCTGCAAAGCAGATTTTGAGATATCTTAATGGTACACTAAATCTTGGCTTATGGTACCCAAGAAGTAATTATAGCGAACTAATTGGTTTTTCAGATGCAGATTTTGTAGGAAGAAAAAATTACAGGAAAAGCACTTCCGGGACTTGTCAATTCCTTGGAAGAAGGCTTATCTCCTGGAGCAGTAAGAAGCAGAATTGTGTCGCAATCTCAACAGCCGAGTCAGAGTATATCTCTGCAGGCAGTTGTTGTGCACAACTGCTATGGATAAAGAACCAATTTGAAGACTACAACATGAAGTTCAAGAACATTCTAATGTTTTGCGACTCCTTCAGTGCAATTGTAATCGCCAACAACCCAGTCTCTCACAGCATGACAGAGCACATAAAGCTGAGGTATCACTTTATCAGGAAGCATGTGGAGCATGGGGACATCAACCTCCAGTATGTTCCAACTAACAAGCAGGTTGTAGACATTTTCACAAAGCCGCTGGATGAGGGCAAGTTCTTGTTCTTCAAAACAGAACTTGGCATGCTCAACAAAGAAGAATGAAGAAGAGGGTCTCACAACAAAGTTAAAGGATCGGGCTATACTTCAAAAATTCAGAAAACTCTTCATTGGACTTCATTTCTCGAGTACTACGCTTACTACTCAAGAACTAGATAGGACTACTCAAGAACTAGATAGGACTACTCGAGAAACAAGATTGACTTCCGAGACATACTTCTCGAGTAATAGTATGCTTCTTGAGAACTTCAAAACTACTTTTCGAGACATTACTTCACTACTCGAGAACAACCTTATCTTCTCTCGAGAAATGGCCTTCCAGTCGAGAAGTTTGATGCCATTTTTCTTCCTGAAGTTCAAATTTCTAATATTCGCGCCCAGACTCTAATACAGCCATATTTTTAGGTATGTTATTTGTATTATTTTCTTAATCATAATAAATTAAGACCTATATAAATAGATTAAGTCCGGAAATTCCAAAGTACCCGAAATATCAAACCCTCTCTCGAGAAAATGAAAGACTCTTTGTTTTCTCTATCGCCGTTGTCGTCTTGTCACCGCTTCAACGCTTTCTCCTAGAAAGAAGTTTTTAGTTCATCCCTCTCAGTCAATGGCCCCTCCGTCAAAGATTGGAATCGACAATGAACTTGTGTCTACTGGGATTGGCGAACTATCCGACGATTTCCACAACCTTCTACTGCTCTTAGAAGCCGCTGGACTTTCATTCATTTTGGAGCACCCGTACATGGTTTTACTTCCAGATATTGAGGAATTCTTCCAAAATGCCAAGTTGAAGAGAAATGGGAGGATTCTCAAGACCAAAGTTCGTGGAATCAAGGTTAAGTTAAATACTCCAATTGTCTCCAAGCTACTTCGGCTGCCAGCCATTGATGAAGAAGATGACCTTACTGAGGAAGATTACGATCGGGCATGTAGATTTTGTGGTATTTCTGTTGGTGTGAGCACCATTCGTCGACCTGATCTTAATTCAGAAAACAAGATGCTAGTGGATATACTTGGAAAAGTTCTTCTGTGCAAAATAAGTTCAATCAGTTTCATCACTTCTGATTTCTTTGACATGATGACAACTGTTATTTGTAGGAAGAAGTTTCAGTTTGGGATGTTGATTTTTGACAAAATCAAGGAGAGCATAAAAGCACCAAATTATGGGAGAATCATTTCTCTTCTTCTTCATGAATTCAAGCCAGAGGTTTTTGATCTATCCAAATGTACTACTCTACATCACATGAAGAAAGTCTCCATCTCCTCAATTCAAAGATGGGAACTCAAGCTTAAGAACCCTGCTCAAGCTGCAAAATCCCATGATCACAATGAGGATGAGGATAGTACCACATCTTCCCCTCTACATCAAGTAGCTGGCACATCTGGTGCAGTTGTTGAGGGGGATCCTGCTCCTTCAATCCCAGAGGCAAGCCATTCTACCCCTCCTCCAGATGTTGCTCCACCTGCTGCTACTCTTGCTGAAGATCTTCTTACATATGCACAAGTAGAGTTACAAGTCTTATTTATAGAGGAATATATCAATAGAATGATAGAGGAACTCACTTCCAAAGAGCCTCTTTCCCCTCAACATGCAGAGAAACCATCTCCTCCAGAACCATCTCCTTCAGACCATCATTCTGAACCAGAATCACCTCACTCTCAGTCTCCTACTGCAAATATACATGAAGAAGAAACAGTTTTGATTTCTGATGAAAAAGAAGCTACTCCTGAACCAGTTGAGGCTCCTCTCAAGAGCCTGGACTTCTCCCTTCCCACCATTCTTGGTGAGGAAGGAGATATCTTGATTTATACCACCAGAGCACAGAGCTCAATTGTCATTGAAGAAATAATTCCATGGTCTGCTCCTCCTCCTCCACTCCCTCAAGTTGAAACACGTCATGATAACACCCTTCTGGGTAAGATAGAGCTAATGCTAGCATAATAAAGAAGCTACTTTGATGAATCTCTTAAAGTTATAACAGAGAAAGTAACTGCTCTTGAGAAAGAAATGAGCAGAGGATTTGTTGAGATTCAGCACATCACTGATGAACTTAAACACCTGTTTCAAATGGGTGGGAAAGCTTTAGACCACACCATTACCAGCATTGGTCAGGTGATGGATCAATCAGTAACTTTGGCAAATAATCAAATACAACTGGAAAAGAAAGCTCAAGAGCATACCTTCAAAATATGTGAAGAAGTTGGAACATTCAAAGAAGATGCAATAGCCACCCTATCCATAGAAGTTAGAAAGGGGGAGAAGCTAATGAAAGAATACTTAGAAAAATCTGATGAAAACATGAAAACCCTTTGGGAAGGAAAGCTGACTGAGTTACATGCTGATGTCCAGAATCAAATTGATGGTGTTAAATTTCATACTTATGACACAACAATATGGATGCACAACCAGATATTCCCTGATTTCCAAGCTAATCCTAATATCATTCCATATCATCTTAATCCTAATGATCAGCACCCTCCTGTCCAGCAGCCAACATTCTCTCCAAGACCTGAAGGTTCTGATGCACCACCTCCTGATACTTATGCTCAAGTTTGGGAATCTGAACAGACAGATGTGCCTCCTCAAGTACCTCCTGAAGTACAAATTCCTAAAAGAAGAAAGTATGGTGATGGTGTCTCTGCCAGCAGGACCACTCCAAATCCAGAAGTAGAAAGAAGAAGAACCCAAGAATTTACTGAAATATGGAGCCCAACTTCCAAATCTCTAATTCTTGATACTCTCAAACTTGTCATGGACTATAATGAAAGCAGAAATGATCATTACAGCTCTCATGAATGGGAACTGTATGAGAAATCTTTAACTAAGAGAAGAATATATGACAGAGAGTATGGAAGAAATAATCCTAAGACTCCTCCTAAACCTCCCAGGTATTATCCCAAACTTTTCTGCTACTAGAAGAGACAAGAAAAGAAGGAGAGACAACAATAGCAACAACAACAAAGCTTGTAGAACTTGAAGATGATCAATAGATTGCTTTATGAGATTTTGTTGAATTGGATTTCTAGGACAAATCTATAAATATAAACCTTTAATTTTGATGATCTGATTTTTTTTTCTTTAGCATAGCTTTTATCATTATTATCACTGTGTTTACTAGTTAATTTATTTGTTTATCTTGATATAATTCACCTTAGTGTAGAGGTTTCTGACTTCTACAAATAGGGGGAGATTGTTGGGTATTTTATCCACAATAAACTAGATTTGTATGAAGTCACCCTTGAACTAAGATGAATTAAGTTGTATTTGATGCCCTATTTGAGTTATGTGTTTGCAGGATATAATTGTCAAGTGTAGACCAATGTCAGTCTATAATGAGTCACTAAACACACGACCATACATTGTAATCCCTCATTGTGTGATCCATGGTATTGACTCATGTGTAGCCTCTCTATTGGGACACACTTCATTTTCAAAGCACTAAAGTTATAGGAGAAAGACTAGTTGTTGAATTCCTTGAAGAAAGAAAATTTTCAAAAAGCCAGAATTTTTCTAAGTGTTATACTCGAGAATGACCTATAAGTACTCGAGTACAATTATAGCAATTTCTCGAGTTAGCTTAGTCTAGTTTTCGAGAAACAGAGGTAGTTCTCGAGAAGGCTTAATTTAGTTCTCGAGAAGCTATGCAGTGCTCGAGTAAGACTTGCTTCGTTCTCGAGTTAACTGAAAAATCTAGCTCAGAATTTTTCTAAGTCTAGTACTCGAGAAGCTAAGGCCATTACTCGAGAAGGTCAAGACGTTGTCTTGAGAAACAGAAGTTATTACTCGAGTAGTCTATAATCCACTCGAGAACTGAAGATCATTTCTTGAAATTTTTCGTTAAGTCCGACGGAAATGATTTCAAACTAATCTCATTTATTATTGGTCCACGTGTACAGTCATTTATGATTATGACCGTTAGGCTTGTCTTATAAAAGGTCTTATCAAATTCGACTAATCCTAACACACGGAAATAAGTTTTCTGAATCGTTCTCTCATTCTAAATCGGAAAAGCCGCCGCTCCTCATCGTCATTCTCGTCGCTACTGTTCTTCGATTCAAGTGATTCAGAACAAGAAGTGATCAACAGATCAAGGCATTCAATCTCTACAGATCTCTCTCTAGATCGTGTTGATCTTAAGCTTTTCAGATTCAGAGATTTAGCCGCAGTCTTCTTCGATTATTTCTGACAGAGCTTCAAGATCAAGAAGGAAGATAGGTGGAAGAATCAGATCGGAATAATTTTTGTTTGTATAATTTTTCTGTATACAATCTTTATTCTTATAGGAAATTGTTCCCCGAGTTGTACGAGTTTGTTCTCTGAGAAATTTTTGTATGAGCGTTTTGACTCTGAGTTGTAGGGGCGTTGCTCCGAGTTGTAGGATTAATTTTCAATCTGAGAAAATAGTGAAGTAGTCGAGTCTAGCGTGTTGCTAGATCGGTGAGGTGGAGAGTGGAAGTACCCAAGGTTGGGGAACCACTATAAATCTTATGTTCTCTGTGATTTGTTTGTTTATTTTCTGCGCACCGTTCGTACAAATTTTATTACGCAAAAAGACGCAGACCTCATCTATTCACCCCCCTCTAGGTGATTTAGGTAGACAACTAAAAACATCATCTCTATTTGAACATAAAAGTGGATGAAGTTCCTTAGGTGGGAGTTAACGAATGACAATTTAATTCGCATGTTCATGATCGCCACCACCCTGCCAAACAGAGCCTTATTTTGCAGGATCATCACCATGTGTAAAAATAACATTACTATATATCTAAGAGTATCCCAGACTATCAGTCCATCAATTTTAGACCCCCAGCCATTGCTCTCTGATTTGTATAAATTTTATAAGTAACATTTACCAGAAACATCCTAATATCCAATAAAATGTAAAATAAAATTATAGATTCCACTGTTATATGGATTAAAAAGAGAAATTAACTGTCCAAAAAATGGGTAATAGGAATGAGATAATTTTAATTTCTGAAGGACATGTCAACTAGTTTCAAAGTGTAAAAGCCCAGTTATTTGGGCCCATGAAATCTGCACTATAAAAGCCCAATATTAGAATTAAGAAATATCTAGAACTTGATGTATCCGGAATATTCTAGCTAAAGCTTGAATTATCTAGTAGAATACTGTATCCAGAATGTTCCAGTAAAATGTATGATGTATCTAGAATATTCCTTGTCTAGAATATTCTACTATACATCTATAAAAACCTTGTAATACCCCCATTTTGAAGTCAAGTAAAATCTTCTCATTCATGGTTGATACCTCCTTGTCCAAATTAACACCCGCATACTTTAACACCTTAGCCTTATTTCTCTAACAGTGGTATCAGAGTCGATAGTTAGAGAATCATCATCTAATTTAGTTTCGTGGAACCACATTCTCAAATTCATGGCTTCATCATCTACCACTATGCCCATTTTCTCACATCCATCCATCCCCATGTTCAATAGCGACTTTTATGAGCAATGGAGTGATAAAATGGAAACTCTCCTAATCTCACAAGACTTGTGGGATATAGTAAATGATGGCGTTCTCTCCACCGGCAAAGCAATTGATGGTGCAGCCCCAAAACCCAAGAAAGAAGACAAGATGAAGGATGCTCTTGCCTTGAATCTACTACAACAAGGAGTCTCAACAACCATCTACCCAAGGATCATGGGGTCAAAATCCTCAAAGGAAGCATGGGAGCGGCTCAAGAATGAGTACAAAGGAAATAAAAAGGTAATCAAAATCAAACTCCAAACACTACGGCGTCAATTCGATGACATAAAAATGCAAGATGGGGAGAAGTCACAAGAATACTTTGCTAAGTTAACTAGCTTAGCAAATCAAATAAAGACTCTTGGAGGAAATCTAGAAGAAACTCAAATCGTGGAGAAAGTGCTAAGGTCTATGCCCAAGACCTATAATCACATAGTCTCTGCCATCATGGAAGCCCACGACATTGAAGAGATGACTGTCACAGAGTTGATGGGATCACTTCAATCCCATGAAAGCCTCCTACTCCATGACAGCACTTCCATTGAAAAAGTGTTTCAAAGTAAAATGATGCTCAAAGAGAAGAAAGGAAAGAGGCCTCCTTTCAACAAAAATTTTAAAAACCAGAGACAGGAAAAACCAGAAGAAAAGGGGTATTTCAAGAAAAGAGACACAACTCAAGCTTCGGGCCCCTCCTGCTCCATCTGCAAGAAGCAAAACCACCTCACCAAAGATTGCTATTTCAGATGCAAGACCTGTAAAAACCAAAATCACTCCGAGAGCAAATGCTGGTTCAAGACCAAACAAGAAGCCAAGTTCTCAGAAACAGGAAATGAACAATTCCTCTTCACATGTAAAGGGCCGGAGAACAAAGACTCTTCTCAGCCATGGTTCATCGATAGCGGATGTTCAAGCCACATGGTGAACAATCGAGATTATTTCCTCTCACTTGATGAAACCTGCAAGTCAGAATTCATGATAGGAGATGGAAAGAAGTTAAGAATAGAAGGAAAGGGGACAGCAGCGGTCATCACAACAGATGGAGCTCAGAAATTGATTGAAGAGGTACACTTTGTTCCCTCCCTCTCACAAAACCTTTTAAGTGTTGGGCAGTTAATGAGAAGAGGACACTCAGTAGTGTTCAATGATAACACCTGTTCAATCTACCAAGCTGGAACCAATTCTCTAATTGGGACAGCAAAATTAAACTCCAGCAACATCTTCTCACTAGAGCTGCAGCCCTACAAATCCACTATGCTGTCCTGCACTCAAGACACCAAATCAGTCCAACTATGGCACCATAGATTAGGACACCTGAACATGTCCTCTCTCCACCACATGCATCAACATCAGCTTGTAGAAGGTCTACCAAGCCTATCCAAAACAGAGTTAAAATGTGATACCTGTGCCCGGAGCAAGTCTCACAGACTTCCCTTTCCTCAAACTGCACAAAGAAGAGCTACACAACCTCTGGAGAAACTTTACATAGATCTCTGGGGACCCACTCGAGTGCCATCTCTAGGAGGCAAAAGATACTACATGTTAATTGTTGATGATTTCAGCCGTTACATGTGGATCATGCACCTAGAACAAAAATCGGAGAGCTTCCAGCACTTCCTCACCTTCAAAACTCAAGTGGAAAATCAATTAGAAAGGCACATTAAGATAATAAGAAGTGATAGAGGTGGAGAGTTCCTTTCCAACGAATTCAACACATTCTGCAAAGCAGCAGGAATCCATAGGGAGCTCACAGCACCAGCCTCACCACAACAAAATGGTGTTGTGGAGAGGAGGAATCGAACCATTGCCGAAATGATGAGAGCAATGCTAGTTCAGAAAGCTCTCCCAAAGCCATTTTGGGGAGAAGCCACCACAACTGCTGTGTACATCCTCAACAGAACACCCACCAAAGCACTCATCAAATCAACCCCATATGAAGCGATGTACAACCAGAAGCCGACAATATCTCATATGAGAGTATTTGGATGCTTAGCATATGCCCACAAAAATACAGAAAGACAAGACAAGATAGAAGAAACTAGTATCAAATGCATTTTTCTGGGCTACAGTGATCAAACCAAGGGGTATAGATTACTTGAACCCAGAAATAACAAACTTATTATATCACGAGATGTGATTTTTCATGAAGAAGAAGCATGGCAATGGGGTTCAGAACATGAGTTACCTCAAGCTCCTGTGCCACCGGTTGAGCCGAGCCCTTCTCCAACTGGGAGAACACCTTCAAGCACCATCCAGGATAACACAGGAGGAGGAGAAACTGAACTATCAGATTCAGACCATGAGTCATCATCACCACAAAAATTTCGATCATTACAGGACATATACCTGAATGATGAATTTGCTCTTCTAGCTTCAGCCATTCCAGCATCATTTGAAGAAGCCACAAAAATCAAAGAATGGAGAGAAGCTATGACAGAAGAGATAAGAGCAATAACAAATAACAAAACTTGGATCCTTGTCAACCGACCCCATAATCGAGCCATTATTGGACTCAAGTGGATCTTTAAGCTAAAGGAAGATGAAGCGGGCAGAATTGTAAAACACAAAGCATGGCTAGTTGCAAAGGGGTACACACAAAGGCCCGGGCAAGACTATGACAAAACGTTTGCTCCAGTCGCAAGACTGACTACAATTCGCCTAATTCTTGCTACAGCAGCTCAATACAACTGGCCCATATATCAACTAGACGTAAAATCGGCGTTCCTGAATGGGGAAATCATGGAAGAAGTGTATGTAACACAGCCACAAGGATATGAAGTAGAGGGAGAAGAAGAAAAAGTCTACCGCCTACATAAAGCCCTTTACGGCCTGAAACAGACCCCAAGGGCATGGCATCAGAATATCGATGCATTCTTCCAGCAAGAAGGATTCACCAGAAGTCCAGTTGAAGCAACCCTCTACATCAAAAACTCAGAAGAAGGGAAGATCATCATTAGACTATACGTTGATGATCTAATCCTAACAGGATCAAGCAAGGCACAGATAGAAGAGTTCAAAAAGAAATTAAAGATGAAGTACGAAATGACTGATCTTGGACCCCTGAAGTTCTTTCTGGGGCTCCAGATCAAACAGTTCAACGACAACATCTTCATCTCCCAGGAACACTACACAAAACTGCTACTGAAGAAGTTTGACATGGAAAATTGCAATCCCACACTAACACCCATGTCCACTACCGAGAAATTGACTGCCAGAACAGAAGAAGAAGAGAAAGCAGATCAAGAGAAGTACAGAAGTCTCATTGGAAGCTTGATCTATCTCACAAACTCAAGACCAGACATTGAGAATGCAGTCAACATTCTGGCACGATTCGTCAGCAATCCCTCGAGTCATCATCTCGCTGCGGCCAGACGCATCCTCCGCTACCTACAAGGCACAAAAGAGTATGGAATACTCTATCAAAAGAGCCCAGATTTCACTCTTCGTGGCTTCACCGACTCAGATTGGGCGGGGGACATCAACGACCGTAAAAGCACCGGAGGATACATCTTCTTCGCAGGATCAGGCCCTATTTCATGGAGCTCGCGCAAACAACGAACTGTTGCACTATCTACCACCGAAGCAGAGTACATGGCTCTCAACAGTGCTGCGTGTGAAGCAATCTGGCTCCTGCAACTGAAGAATGAGATAGAAGGTAAAAACAAAAGAGAAAGAGAAGGGGTAATGATCTACTGTGACAACAACTCCGCCATCGCCCTTTCAAAGAACCCAGTATACCATAGCCGAAGTAAACACATAGACATAAAACACCACTTCATCAGAGAACTCTTGGAGAAGAAGACGATCGAAGTGGAGTTCTGCCCGACGAAGCGGCAGCTCGCCGACCTAATGACGAAGCCATTGCCGCGTGAGAAATTTATCGAGCTGCGGGCGAAGATAAAGATGCTGCATAGTACAGATTTAGAAGGGGTGTAAAAGCCCAGTTATTTGGGCCCATGAAATCTGCACTATAAAAGCCCAATATTAGAATTAAGAAATATCTAGAACTTGATGTATCCGGAATATTCTAGCTAAAGCTTGAATTATCTAGTAGAATACTGTATCCAGAATGTTCCAGTAAAATGTATGATGTATCTAGAATATTCCTTGTCTAGAATATTCTACTATACATCTATAAAAACCTTGTAATACCCCCATTTTGAAGTCAAGTAAAATCTTCTCATTCATGGTTGATACCTCCTTGTCCAAATTAACACCCGCATACTTTAACACCTTAGCCTTATTTCTCTAACACAAAGTTCTATTCAGTAATTAATGAATATGTGGAAAAATGTGCAAAAATATTAAGATGTATGTGTTAAGATGAAGAAGAAGTGGATTGTAAGTGCAGAATGGTAGAAGTATCCGATTGAAAGTGCAGAGTCATTCAATGAAGAGTCGATCTGTGAAGGGTTAAAGGATCGGTGAGAAGGTGGCTGGGGGAGGCAATATTCCTTCGAAAAAAGTGCCAATTCGGAGGGGTTACGTGAATGGAGGAAGCTTACCGAGGAGTCCATCGAATGTAGGATCAGAGAAGAGGTGGATGCTTTGGTGTTGATGCCCAACGTCAGCGATGCAAATGTTTTGCGCGCCGAAATGCCATGTCGTGGAGTAGCGGAAGAGAAAATGGAGTGTGCGCCTCCTTCGTAGCCCTAATTTCGCAAGAGAGGAGGAGGGCGAAAGTGAAATGCGTTCCCTTAGGCGTGAATGAAGGATTTTGAACTCTTCCGATACAAAGAACATCAGAGGGGCGCTTTTTTGGGAATTTGATGGTACAACTTAAAATTATTTGACGTATTTTAGAAAATTTTCTTTAGTGATAAATTTTATATGTTATCACTAAAGATATTTATTTAATGAGTAAAAGTTTTTTTTCATCACTGAAGATAGTTTTTTAGCGACGAACTATATTTCGTCACTAAAGAGGTGTTTTTAGTGATGAAATATTTTTAGTCACAACATTTTCATCACTAAATGTCAGTTTTCTTGTAGTGAATAGATGGATAATATATTCTGAGATTCTTGTCCATTTGATCAGTAGCCCAGCATCAGATGATACTTGGATCTCCCATGATGAGCTTGAGCGACAGTCCCTTAGGCTACGTTGAGAGTATAGCAATTTTCACATACCATAGATGAGTGCTTTCAAGCTAGGGAAGTTGAGGGAAATCGGCATCCCACACACATTTATTCAAGTAAGAAACAGTGATTTGCTACCAGTTTGGACAATCTGAGTCCATAGATGCATCATAATGGTCATTTTGAGTTTGTTTCATGCGTTTATTTAATAGTTTTGAATCATATTTGGAAAATGATAGTTCCAGATGCTATTATTCATTTGATTCATGTGTCTTAGTTGTTTCCCTGATATATTTACATGCAGATTGCCTTATAGGGTGTTCAAGGTTTTGCTTCAATATTTTTTAAACTACCGGTCTTCCTCCTGGTGTGATTCTGAGAGGTCTCATTATTGTGAATCCTAGCATTTCTATTCTTCATGTGTTCCAAATATGATACTTCCACCTTCAGCCACGGTTAGCCGCTCTCATCTTCCTCGATACTTCCTCTCCTACATTTATTATTTTGTGTATCCCTTCATCCGCATCCCACATCCACTATCTCCACCAAAAAATCTATTCACACATCCCCCTCATCTTCAACATGTGAGACTTTCCCTCACCCTGATAACCATTCCATTCCCATATAGAACCTGGCTAACTAATCAATGTTAGAGCTTTAAGTTCAACTGCTAGTTTCACCTCCCAACCGCCTACCCACACCTCTATACGACCACCGATTGCTCATATCTTTGTTGGAGCTTTGTTTGACATATTGACCGGGCCCAACATGCATGGGGAGTTACATATTTTTATATGGTTTTAATTGCAAGGGGGAATAAATGTATTTAATGTGAGGAGTTGAGAGGGTGGTAGTTGATGGTTGTTTAATGGCTTGCCACTTGGCGTTTTCTTATTCGTTGTAATTGCCTATATAATGGCTTGTAGGTTCATTTGTAAAGTTTGATGAATAGAGAGAAAATCATCCCATCTTCTTGTTTTTCGATTTTGAGAGAGGAGCGCTGCAGCGCACAGTGAGTGTAAGTGTGGTTGTGTTTTCTGCTGGTGGAGATCTTGCCGAGCGGGTAGGAGCTAGTCGCCTGGCGAGTAGGACATCTCGTCGGCCTGGAGTTCTCGCCGCTTGTGGTTCTCGCCGGAGCAATTGTCGCGCGAGTAAAGGGACTAGCCGGAGTCGGTCTCGCAGAGGTGTCGTGCTCGCCGGCCTGTTGCTCTCGCCGGGTGAACTCGCGCCGGGTGTACTCGCCTGGAGAGTGCTCGCCGGGAGAGTGCTCGCCGGGTGTAACCGCCGCGAGAAGTTGGTATCGCCAGTAAGAAGGGAGGAACTCGCAGGGAGAGTGCTCGCTGGTGAAGTTCGCGTGGGTAGTCGGTCTCGCCGGGTGTGTTTGGGGTGTGTAGTTTGAAGTTGATTTGTGTATGGAGGGACTCATTCGTGTTTCCAACAATCTTACCATGTACTTCCCTTTTGAATCCTAATGACACCTGCACTGATGATCTCACTGTATAGTTTTCCATGTTCATCCAGATCTCCTACCATCCAATGTGAACTTCCTGAAACTGATTGTCACCATTATTATAGCATATATCCCCTTCACCGAGTGTTTCCATGTTTGTGTAAGTCTGCTAGATCCACCCAAACCTCCATCATAGATGACCTTCATCCCTCTCTACTTTGACCGGTACTCCAAAGTCTGAACCACATATTCCCTACAACACTTGGATTTCCACAGTGATGTATTTTGCCTCTGCCTACATACGTAAGCTGTATTTTGGTCTTCTTGTTTTCTTTTATTATTATGTTGAGTGCATTTAGCTAGATACGATTATTATATGATGTGTTTATATTAAATAGCTTGGATTACAATTTTATTCAGCATTTCTATTGGGAATATTGCCCTCAATATTCTAGGATTTGAAGAAGCATCACTTACAATGATAAGTGCATGTTATATTTGATGAAATATCTATTTTAAATTTATGTAGGAATCATTTATTATCTCTAAAATAGGTTTATAGAAGAGTTAGTGCAAATGGAGTAGTATCGTTCAGATACATGAAGGATTCTCGATGGTATCGTCTTGAACGTGGAGTGCTTCACCATGACATTGTCCCAAAGTAACTGCAGAAGCAACTTCAAGCACTAAAGAGAATGTCGTTGAGATTGGTACATAGTTCTCCATAGTATTGGCGTGATCTTGGAAAGCTTCGAGATGATATCGTGGAGAAGACTCAGAAAGAGGCAGATTTTAGCGCTAAGTGAGATACCATTGAGAAAGAAGAATTTTCTCAACAATATCGTGCAGACATGATTTTTATTACTATTAAGAACACGTAGCGGGATTTCAAATTTGGTGGTGATGCATAAAGACCTGTCAATTCTTTCTATTTCTTCCCATACTTTAACAGGACTTATTCTAATCAAACGACTACTAGAAATGTCAAAGGTATATAAAAAAAAGTTAGGGCAATGGAACAAGAACCTTTGCTCAATTCTACTGAATCGTGAAAAACAAGTAGCGACACAGCTAGTCTTAACTAAGCAAGCTCTCTGTGAAGAATTTCTAAAAGGCAAGGAGGAGTCAAGCTTCACGACTCCAATTAGGTCTTCTTCCTGGAGAAGAAGATCAAGCAAAAAAGCCTCAGATCTACTCAACCTGAATACTTACTCAAATCAGGGGCTACTTCAAAGAGATTGCTTTCACAACAAAGACATCTGAAGACTCAGGAACTTCAAGGTCAAATTAATAGATTTTTTAGTTGTATTCATTTTATATACTTCCATATGTAGGATCTAGTGATAGATTTGAGTTGTCGGGTTGTTGCCCGAGTTATATGGGTTTTGACCCTGAGGTAGGGCTATTGCCTGAGGTAGAGTTGTTGTGTCTGAGGTAGGATCTCTATGTAGATCTGAGGTACGAGACCAGTTGGGTCTCTAACCTATATGAGTTAGAATACTCTGAATTGTAGGGTTTTGAGCCTATGGTAGGATTATAGAGCCTGAGGTAGGGTCTGGGAGTAGACCTGAGAGATTCTGAGGAATTTGAGTTATAAGCTCTTGGAGCCGAGTTCTGGAGAAGTTTGATGAGTCTAGCACATTGCTAGATAGGTGCGGAGGGAGAGTGGATGTACCCATACCCTAGAGAACCACTATAAATTGGTGTGTGTTGTGCTTTGTTTGGTTGTGCTTTAATATTTATATCTACTGAAAGCTAAAAATAAACCAATAAGTTGTTAGACCACCTATTCACCCCCCCCCCTCTAGTTGAGTTATTAGAGGTAGGTTAGTCAAAATTAGACATAACAGACTAACCAAGATCCTACAAGGGTAGTCTATCATATCACCATGTCTACAGCTGATAGCCATGAGGAGCTGAGCTCAATGAACCTCCCCATATGCAGAAATGAGAACTTTGGCATATGGAAGTAAAGAGTAAAGATGTTCATGGAAGCCTTAGACTCTAGGATTTATATCATAGTTAAAGAGGGGTCATTTATCCCCATGAAGGCCTTCACCATATATCCTAATCTACAGGTACCTAAGAAGTATGCTGACATGACTATGAATGAAAT
The DNA here is from genome assembly GCA_039513925.1 of Platanthera zijinensis. Taxonomy (NCBI): domain Eukaryota; kingdom Viridiplantae; phylum Streptophyta; class Magnoliopsida; order Asparagales; family Orchidaceae; genus Platanthera; species Platanthera zijinensis. Next base: position 121,389,827 of record CM077091.1, read on the forward strand.
TATACTGGATACCATGGATAAGAGAGTCCTGAGGTGATCCCGCTGCCAGGCTCTCACCTAGTTGGTAGGTCTGGAAGTCCCTCGGTAGACGTTGTGAAGTATCTTGGAACTAAGTCCTGAGTTAATCCCGCTGTCAGGCTCTCACCTAGCTGGCAGGTCTGGAAGTCCATCGGTAGACATTGTGAACTATCTTGAAACTAATTCCCAAGGTGATCCCGATGTCAGTCTCTCACATAGCTGGCAAGTCTGGAAGGCCCTCGGTGGATGTTTTGAGGTAGCTTGGAACTAAGTCCCAAGGTGATCCCGCTGTCAGACTCTCACCTAGCTGTCAGGTCTGGAAGGCCCTCGGTAGATATTGTGAACTATCTTGAAACTAAGTCTCGAGGTCCGTTGTCAGGCTCTCACATAGCTAGCAGGTCTGGAAGGCCCTCGATGGATGTTGTGAAGTATCTTAGAGCTAAGTCCTGAGGTGCTCCCGTTGTTAGGCTCTCACCTAACTGGCAGGTCTAGAAGGCCCTCGATAGATGTTGTGAACTATCTTAGAACTAAGTCCCAAGGTGATCCTGCTATCAGACTCTCACCTAGCTGGCAGGTCTGGAAGGCCCTCAGTAGACATTGTGAACTATCTTGGAATTAAATCCCGAGGTGATCCCGCTGTCAGACTCTCACCTAGCTGGAAGGTTTGGAAGGCCCTCGGTGGATGTTGTGAAGATCTTAGAGCTAAGTCCTGAGCTGATCAAAAATATAATAGTCAGTGCAATTGATGATTCCACCTTTCAAAATCTGATTCACTACCAGACAACAAAGAAAATATGGAGTACACTTATTTTATACATGGAAGATACTGAGAAAGTCAGGATGACAGGAAATCTCTGCTTAACCAAGAGTATGAAGCCTTCAGGTAGGGCAACAAGGATAGCATAGCTGAGTGTTATGATAAGTTCTTTAAAACAGTGAATGAGTTGAAGACCTATGGAAGGGTCTTCACAAATTATAAGCTAAATGACAAGTTTCATAGGTCTCTAACTAGAGGCTAGGACAAAAAAATATGTACCATCAGAGAGATGTGGAACCTGGCCAACATTCCTCCCCACACTCTTTTTGGGAAGTTACTCTCCTATGAGATGCAGCTGAATGCAAGGAAGGAGGAGGAGGCTACTGGTAGGTCTCACCAGAAGGAGAAGATTATGGCCCTCAAGGCTGTGGGCTCCAGGAAGAACAAGGAGAGAATCTCATCTTCTCCCAGGATAGTGACTGAGTCAGCATCTTTGGAACCTAACACTTCAAATGTTGATATGTCTGATGAGGATTTTGCTGCCTTTTAAGGAAATTTAAGAAGATGATGAAAAGGAGGAGGAAGTGGAAGGGAAAACATTCCTCCTCCTCCTCCAACTACAAAAAGGAGAGCTATAAATCTAAAAAAGCCAAGAAGGACCCCAAAGGGGACAGGTATGGCTCCAAACTCAGTAAACATTTTTCTTCTGATATTATTCGTTACTGCAGCAGCATACCTGAGCATGTTATAGCTGACTGCCGAGCAGAAGCACTATAAGGACAAGAAGTCTAAAAAGACTTTCCTTACTAAGAAGGAGAAAAGCTGGAGTCAAAGTGACTCAGACTCTTCTGAATCAGAAGATGGGGAAGCCTATATTGAGTTGTTTGCTCAAGAAGAAGAAGAGGAAGCACCTGCCGTAAGGATTGGCATCAAGGCTCCATTATCACACTCAGATAGTGACAATGAGGAAGAAGAAGAGAGTTGTGGCTTGATGGCTATGACTGATGAATTTGATCAGGAAGACTCCATTCATGATGAGGTAATAATTCTAAACATGTCCTCTTCTGATTCTGAGTATTAGACTGGCCCAGATTCTAAAGAATTCGCTATATCTAAAGATGAGGATGGATCAAAATCTGATAATGATATCAATCAATTGATTGACAAGTATGATGCTCTCTTAGAAACTCTGAAGAAGAGCAAGAAGCTTGTCAAAAGGCAAGTTGTGGAGATTGTTTCTGTTGGGATTTGTCTCCACAATACCTCAGATTTGTAGGAGGTCAGACCTTGAACTAAGATGAATTAAGGTGTATTTGATGCTGTGTTTAAGTTGTATGTGTGCAGGTTCTAATTGCCAAGTGTAGACCAATGTCAGTCTATAATGGGTCACCAAACACAGGACCATACAATGTAATCCCTCATTGTGTGATCCAAAGTGTTGGCCCATGTATAGCCTCTCAATTGGGATACACTTCCTATATGCACTTGGATTGATGGACAGAAGCATTGGAACTAATTTCCTCAGAAAAATTTCTAAGTCCAAAATACTCGAGTAACCCCTTTGTTATACTCGAGTATCAGACTTAATACTCGTGTATATATTTCCATACTCGAGTAGTTAATTAGACTTACTCGAGTAATCAGTTAGACTTACTCGAGTAGGCTCTGAATACTCGTGTATATATTTCTATACTCGAGTAGTTAGTTAGTCACTCGAGTAAGTTGTTTTCATACTCGAGTAAGTAACGTAATCACTCGAGCAAATCATATATCATACTCGAGTAGATCCTTTTCTTCTCTTTTCTGCAAGTTCAAGTATTGATACTCGAGTAATTGATTTTGATACTCGAGTAAATTATTCGATACTCGAGTAGTTGATTTTAATACTCGAGTAGGTGAATGTTTCCCAGATTCATATGCTGATACTCGAGTATATCTTTGCTGATACTCGAGTATATCTTTTCTGATACTCGAGTATATCTCTTCTAATACTCGAGTAGTTCATTTCTCTTTCAAGTAAATTTCTATTCTCATACTCGAGTATATGTCTCTTTGTCACTCGAGTATCTAAATTCCCATACTCGAGTATATCTTCTCTTACTCGAGTATAGCAGTTCCCTATTCCAGAATTCTTCTAAGTTCGAATTCGCTAAGTATTTTGAATCCGTCATTTCTGATTGGTCCACGTGTCATCCTTAATTAAGATTATGACCGTTGGAGTCCACCTATAAATAGGTCATTTCAGAATTGACTAATAAACAGATTACAGAGATATTCTTTTGAAGAAAGAGAAAATTCCGTGAACCCTAATCCTCACGCCTCCGCCGCCGCCGCCATCGTTGTTCACGGAAGAAATTCTGGATCGTCGATCTCCGTCTTCAAGGACTATTTCTCCAGCGATCCAGACAAGAGTGAATCACTCGATCTCGCCGAGCCTCAAGGATCTCAGATCTATCTTCTCGATCGAGGTGGTTCTAGTTTTCAGATTCGTGGATCTTTCTCTCAAGTCATCTTCAACCTTTTCTGATCAAGTCAAAGCTCCTAAAGAAGAAGACTGTCAAAGATCCAGATCTGAAATTTGTTGTGTTGATTTTTATTCTCAAACCAAAATTTCATTGTAGGAGTTTTTTCTCCGAGATTTGTAGGAAGATTTTTCTTCCGAGTTTTGTAGATCCAGTTGGATCGAGTTTTGTAGGAACGTGGTTCCGAGGTGTAGGATTGTTTTCAATCCGAGATAGTGGAGTAGCCGAGTCTAGTGATTTGCTAGATCGGTGAGGAAAGTGGACGTACCCAAGGTTGGGGAACCACTATAAATCTCTTGTCGTCTGTGAGTGCTTGATGTGTGCTGTGTTAATTTTTTAATTCCGCATTTGACACGCATTTCACCTATTCACCCCCCTCTAGGTGATTTAGGCTAACAACTTAGACCTCTCAATTGGTATCAGAGGCAGGTTGATCATTAAAAGGTTAACACCTTGATCGTATCCTTCTAAGTTGAGTATCAAGCATGAGTAAGACTAAGGATTTTGCCAAGCTCCCTATCTGCACCAAGAACAACTTCCCTATGTGGAAGGAAAGGGTCAAATTCTTCATGGAAGCTGTAGACCCTCGGATCTTCATGATTGTTGAAGAAGGTCCTCATGTTCCTATGACCGCATCAACAATAGATCCAACCAAAAAGGTACCAAAGAAATTGATGGATCTAGACAAGGATGAGATTGCACTTGTCTCTCTGGACAAGAAAGCAAAGAATATCATAGCAAGTGCAGTCGATGACTCAATACTGCAAAATCTGATTCATTGCCAATCTGCCAAAGAGATGTGGCAATCCCTAGTGACTCTAATGGAAGGTACAGAGGAAGTGAGGGATGATCGGAGATCCCTTCTGAATCAAAAGTATGAAGCCTTCCGGCAAGGTCACAAGGAAGCCATAGCTGACACGTTCGAGAACTTCTTCAAGATAGTAAACGGCCTAAGAGTTTATGGCCGAGTCTTCACCAACGGGAAACTCAATGACAAATTCTTAAGATCCCTAACCAAGGAATGGGACAATAAGGTATGTGCCATTCGGGAGTTTGGAAGGTTAGCTGAGACGGACCCGCAGAATCTGTTCGGAAAGCTTATGTCTTACGAGCTGCAAATCAACTCAAGAAAAGCTGAAGAAGAGACAAGCAGGTCTGCATCCAAGGAGAAATCTGTCGCTCTAAAGGCAGATAGCTCAAGGAAGATAAAGGCTAGCTCTCCTGCCCCAGTTCCTGAGGCTGATGAAGAAGAATCATCTGAGCCTAGCTCATCTGGCTCAGAACTATCTGATGGAGAGTTCTCCCTACTCTCAAGGCAGTTCAAGAAATTTTTGAACAAGAAGAAGCAATGGAGAGGCAAGGATGCCTCATATAGAAGATCACGACATGACAGTGATCATCGGAAGAAAGGCTCAAGTAGCCATGATAGGTATAATTCTAAACCGAACAAACAGATTTCTACTGACATCATTTGTTATTGTTGCAATAAGCCAGGTCACGTCATCGCCGATTGCCCTCACAAAAAGAAAGAGGGTGGAAGAAGAGAGGAAAAGAAATCCTCACACCACAAGAAGAGGACAGAGAAAAGCTTAGTAGCCAAGAAGAGCAAAACTCTCAGCGACTCTGACTCATCTGAGTCGAGTGAAGAAGAGGAAGCTTACTTTGGGCTCATGGCTCATTCAGATGATGAACAAGTCCCCCAGTTTGCTGGGGAGGTAAAATCTCATACTCCTCTCTCTGATTCTGATGATGACAATGAGCAAGAGGGATATTCCTCTGAAGATGAATATGAACTCATGGGACAGTATAAGGAATTACTCACCGCTTACGAGAAATGTCGTAGAATGGTGAAAAGTCAAGCCAAAGAGATCAATTCTCTACAGGCTAGTGAGAGCAACTTGAGAGAAGAAGTCAATAGGACTAACTCTCTTCAAGAGAACCTCAATGAAGCTATGGAGGAATACAATAAAGCTCTCAAGCACCTCGACCTTAAAGAGGAAATCATCAAAGAACTGGAAAAACAACTCGAGGCTGAAAAGAAGCTTGTTGAGAGTTTCTCTAAGCCTAAGACAGTTCTTCCAATCGTTGCTGAATTCTCTACTAAGGCCAAGGGTGCTGGTTTAGGCCACATTGGCTATTCTAGTAAATCCTCTAGGAGAAACAAGGCCAAGAGAAAGAATAAGGCTGCCCGGAAGGCTCTAGCTGAAGAAAAAGGGAAAGCTCCCTTGGAACCTGTTGTGTTCAAGAAAGTTATCTTTCCCACGAACGAACTCGATTATGAGTCCACCTACGGACACTTTTCTAGGCCGATCCCTGAGAAGCCTAAGTCAAGATACCAAGGTTGGACTCGTCCTCGTAACTTTGGCGAGAGTGTCTTCAAGGCACCTTATGAGGAGATTCAGCTTCAAAGCTATGGACCTTATGCTCATGGTCATAATTTCAAAAAGACACCAAGAGTAAAACCCATTGTAGAAAAGCCTATGAAGGAGAAGACCTCATGTAACTGCCATCATCATGAAGCCTCCTCCTCCAAGAGTAAAGCTCCTGCTGGACCTTCATTCCAGAAAGTCAAGCAGGACTACACAAGGCAAAGATACAACAGGTTCAACTGTTGGTGCTGTGGCAGAATTGGTCATTTTGCCAGTGATTGTTGGTTCAATCCTGAAAATGCTGCAACCCCTAAAGTTAGCAACGTGAGAGTGACCACTCATGAGGCTAATACTCGTAGGGGGAGTACTCTAACTCGAGACCAAGGACCCAAACTTGTTTGGGTTCCTAAGGATAAATGATTGTAATTGCAGGTATGTCCAAAGGCCACCAAAATGCCAATCTGGTACTTGGACAGTGGATGTTCTCGGCATATGACCGGGACAAGGAGCCTACTACAGAATTACACCTCAGTCTGCAACGGACCAAAGGTCATCTTTGGAGGTTCAGATCGAGGAATAACTAAAGGCTATGGTATGATCTCTAACGGTAGCGTATCCTTTTCGGATGTAGCCTATGTTGAAGGATTGGAACACAATCTCATTAGCATAAGCCAACTATGCGACAAAGGATACGTAGTTGAATTTCATGCTGACAAGTGTTTGATAAAATTGGTTAACAATATGGAAACTATTTTATCAGGCACTCGAAGCAGAAATATTTTCTGTCTAAATTTTATTTGTATAGACTCTTCGACACCAGTGTGTCTTTTGGCAAAAAGTAGTGCATCTCTTGCTGACCAATGACACAAGAGACTAGCACACATTAATTTCAAAACTATTAATAAATTATTCTCTCAAAACTTAGTACGTGATGCGCCTAATGTCAAGTGCGTTACGGACAGCCCTTGTCACGCTTGTATTAAAGGCAAGCAAACAAGAAGTTCGTTTAAAAGCATAATAGGCAAGGATTCCAATAGAAGTTTACAGCTTCTCCATATGGACTTGTTTGGTCCACTGCAGGTTAGAAGTTTGGGAGGTAAGGAATATACGTTGGTTATTGTGGATGATTACTCGCGCTTTGCGTGGGTGTTCTTTCTGAAACACAAGTCAGATACCTTCGGTATTTTCACTAATTTTGTGAGGCAGATCCAGAATGAATACAACTGTTCCGTAGTCAAAATCAGAAGTGACAATGGAACGGAATTCAAGTCTGGAGCCATGACAGAATTTTGTGAAAGTCAAGGTATCTTTCATGAGTTTTCCTCTCCTCGCACTCCACAGCAAAATGGAGTAGCTGAGAGAAGGAACAGAACACTCATAGAGGCTTGTCGGACCATGTTGAGTGATGCCTCACTTCCGGAGTATTTCTGGGCTGAAGCCGTCAACACCGCTTGTCACGTGCAAAATCGAGTACTCATCAACAAGAACCATGATAAGACTCCTTACGAACTTCTAAAAGGCAGGCAACCAACCATTTCATACTTTAGAATCTTTGGCTGTAAATGCTTCGTGCTCAACAACGGGAAGTATCACTCTACCAAGTTTAGCGAGAAAAGCTTTGAAGGTATTTTTGTAGGATATAGTAGCCATAGTAAGGCTTATAGAGTATTCAATAGAAAAACTCTGGTGGTGGAAGAGTCGATACATCTTGTATTTGATGAGACGAGTCTGTTGCAAAGCAACTCGTCTAGTGTGCCTATTGTAGATGCAGGTACAAAGTTGAAAGAACTTAGCTTGGATGAACCTAGTGAAGATAAAGATGAGACATTCATCAAGGTCCCCTCTACAACCACCATTGGAGAGGTGAATGATCAAGATGAAGAAGACATCCCAGCTGAAGATGCAACTCCAGTGGCTGAAGAGATCCCAGATGCAAGGACTTTAGAGTTCAGACACTTGAAGGATCATCCTGTTGACCAAATAATAGGAGATCCTCGGGATGGCGTCAGAACGCGTCGAGGTACAACTAACGAGAATTTACACTTAAGTTTTCTCTCACAGGTTGAACCAAAGAAATTTGAGGAAGCCAACTCCGACGCATCCTGGATTCTAGCCATGGAAGAAGAATTGAATCAGTTCAAACGATGCAAGGTTTGGACACTTGTTCCTAGACCCAAAGGTAAGAACGTCATCGGGACAAAGTGGGTCTACCGGAACAAGATGGATGAAGATGGAACTATTATAAAGAATAAAGCCAGACTTGTCGCCAAGGGATATCGTCAAGAAGAAGGAATCGACTTCGACCAGACTTATGCTCCAGTAGCGAGACTGGAAGCGATCAGGTTATTTCTTGCCTACGCTGCACTCAAGGGCTTTACCGTCTATCAAATGGACGTTAAGTCCGCCTTCCTAAATGGTGACATAAAGGAAGAGGTGTACGTAGAGCAACCTCCAGGTTTTGTTGATTCAACCCATCCTAATTATGTATACTTATTGCAAAAAGCACTATATGGTCTTAAACAAGCTCCTCGAGCTTGGTATGAGACTCTGTCTAACTTCCTTCTTGAGAACAAGTTCACAAGAGGAAAGATAGACAAAACATTATTTCTTAGGGAAATAAAAGGCAAGACTTTGCTAGTACAGATCTATGTCGACGATATTATTTTCGGCTCTACGGATAACAACCTCTGCAAGAAGTTTTCTAAACTTATGCAAGGGAAGTTTGAAATGAGCAGTATGAGAGAGCTAAAGTATTTCTTAGGGCTTCAGGTGAAACAATCTGAAGATGGGATTTTCATCTCACAGACCAAGTTCACCAAAGAGCTACTTAAGAAATTCGGAATGGAGAATGCAACCTCTATGAGGACTCCAATGGCCTCAGCTATGTCTCTGGACAAGGATGAGAAAGGGAAACCTTTTGATGAAACCAAGTACAGAAGCATAATTGGGTCCTTGCTCTACCTCACTGCAAGTAGACCAGATATAATGTTCTCAACATGTGTATGTGCTAGATTTCAGGTGAACTCTAAGGAATCTCACTACATCGCTGCAAAGCGAATCTTGAGATACCTCAAAGGTACACCAAATCTTGGCTTATGGTACCCAAGAAGTAATGATAGTGAACTAATTGGTTTTTCAGATGCAGATTTTGCAGGTAGCAAAGATGACAGGAAAAGTACCTCCGGGACTTGCCAATTTCTCGGAAGGAGACTCATTTCCTGGAGCAGTAAGAAACAAAACTGTGTAGCCATCTCAACGGCTGAATCAGAGTACATCTCTGCAGGCAGCTGTTGTGCACAGCTCTTATGGATCAAGAATCAGTTTGAAAACTACAACATAAAGTTCCAGAACATTCCCCTGTTCTGTGACTCTTCCAGCGCTATAGCAATAGCCAACAATCCAGTCTCCCACAGCCGGACCAAGCATATAGAGCTTCGCTATCATTTCATCCGGGAGCATGTGGAAAATGGAGATATAGCTCTACAGTATGTCTCCACAGACAGGCAAGTTGCAGATATTTTTACCAAGCCGCTGGACGAGTCCAAGTTCTCGTTCTTCAAAACTGAGCTTGGACTGCTCAACAAAGAAGACCAGTGATGAACTCTCAAATTAAGAAGATATCAGTAATATTGGCTGCTCAGAGGTACAGATTCTCAGTGGAAATAGACATCTACCAGGGCAATTCCTTCAAGTATTAGAGACTCGAGCATCGTTACACTTACACGAGTAAACGGCTAATACTCGAGTAAAAAGTTTCATATACTCGAGTAATCCAAAAGATACTCGTGTATGAACTTCTTATACTCGAGTATGAAAATTCGTTAAGAACTTAATACTCGTGTATGCTGGTTACATACTCGAGTATGAATTATTGATTACTCGTGTATGTTGTGCGCACTCGAGTATACTAAACCTCATACTCGTGTATGCTGTCATCTTCTACTCGAGTACTCGGATTCCTTTTGATTTTCAAAATTTCTACTCGCACCCAGCAATTTGCCGCCTCGTTCAGGTATGTCATTATACTTAATTCTCTCTAAACCTAATTAGGATTATTTATATATATATTCAAAACGAAAAAGTCCTTTCCACTTCTCATTCACTCGAGTAGCCGCCGACTTCTCGTATTCCCGACTCCTGTTCTTCGTCTTCCTTCGCTGCAAGTTTTCCGAATCGCTGATGGCTCCTCCCTCCTCCAAGTTTGGAATCGGCTCTGAATTAGTGACAGATGGCATTGAAGATATTTCGGATGACTTCAAGAACCTACTGATTCTCCTGGATACGGCCGGATTGACCTTCGTTCTTCAAGAACCCTACCGCCTCTTGCTTCCTGATGTTGAAGAGTTCTACAAAAATCTGAAGGTTAGACACAATGGCACCGTTCTGAAATCCAAGGTAAGGGGAGTTGAAATTCGGTTAGATAAAACCTCAGTCGCCACTCTGCTTCGGATGCCAGTGGTCGACGAAGAAGATGACTTAGACAAGGCAGATGTCGACCGCACCTCTCTATTCTGTGGTCGAGATCCTGAAGGTGAAGGTGCAACCTTGAATCGATCCTTGTTCAATTCAGAAGGGAAGTTTCTCGTTGACATCATTACCAAAATCCTATGGTGCAAGACTTACTCCATTAGAGATGTATCCCAAAATCTATTCGACGTGATGCAAGCTATTGTCTGCAGGAAGAAATTCCAATTCGGAATGATGATACTGGATAAGATCCGAGAAAGCGTCAAACATCCCAGTTTTGCTAGGATTATCTCCCTCCTCCTCCATGAGATCAATCCTACAGTGTTTGACTTCTCTAAAGGGATTCCTCTTCACCACATGAAGAAAGTCTCTATCTCTTCCATTCAGAGGTATGACCTCAAGATCCTGAACCCTGCCCAAGCCTCAAAGGCTGATGCCATCTCAGAACTACAACAAGACAGCAGCTTACCTGAAGACAGGATCCCATCTCCTCCTCTACATCAAACTATTGCTACCTCTGGTGCCTTAGTTGAGGGGGAGCCTGCCTCTTCTCTTTCTCAGCTTAAAGTTTCTTCTGAATCAGTGATTCCAGCACAAGAAGAAGTCAGAGTGGCTACTCCTCCAGTTTCTCCTACTCCAGCTCATCTTCAATCAGCAATTCCTGAATCTGAAACTTCAGATACAGCTCACCTACTGTCTACAGCTGAAGACGTCAACAGATTCATTGATGAGCTAAGCTCAGATGATCCTCTTTTTCAGAATGTTTCAGCTGCCAAGTCTCCTACCAAATCTCCATTACAGTCTCCTGCCAAGTCTCCTACCAAATCTCCATTACAGTCTCCTGCCAAGTCTGCTGATAGTGAGCCAACCATATCTGCTCATGTTATCTTGTCTGATGATGAGGAAATGTCTCCAGATCCTGTGGAGGCACCTCTGAGGACTTTGGATTTCTCCCTGCCATCCTTCCTCAATCCAGAAGAAGCTGTTGTAATAGAACCCTTCAAAAGGGCTGTCAGCTCAGTGGTCCTAACAGAAATTCCTCCTTGGACTGCTCCTCCTCCTGCTCCTTCAATTCCTGCACCACCCTCAGCACCCTCTTCTTCAGATTTGGTAAGTCAGATTGCACAGTTGCTCCTTGCACAGAGAAACTATTTTGATGAATCTCTAGCATCAGTCAATAACAAAGTCACTACTCTTGAACAAGAGATGAGTAGAGGCTTTGCAGAAATCCAGGCAAATACTGATGAACTAAAAAGATTGTTCCAGCTAGGTGGCAAGGCCATAGATCACACTATCTCAAGCATAGGAGAACTGAGAAATCAGCAAGAAACTGTTGCAAATAATCAGATCCATTTGGACAAGAATGCTGATGCCAATCTTATGAAAATTTGTGAAGAAGTGGGCAAGTTCAGAGATGAAGCTATAGCTCAGCTATCTGTAGATATCACCAAGGGGGAGAAGACAGTAAAAGAACAAGTGAAAAAACTATCTGAACAAGCTCAAGCAGTTATAAAAGAACAAGTTAACAAACTATCTCTCCAAGCTCAAGCTACTGTGGATGGTCTGGTAAAAGAAATGAAAGCAGAAATTCTCTCCCAGCTCCAGTCTGTAAAATTCTATATCTATGATACTGCTGTTTGGCTGCACAACATGAATTTCCCTAATGCCCAGCTCAACCCAGCCATCATTCCACACTTCTTGAATCCTCTTGAAGCTCAACCTCCTGCAGATGCTCCAGACCAGGCAGCCATTCCTGAAAGTATGCCAGCTTTCTCACCTAGACCTGAGGATGATGTGACTGAGCCCCCTCTCACCTATTCTGATATGTGGCAAGATGATTTTCCTTCCAGTTCTCAAGGCCCTTCTAAGAGGAAAAGAAAATATGGTGACGGCGCTTCTGCCAGCCGTTCTGCACCAAGGAAAGAGCCAGCTCCTGAAGATAGACCACCTATTGTTCATGCTGAAGTATGGAGTCCTACCTCTAAGTCCCTAATTCTTGATACTTTGAGGTTAGTGACTGATCTTGGGGAGAACAGAGATAATTACTACAGTTATTCAGAGTGGAAAGCCTATGAAGCATCTCAGATAAAGATCAGGCTACATGACAGAAATTGGGGGCATAACAACCCAGCTGCTCCTCCTAGGCCCAGGACTTACTTTCCAAAACCTTTCAGCTACCTAGAGAGGCAAGACTTGAAAAGAGAAAGGATGCACAAGGATGCCCCATCTTGAGTTGAACTAAGAATGTGGAATTGAACTTTTGTTTCTGTGCTTAAAACATTGCTATATATATATATATTTAATTCTGATTATGGTTATCTCATTGATTATCTTGCTTTAACTTATGTTTTGTTTTTCAAGTATATGTGCATTGTTCTTTTTACTCTGTATAATTCACCTTAGTATAGAGGATGCTGACATCTACAAATAGGGGGAGATTGTTGGGATTTGTCTCCACAATACCTCAGATTTGTAGGAGGTCAGACCTTGAACTAAGATGAATTAAGGTGTATTTGATGCTGTGTTTAAGTTGTATGTGTGCAGGTTCTAATTGCCAAGTGTAGACCAATGTCAGTCTATAATGGGTCACCAAACACAGGACCATACAATGTAATCCCTCATTGTGTGATCCAAAGTGTTGGCCCATGTATAGCCTCTCAATTGGGATACACTTCCTATATGCACTTGGATTGATGGACAGAAGCATTGGAACTAATTTCCTCAGAAAAATTTCTAAGTCCAAAATACTCGAGTAACCCCTTTGTTATACTCGAGTATCAGACTTAATACTCGTGTATATATTTCCATACTCGAGTAGTTAATTAGACTTACTCGAGTAATCAGTTAGACTTACTCGAGTAGGCTCTGAATACTCGTGTATATATTTCTATACTCGAGTAGTTAGTTAGTCACTCGAGTAAGTTGTTTTCATACTCGAGTAAGTAACGTAATCACTCGAGCAAATCATATATCATACTCGAGTAGATCCTTTTCTTCTCTTTTCTGCAAGTTCAAGTATTGATACTCGAGTAATTGATTTTGATACTCGAGTAAATTATTCGATACTCGAGTAGTTGATTTTAATACTCGAGTAGGTGAATGTTTCCCAGATTCATATGCTGATACTCGAGTATATCTTTGCTGATACTCGAGTATATCTTTTCTGATACTCGAGTATATCTCTTCTAATACTCGAGTAGTTCATTTCTCTTTCAAGTAAATTTCTATTCTCATACTCGAGTATATGTCTCTTTGTCACTCGAGTATCTAAATTCCCATACTCGAGTATATCTTCTCTTACTCGAGTATAGCAGTTCCCTATTCCAGAATTCTTCTAAGTTCGAATTCGCTAAGTATTTTGAATCCGTCATTTCTGATTGGTCCACGTGTCATCCTTAATTAAGATTATGACCGTTGGAGTCCACCTATAAATAGGTCATTTCAGAATTGACTAATAAACAGATTACAGAGATATTCTTTTGAAGAAAGAGAAAATTCCGTGAACCCTAATCCTCACGCCGCCGCCGCCGCCGCCATCGTTGTTCACGGAAGAAATTCTGGATCGTCGATCTCCGTCTTCAAGGACTATTTCTCCAGCGATCCAGACAAGAGTGAATCACTCGATCTCGCCGAGCCTCAAGGATCTCAGATCTATCTTCTCGATCGAGGTGGTTCTAGTTTTCAGATTCGTGGATCTTTCTCTCAAGTCATCTTCAACCTTTTCTGATCAAGTCAAAGCTCCTAAAGAAGAAGACTGTCAAAGATCCAGATCTGAAATTTGTTGTGTTGATTTTTATTCTCAAACCAAAATTTCATTGTAGGAGTTTTTTCTCCGAGATTTGTAGGAAGATTTTTCTTCCGAGTTTTGTAGATCCAGTTGGATCGAGTTTTGTAGGAACGTGGTTCCGAGGTGTAGGATTGTTTTCAATCCGAGATAGTGGAGTAGCCGAGTCTAGTGATTTGCTAGATCGGTGAGGAAAGTGGACGTACCCAAGGTTGGGGAACCACTATAAATCTCTTGTCGTCTGTGAGTGCTTGATGTGTGCTGTGTTAATTTTTTAATTCCGCATTTGACACGCATTTCACCTATTCACCCCCCTCTAGGTGATTTAGGCTAACAACTTAGACCTCTCAGTTTCCCTCTAGTTAGCCAAATCTGACTACTCTGAGTTTGCTACCCATCTGACTCAAATGAGTAGAGAGATTAGCCAGCTGAAAGTAATAACAATCAACCAAGTAAGCACCATCAGTCAGAAGAACAAGATCTTCATGGATCTTGAAGAGAAGCTCCCCATAGAGAGGAAGCTAGGGGCTTAGTTCTCTAAGTCACGGTTTATGTTGTTAATCATTGATTCCTCCTCTTCCCAAAACAATGGAAAGGGAGTGGGATTCAATAGGAAAGTTTTTATTGCCAGATATAAGGGAAAAGGCAAGGCTCCAGTAACTCAAACCACCTTTCAGATGGTTCTGTTTCTTTCTAACAAGTATGATCATGACAGTATTTATGGTCACTTGAATAATGAGAGCACCTACAATAAGGGCATGAGTGCACCTAACTGTGGAGGTAGAAAGGGAATGAGGTTGAGTGCATTGAAGGCTCCACATGAGGAAATTCAGATGGCTCATTATAAACCATTTGTCTTCGGTACACTAGCCCCTACACTCAAGGGTAAAGAAGTGGCATCTTCCCAACCCATTCCAGTGAAAAAGAAGGTGTTGGCACAATAATAACTCACTCTCACAAGGCAATATTGGATGTCATCAACACACTATCAATTATTAAGCCGACTATTATTGTTGTCAAGCCGATATTGTCGAGTAAGAATAGTGATTGTGGAGCACACAACCAAGTGATTGCTGAAAGGAATAAGAAGAATGCATGTGCCTTCTCTGCTGAACATGGACATTCTCGTGCTCCATCAACTTCCAAAAATATTCAGAAGAGAAGATAAAATATTTTTGAGTGTTGGTGTTGTGGTAAAGTGAGTCATTTTACCATAGATTGTTGGCACAATCCCTTTGTGCCACAGGCAAGGAAGAGCTTTCCCGCAAGAGTAGCTTCCAACAAAAATGTGGTCTCTAATACTAACAAGACCCTAAGACCCAAATTCAGTTGGGTTCCTAAGGTAAAATGAATTTTATCTTGCAGGTTAGGTCAAGTACCAACCTGAAGCAAATCTTGTACTTGGATAGTGGGTGTTCCTTGAAGGGGGCATGGGCCTATATATATATATATATATATATATATATAAGAAAACTACATAGCAATGTCATGTTGAAATAATGCGAAAAAGATTCTGGGATAGAGGCATACCACTTCCCCAGTCAAGCTCATTATCACACGCAAATTTGGCGACAAAATCTGCAACTGTGTTTGCCTCACGGTCAATGAGAGAGATAACCACTCTCGGGGCCTCCATGATAACCTTGGCAAAGGAAGCTTCAGTATCACCCGAGTAGGCCCCGGATAAGATACGATTGGCTCTGTCACAGGCACTTGTGGAGTCTCCCTCAAGTATAATCCCCGTAACACTGATGAAAAAACTCCTCACTACAGCAAGCCCCGCGAAAGCGCCCCGGGACTCGGTCATATCAACCAATCTGCTGTGACATTTTATTCCCTTAGCAGCGAGAAGATCACCGCGGTGGTCGCGAGCCACGCACCCCAACCCGGCCCAGTAACTGTCTTGGACAGAACCATCAAAATTTACCTTGAGCCAACCAATGAGTGGGGAAGTCCATAAAGCTTGATGGTTCCGGTGGACGTTCCAGTTCCCGAGCAAGGCATCATGCTTGGCCTGAATAATGATAACAGAAGGCTGCATAAAAAGATCGTCATGGATCATGCAATTTCTTGCCTTCCAAATATAATAAAGAATTATTGCAATCAAAAATTTTGCTGTAGCAGACTTGCGGCTAATGTTGGTCTCCCTGTACAGGATTTCTCAGAAATTTTCATTATCAACTGGAGCAATGATGCTTAGACGGGCGGCTTTCATCCAGACTTTCGTGATAAATTTGCACTCACCAAGCATGTGGCCGATGGATTCATCCTGTCCGCACACCCAAGTACATTCGGCGTCATTCCGTAGCCTATGGCGGAGGAGCCATTGATTTGTTGGAAGGAGATTATTAACAGCCCTCCAAGCAAGCATTAACATTCTCGGTTGCACTTTCAGTTTCCCTATGTCACCTCCAGACAGGGCTGGCGAGCTGCTCTCTAACTTGTATTTAGCCGCAGCATTCATAAAAATCTTCTCGGTATGGGCCCAGTTAAGCTTGTCCGCTCCACCAATATTCTCTCTTGGAAGCCTAAAAATTGCATCCACTAAATCCTTGCTAAAACCAGTCAGGTTTTGCCTCAACCAAGCTCCATTTGTGTTCAGAAAACTCGTAACCTTGTCAGGGAGGCTGGGAATGTTCACCATTGTCAGCCATTTTGCTATAGGAATTCCGCCCAACCACGTATCCTCACATGTTGAGATGTTGGTGCCATCGCCAACCATCCAATGTGAGTGTTTTTCTACCACCGGGCTCCCGAGACAAATAAGCTTCCAGATTTTTGAGTGCCTCCGGCTGCGCATGAACATGTTTGGCCTATTGTATTTGCATCTCATTGTTCTTGCCAGCGGATCCGGATCCTCTCCATTTCACTTGAAATGGAGGGGATCCATTTCAAGATCCAGTGGATAGGATTAAAGTGCAATACATCTAATGCTTTACACTTTATTGCTTAAAAGAAAAATATATAAGCCTTGAAAAACTGAACCTGTCAGATTCTCCCCCACTCCATCTGAACCCTAAAATGGATCCCCTCCATTTCAAGTGAAATGGAGAGGATCCTGATATGATCAATTATGCCTAGCCCTCCTTTCTCCTGCGGGAGCAAACATCGTTCCATCGGGCATAATGAGTAGAATTGGAGCTAGACGAGCCGCTCCAGAGAAACTTCTTTAAAAGACCGCCAATCTTGTTGATGGTTGAGGTTGCCATCGACGCGTTAGAGAGTGCATGGAGGGTGATTGTGATAAAATATATGATAGAGTGTATAAAATATTATATGTAAATATAACACTCAATAGGTTATACTTGCACAGGAATCGAAAACTGGAAATAGCATTAAGCAGTGGCAGATATTAAATGATGTTTTGTCTTTTTCATCATATGAAATCTTAAGTACTGTGCCTTGAACGGGACTTTAAATAAAAGAAAACAAGAGGGCTTTGCTTGATCTCCACGCCATCAGGTTTGCGTTTCCTGGCCTTTTCCCTGCATCTCTTCTGAAGTGTTTCCCTGTATTTTGTTGTAGATCTGTTGCTTCTTTTCACAAGGAGATGCCTTTACTTCCACGTCTTCCTCCTGCGCCTATTCGACTGGATCTGAATATGTCTTTTGAACTCTGTATGCAGTTGTGGTTGTTGTGTCTCTTGAGATTACCTGTGCTGAATGTATTTTAACACCCCCCCCCCCTTAAGCTCGAGAGGCGTTCAACTCCGATCTTTATGCGTAGATGCTCAAAACGAGGCTTCAGCAGCAGTTTGGTAAGAACATCAGCAATCTGGTGTTCTATCGTTATGTGCCGTAAATAGATTTCTTCTTTCTCTATGTTTTCTCTTATATGCTGATACTGTATTTCGATATGCTTGCTACGGCTATGAAAGACTGGATTTTTTTCTAGGGCTATTGATGATGAACAGTCAGAATAGATTAAAGTTTCTTTCCCCTTTATCTTGAAAATTTCTTCTAACAGTCTTCTTAACCAGATCCCTTCACTTGTTGCTCTGCTAAGTGCCATGTATTCAGCTTCCGCTGAGCTGAGAGCTACTGATTGTTGCTTTCGAGAAGACCAACTAATTGCATTTTGTCCTATGAAAAATACATATCCACTGACACTTCTTCTGTCATCTGCATTTCTTCCCCAATCTGAATCAGTATACCCTGTTAACAGTGTGTGATGGTGGCTTCGGTAGACTAACTCATAATCTTTGGTTCCTTGTATATACCTTAGTATCCTCTTAGCAGCTTCAAAATGAAGCTTGGTTGGATTGCTCATATATCTAGAAATGCAATTAACCGAGTATTCTATGTCAGGTCTTGTATTAGTTAGATATATTAATGATCCAACCAGGTTTCTAAACAAAGTGGGATCAATCATTTGATCATTTTCTGAGGCCGAAAATAATTGATCATAGGGAGACATTGGTAGCTGCACTGGATTACATTCACTCATATTAAACTTCTTTAAAATATCATGGGCATACTTTTCTTGTGAGATTAAGAACTGATTTGGACTTTGCACAAACTGAAGTCCTAAGAAAAAATGGATTTTTCCCATATCAGTCATTTCATATTTATTTTACATATCCTCCTTGAAGGTTTTAAAAAAATTTAAGTTATTCCCTGTGTAGATAAGATCATCTACATAGAGGCAAACTATTATTCTCATCCCTCTTTCTTCTTTCCAGTATAGAGATGAATTTGTCTTGCTTTTACAGAAATTAATTGATTGGAGATAGTTATCTATGTTGGAATTCCATGCTCTCGGTGCTTGTTTTAGACCATAGAGTGCTTTAACCAGTTTATACACTTTATGTTCTTCTCCTACTATTTCATATCCTCTTGGCTGCTCAACATAGATATCCTCTTCTATTTCTCCATTTAAAAAAGCTGATTTAACATCAAGTTGATAGACTGGAAGGTTGTATTGTACAACATATACAATGAGAGTCCTTACAGTCTCCATTCTTACTACTGGAGCAAAAGTCTCAATATAGTCTATTCTAGGGATCTATGAATAACTCTTGGCTACTATTCTAGCTTTATATTTATGCACCGAACCATCTTCATTTTCTTTCAGTTTATAAATCCATTTCAGGCCTATAACATCAGCTTAAGATGGCTTTGTTACCAAGGTCCAGGTATTGTTTTTTAGTACAATTGCAATTTCTTCATCCATAGCCTTTCCCCAGGCTGGATTTTTGTAGGCTTCTTCAAAATTGGTTGGTTGTGAAATATTTAAAATAACTTCTCCTTACAAATAAATATCGTCTAAAGTTCTCATTCCCCTTGGGGGTGATGAAGAATCTGGACTGTTGGATGAGCTTGAAGAGGCTGTATAAGGGTCATAAAGATGTGGGTTTTCAGTATTTGAGGAAATAGGGGTTTGTGGTTCAACCATCAGTGGTTCTTCACCGAGTTGGAAGGGATCACTGAGATTTATTTGAGGCTCTTCTTGTGTTGATTGTCCTTTATCTGACCCCCCCCCCATTCCCAACACTTATCTTCATCAAATAAAACATCTCTTGAAGTAATTAGTTTCTATTGCATTGGTTCATATAATCTGTATGCTTTTGATTCAATGTTGTTACCCACAAAGATACATTTTTCACTCTTCTTATCTAACTTTCCTCTATCTTCTTTTTGAACTAAAGCATAGGCAATGCTTCCAAAAACTTTAAAATGCTTTGCACTGGCTCTTCTCTTATATATTACTTCATATGGAGTTTGTCTTAACAATGCTTTTATTGGAGATCTGTTCAGAATATATACTGAAGTATATGCTGCCTCAGCCCAGAAATCTTTTGGCAGATTTTTACTTAGCAACATGGTTCTTACCATTTCTATTATAGTTTTGTTTCTCCTCTCAACTACCCTATTTTGTTGGGATGATCTGGCTACAGTTAATTCTCTTCTTATTCTTTCTTTAATACAGTAGGAATTAAATTCATTGGAGGTGAATTCACCACCTCTATCAGTCCTTAAGGATTTGACTGACCTTTCAAGTTGTTTCTCTACTAGAACTTTAAAATTTTTAAAAACTTCAAAGCTTTCATATTTATTTTTGAGAAAATATATCCACATGAAGCGACTATAATCATCAACAAATAATAGAAAATATCTCTTAGCTTTTAGTGAGGGTGTTGATGAAGGTCCCCATAGATCTGAGTGGACCAGATCTAATGGCATCAAACTTCTTTTATACGAGGCTTTTGGAAATGGAATCCTATGACTTTTCCCTTCTGCACAGCTTTCACAAAGTGTATTTTCTATTTCAATTTGTGGTAGTCCCTCTACCAGTTTTTGTGTACTTAACTTCTTTAAATCTTGGACATTCAGGTGACCAAACCTCTGATGCCAAAGTTTGGCTTGTTGCTGAAGTTGTGATGTATTATTAAGTGTCATTTCAGTAACTGGAAATAGTGTTAAGGAAAATACTTTGTTACTTGTCATTTTGTCCACACACTCAATTTCACCAGTTTTGCTAAAAATTGTGCAGGAATTTTGTGAAAACTAACTTGGTATCCTTTTTGTAGAAGTTGTCCAACACTTAACAGGTTGGCTGTGAGTGAGGGAACATAACTTACATCATAGATATATTTTACTTGGTTCCAAACTGTTTTGACTTTTATGGTTCCAATTCCTTTAATTTTTTGAATGTTACCATCACCTAACACAACATCACAGGTAAAACTCTCATCCATATAAACAAATAAACTTTGGTTCCCTGTCATGTGGCTTGAGCAACCATTATCTATGTACCAAGTGGTATTAAGATATTTGTTTTTTATTTTGCTATCATTTAAGTAGAACATTGTCTCTTTCTTATCTTCTTCTGTGGCTTTATTTTCTGTTTTATCCTTAAACCAGCAATCCTTGTCCATATGAGTTGGTTTCTTGCATCTTTTACACTTATAAAAGCAATCATGTGCTTCATGATTTGTTCGATTACACAATGAACATGATAGGTTGCCCTTTTTATTATGAGTAAACCTTCCTTGTGGGGTGTTTCTTCCACTTCCCCAACCTCTGTTATTTGAAACCAGTGATCTTTTGTTGGATGTGTAATCATATTTTTGTTTCTATGAGTTGTATCTTGTTGGCTGTGTTTAGATGCAAGGCCTGGTCCAAATGAGAAGGCTGATGATTTAGCCTATCTTCATGGGCTTGAAGTGACCCTAATAATTCTGAAATGCTCAAAATGTTTAGATCTTTAGAATCCTCAAAAGCAGCCACTATGTGATTAAATTGGGGAGTTAGGCTTCTAAGCAGTTTAGGAACTACTCTCTTATCCTCTATGGTGTCACCTAACAATCTTATTTGGTTGATTGTGGTTGTAGCACGTGCAAAAAAGTCTTGAATCTTCTCACTATCCTTCATGAGAAGAGTATCAAAAGCTTTCCATGCAGTTTGTAATTTAATGGATATTACCTATGGAGAGCCTTTGTACTCTGTTAAAAGTGTTACCCAAGCCTCTTGAGATGAGGTTGCAGCCATTATCCTTGGGAAGATTGTGTTGGTGACACCTGCTGAATATAAACTAGGGCTCTTGCATCTTTTCTTTGATTGTCTACATGAGTTTTCAACTATTCTGCAGTTGGACCCATTTTTGCTATTGTTGTGATTACTGGAACACCATTTTGAACGATGTACCATAGCCCTTGCGATATAAAAAGAGCCTTCATTTGTATTGTCCAGTATTCATAAAGATCACCATTGAATATTGGTAAATTGGAGGACAACATTCCACCATTTGCTTTAAACGCCATAGCTCTGATACCACTGATAAAATATATGATAGACTGTATAAAATATTATATGTAAATATAACACTCAAAAGGTTATACTTGCACAGGAATCGAAAATTGGAAATAGCATTAAGCAGTGGTAGATATTAAATGATGTTTTGTCTTTTTCATCATATGAAATCTTAAGTACTGTGCCCTGAACAGGACTTTAAATAAAAGAAAATAAGAGGGCTTTGCTTGATCTCCACGCCATCAGGTTTGCATCTCTTAGCATTTTTCCTGCATCTCTTCTG
This sequence comes from Platanthera zijinensis, assembly GCA_039513925.1. Taxonomy (NCBI): domain Eukaryota; kingdom Viridiplantae; phylum Streptophyta; class Magnoliopsida; order Asparagales; family Orchidaceae; genus Platanthera; species Platanthera zijinensis. Next base: position 121,411,778 of record CM077091.1, read on the forward strand.
AAGCGTTTCCCTGTATTTTGTTACAGATCCGTTGCTTCTTTTCACAAGGAGATGCCTTTACTTCCACGTCTTCCTCCTGCGCCTGTTCGACTGGATCTGGATATGTCTTTTGAGCTCTGTATGTAGTTGTGGTTGTTGTGTCTCTTGAGCTTACCTGTGTTGAATGTATTTTAACAGATTTTCGATAACGTACTATTGATGAGGGCCACGACCACTCTCCCTTCCATCGAGAGGTGACGCAAGCCCCAATCACGGATCTTGCACGATATTTTATTAAGTAAATCATCAAAGTCAGAAGTCCACACTCGCCCAAGGAGGAGCTTGACGTCAAGGTATTCAAGGGAACGAACATCTTTATAGCCCAGAACATGTTGGATTGCATCCTTCTCACATGCTGGCACCTTTGGGCCGAATAACACATTAGACTTGCCAATGTTGACCGCCTCACCCGAGAGACTGCATTAGATCTACAATAGCATTTAGAATTCCCTTTCCGTGCTGGTCATGGCTGCCCCAAACAAGAGAGTGTTGTCGGCGAAAAGTAGGTGCGAGATCTTTGCGGATGTTGCGCTTATCTTTTTACCAATTCCGGGGTGCGGACTGCTATGGACAGTTGCGATAAAAACTCAAAGAATAATATTAATAGGTAGGGAGAGAGTGGACAACCCTACCTCACACCATACATGGCATTTTTCCAGCTCGCTCTAGAGCCATTTATAAGGAGACCAAACTGGGGGGAAGAGATACATTCCATGATTAAGTCAATCCATCTGTTGGGGAAATTGAAAGCTTTAAGGGCCCTTTGAACAAAACTCCATTGTATTCTTTCAAACGCTTTCTCCATGTCGATTTTTATGGCCATATAACCAGTCTTACTCTCTGTTGTGTTCTTGTGATGGAGTATTTCTTGGTCAAGTATGCAGTTGTCTGAGAGCAAGCGCCCAGGCACAAAAGCGGCATGCTTATCGGATTTCAGCCTGCATAGGATTGGCTTCATGCGATTGGTAATAATTTTTGTCACAATCTAATAAATTGAGGTGCAAAGGCTAATTGGCCAAAATTGTTCAGGCGAACAAGCACTGCTGCATTTCGAGATGAGTATAACTAGGGTGACCTTCCAGTAACTTTTCATTTTACAAGTGGTAAAGAAGTCCAAAACTGCATTTATGATTTCCTGCAGGGTGAGTCTCCAAAAAATTGTGAAAAAAAGAGTTTGTAACGCCGTCCAACCCGAGGGCCTTATTTGCACCAAATGAGAAAACGACATCTTTTATATCCTTTACAGAGGGCGGGAACAGTAAGAGTTGATCTTAAAAATCATTTACCTGGAGGCATGTTGTTATCTGAAGTAGAGTCTTTCATACACCATCTGATTGAAAAATGATTTACCATTTCCTGCTCCAATTGTGCATGGTCGGTGATGACATCACTGCCATTAGTAAGGTTGTAAATTATATTGTCATGCTTTCTTTGGGTTGCCGCAGCATGGAAGAAAGAAGAGTTTCGATCGCCATGTATCAACCATTTGTTTTTGGCTCGCTGCCACCATCATGTATCGAGCTTGGTCTGGACAGTGGGTGTTTCAGGCACATGACTGGGACAAGGAGTCTTCTCAAGGATTGCACTCCTATAAAGCATCGACCTAAGATCATATTTAGAGGCTCTGATAGGGGAGTCACCAAAGGCTATGGTATGATTTCAAATAACATAGTCACATTCACAAGGGTAGCTTATGTAGAGGGGATGCAAGACAATCTCATAAGCATAAGCCAACTATGTGACTTAGGCTATGTAATTGAGTTCCACAAGGATAAGTGTCTGATCAAAAAGTCAGTTTACTTAGAGACTATTCTCTAAGGCACTAGGAGTCGTAATGTCTATTATTTAGATTTAATTTGTCATAATTCTGCCACTCCAATATGTCTAGTAGCTAATGAGAAAGAGTCTCTTTGTGTTCAGTGGCACAAGTACTTTATCATATTAACTACAAGACATTAAGCAAGCTATTTTTTGAAAACTTAGCTAAGGATAATCGTAATATAAAATGTGTTAAAGAGGGTTTCTGTCATGCATGCCAAATGGGAAAGCAAACTTGGGCCACCTTTAAGAGCATTGACTCCAAAGACTTTATTAGATGTCTTTATCTGTTATATATAGATCTATTTGGTCTATGCTTATTCAGAGTTTAGGAGAGAAGTTGTACACCTTTATGATTGTAGATGATCACTCAAGGTTTACATGGGTCTTCTTCCTTGGGAAGAACTCAGATACCATGGATTTCTTCATTACTTTTGTCAAGTCCATTTAGAATGAACTGGACTGTACTCTGGTTAAATTAAGAAGTGACTATGGTACAAAATTTCAATCGGGTGCTATGACAAAATTCGATCAAGAGCAAGGTATCTCCCAGGAGTTCTCTTCTCCCAAAACTTCACAACAAAATTGAGTGGCTGAGAGAAAGAACAGGACCTTAATAGAGTCTGACAGAACATTGCTTAGTGATTCCTCACTGCTAGAGTATTTCTGGGCCGAGGCAATCAATATAACCTATTATTTTCTAAACATGGCTTCTATCACTAAGTCCCATGGGAAAAATCCTTATGAACTTCTGAGGGGGAAAATTCAATTATTTCATATTTTAGAATCTTTGGTTGCAAATATTTCAATTTAAATAATGGAAGATCTCAGCTAACTAAGTTTGCTGAAAAGTGCAATGATTGTATTCTTATTGGATACAGCTCACATAGTAGAGCTTATAGAGTATTCAACAAGAAGATCCATATTGTTGAAGAATCTATGAATGTTGTTTTTGATGAGATTAACCTTATATACAAAGGATGTTCTAGTGCTCCTAACACTACAGGTACAGAACAAAGTTGGTAAAAGCTGTCTATCCCGAACAAGCCTAGCTTAAGCAAGGTGTCACCACCTGATGAAGATTTATGTGGAGATATACAACTAACTGAAGAATAACACACAGTTGAAGATGCTGAAGCTATTGTTGGAACACAGCCACCTGCTGACAAGTTGTCTTCAGTAACTAGGCAACTGAGAGATCACCCCAGCAATCTCATTATTAGGGATTCTAGACAAGGAGTCACCAGCAGAAGCAGGATTCACAAAAAAGCTCTATTTTTGAGCTTCCTATCTCAAGTGGATCCTAAAAAGTTTGAAGAAGCAAGCTAAGACCCCTTTTGGATTAATGTTGTGTAGGAGGAGTTACACTAATTCAAAAGATATAAGGTATGGAAGTTGGTGCCAAAGCCACCTGAGCACAACATAATTGGCACCAAGTGGATTTTCAGGAACAAATTGGATGAGAATGGTGCAGTGGCAAAGAGCAAATCTAGATTGTTAGCCAAAGGATACAAACAAGAGGAGGGCATAGACTTTGATCAGACTCTTGCCCCTATTGTAAGACTAGAGGCTATAAGAATGTTCCAGGCCTATATTGTATTCAAAGGATTCAAAGTCTACTAGATGGATGTCAAAACAATATTCCTGAATAATAATCTCAAGGAAGAGGTATATGCAGAGCAGACCTCAGGTTTTGTGCATCCAACTCTAACTAATCATGTATATTTTCTTAAGAAAGCTTTATATAGGTTAAAGCAAGCCTCAAGGGCTTGGTATGAAACTATATCTACCTTTCTCATTAAGAGCAAATTCTTAAGAGGAAAGATAGATATCATAATGTTCATAAGAGAAACAAAGAGCAAGCGTCTCATAGTCCAAATATATGTTGATGACATTATATTTGGGTCTACTAATAACAACCTCTACAAGAGATTTGCCAATCTGATACAGAGGGAGTTTGAGATATGTAGTATGGGAGAGCTCAAGTACTTTTTATGTCTCCAAGTGAAATAGTCAAAAGATGGAATTTTCATCTCTCAGACTAAGTACACAAGAGAGCTAATAAGTAAGTATGGGATGGAGTCAGCCTCCACCATGAAAACTCTTATAAGATCAAATATATCCCTAGACAAGGATGAAAAGGGGAAACCTTTTGAAAAATCCATGTACATGTGTATCATTGGGTCCATACTTTACTTGACTGTCAGTAGACCTGATATCATGTATTATACATGTGTTTTTTTAGGTGTCAGGCCTGCCCCAAGGAATCTCATTATGGAGCTGCAAAGAGGATTTTGAGATACCTTAAGGGAACCCAACATCTTGGCCTTTGGTACCCTAAGAACAATGATTTTGAACTAATAGGCTATTTAGATGCAGACTTTGCAGTTTGCAAGGAAGATAGAAAGAACACCTCAAGAACATGCCAGTTCCTAGGAAGGAGGTTGTTCTCATTGAGCAGCAAACTGCAGACTAGTGCGGCAATTTCTATGGATGAGTTAGAATACATTTTAGCAGGGACTTGCTATGCGCAGCTTCTATTAATTCAACATCAATTACAGGACTAGAACCTTCAGATAAGTAAAACTCTCATGTATTGTGATTCATCAAGTGCAATCTCTATAACTAAAAATCATGTATCACGCAGTAGGACTAAGTATATAGAGATTAGGTATCATTTTATTAAAGAGCATGTTGAGAAGGAGGATATATGCCTTGAGTTTGTTCCCATGGACAAACAAGTGACAAATATCTTCATCAAGCCACTAGATGGTGAGACTAAGTTTAATTCCTTTAAGTTTTAATTAGGAATTCTTAATTTGGAATAGTTTTATCATTTTGTGGTTTTCCATTTTTTGTATCTGCATATTATTCATTCCATCCAAATTTCCATAGTTGTTTCTAGAAAATATTATCGGGTAGTATGTTAGGTTGTGTTAACCATGGATGTAGGTACATATGAGTATGAGTCAATTGACTCAATTTCAAGATTTATTATGTCGTCTTGATCGATATACAAACCTAGAAGGGCAGAGGAGTTAAGCTGAGTCAATCTCAGCTGTATCGTTGAGATCATTGAGAGGATTCTCAATGATACCTCTTCGTCACAACGATATCATCGTGACGGGCTGCTATATTTATTCTCAAATCATTTTTAGCCATTAGATCATTTTCATGATCACCCAACGTACGTGACGCTTCATTTTCATTTGAAATATAGATATATTAAAATATATATACATAAGCCAAGGATTTAGTTAAGAACATAAAACCTCTAACCCTAGAAGACCGTCGACATCGCTCCATCTCTCTCTAAGTTCTCAATGATCAAGTCTTTAGTCAAACGATGCTAAAACCTATGAAAATCTTGCATGAATGATATGAAATAGTGAGATTTAGATTCAAGAATGCTTCAAAGGAAATCAAGAAATTTTTCAGTATGATGGATGTCGTATGACTCGAATTCGTTCTATCTGAGCCCAGCCTGATTCTAAAAGATGAAGTTTTGGATTTCTATTCACATACAAAGGTATCTTCATCTGGGAATTCTATTAAAAGAAAGATAGGCAATGTCAAAATTAAAATTAGCCCTAATAGGATTGCTCAGACATCTCATCTTCCATCTGATGATATGAGATTTCACTTCAAGAAATAGTTGATGCCTTAGACTGGTGTGAGTTATATGGAGAGAGATATAGTTCTCTTGAAAGAAAGAATTTCAACCAGAGAGGAGAACTACTAGTAGATATCATAAGAAAGGCCATTCTCTATAAGATTGATTCACATGATAGGATTTCTGAGTCCATGTTTGAGTTGGTTACAAGAGTTATTCTTCAGAAGAAAACCAACTGGGCCTTGATGGTATTTCAGAAAATACTTGACAGTCTTCAAGAACCAAATTTGAGTAGGATTCCTTCCCTATATCTGATTAATGCTTATCCTACGAATTTCAATAAGAAACAAGGTATGAGGATCCATTATATAAAAAGGATGGACATCAAGACATTGAAGAGATACACCAGGGTGCTGCCCAATGGTCAAATTGAGAAGAAGGGGCAGAGCAAAAAAGAAAGAAAGAAGGTGGTTGTTGAAGAGGATTCTGTATCTGAATTAGTTAGCAAGGGTGATGATGACCAAGTGGATAGTGATCACATCCATAATACCTACTTGTCACCTTCTAATGAGGTTGAAGAAAATCTTTAAAATATAAGCATTCAAGTGAATCGTGATGTAACTCATATAAGTTTACCTTTGAAAGTGGTTGTTGCTGCTAAGGGGGGGGTCAGTTGTTCAAGAGAATTCCAGTGCCCCAACTGAGGGGGAGTTTGCTGGAGAAGAGAGGATTGATTCTTTGGAACACTTCTTAAGTGAAGATGATGATCGTAGTAAGGGAAAGCCTCAATCTGTGGTCCCTGCTCTAGGAGAAAGCTTCCATTTATCCCTAGAGGCTAAGACATCAACTCACACTGAGTTGGCTAGTCAAGAGGACTTGAGGATTAGCTTAAACCAAGTTACTGCTAAAGCACCACCTCAAGTATCACACAATCAACCATCCTCAAGCACTGCTGATATCTCAATTCTCTCATCTCTGAAAGCTCTACTGGATGAGCAAGCAACATCTTTGAAATCATACATTAATGAGAAAGTAAAAGGAATGAAAGCTGAGATCTTGGCTAAAGTACAAAAAAGAAGAGCTGAAATCATGGATGATCTAGATTTTTTATAAGGTGATATTGCACATATAAATGCACAAATCACAAAATGGTTTGATAAAGCAGCTAACATAGTGCCCCCAGAATGTTAAGATCCTAACTTCAATTAATGAAAGCCCGAGGATGATTACACATGATATTACTAGTGTGAAGTATGTGAGCCAAATAGATGAGACCATCAGGAAAGCTATGGATCATATTGAAGAGTATGTGTATTCCACTCAAGTTCAGGCTATACAGCTAGCTGAAGAATATAGAGATTCTATTCTAGGAGATAATGAAAATATATTGCAGACTATGTCAAGAAGATTTGAGGCCAACTCCCTGCATTTGGAAAGAAGAATTTTTGAAGAAGCCAAAAAGGGGGAGGGAATCAATGTAGAGCAAGCTCTTTGGGTTCTACAAGAAATCATGATTGCTCTCCACTTACCTCTGTTAGATGTTAACATCCCCTCTAACTTTGATTTTAGAGCTCTAGAGAGGGTAGCTCGGGATGTTCAGCTAGTTAAGAATAGGAAGACAGCAGAATCCATTCTACATGAAGAGTTCATGGCCATGAGAAGAGCTGAAGATGCACAAGATGCAGACTTTGAATATTATAGCGAAGATTCTCAATCAATCATCATCAATGCCTAGATACATCATAGACAAATTTTAAAGAATATTGACAGCATTTATCCTGTAGAGGAATAGATCAAGCACATGGAAAGATAGACTCCGAGGGAAAGACTTTTCAAGGAAAATCTGGTTGGGAAGAACAATCCAAAGAGGATGCCATCCAAATATCTTCCCAAACCCTTCCTATACTTCAAGAGACAAGAAATCAAGGCCAAGAATATTGAAAGGAGAGCAATTGAATAAGGTGAAGGATCACAAGCATATGCACTAAAGAGGAAGAGTCCAGACTTAGTTGATGTGATCAGCTAGCCAATTGACAAGCATCCTGCACTTTGAAGTCAAAGAACATCTGCTAATTTTCTTGTGTGCGGCTGAGATTTTTTTTGTATATGGTCTTATGTTTTATAATTAAACCATCTAACTATATATATATATATATATATATATATATATATGACTAATTATGTTAAATGCTTGTTATGATCATTCAAATTTTTCATCTGTTATATTTGTGATAATATGATCTTATTGTTAATGCATCTTACCATTAATTAAGTATTCTGTTTTTTTTTCAAACAAGGGGAGATTATTGAAAATATTGCCCTCAATATTCCAATATTTGAAGAAGCATCACTTACAATGATAAGTGCATACTATATTTGATGGAATATCTATTTATATTTATGTAGGAATCATTTATTATCTCTAAAACAGGTTTAGAGAAGAGTTAGTGCAAATAGAGCAGTATCATTCAGATACATGAAGGATTCTCGATTGTATCGTCTTGAACTGTGAAGTGCTTCAAGATGGCATCATCCCAAAGAAACTACAGAAGCAACTTCAATCACTAAGGAGAATACTGTTGAGATCGGTATATGGTTCTCCACAGTATTGGCGTGATCGTGGAAAGCTTCGAGACAATATCATGAAGAAGACTCAGAAAAAGGCCGATTTCAGCTCTAAGTGAGATACCGTTGAGAAATAAGACTTTTCTCAATGATGTCATGCTGACAAGATTTTATTACCATTGAGCATGCGTAGTGGCTGGATTTCAAATTTGGCGGCGGCGCAAAAAGGCCTGTCAGTTCTTTCTATTCATGCATGCTCATACTTTGACAGGACTTATTCTAATCAAATGACTGTTAGAAATGTCAAAGGTTTATAAAGAAACATTAGGACAATGGAACAGGAACCTTTGCTCAATCCTATTGAATCATGAAAAACTAGCAACATCGCAATCAGTCTTTACTGAACAAGCTCTCTGAAGATGTTCTAAAAGAGCAAGGAGGAGTCAAGCCTCATGACTCCAGTTAGGTCTTCTTCCTGGAGAAGAATATCAAGTAGAAGAGCCCCAAATCTACTCAACCTGAAGACTTCTCAAATCAGGGGCTGCTTCAAAGAGATTACTTTCAAAGTAAAGACATCTGAAGAATAGGGAACTTCAAGGTCAAATTAATATATTCTTTAGTTGTATTCATTTTACATACTTTCATCTGTAGGATCTAGTGATAGATCTGATTTGTAGTGATATTTCCCGAGTTGTATGGGTTGTGACCCTGAGGTAGGGTTATTGCCTGAGGTAGGGCTGGTGTGCCTGAGGTAGAATCTCTGTGCAAATTTGAGGTAGGAGACCAGCTAGGTATCTTAGCTGTAGGAGTTGGAATACTCTGAGTTGTAGGTCTGTTGAGCCTGGGGTGGGGATGTAGAGCCTGAGGTAGGGTCTGGAAGTAGACCTGAGAGATTCTGAGAAATCTGAGTTATAAGCTCTTGGAGCCGAGTTTTGGAGAAGTTTGTTGAGTCTAACACACTGTTAGATTGGTGTAGAGGGACAGTGGATGTACCTATACCCTGGGGAACCACTATAAATTGGTGTGTGCTCTGTAATGTGCTTGGTTGGTTGTGCTTTAATATTTATACCTGCTGAAAACTTAAAATAAACCAACAAGTTGCTAGATCACCTGAGTTAGACTACCAACAACAATAATCTTTCATTTTCATGTGAATAAATGTGCTCCTTACTAGGCTTTATTTTAATAAATTATTAATGTTTATTTGTAATCAGGATATTTAGTTTGCATCTACATCAAGTATTTAGTATTTGCCTTACATTTCACTTTTGGAATGCACCATGGAACTTCACACTCACAATTTAACATGCTTCAAATTCTGATTAAGACCAACACACATTAATACAACAAAGTAAACAGGAATAAATCAAATTCAAAGGAGATAATTGTACATTTAAATATAATTGAGTATACAAGTTTAGAGAGAGAGAGAGCAATAACAACACTCAAGCCTTTATCCCAGTACAGTGGGGTCGGCTATTGCGAGAGAGACAAATTTAATAAAAAAATTATCAACCATACAATGTCACGATGAATATCAAAATAATGACACTTTTCAACTAAATTCATCCTAAATTCTCAATGTGGACACCCTAAACAAATTATCTCTACCCTATATAGTTAAGTGAAGAAGATTTATGTATGTTATATGTTATATAACATCTAAACTGCATTAAAATAAAGTTCATTGATGCACGGTAAGAGTATAGGCCGTACATAATAAATAAGTAAACATTATAATCAGGTATTATCGTGTCAACAGGGAGCTCAAAACAGTGGTATCTGATAACATATGCATGTTATACCAAATCATAAAGTAGTGGTTTCTTATATCAAGCTAAACTAGCAAAGATAAGTTCATAGCGAGCAACCTAAGATCATCATCATTATCATTACACCAATATACTAGTGCAAGTCATGGTAGTAATAATCATTAATGACATTTAGACTAGCTACATCAAGAGCACAAGAAAGAGAAAAAGATTCTCACACAATGATAGCGTTAGCACAATCAGTTGTTGAATAGAAGAGGATATGAAGATTATTCCTTGGATATGGAAGAAAACTGACTAGAGTGTCAATACAGATCACTCATGCACTCCTTCTCTATCGTATGAGATTCAAGAATGTTGCCACCACCTCACGAAGTTGCTTGTCTTCTTCATGTGTACTTCCAACCTCTAAATCAATAGTAACCTTGCACTAATTGCCATGAACACTCAAGAATCACCTTCTAGTAGTATTGGCATACCTTTAAATGGTGGTGGAGACCTTGAAATCAAAGAAACCAAGCAAGGAATGGAGAAAAGGAGGTGAAATCAACTTTAAAATAGGTTGAAGGCGCTCATTTACTTGAGCCCTAGACTCCAAGCACGCGACAAAGTGCCTTAGTATAACAATATATAAATGTTAGAAAAACACATGCATGCCCATGCGCTTAAGGATTCATGTAATGCCTCCATCCATTACATGATATATAATAGAAATTCCGGTCGGGGACCCACACTATATACCACAAACAGTCGGCAGGGTTACATGTTAATATCAGAAACTAGTACATGCATCCTAACTCAGAGCATTCTAGCGGAAGCATTAGGGGTTAAGATTGAACTCAGCAACCATGAATGTCCACTATTTATATAAACTATCACATTTATATATTTCAAATGAATGTATACAAAATCCACAAAATGTTTGTCCTTAAGGCCTTACAATTAATCTTCACAAGTGTGGATTACATACATCGGCACGCAGGCCGGCAACACATGAAAATAGTAAACTTTTCTTTAGTTCGGCCTTCAAGGGCCAGCATAGCAGCAGCAGCAGCAAGGGCTTCAGCCCACTATTTCTCGCTCGGCTCTCCAGCACCTACATGGGGACAATCCACTGCAACGGTGACAAACAAAGCAACGGTCAGCATTCAGCTGACAAATTTATAACGACCCTACCCCGTACCTGGGGCAGCGGTATTCCTTCCCTGTAGGCATAGCATTTCACAAGCAGATATATCACAAGAGTTGCACTCACGCACCATCAATATATCACAAATGTCGACCACACGGCCCGACGCTCCGTGCACTCGGGGTATATTGTGGTGTACCGGAAAACCAGGGTCCCACCACCATTCACAACGACAAACTTGAGCTTTTATGCTCCACGGCCCACGGCCGGAGACTTTAGTATTGATGGAAAATAGCCCAAGACTCTCATGATGTGATCCTAACTAAGTCATTCACTTAGGCACTCAGTTAGACAACCTTCACGCAGATTCAGTTCAGCCCTTGCATGTTGCTCAAATCGCCAGTTCACTGTTTAGACTGATGCGGGTCAGCTTCCCCTTGTCTGTTTGGCTCACTGGCCTTTAAGAGCGCATATCTCACCATAGCCACAACGTCCCCGAAGGACTTGCTTCACAATCACAGGTTAGCTAGGAGCTGTCGCCAGCGACAACCACTATCACCCGGCATTAGCGATAGAACTCTCTTTCTGTACCCAGCCCTAACCATAACCGGACTAACCATCCAGAAATCCCTGCAGCCACCTGCAGTGCCAGAAATATTAGACTTTTATAGCATACATCACATGCACTTCGAGGGTATTTTCCTGGAATTCCATTCCAGTACTCCCTGCTACTCCATTTAACAGGCACAACCCACTAACTCCACGAGATACTCGTTTATACGCGTTGTCTTCTCCTGTGCTCAAAATAAATCATCACCAATCCAGACCAACCTGTCCAGATGGGCTTCACACAGTGTGTCTATTCCCTACTACAACTTTTTCGGATCTATATGCAAACTCTTTTGGGGATTTCAAGAATCAACCCAAGGAAAATCCCTCAACATTCCACCTTCTGGTGGGGGAAATCCATGCATATGCCAAAATGAGGATTTCATATATCCAAGGAGAAAGATCGTTACCTTTGAAGTTCTCTTTGGAGCCATGGCAAAGCATTTCTATGCGGATAGAAATGAGAGCCTCACTTTCCCCTTCGCGAATCTAGCTTCAGAGCTTGTTTTCAACCACAAAATTTGCTCCAGCACTTCAGCAAGATCCACCCCAAACTCCAGCTCCAGCCGAGAGGTTTTTTCTCCAGAACTAGAAAGAGAGAGAATAGAAAAGGAAATAATGATATCCTTTTTTCTATCTATCTGCATAAGTGGCCTCGGATTACATCCCAGCCACAAAATAAAATCAACAAAACCAAGCAACGGCTCGGGTTGAAGCTGAAAAAGTCAATCATCGCTCAGTGGTCACACACCAGCCACCTGACACGAGTCACCACTCTGCCATAACCTCATTTTTGACAGATCGTCGAACGGGACCACATTCGTCGAATGCAAATCGTCGAACAGGAGAGAATTCATTGAACGGTGTTTGAGTTCATCGAGTTGGCCATAACAACAAACGACACGAGTTTTGTCGGACTCTGCTAGACGATTGTCGTCAGGCTCTGCTCGATGATTGTCATCGGGCTCTACTCGACGATTTTGTCGGGCTTTGCTCGATGATTTTTTGCCGGGCTCTGCCCGACAATTTTTGTCCAGCTCTGGTCAACACTTAGCCTGACTTTTTGGGGCGTTATAATCCTCCCCTCCTTACAGAAATTTCATCCTGAAATTTTCATACAGCACCCAGCATACAGTAACCAATATGTTATAACCAAACAAAAATGTTACAATATTGTATTTTTTGTATAACAAAAAATGTGATACCAGTTTAGACAAACAACTCGGGAAATTCGGCATGCATGGTCTTCTCCCGCTCCCATGTTAGCTCCTTACGGCCACAATTATCCCACCGGACTTTGACCATCCTGATTGTTTTGTTCAGTGACTGCTTAACCGCCATATCCTCGATCTGAAGGGGCCTAACCTTCGTCGTTAGCCCAGACTCGACTGGCACACGATCATCCGCAATTACTTGAGCTGGATATTTCACTGCTTTTTGAAGCACTAAGATGTGAAACACATCATGCAATCCACTCAATTCTATCGAAAGAGCTAGCCGATAGGCAACTTCTCCAACTCGCTCCACCACTTCAAATGGACCAAGATACCTCGGACTTAACTTTTTCAAGCGCTAAATCTTGGACACGCCTTTGAATGACTTGATTTTTAAATATACTCACTCGCCTATCGCGAATTTAACGTTCCGATACTTGGCATTGTAGTAATTTGCTTGCTATCTTGGGCTATCAGTATCCTCTCCCGGATATAGCAGATCGTCGAATTTGTTGGGTCTGGCATTCCTTCACTAGGCCCGTGGCGCTCTGCTACGTATTTAAGAAATTAAGTAGCGCCCTCTCCAACAGTCCGGGCTTTTGGTGTAGTTGGGTATGCGCTTGATCCTTCAATTAGTATCAGAGCAGGTACGGGTTCGAGACCGGGGGAGCGCAATATTTATCCCGATTTTTCCCTCTAGGCGTGGGTTCAATCCGTGGCCATGTGGTAACTCCTCCTCTGAGCCGTGGCAAACCGTGGACATGTGGTAACCCCACCTCTGAGTCGTGTGGGCCATGTGGTAACTCCTCCTCTGAGTCATGGCAAACTGTGGACATGTGGTAACCCCACCTCTGAGTCGACGGGTTGTGCTGAACGCTGGGGGGATTGTTGGGTCCGGCGTTCCTTCACTTGACCTGTGGCGCTCTGCTACTTATTTAAGAAATTAAGTAGTGTCCTCTCCAACAGTCCGGGCTTTTGGTGCAGTTGTGTATGCGCTTGATCCTTCAGAATTAGCCTCTTCGACTTCCTTATGTTTATATAACTTAGATTCGTCTTTTTCCGCCCAAGCTAATGGTGTACGACACTTCCTACCATACAAAGCTTCAAACGGTGCCATATTTATGCTAGCTTGATAGTTATTATTGTAGGCGAACTCTACCATATAAAGATGATCTTCCCATCTTTTCCCAAAATCCAAGGCACACATTCGGAGCATGTCCTCCATCATTCTAGTTGTCCTCTCAGTTTGGCCATCCGTTTGTGGATGAAAGGTCGTACTGAATGTTAATTTTGTCCCCAAAAACTGATGGATTAGTCTCCAATCACTCAACGTGAAGCGCCCATCTCGATCACTTACGATACTGTGAGGCACACCGTGCAATCATACTATTTACTCAACATAAAGCTTAGCCAAGACTTCCACTGAATCGTCCCTCTTGTTCGGAATGAAGTGAGCCACTTTAGTCAACCGGTCTATGATCACCCAAACCAAATCGTTACCGCATTGAGATCTCGGCAAACCGTGCACGAAATCCATCTAAATATCATCAAACTTCCATTTCGAAATAGGAGTGACTTCAGAAAACCTCTAGGATTCTGGCATTCAGCTTTCACCAAGGCACACGTCTGACATTTCGCCACGTAATGTATTATGTCTTTCTTCAAACCTGGCCACCAGAATAGCTTTTTTATGTCTCGATACATTTTTGTGCTCCCTGGGTGAATTGAATATTTCGTGAAGTGCGCTTCATACATAAATTCATCTCTTAGCTTACCCATATTCGGGACACACAAACGACCATCCTTTCGCAAAAGGTCATCATCCCAGGAGTATTGACCATTTGACCCATCCACTGCATAGTGTTGTAAGCTTACATCAAGTTCCGTTGCTCGTTGAACCCTGTCTACAAGGTCATATTATACCTCTGTCCAGTTCAAGCACGCATTTGCTATGTAATTCTTGTCAACACAAGAAATATTCAAAGCTTCCAACTCCTGGATCAGACTCTCATCATGCACCTGCAATGAAGTTGCCCTTGTTGGAGCCTTAGGACTCAAGGCATCTGCGATGATGTTTCCCTTCCCGAGAGTATAATGAATCCGGAAGGTATTGTCCCCAAGGAACTCCATCCACCTACGTTATCGCATGTTGAGATCCTTCTGATCCAATAGATATTTTAGGCTCTTATGCTCCATGAATATATCCACCTTCACGCCATATAAATAATGACGCCATAGTTTCAGTGCAAAAATCACCGCCACTAACTCCAAGTCGTGGACGGGATAGTTCCACTCATACACCTTCAACTAGCGTGAGCCATAAGCTATCACTTTTCCAAACTAAAGAAGAACGCAGCCTAAGCCGCTCCCTGATGCATCACTATAGATTTCAAAGCCGTCTGAATCACATGGCGACATCAAGATTGGCGTCGTGGTCAAAAGACTTTTTAGCTCTTCAGAAGCTCGTGTGCACTCCAGCGTCCATACGAACTTTTGATCCTTCCTCGTTAATATGGTAAGAGGCAAAGTGATTCGTGAGAAGTTTTCTACGAAACATCTATAGTAGCGCGCCAGTCCAAGGAAACTTCTGACTTCGGCCACAGAAGACAACACCGGCCACTCCCGTATGGCTCTTATCTTTGACAGATCTACCGCAATGCTCTCTCCACTCACCACATGGCCAAGAAAAGCCACTGAAGACAGCCAAAACTCACACTTTGAGAACTTGGCGTAGAGTTTGTTTCGCCTCAAGGTGTGCAACACCATCCGTAAATGGTTTGCATGGTCTTCTTCAGACTGAGAGTACACTAATATGTCGTCAATAAAGATGATCAAACAAATTTCAAGTACTCTCGGAACGTTCGGTGCATTAGATCCATGAACACCAATGGTGCATTACATAGCCCAAACGACATTACAATGAACTCGTAATGACTGTAGCGTGTTCCAAACGATGTCTTAGGAATGTCATCTTCCTGAATCCTCAACTGGTAGTAACCAGATTTTAAGTCCAGTTTAGAATAGACGGTTGATCCCACTAGCTGATCAAACAAGTCATCAATTCAAGGTATTGGATATTTGTTCTTCTCTGTCAGCTTATTCAATTCGGGATAGTCGATACACTATCGCAGGCTACCGTCCTTCTTTTTTACAAAGAGAATAAGCGCGCTCCAAGGTGACATACTTGGGCGTATATAACCCTGTTCCAGCAACTCTTGTAGTTGAACTTTCAGTTCCGTCATTTCCTTTCGCATTACACGATATGGCGAGCAGGCCATAGGTTTTGCACCTGGCACCAACTCAATAGAGAAATCAATCTCCTGGTGTGGTGGTAACCCTAGAAGCTCCTTCGAAAACACATCAGCAAACTCCGAAATAATCGGAACATCACTCACACTGGTATTTGGCTCAACAGCCTGAATAAGCGTGAAGAACAACTCCGTGCCTTTTCGAACAACATTGACGACTTGGAGAGTAGACATCAACATCCCGCTCACTCCTCGCATACTAGCGAATTTAGTCTCAAGATCAGTATTCTGTCCCAGTGTGATCTCCTTTGAATTGTAATCAATAAAGGCATGCTGCTTCGAGAGCCAGTCCATACCAAAGATCACATCAAATTCCGATATCGGCAGCACAGATGCGTCTAATCCGAAATCCCGACTTCCTATCCGTACCTCCACATAGCAAGTCATATCCGCATGCATCACACATCCGCTCAATAACCACACCTGCACACTATCTGTTGTCATACGACTCGGCACTCCGATCCGTGACACAAAGTCCATAGATAGAAATGAATGCGAAAAACCCGTATCAAATAGTGCTCTCGCCGGATGGTCCTGAATCAGGACAAAGCCTAAGACAAACATATCATGCACAATCTATATACAAGGTATGAAGTATCAAAAGTGTAGGATCTTGTGGCGCCCTTAGAGGGGGGGGGGGTGAATAAGGGCTCTTTAAAATTTTAACAAACTATTTATAAAATACGAAATTAGATGTAAAGTTTGAGACACACCAATGAAATGAAAAACAAGATTTTATTTCTCCAAAATATATATGTAAAATGATTTCAATAAAGCTTGAAATCAAGGCTTACAACGACAATAGTTTTTAGCTTTTTCACCGGTCCTTCTCCCAAGGACCGATAGGCTATAGTCAATATCTCCCTAGATATGGCTACTAGCCTCCCCCTAAATCAAACCTATGATCTAGACGCTGCACACAAGGCGGCGATTTACTCCTAAGCCTCACAAGGACCTAGACACCACACACAAGGCGGTGATTTGCCCCTAAGCCACATAAGGACTTAGACACCACACACAAGGTGGTGATTTTGCCTTCCCAACTACAAAGATAAAAAGTGAAAATGAAAGTACAATAGTAAAACTTAAAAACTCCCTCAAAATCACGAGCTCTGAAGAGGATGATGAACTGATGAGAAGATCTCCAATCTTGAACGCACGGTCGTATCTCCTTCGCTCTTAAGATTTCAACGGACCAAGGGAGTTCGTCTGGAAACGGAGATGAAGGCTCTGAAAATTCTCTGGGAAAACTAAGCTCTGCACGATCAATCCCTTCCCTGAAATTTTTGGCCGTATATATCACTTCATGCTATCGCCGGCGGTAGAGTTAACGCCCCGCGATAGTGATAACTCTCCGTTGCTTGACACGTGGCACACATCGCGCGGATTTTCAGATCTGAGTGAAGAACGTGACGATCGTGGGATATCGCTTGGCGACATCGGTATCGCCCCACGATATTGCTCAACCGTGACTTTATGTGCGGCTTCATGTGGATCAAGGCTGACGTCAGCAGTAACTGTCCACGCTATCGCCCGCGGTAGCGTTATCACCAGCGATAGTGCGATTTTCCTTTTCTTCAATGCTATGCTCAGCCATTCCTTAGTACTTAAAAAACCTGTTATCCCTGCACATTTAAAACACATACCAAGATCAAATACATCCGGGATTTGTTATTCTCAAACTAAGAAGCGCGGAACGCATGCTCCAACAATCTCCCCCTTTTGATAATAACAAATCCACTGAGAAAGAAATTGTGTGAGACCAATAGAATATGAAACAATTTAGATAATCATTATGAATCAAAGTGCACAAATAGTTATAATAAACTCCCTCTATAATAAAGACTAGTTTCTCCCCTTATATTCTTCCCCTGTTTAAAAGAAATAATTTCTCCCCATAAATGTACTAATCAATTTATTTCGTACTTAATTTCTCCCCCTAAATGTACTAATCAATTTATTTCGTACTTAAATCTCCCCCTTTTGTTATTAGCAAAAGACGGTGGGATATAAAAAAAAATGAGTGGCAAATGCGGAAGCTGAAAGAAGTGAGAGAGTAATAAATTAGTCATAGAATTTGGAAATATGAGGAGTAGAATAACGACATTAATAACCCTGGAATAGTATTACCATAAAATTTGGAATTTTATCAGGAAAAAATGTTTGTTGTGGAGAAAATTAATTTAAGAGTTGAAGTTAAACATTGAAAATTTGTCAGGCCAAGATATCAAAAACATTAGAAACGATGAAATAGAAGAGAAAAACTATTTCCAGTCCAATTCTCATGAGAAGAAATTATATAAATGATAATGATGTGTACATGTGAAGAGTGATGTAGTTTACAGATTCCTTAAGAAATATGTTACATGAAGGTTTGCAATATTATAATACAAGAAACTCACATATAACTTCATGGCATAATGATTTTGAAAAAGTGGCCAAGTTTGTTTGCACAAGACACTTTGCAATCCTTTTCAAGGTGCTCAACCTCACAATGTTCATTAAGACTTATCAGGAGGGTGAGTAGAGCTTGATTGGAATATCCTAGTCATTTTTATTTATTTTTTTTCATGCATTTTTTTTGTTTAGAAACTGTGACTTAGGACTCCGAATTCACTTGTATTGCAAACTTGATAAGAAATATTTTGTTTTTGAAAATGGCCATCAGTTTTGAAGATCAATATGAATGAAGCATACATGAAAGGTTTAGTGATGTATTCGAAACTTTGAAACAAACCAATATCATGTAATAAGAAGCTTAAGTATGTGTAACTATCAGCTCGTGTCAGTGGAAGCACATTATCAATCATAAAATGTTACTCATACGTAGAGGCATGCGGAAACAAGTCTATTCAAGTTCTAGTCATCAAAGGTATAGAAAGATATCGAGAGCAAGACAAGTTAAAAAAAAATGTTTAAAGAACTTATAAATTAATAATCACACCTATAATAGGTATCGTATTCTGATAATCATCCAAAAATTTTCAGTAATACTAGAAGGAAGGGTGTTGAAAAGGTGTCAAGATATTAGGGATTTTTGCCTCTAAAATACACTATCGCCAGCGTTAGCGATAACACGGGGCGATAGCGGTTTTTGATATAAAAGGCAAAAAAAACTGAGTGGGCTGACACTTATCCTCATTTCACGGACCCTGGACGTTTTGGCTTCGTCTTCTTCAGCAGAAACCCTCAAAACTTCAAAAAGGTAAGTTTAGATCTCTCTTTAATATTGTGATTTTCAAAAAAAAACTATAGATCTGGTTTATAGATGATGAAAGAAGATAGATCTAGCAAAAAAAAAATTCAGTTTTGGTCATACATTTTATTTTGAAAGAATTTTGAAGAAAACACTTGATTTTTATGCAAAAACTTTATAAAAATGAATAATAGGAGGTAGATCTGTGAGATTTATTTAATTTTAGAAAGTTTAATGCAATGTCAAGAGGAGATCTACATGAAATTGCTAATAGGAGTAGTTTGCACTGTCGTCAGGCGATAGCACTGTCGCCGGCGATAGTAAAGGAATTTGTTGAAATCAATGTCTTGACTGAATGTGATGTTAACATAATATTTTCAGGAAATGGCATCCTCATCCCGTGCAAGAAAAAGCACCAGCCGCAACCCACATGCTTCATATCAAACATACCCGGGAATTGAGAATGCATCGGTTGGTGTTGCGAAACTTTTGGATGAAACATTGCCACCGCATATCTATGAAGTACTTGTGGAGTCAGGTATAATGTCTCTCATTATACCCAACCTTTTTAGCTCCATTTTTGTAAGGGATTTCTATAACAATTTGGAAGACCCTAAATATACGGGGTTGAATGGAGGAGTATGGTCTCGAATCCAAGGAGTGGAAATAGATATTACTCATGCTGATTTAAGACGAGAATATAATCTTGCCACTTGTGAGGAAAATTTTATGGATATAGTGGAGAATTACCGAAAGGATCGTGATTGGAGTATATTGAATCAAGTCCTTCACGGAAAGGAAAATAGGAGTTTGATTCAAGACGTCTCATCACTCTCTCGTGATGCATTTGTGATTCAAGATATATTAAGAAACACGGTTATGTTGAAGGCCGGGGACACAAAGAAGATCACGGCTCAATTGAGCTTAGTGACTTACTATGTATTAGAGAGAGTCAAGTTTGATGTGGCGGATTTTGTGTTATCCATCATACGATTTACGTACAAAATGAAGCATCCCCTTAAGAGGAAACTGAATACACTTCCTTTAGAAAGTGTTATTCAAAAGGTCGTATATCAGAAATATGATTGGATAGATCAAGAGTTCTACATTGATGATTGTATCCCGGCGATACATACCGTAGAACCAGCTAGAGGTCCATCTCCAAGGGCTGCCTCGTCATCAAGACAACCACTCCAAAGAGGAGGGTCTTTGCGTGAATCTATTGACGACCTAAGAGAGACGGTGGAGGAGATGAAAGAGGAACAAAAGCGTAGCCATTCCGGTTTTCGAAAATTTATGAAGTTTCTGGTAAAGGGGCTGAAACTAAAGCCAACTCCGGAAGAAGAACGAGAATGGGGGAGTCCAGTCGATGATCCTCCACGACATTCGATAAGGCGGACGCGAAGGACTAGAGAACCAACACCGACTTCCAGTGAAGATGTGAATGTGTCTACTGAAGAGAACATGGATGAATGACTTTTTATTGTTAGTGATGTAATATTTTGATGTTGACTGAATCTGGGATATCGCCGGCGTTAGTACTGTCGTCTGGCGATAGTGAAAACTCTATTAATTTGTGGTTTGATGTTTGTATTGACTTTTTCAGTGTTATCCTATGTGCTGTCCAATTTTACGTTATGTTTTGTTGGTTATTGGAAAATTGTTGATTAATTGTAATTAACTATATGACATATATACGATTTCTAATCTTAGGCCTATTTTATAAAAAAAATCTCGGAATTAAAACAATTTTGATTTATAATTCTAAGATTCCAAGTTCTAATCTTAACCTTAAAAAGCGTGAATCATTAAGCGGTTTTGTGAAAATATCTGCTATTTGAGAATCTGTTCCAATAAAATTTATTTTAATATGTCCTTTCTTTAGGTGATCCATAATAAAATGATGACGAACATCTATATGTTTGGATCTAGAATGTAATACAGGATTGTTCGTTAAATCGATAGCACTTTTGCTATCACATTTTAATTCAACATTATTTTGGTGTATGCCAAAATCTTCTAGTGTTTGTCTCATCCAAAGTGCTTGAGCACAACAACTACCAAGTGCAATATATTCGGCCTCAGTAGTGGAGAGGGCAACAGAATTCTGTTTCCTACTCGACCAAGAAATAAGTGTTGGGTCGATAAAGTGACAAGTGTCACTTGTGCTCTTTCGATCTAATGAACACCCCGCATAATCAGAATCAGAGTATCCATGTAAAATAAAAGAGTCATTATGAGGATACCATAAGCCTAGTTTAGATGTTCCTATAAGATATCTAAAAATACGTTTCACCGCTTTTAAATGTGATTCTTTTGGATTAGCTTGAAATCTAGCACATAGACAAACGGCGAACATAATATCAGGCCTAGAAGAAGTTAAATATAATAACGACTCAATCATACTTCTATAAAGAGTTTGGTCAATTGAAATACCACTTTCATCTTTACCTAATTTCAATGAAGCACTCATAGGAGTATTGGCATGTTTAAGGTTTTCAAATCCAAATCTCCTTAACAAATCATGAAGGTATTTAGATTGATTAATAAAAATATCATCATTTGTTTGTGTAATTTGAAATCCTAAGAAAAAAGAAAGTTCTCCTACCATGCTCATTTCAAATTCATTTTTCATAATTTGAACTACTTCATTACATAACTCTTCGTTAGTGGCTCCAAAAATAATATCATCAACATAAATTTGCAAAATAACTAAATCATGTTCAATTTGCTCAATGAAGAGTGTAGAATCGACACTTCCTATTTTATAATCATGCTTTAATAAGTATTGAGTTAAACGATCATACCAAGCACGAGGTGCTTGTTTTAACCCATAAAGTGTTTTATCTAATTTATAAACATAATTTGGATATTTTTCATTTATAAAGCCAGGGGGTTGTTCTACATAAACCTCTTCTTTTATATACCCGTTTAAAAATGCAGTTTTGACATCCATTTGATATAATTTAAATCTTTTAAAGCAAGCAAATGCAAGAAATATCCAAACCGCTTCTAATCGAGCAACGGGTGCAAAAGTTTCATCATAGTCTACCCCTTCAATTTGTGCATAACCTTTTGCAACTAATCTTGCTTTATTTCTAACAATTCTAGAATCACTATCCAATTTATTTTTAAATATCCACTTTACTCCAACTACAGGATGATCTTTGGGTCGTTCTACAAGATTCCAAACCTTATTACGTTCAAATTGATTAAGTTCTTCATTCATAGCTAAAAACCAAAATTCATCATTTAAAGCGGTGGAAACATCTTTTGGTTCTATTTCAGAGACAAATCAAAAGTTTGAAAATAAAACATGTAAAGAAGAACGAGTACTGACCCCTTTTTGTGAAATTTGAGAAATTTTTACCATTTGAGATATTTTTACCAAGCACTTTTGAGTCATTCACTATCTTGGTGAATCTGGTGTACATTGAGTCTATGTCCTCATCCACTTCCATCCTAAACTTTTCAAATTCCGATTCCAGTTGAAACAGCTTCGAGTCCTTCACCTGCGAGGTACCTTCATGAGTAACTTCAAGTAAATTCCAAATTTCATAAGCATTATTACAAGCACAAGTTCTATAAAATTCAGTCCTATCTAATGCACAAAATAATGCATTCATGGCTTTTGCATTATTTTTGCACCTTAGCTTATCCTGATCATCCCATTTATCTTTTGGTTTTTCCATTTCTACATCTCCTACTGTATAAGTGGGATGAGCATAATTAGTCTCTACCATATTCCAAACTTCAATGTCAAGAGAAATAAGAAAACATTTCATCCTAGTTTTCCAGTAATTATAATCAGATCTAGTGAATAACGGAGGTCTACTAATTCCTTGCCCCTCAGAGAAAGCATGGTCATGCTGCGCCATAATTCCTGGTGGTGAAACCGAATTAGGAATAACCAGCTTTGATACCACTTGTAGGATCTTGTGGCGCCCTTAGAGGGGGGGTGAATAAGGGCTCTTTAAAATTTTAACAAACTATTTATAAAATACGAAATTAGATATAAAGTTTGAGACACATCAATGAAATGAAAAATAAGATTTTATTTCTCCAAAATATATATGTAAAATGATTTCAATAAAGCTTGAAATCAAGGCTTACAACGATAATAGTTTTTAGCTTTTTCACCGGTCCTTCTCCCAAGGACCGATAGGCTATAGTCAATATCTCCCTAGATATGGCTACTAGCCTCCCCCTAAATCAAATCTATGATCTAGACGCTGCACACAAGGAGGCGATTTACTCCTAAGCCTCACAAGGACCTAGATACCACACACAAGGCGGTGATTTGCCCCTAAGCCAAACAAGGACTTAGACACCACACATAAGGTGGTGATTTTCCCTTCCCAACTACAAAGATAAAAAGTGAAAATGAAAGTACAATAGTAAAACTTAAAAACTCCCTCAAAATCACGAGCTCTGAAGAGGATGATGAACTGATGAGAAGATCTCCAATCTTGAACGCACGGTCGTATCTCCTTCGCTCTTAAGATTTCAACGGACCAAGGGAGTTCGTCTGGAAACGGAGATGAAGGCTCTGAAAATTCTCTGGGAAAACTAAGCTCTGCACGATCAATCCCTTCCCTGAAATTTTTGGCCGTATATATCACTTCATGCTATCGCCGGCGGTAGAGTTAACGCCCCGCAATAGTGATAACTCTCCGTTGCTTGACACGTGGCACACGTCGCGTGGATTTTCAGATTTGAGTGAAGAACGTGACGATCGTGGGATATCGCTTGGCGACATCGGTATCGCCCCGCGATATTGCTCAACCGTGACTTCGTGTGTGGCATCATGTGGATCAAGGCTGACGTCAGCAGTAACTGTCCACGTTATCGCCCGTGGTAGCGTTATCGCCAGCGATAGTGCTATTTTACTTTTCTTCAATGTTATGCTCAGCCATTCCTTAGTACTTAAAAAACCTGTTATCCCTGCACATTTAAAACACATACCAAGATCAAATACATCCGGGATTTGTTGGAACGCATGCTCCAACAAAAACAATAGCAAAGTATCTTAACTCGTACATGTGACGACGTCACTTAGCTTTATGGCCTCTTGTTGGCCAAAATTATATACTCGGAGCTGTGCCCGGGATGCAGAGGACTCCACCACTGCCTTTCCCTTTTCAGCATATGACGCTCCTATCTTCTTCTCACTCTTTGGCAGACCAACCCGACTGTCAAGGGCTAGATGACCCACCTTGCCACATGTATAGCAGGCACGAGAATCTTGCCTCGAAGTTGCTCCTGACACAACTGTAGAAGGAGCCTATCCAGAAGACTTAGATCTCTTACCCCACTTTCTTCGGTACTTCGATTTTTCAGGACGCGACGCTTTGAACTCGGACTTTGTCACAGCCAAGTCCCTTTTTCCCTGTACCCGCTTCATATCTTTTTCTAACGCACAGGTCATATCCACCAACGCTTGAAACCCTTGGTCCACCGAACTCGAGAGCAGGAATCTCAACTCATCCCATAACCCTTCATAGAACCTATTGGCTTTACACTGTTCATCAGCGAAGATAGATCCTGCGTAGCTTCCAAACCGTGTAAACTCATGTAAGTAGGTATCCACAATACTTTCCCCCTGAGTTAGACGCTGGAACTCATTTTCCCTGGCGATGTGCTGTGCTGGTGGCAAGTTCTTTGCCAAGAACAGTCTCGAAAACTCCTCTATCGAGACTTCTGTTAGTTTTCTGCCCGCTAAGTGGTGCAACTCTATCTCATCTTACCATAGTCGAGCTTCTCCTTCCAATAAGAAGGTGGCCAAGGTGACTTTCTATTCTTCCTCCATCCTTATCGCCGTCAATATTCGCTTGACGCGAGACAGCCAATCCTCTGCTTGCATTGGGGATCCCACACTAGAAAATGTAGGAGGATTGAAGCTCATAAACTGCTTCAACTGTCATTCAGCTGCTTGAGGATCAACAACAGCCTCAATAGGTTTTGGCCTCACACCAACCTGTTTTGGCACCATTGCAGGTTGCGCCTGCCCAGTAGGTTGTGCATGAATCATTGCAAACAACACCTCAGCAACTAAACGTACTGTCTCCGTAGAAGGAGGAGGTGTAGTCACCTCAGCTGGTGTTGCACTCTCATCAGAATGTTGGGGCTCAGACTACCCCGCATCACTTTGACTCACCTATACGTATAAAAGACACATTTTAGCGACTAGTTAAAAGCAACAATAACATGGTAGGAATGCGTAGGTTCCTCAAATAGGTGTATGTACATTCCTTAGTTGACATTCTTGAGTTCATTTATGTTATAACAGGTCGCACATACACGTGCTTGTCACCCCACAAAATAATTCGACCACGAATTTGAAAGAGGGAGACCAAGCCAAGCTAATACCAAATTGTAATGCCTCCATACGTTATATGACATATAATAGAAGGTCTGGTCGAGGCCCCACACTATATACCACAAACAGACGGCGGGGTTACATGTTAATATCAGAAACTAGTACACGCATCCTAACTCATAGCATTCTAGCTGAAGCATTAGAGGTTAAGATTGAACTCAGTAATCATGAATGTCCACTATTTATATAAATATCACATTTATATATTTCAAATGAATGTATACAAAATACACAAAATGTTTAGCCTTAAGGCCTTACAGTTAATCTTCATAAATGTGCATTACATACATCGGCACGTAGGCCAGCCACACATGAAAAAAGTAAACTTTTCTTTAATTCGGCTTTCGAGGTCCAGCATAGCAGCAGCAACAAGGGCTTCATTCCACTATTTCCCGCTCGGCTCTCCAGCATTTGCTTGGGGACAATCCACCGCAACGGTGGCAAACAAAGCAACGGCCAGCATTCAGCTGACCAATTTATAACGACCATACCCCATACCCAGGGCAGCGGTATTCCTTCCCTGCAGGCATAACATTTCACAAGCAGATATATCACAAGAGGTGCACTCACGCACAATAAATATATCACAAACGTCGACCACACGACCCGACGCTCCGTGCACTCAGGGCACATTATGGTGTACCGGAAAACCAGGGTCCCACCACTGTTCACAACGGCAAACTTGAGCATTTATGCTCTACGTCCCACGGACGGAGATTTTAGTCTTGATGGCGAACACCCCAATACTCTCATGATGTGATCCTAACGAAGTCGTTCACTTAGGCACTCAGTTAGACAACCATCACGCGGATACAGTTCAGCTCTTGCCCGTTGCTCAAATTGCCAGTTCACTGTCTAGGCTGATACGGGCCAGCTTCCCCTTGTCTGTTCGGCTCACTGGCCTTTAAGAGTGCATAGCTCACCATAGCCACAACCTCACCGAAGGACTGGCTTCACAATCACAGGTTAGCTAGGAGCTATTGCCAGAGACAACCACTATCACCCGTCGTTAGCGACAGAACTCTCTTTCAGTACCCAGCCCTCACCATAACCGGACCATCCAGAAATCCCTGCAGCCACCTGCAGTGTCAGAAACACTGGAATTTTATAGCATACAACACATGCACTTTGAGGGTATTTTCTTGGAATTCCATTCCAGTACTCCCTGCTACTCCATTTCACAGGCACAACCCACCGAGTCCACAAGATATACTCGTTTATATGTGGAGTCTTCTCTGGTGCGTAAAATAAATCATCGCCAGTCCAGACCAACCTGTCTAGATGGGCTTCTCACAGTATGCATATTCCATACTACAACTTTTTCGGATATATATGCAAACTCTTTTGGGGATTTCAAGAATCAACCCAAGGGAAATCCCTCAACATTCCACCTTTTGGTGGGGAAAATCCATGCATATGCCAAAATGAGGACTTCACATGTCCAAGGAGAAAGATCGTTACCCTTGAACTTCTCTTCGGAGCCATGGCAAAGCGTTTCTACGCGGATAAAATGAGCACCTCACTTTCCCCTTCGCGAATCTAGCTTCAGAACTTGTTTTCAACCACAAAATCTGCTCCAGCACTTCAGCAAGATCCACCCCAAACCCCAGCTCCAGCCGAGAGGTTTCTGCTTCAGAACTGGAAAGAGAAAGAATAGAAAAGGAAATAATGATTTTCTCTTTCCTATCTGTCTGCATAAGTGGCCTCGGATTACATCCCAGCCACACGATAAAACCAAGCAATGGCTCGGGTTGAAGCTGAAAAAGTCAATCACCGCTCAGTGGCCGCACACCAGCCACTTGACACGAGTCAGCGCTCGGCCATAACCTCATTTTTCGACATATCGTCAAACAGGACCACATTCGTCGAATGCAAACCGTCGAACAGGAGAGAATTCGTTTAACGAAGTTTGAGTTTGTCGGGCTCTGCTCGACGATTAGCCTAACTTTTGGGGGTGTTACAGTACATAGGGCATGCATGAAGAAAAATGGTGTTGGAAAGATCTAGAGAAATGGTTGTGCGTCTGTGCATGGTCGTGCGTGAAGAAAATGCACAAACGCTTGACATTAGAGATTTATTTTTTCAGGAAATGAGAGCGCACGACCACACACACTGTGTGCACGTGTGTGCGTGTGTGCGCGCGCGCACGTACACGTGTGCGTGCATGTGTGTGTGAGAGAGAGAGAATAAAATGCATGCTAGTAATAGAACTAAGAAATTAGCTCACAGACATGAATAATAAGCACACACATGTGTATTAACAAAATGCACACACAGCAATAGAACTCGGGAATTTTGACCTAGGTTCACAAATTAATGAAGAGTGCATACACATGTGCACGCATATGGGCGCCTGGGCATGCTTGGAGAATTTTTCACATAACCTCCCCCAAAAATAAGAAAATGTCCACACCTGTAAATGCACACAACATTACCCATATTTCAAGTAACATTCTTGAGGGTAAATAATGCATAAATCTTACTAAAAAATATGCTAATTGACCTTGAATTCTTTGCAAAATATAGGACAAAATTTTGTACTAAATAGAAATATCAAAAACCCTCACCTTTACTCAATTACTTGTCCCAGGTAAAACATTCTCACCACAAAGGAATGATAAGGCCAAAGAGCAAAGCAATGAATCAAAAGATAGTAACATAGACATTCTTTGGGATGCAAAAAATGAGAAATAAGGTAAAGAAAGTACATCAAAATGAAAAGTGAATTACAATCCTTTCTAAGCACAAAATATAGAATTGTATGAACCCTAAACTTCACAATGGTGGATTGAGTTGTTGAAGAGTGCAGTGAGAAAGCAAAATTAATATTAGTTAATATTCCAAGTTGACGAGCACCTAAGACGCCCGCAATGAAATCCACCATTGATAATACTTCGAACCTGTCCCATCAAAACCTTCTCCACACACACAACTGAAAAGCCACTCTAGAATCACTAGGGCTAAAGTAGTACAAAACATGAGGCTTAGGCTAAAGGCGAGGTAAACAAAGATAAACATGATGGATCAATCACACCTTAAGCAAAAGGATTGTGCGGAGCAAACAAGATTCTTCACATATGGGTGAGGCACACCCCCCCCCCCCCTCCCCCCGACACGCACACTTGCAATGAATAACATAGGGGTGACAAACAAAAATTACATGAATTTCAGTAAAATCTACAATGTTTTAATTTTCTTTATTATTTGAAATTCTCAACAAATAGAGGGAGGTGATGAATTCATCCTCTCACCCCCCACATTTTCATTTCAATAATTTTTACGACATAAAATTCTTCGCCGAACTTCCAAAATCTACAGTATAAAAGGAGATACAACTCGATGCTTAATTGTGATAATGGGTTGGGTTGTTTGGCTCTAGTGAGTTAGATTTGGTGGTGCAAATCAAAGAAACATGGTATAGGCCTAAAATTGTGAGACAAAGGTAATTGATGTAAAGGCATGTGTAAGGCCTAAACAATCTAAAAAAAGACGGATTCTATTCAAAATATACCCAAATTGAGCAAAGCTTCAATAATCAAGACAGGGCAAACATTAAGAATTACAATGAGTGTTGTGATTTCAAGCGAGCAAGGAATACCTTCCGACATTAATTCTACACACTACTACACTCGACTCCAATAGTTACAACCTTGAGAAAAAAATGTTAAGAGCATTTCAAAATGTGTCTAGAAAAAGATTGTAACTCAGAACTATTTAAATGTTGTAACTCTACATTCAATTCTCATGATAGCATAAATAAGGTGTTGTGATTTCAATATATGCATATGTGAACACTTTTATAACCATTTGGAAAAACTTCTGAAAAAATCTTGACACTCCTGAGAGAAAGATAATATCGTGTGAATTCATTATAAGCATATGTGAACACCTTCTGCAGACATTAGGAAAAACTTCTGAAAAATTCTTGATACTCGTGTTGGCAGAAAGATAAGGTTCCGTGAATTCATTATGAGCATATGCCAACACCTTTTGCAATCATTAGGAAAAACTTCCAAAATTTTCTCGTTAAATATCTGAATTCTATATGAATAATAAGGTATGAAAATCCCACATAAGTGCATGTTAGTACCACTTTATTTTCAATCCATGACAATGATATTGAAAAGGTGATAATTTCCCACGAATTTTGAAGGATTACGCACGCAAACTTGGATATACCAGGAACGAGTCTTCAATGAATTCAATATAGGCTACACGATTACGTTACCCAAGCCTCTTCTGAAGAGATATAGTAAAATGTAGATTGGTTAGGATGATGCTCATTTAGATGTCTTGAATTTTGTATATTCCTGAGAGATCATATTTCCAAAATTTAATTGGGAAGTTCATAAATAACAAATACTTGCAAATTTAGAATGATATTCATGCTTCTTACAATGTGATAGAATCCTCATTGTTGGAATAATATGACCATGGGAGAACATTTATAAAAAGATGACGAGTTGTCATCGTGATTTTCGAAAATAGCTCTAGCAAATTCTAGCATGGGTTGTGCCAATATTTTATAATGTTTCCCTAAGTTGATTAAAAAAAACCATGCCTTGATAAAGAATTGTTCATTTAGAAGGTTCTCTTTTAAGCAATGAAATGATTGAAGTCTGAATAATTAGAGAGACCCAAAATGTTAGCGTTCAATAAAAGATAAACATCTAATGGGTCTCGAGGGACAAACCACTAAGGGATACATGTTGGGCATACGTCATCTGTACGAGATAGAGCTTTTCCTCAGAAAGGATATCCATTTGTGCATAAGGCATCCATTTGTCAGTTTCTTTTTGGAATCTAGTCCTTGAAAAGATTCCTTAATAGTTGTGATATTTTTGTTGATGCACGATAGAGTTGTTCGGTCACCCAGAACTGCATACCAAGTATGCAAGTTGCAAACAATCCAGCGAGAGTAATGGCAGTGGATGTCGCAACAATCAATCTGGGAGCGTGATAATTATTAGTGATACATCCGAAAACTTAAATACCATTGTAAGAAATTAGATTAGGCTACCACTACACAGAATTAAAGGGAGTTGCTCGGCCCAATTTCACGAAATGTTCTCCACCTTTTTCTTTAACAATTTAAGAATTAGCTTGTTGTCTGCTTATACATATTCATTATTCCTAGGATGATGAATTGAAAAGTACAAAATTTCAATTCCTAGTTATTCACAAAAAAAAAATTTGAACTCTTTCTTTGAAAAATTAGTGTCGTTGTCAACAATGATGGCCATTGGGATCCGATGCCCGTAGATTATTTTTCCACGGATAAATTTTTTTTATAACTTGTGTTGTCATCTTAGCTAGCGTCTTTTCTTCATTACACTTGGCTAAAGTAATCAAGTATAACGATGATGTAACATCGTTACCCACTTGATGTGGAAAAAGGCCCCCAAAAATCCATTCCCCAAACAAATAATGGGCAAGGTGTGGCAATTGATTGCAACTACTGAACAAGCTTCAATATTAAGATGGCAAATCTCTAACATTGGGGGCATTTGTTTGCATATAGTTTTGTATTCCTTCTGATTTGTGGCCAAAAGTATCCTTGTCTTAGTATTTTTTCATAGTCCATCCTTTGGAATTTCTTTTGCACTCCCTAGAGTGAACTTATCGAAGGAAGATAGGGATCTCCTCTTCTAATACACATCTTGCTAGTGGTTACAGGAATGTGCTTTGATGTTGGATTCCAGAAGCAAGAAAGCAATGCACGGCTTTGAACCTTAAATTTTGCTTATCTATAATTGTATAATGATATTTCCTTGTGGACAGATAGAGAACAAAATGATCCATCCAGGAGGGGAGGCGATTGATTTCCATAATTTTCTCTTTTCATAAGTAGGATGAAAGAGCTCGGTAGTGATTGCTCCTTCTGAAAGCCCAAACTTAGCTATTTCATCGACTTCCATGTTCTCAAACCGAGGGATATGCTGAATATCAAATGTTCTGAATTTTTTTCTCTTTTAGTGCAACTATAAGGTATTTTTGAGGATCACGTCCCTTTTTTTTATAAAGTTCCTTTGATCTATGAAGCCATTACTAATGAGTCTGTTTGGACTTCTAAATCATCTATCCCAAATTCTACTATCAAACGCAAATTGGCAATTAATGCTTCATATTTTGCTTGGTTGTTTGTGGTTTAGAAATATAGCTTTAATGCTTGTTTAGTTCCTACATCATTCAGATTTATTAAGATTACTCCAACTCCTATTAAGATTTATATAGTCCAAGATAGAGACATTCGAATTCCACATTTGCCTCAAATTTCTCCCTAAACCCTAAACCCTAATTCCTATGCCCTAAAATCCGAA
This sequence comes from Platanthera zijinensis, assembly GCA_039513925.1. Lineage (NCBI taxonomy): Eukaryota > Viridiplantae > Streptophyta > Magnoliopsida > Asparagales > Orchidaceae > Platanthera > Platanthera zijinensis. The sequence goes on from CM077091.1 coordinate 121,443,740, forward strand.
TTCGTAAACCCTAAATCTTAAATCCTAAACTCTAAACCCTTCTACACTTTACTCACATAATGTATTGGAAATTATTTCTTTTATTCTTCTCGAACTAGCACATCACTTATGGCTTCCGAATTGAATGAACCACGTATACAAACACGTTCTCTCAGACTCAAGGGATTTGTAGAAGAGAGGTGAAAGCTAATTGTTTCTCCAGTTCTTCATAATCTGTCTCATTCCTCGGTTCATTTGAATTTGGATGCTCTGCAGAGAATCTTACAAAATGATGCACATGTATCACTTGATTGTGAAATAAAATGATTGAGCTAGCAATTCTCTCGTCACTTGTACTTCTTTCGAAGTTTGGGGAGGTGGAATACTCAAAATCACTTTTATTTTATCTCGATTGGGTTCAAGGCAGTGAGATGTCAACAAATGATCCAGGAACATTTTGAGTCTCATCTTATATCTTCTCAAAGCCGAGAATGGTTTCGTGAGGTCCTGAATATGATCTTCAAGTTTTTGGATCTTGATGAGAAAGTCATGCATAAACTTTTATATTGCTCCCCTTTTGATTTTTGAAAATGCAATCCATCATTCGTTGACATGTGGTGCCGATATTCTTGAGGCCAAACGGAATAAGCTGGTAACAGTAGCATCCCTCATTAATGATAAAGGACGTGTGGGAAATATTCGGAATATGCATTCATATTTGATAATATCCTGAGAAAGCGTCAAAAAAACTCATCATAGGGCACCTTATGTCTGAGTTTACAAATGAATCTATCCGAGATAAAAAAAAAAGAAAAAAAACAATCGTAGGACAAGCTTTATTGAGCTTAGTGGAAACAACACACATACGCCAATTGCATTTTAAAACATAATATTTGATAATTTAAGCAAATTTGAACCAATTTTTAACTGCAAACCATAGCAATGATTCATGTTCTACGGGTTCACTGCGAATTTTTTCTATTGTTGCTGCAACTGCAACAAACTCTGCTAGAACCTCTGATTTTACAATGAATTCTCTTCTACATTTTGCTCTCAATTCTACTAGAACCATCTAAATCATCACAATGATAAAACATAAATTCTAATTCAAGACAGTCTCACACAATTAAATAACTATAATTTTAAAAATCAGAACACAATTATAAGTATAAATACATAAAATTTCAGATTTTCAAACTAAATACATGCCCACTTTCAGATTTTCAAACTTAAAACAACCCAAATCTTATATTTTAATATCAAGAGAAGGGAGAAGAGAATACAAAAGACAAAGATGAAGAAGATGATAAAAAAAAATAGAAGAAAATTTTTGATCGACGGATTAGAAGAATCAGGAGGAGGAATTTTTGGATTCACAAATTAGAATAGGAGGAAGGAGGAGAGGTGTATCATTTCGTCATCGGGTGTGAGTGGCGAGAGGCGAGGGCTTCAGATTCTGAGTGTTAGCTCCCTAAACCTATCAAAAGTGTCAGCCTGAGCTTAGGCTAAAATAAGAATTCCTTTTTTCTCAAATCCAATTCATCTTATTTTCATTCAGCCACACTCTTAATTAAATTATTAACTCTCAATTTCAATTCTGCAAAATCAAAACCTACATTCTAAACCGTCACTAAAATTTCCAATCTTACCTTGCAACAATATAATAAATATTATCTAGACAGATCACAAAAAGCGCACTCCCTATGTCCTTATTTCTCCTAACCTGCGTCGGTGGATTTGACTAACATCAAGATGCCATCAAAATATGCTTACAATAACATTTATAAAATTATTGACCAACCAAAATCATGAAGGAGGTTGCCTCAAATCTCTCCCAAAAAATAGAACGTCAGCGAAATCAACTTAACCATCCAAAAAAACTCTTCAATGAAGTTAACCATGCAAAAAGATTTCAAAGAAGTCAACCATGAAGAATTGATTCATAAAAGATTCAATGGAGTTATTACACATGAAACAGAATGCCCTGATATGATTTCTGGATTGATCCAGGACCAACACATGGGCAAAGCTTCACTGAGATCGTCCGGGCTGCAGTCCAGACACCCCAACCCGTCTCTGATCTCACCACATGGCACATCGGGTTTATTGGAGGCCGCAGACTCTCTTTGATGAGGGAAATTCTATAGTTAAGTGGGCAACGCAGGGACTTCCCAGGAGATCACTCATCCCGCTACTAGTCTCGCCTAAGCACACTTAACTATGGAATTTCTCCACTTCTCTTCACCAACTGAGCTGCTCAGTTGGTGATGAGTGAAAAACTTTATAGTTAAGCGGGTTTGGGCAAGAGTAGTGACGGGATGGGTGATCGCCTGGGAAGTCCCTGTGCTGCCCACTTAATTATAAAATTTCCCCCATCAAAGGGGGTTTGCTGCCTCCAACAACTTGTTGTGCCCTAAGGTGAGACTGGAGACTGGTTGAGGTGTATGCGCTGCAGCCCGGATGATCTAAGTAAAGCTTCACTCATGTGTGTTGGTCCTGAATCATTACAATCTCACTGAGGCCTATATTTTCCATATCTAACTCAATGGAAGCTTCGGAGAAATATAAATTTCTTCCAAAAACCCAGCATCTGCATATAAATAAGAATCAGGAAGACAAGAACAAGATCTATTATTTAAAACTGCCACCATATTCAAATCAGCTGGGCAGAGGAAAGTACTTTGGAAATTTTCACTAATGAAAGAACAGCATTCACAACCAATGTGGCGATAAGTCACTGCCTTGATTTGTAATTTTCTGCTCATTATTAGCACGAATTTCAGTCACATTTTATTTTCCCCAATAGAGCGTGATAGTAGGTTTGCAAAATTGCAGGTAGCACAACAATCTTTTTAAACTACATAAACCTTCACTCCGAGTTTACATTTCGTAACATGTATGCACAAAAATATCCCCTGAAGCCCTTTCCAAGAGGTACATCCATGCATGGATGTTATGAAATCTAAATTCACATCAGAAATTTTGTAATTATACAATTCTAAATAATAATAATAATATATACACATTACAAATATATACAAAATATTATATGAGGTAAAAAATTCATCATTGCTGAGTTTGATGTTCAATTATTTGAAGTCATTGCCAGCTGTATAAAATGTTTATGCCCTGTTGAATTTACATGAACCAAAAAAAACTATAATATATATTGAAAGCATAACTGAGCAATTTCTAAAAGAAAAAAAGGCCAGAAAAATCTTTTTTCTCCAGCAAGCAAAATACTCATAGCTGCAGAAGATTTGATACACAATATCATGTTTTTACAGGTAATGTTAATGATGTTGGAACTAATGAAGGAAAACAAGAGGGAATTCAAATCATCATCAGCAGCATTATCCCAACAATTTGAGATGGCTTAAGCAGTTTAGTCAAAATATGGCATTTATAACCTTCAGAACATACATATGAACAGATTTTACAAACAATTTTTCATAGAAAAATACTTACATCCTACTGTCAGAAACATCAAACTGGTTGAATTCCTGCATTTAGGAAAAAACTTTAATGCATCTGTAATTTGAGCATTACCCTAAAAACACAGCCATGGTCAATTAGATGATCAACAACAAATGGAGAGAAGAGAGGGCCTCTAAATGTATTATTTTTAAGCCAACTGCACTATCATTTGGCACATATTTGCAAAATAAAATAAGGGCTCAAAAAAAAGGAAAATTTATGTACAAAATTATCAACCAGAAAAACTACAAATCTTCCGAACAGAGCTGTCTAGCCCCACCCTTTAATGGCGAATTTCCACCGCAGAAAAGGAAAATTAGTTAAATCGACAAAGAGGCTGAGATCGCAAAATCAACCATCTTTCTCTGCGCATTGTCGCCGTGACTTGAGTCCAACAAGAATCACCACCAGCTCGTTCTCCCTCACAAGTTTGGGAAGGAGACGAAGTGATGGCATCAATGAATTTCAATTCGCTTCCCCGAGCGCGTGTTTTAAAGTGCAAGTGAGCTTAGTCATCACCAATCAACTCTTTTTGAGATGTCCTTATTGCATCTGCTGTCATAATAGCCACTACCGCCTTGTGAAGCGCAAGATCCGCCTTATGCATCAACCACTGAGCTTTCTCTCTCTTAAGCTTAGCCATATTTGATGCGTGTTGAGCCGCGCTCGATGCATCGCGCAACCTGAATTCGCTTATATCAGGCTGCTGCCTCACCACACCGTCCGGCTGGAACTGTTTTGAGCTTGGCCATTCACATGCATCGGAATTCCAACGATAAACTCCGTTCCTTTTTAGCCTTTCTCCGGACGATAGCGGCGTGGCCGAATGGTCCCAGGGAGAATGATGCATCCCGTTTTTCTTCGAGAAGTTTCTAAAAAACCTCGGGGAGAAATTCGAGGATGGCGGAATCCACTGAGTAGAATGAGAGCCTTCATAACTAGGAGTGGCCACCAAAGCTTTCTCATCACCCACCGAGGAAACATTCAATCTTCTCCCTACAATCATAAAAGAAAGGGAAGTGGTGAGAGGGGAGGGTGGATGAAGATTGTAAAAGTGGAAAAAGATGCATGGGGGAGTTTGTAACTCTGTACCAGAAGCATGAAGCCCGCAATCCTGTTCTCTAGAGAAAGAGCTGTGATGACTATTGTACATCAATTTTTTATGGGATCTCTGTTTCGAACCTTTGTTGGCTTCGAGACCCCTTGGTTTTAAACAGAAAGCGAACATGGGAGGTTTCTCGAGCGGATTTTCAGAGGCAATTGTCTTCTCATGGCACTCGTTCACTTGGCAGTGCAATTTTAACATAGATTGCTCCCACTCTTTTAATTGCTGATGATACCGTTCCCAAAGAGGAGGCTGAACATAAGAGAACATGACAATCAGCCTAGGAAATGTTGTATGAGAGAATAACAATTAAAAATTACCAACTAAAATAAAGGCGACATTGTAATTGAAGCAAACTTTTTAATAGCTTCCTCACGACTATTAGGGTCCATTTTATGAACCTAATTTTCAATTTGGCCCGGGTTCTTGGTTGACGTGTTAAACCGAATCTATTTACAACACATTGAAGAATATTTATCCAAGTAACCATAGGTGACTTCTTCTCTGTACCAATAATTCTACCCGATCTCTTTTTTCTTTTGCAGAATGTCTGAAACTACACGAATAGAAAAAGAAGCATATACATGCAAAACATTAAACGAATAGAAAACAAGGGTGGGGAAAATGAAAAGAATAAAAGATTTATAGAAAGTATTCCAAGCTGACACAAGAAAAGTCTCTTTCTTATGTCGTCTTGTATTGAAAGAACCATGATTTTTCTCATGATCACCAAAAAATTCTCATTCTTTGCTTTCTTTTCTATTTCTATATAGAATGTGGAGTTTATTACTTTAAGTAGAAATATGTGGAAATTTTATTAATGCCAAAAAAACTGTTTTACAACTTGAGAGAATACATATATAGGAGGAGAGAGAGGAGAAATCCCAATCTAAGATGTGGGATTAATCTAAGAGAGCAATGGACATATGGGCCAAAGTAATGGGTCTATTTACATGGCTTCTTCTAACACTTCTAACACTCCCCTGCAAACTGGAGCATACAAGTCGTAGGCACTAAGCTTGGATAAAAACTGATGATATAATGGTTGTGGCAATGCTTTGGTAAGAATGTCAGCAACTTGCCCAAAAGCAGGAACATGCTCCAATTCTAATTTTTTCAACTGAACCTTTTCTCGAACGAAGTGACAGTCAACTTCAATGTGTTTTGTTTGCTCATGGAACACTGGATTCTTGGCAATATGTATGTCAGCCTGACTGTCACAGAATAGAGTTACTGGTGAGGATAGTTTAACTCTCAAATCACCAAGAAAACTCTCAAGCCAGGTAAGTTCTGACACAACAATCGTCATTGCACGATACTCAGCTTCAGCAGAAGAGCGAGCAACAACAGACTACTTCTTGCTACGCCAGGTGATACGGTTTCCTCCAAAGTACAGAAACCAGCAGTTGAGCGTCGATCATCCGGAGAGCCCGCATAGTCAGCATCAGAATACGCAATAAGAGATAGAGAGGAGGATGGATTATACACGAGCCCTTGTCTAGGAGCAGTCTTCAAATACCTGAGGATGCGTTCGACTGCCTGGAGATGAGAGATTCGTGGAGCATGCATAAAATGACTGTCTACTCCAACAGCAAATGAGATATCAAGTCTCGTAACTATTAGATATATCAAATTTCCTACAAGGTGCCGATAGTACTCCGGATTCGGAAGCAGTGAATCGGAGTCAGATTCATGAGCACACAACTTGTGGTTGACATCCATCGGGGTTTCCGTAGGTTTGCACCCTGAGAGGCCAACATCTTGAAGAAGGTCAAGGCAATACTTATGTTGTGATAGGACAAGGTCATCAGGTCGTCTTGCTACCTCAAGTCCAAGGAAGTACCGAAAATTTCCCAAATCCTTAGTTGAAAAACAAAGTTGAAGTGTTGCTTAATTTGTTGTATCCCTGTGGAGTCATCACCAGCAATCAAAATATCATTCACATAGACTAGGAGAATGACAGTCCTGGTTGATTGATGAGGACTGAGGAGGCAAAAGGGAAAAGTCTGTTGAGCTTCTCTTGAAGTCAACATCACAAACGACCTTACTAAATTTTTCAAACCAAGCCCGAGGAAACTGTTTGAGACCATAGATGGATTTTCTGAGCAGACATACACGAGACTCTCCCGTGGTCTCAAACCCGGGCGGTTGATGCATATATACAGTCACAAGAAGGTCGTCGTTCAGAAAAAGCATTTTTGATATCCAGCTGATGCAGTGGCCACTGACGATGAACTGCTAAGGAGATCAGAACCCGAACAGAATTTAACTTGGCAACTAGGGAGAAAGTTTCATCATAATCAAGTCCTTGTTGTTGAGTGAACCCCCGAGCCACAAGCCGAGCTTTTAGACGTTCAACTGTCCCGTCCGCAACATGTTTGATTGCAAAGACCCACTTACAACCAACACAATTCTATCTAGGAGGGAGAGGTACAAAATCTCAAGTCTGATTGGCCCAAAGAGCAGTCATTTCCTCATCCATGGCCGCACGCCACCCCAGATGCTGAAGAGCCTCCTGTAAAGAGTTAGGTATAGAAATGGAGGAGAAAGAGTGTGTAAATTTAAAAAGAGGTGGGGAGAGGCGATGTAAGGAGACGTAATTTGCCAAAGGATGAGCCGTAGAGGTTGATGCTGGATCGACAGGCCGAGAGATCACATTGGTATAGGGAGACTGCTGCAAGGCATCAGATTTGGGAGGGCGACGAGTGTATACACGAAGGAGAGGTGGTTTGGATTGGACCGGCGTGGTAGTAGGTCTGGGAAGGAGAGGTAGAGGGGGAGACGTGACTGGAACCGTGGACCGAGGTAGAGGAGGAAGAAGAGGATCTGTAGGATGGTGTGAAACGGTTGGTCTTCCCGAAAAGTGACATCAGCAGAAACGACCATTTTACCGTTGGTAGAAGAATAACAAACATACCCTTTTTGGGTGCGAGAGTATCCAACAAACATAAATTTGACAACACGTGGAGCAAATTTGTCAGTGGGTGGACCCAGGTTATGGACATAACACGTACATCCAAAACCACGAGGCGAGGGAGAGAACAGAGACTTTGAAGGGAATAGGAGAGTGAATGGAGTCACGAAGTTGAGGATGAATGAGGGCATGCGATCGATGAGATGACAGCCAGTAGAAATGGCAAAGTTCCAATATAGTGGTGGAACCTGCATTTAAAACATGAGAGATCTAGCGACATCGAGAAGATGTTGATTTTTTTGCTCGGTCACGCCATTCTGTTGAGGAGTATAGACACACGAAATCTGATGGATAATACCAAACTCTGTGCACAGATTAGAGAAGGTTCGGCCGGTATACTCTCGGGCATTATCTGCACGAATAACTTTGACGCAAGTAGAAAATTGGGTACGAGTCTCCACAAGAAATGCACGGAAGATAGATGGGAGTTCGGCATGATCACGAAAAAAGTATAACCAGGTAACGCGCAAGTAATCATCAATAAATGTCACAAAATAACAATAACCGAAAACACTGCGGATCTTATATGTTTCCCAAATATCAGAATGCAGTAAGGAAAAAGGAGCATCGCTCGGAGTACAGGAAAAAGTAAAAGATGCACGGTATTGTTTGCTAAAGATACAAGATTTACAAGTAAACTCATGAAGAGAAACATCTGGAAGAGCTTTCTTGAGAATCTGGAGAGGAGCATACCCAATACGACGATGTCAATCAACAGCAGAGACAGAGGAGAGAGCAGTAGGTAGAACATCGAGAAGATACAACCCATTGGGCAGCCGCCCCCTACCAAGTATATTCTGCGTTTGTTGATCCTTCACAACAAAAGAGGAGCGTAAGAAAGTTACATAACAATCAAGGTCCTGAGTAAGACGGCTAACAAAGAGAAGGTTAAAGGGGGATCCCGGAACATGAAGAATCGAGGATAGAGAAAGGGTTGGAGTAAGGGGCATATGAGCAGCTCTAGAAACCGGGGTGGTGTCACCATTGACCATTGTAATGAACTTGGGATGCGCAGAGTCCAAGTATTGAGGTGGTTGCTGCGGAGATATGTGATGCGTGGCACCCGAGTCCACAATCCAGTTTCCTTTCTGTGTCTAAACCATCTTAGACAAGCTTCTCGCATCTTCTCTGCAATTTGTGCTACTCCTGTCTTATCCCTGATACTTTCATTCCTAATTTTATCCAATCTCGTGTGTTTACACATCCACCTAAGCATCTCATCTCCGCAACTCCCATTTTTTGCTCATGTACACAATTCACTATCCAACACTCAGAACCATAGAGCATCGCAGGTCTAATGGCAGTACGGTAAAACTTGCCATTAAGCTTTAGAAGTCTAATTGCTCATGTACACAATTCAACCAACCCGCTTGGATTCTATATGTCACATCTTTATCAATACCTCCTTTTTTTAACTATCGATCCAAGATATTTAAAACACTCACTACGGGAAATATCTTGATCACCCAACTTAATAACGAAGTCATTTGTCCTTCTTGTACTGCTAAATTTAAGCTCCATATACTCCGTCTTTGCCCTGCTCAACCTAAAACCTTTCTTTTCAAAAGTATCTCGCCAAGATTCAAGTATTGCGTTTACACCCTCGCGCGTCTCATCAACCAAAATGATATCATCCGCAAACAATAAACACCACGGTATTGGTTGTTGGATGTCTGGTGAGCTCATCTAAGATAAGGGTAAAGAGATAAGGGATTAAAGCTGAACCTTGATGTAAGCCAACAGTGATAGGGAATTCCTGTGTTAATCCTCCAGAAGTCCTCACCCTTGTCACTGAATTTGTATACATATCTTTGATTGTGCCAATATATGATATATTTACGCCTTTCTTTTCTAAGACTCTCTATAAGATCTCTCTTGGAACTCTGTCATAAGCCTTCTCAAGATCAATAAACAACATATGCAAATCTTATTTTATTTCTCGATAGTTGTCAATGAGTCTCCTCAAGAGATGTATAGCTTCCATGGTCGACCTCCCTAGCATGAATCCAAATTGATTCTCCAAGATGTTAGTCTCTCGTCTTAATCTTCTTTCTATTACTTGTTCTCATAGTTTCATGGTATGACTCATCAATTTAATTCCTCTGTAATTAACACATTTTGTATATCTCCTTTATTCTTATACAAAGGTACCAAAATATTTTCTCTTCATTGATTTGTCATCCTCTTTGACTTCAGTATCTTATTGAAAAAAACATGTAAGACACAAAATTCCATTCATTTCCTAGACATTTCCATACTTCGATGGGTATATCGTCTGGCCCAACCGCCTTTTCATTTTTCATCATATTTAGAGCAGAAAACAGATAAAAATCGGAGTTTGGGATAGGAGAAGAGGATCGGCTTGCCGAGAGCCCTTGGGGGTAGAAACACGTTAACCGCCAGGATGGAGTGAAACCGCGGGAGAAGAAAACTGCAGCGGGGGTGCGGTTTTAAAAAAATCATAACCGCCTCGAGAGACTGTGTTGCTCTGATACCATGTAGAAATTTGTGGAAATTTTATTAATGCCAAAAAAATTACTTTACAACTTGAAAGAATACATATATATAGGAAGAGAGAGAGGAGAGGAATCTCAATCTAAGATGTGGGATTAATCGAAGAGAGCAATGAGTTACAATATGGGCCAAAGTAATGAGCCTATTTACATAGCTTCTTCTAACACTTCTAACAAATATAAAGATAAAAGGAACTACTTCATATATTTCTACCCTACATTGTACATATCTTTTCAATGTGTTGGACATATTTTACGTATCAAGTATGATATCCTAGGATAAAATAATGCCATTTTAATTTAAATGACTTGAATTATAAGCAAATTTTTTTAGCAATATCCGCAATTTCTATTGTAAACTGTGTCCTTCATGTTTGTCTCATCGCCTCTCTTTTTCTCCACATTGTTAGAGCGGACTTCAGAAACACTCTTGCATGGAAAAAGGGAAAATGGTAATTAAATTTTGGTGTTGTCACTACTGACGAATGATGCCAAGGGATCTTTGCTTTTAATATCAGTATAGATAACTAATTAAACACATCTAATGAAATTGATAGAACCTATATAAATGGCAAATCTTCAACTTAAAGGAAAAAACAGCACACCAACAGTAAAGGGTAAAATTGGAAAAACAAGGTGATTGTTAACAGCACTCTAATATCGGCCATCTGCACCCAAAAAATTTAAATATATTTTTGAAAAGGTGTCACTCGATTCGGCTAACCGCAAGCCAATATTAAGCTCCCATGCTTCCTTTCTTCAGCTCATTTCCAACAGAAAATTGCAGCCACCATTTTGACGACAGTGAAGAAAAGCTCCCTCCCAGCTTTCATTTCCACCCAACCGATGAAGAACTCACCACCTATTAACTCCCCTAAAAAGTCATCAACAGCAACTTCACAAGCAGAGCAATAACAATGTCGACCACAACAAGTGTGAAACGTAGGGGCTCCCAAGTTAAGAAAATTCAACTTTAAGCATAAATCACACTTCAAGCAGCCACAAACCCGCTCCAGCGAAGGCCAAAATGGAGGAGTGGTATTATTTTAGCCTCCAAGACAGTATCCATCCAAGTTTAGAAGACGCGCAACAGGGTAAGTGTTATGAGCCGGCTCATTCACGGGCCTAATCCCGCAAGTCGAGCCAGCAATATGGGGCCGCGGCCCCCGCACACCCAACCCTTCTCAGTGCGTGTTCTCGGCGTTGCAGGTTGTTGAGGCGGGAGCTCGATCCCCCGACCTCCTTGATGAAAGCTCTTAACGCTAGCTCACATAACCAACTGATCCGCAGCTCAGTTGGTCATGTGAGCTAGCGCTAAGAGCTTACATCAAGGAGGTCAGGGAATCGAGTCTCGACCTCAACAACCCGCAGCGCCGAGAACACACGGTGAGAAGGGTTGGGTATGCTGGGTCATGGCCCATGTTGTTGGCTCGACCGGCGGGATTAGGCCCATGAATTAGCCAGTCCATAACAGAAAGATTGGGAGATACAAAGCTAAGGAGTGGATGTCTCATAGGGATGTAGAAAAACAGTACATCGGAGTGCACCCAAGTGGGTCATGCATGAGCACAGATTAGAGGGCAAGTTTGCCTATCAGTTCCTCTCTGAATCTTATAAGAAAAATAAACTCTCGGAAACTATAAAATTTTCTTCTAGCTTGTATTAATTGGAAGTGTCATAAACAGCTTCAAAATACGTTTTCCTCTCTTGATTTTATGATATGTGGATAACATTTTATTTTGCGGATAAAATTTCCAATAATGGTGCTTTGTAGTTAACAAAAAAGTGTGAATAGCCATTTTATGGTATGCGGTTAACAATAGCCAACAACGATTTACCCTCCAACCTTTTTTAGAACTCAAAATTCCAAATCTTTGCTCATGGAAAACATTCTTTCAGTGGATGAGCATATAACTAAAACTTCATTATAAAAGATTTTCCAAGACTTACAGTGACTATGAAGCCTTCTCCTTTGTGATCAAAATCAATAGGTTCGGTAGAAAACTTGACTTAGCCCATGTAAAGGCTCAATGTTGAGATGTAGTTTAGTCTCACACCTTGATTTAGGGTTGAGACTTCACTACTTCCTATAAATTTATGAACAAATCCTTACACAGATGGATGAAGTAAAAAAGAATAAAACTTGTTCTCTTTGTATTTTGGATTTTTACATGGTATCAGAACCACACAATCTACATCAGAGGACTCTCGATAATTGACTTCTCCTTGCTACAATTGAGTCATTTTCAAATTTATTTATTGTTTGGATAAATTATGGGCTAAGCCTGGAGGTTGTCGGAGGTTGACCGGAGAGGAGGATGATGGTGGAGGATACTACGGAGCTGGAACCGCAGCTGCCTAAGAGAGACTGGAATGGTACAGTAGGCGGCGCAGGAATGATACAGCAGGTTGGGATAGCAGGCGGCGTTGGAAGCAGGGGCTGGAATGGTAGGAGACGGCTGTTGTTGGGGGTTTGGGAAGGGGCGGCGGCTGTAGGGAGGGGATTTCCAGCAAGGCGGGGGCTGTGGGGAGCTATGGGGGTGGCGGTAGAGGGCTTATGGGTGGGGAAAAGGTGGTTAGGGTTAGGTAGTACCTTGGGAAGGAAGATAAGCGCCTAGGAGTCGTCATCTAGGGTTTCACGTAGTCGGCACTGTGGAGGTATCGCTGGATTTCTGGATCGCTGGATTTCGGGATTTTTCTTCTCCAAAATCTGCAATAGCCCTAAACAGCCCCCTTAACACTATTTATAATAAAAGAAAATTAGGGCATCCCAACATCGACGGTTATGATTGGCAGGAGGTGGGGTTACCCGAATACATCAAAATAAATGCAAAACTAACAAATATATGAAATCGAATCGGAAAGCGGATCGGGACGCATCCGCGGAGTCGGATCGGCGATTCGATCACATCCTACTGCGTGACTGCGCTACTACACGAACGTGGTTCCCCTTTGCGACAAACCCCTCCCGGTGCATGTTCTGATGGATCCCCATCAACTCCCCCCGACTGAAAAAGCCTTCGACTCCGATGAATGAAGAAAGTCATACTGAAGTCGAAGTCCAGGGGTGAGTCGATCAAGCTCTGCTAGTAGTATTTATGTGTCATCAGCGTCTGGGCGGCCCTGCCAGTGTACAAAGTAACAACATAGAGGCTCGTCTATAATAGGAACGTACTTGTGGGATCTGATCTCCGTAATGCTCTCAGCGCTCAACTCACGAGCGGTGGATCCCGGTGCGATCGGCAATGACGTGGGTAAAACTAAAAAGACGAGTCCACGGGTGGGTGGGTATCAGAAATGAGTGAGTCGTGGTGGCCATCAGAGATGGGTGGACTGTGAGGGTGGTAGGGAAACGGGAGTGGAGGTGTGGGTGGATGAGAGCCCCCATTGCTTGGGTTCACATACTCGCGAGACTCATAGTATGGTGTCAGATCTTCAAAATTAAATACTGGGTGAATACCCATACTTGCAGGGATATCAATCCTGTAGGCATTCGTCCCAATGCGAGTTATGACTGAGTGGGGGCCCATTCGCTTGCCGCTTAGCTTTTTGGCAGGCCCCAAACGGAGCCTCGCAGGGCAAATTCGCACCATTACTTGTTCGTCTTCTTGAATTACTTGTTCCCGCTTACGTATACGGTATATCTGCATTGGTATTAATTTTCATTGCTCTTAATGATCTGTCGGCGAACTGACTCATGCAACTAATGCAAATGAAGAACAAACGACTTAACAGACACATGCAAATGATGAACAGTTGACTCAGCAGACTCATACAAATGATGCAAATGAAACACAACAGACACGATACACTCACTAGGGGAAAATCTAATAATGATCAGGATGTCTCTGAAATGTGGTGGTCTATCAGAAAGTTCTTTCGATGGAATATAGAAATATTCGCCTAGTAGGGGACGAATACCGAACAGACTTTTTGAGACATCGGTACTGAGTTGCAGAACTATGGAATGTCAAATACATAACAAGGGTTGTGAGCCAACGGGCGGCCTATCTGGTGGTAGATAGAAAAATTCATCGTGAATAAGGTCATCACTGAAGATACTGATGGAGATAGTGACAAAAGAACGTAATGTAGGGGTGTGTCGAGTAATACTCAAATGATAAGGTCCATCAGGTGGCTCTCCAAGTGGTATATAAGAAAAGTCCTCTCGAATGTTCAGCTCACTAATACGAAGGCACAAGCCAAGCATATGAAGTTGAGTACTCTCTAGGAAGGGAGGCTCGTCAAATGGGTCTCTCAGGGACTCAACGAAGGGTTTCCCCAGAGGGTCAATGATGACAGGATGCTCATCTAAAAGGAAACCGCCACTAACAAAGTCAATGCTAGACTCATGACCCACCCAACGGAGTAGTGGCTCATCTTGGGGCTCAACAATGAAGTCAATAATAGTGGAGTGATCCTCCAGATGAGTATCGTCAATAAAGGTCGTGTCCTAATAAGCGAGTGAGGCAGTCACTATGAGGCCAACACTAGGCTCTCAGCTTTTGGTCGCAATGTGGCTCGGGACAATGCTAAGGCAAGAGTAAGAAAATTCATACTCAATAGTGGGCCATTAGGTATAATGTTGAGGCCTGACTTTCTAGCTGAACGGGAAACTAAACCTAAAAGAGGTGTAGAAGGTGGATATACCCTTAGTTATTAAAGGCGCATTAAGGCGCATTAAGGCGCAAAGGGGTCTTGGAGCCTAAGGCTCAAGGCTCAGGCGCGCGCCTAACAAAAGCAAGGCACAACCACATTCATTTAAAAAAATAAGCATCAAACATCAGTTCATATTTTTTATCAGATTTTTCATATATTCCACTCACTAATCATTCATTACTATCATTTATATCTCTTAAAAAATATAATTAATGTGGTTACTTGCATCATATCTAATTCTTAACACTCGATTATGTTTCACAAAATCTAAATTATGAAAAAATAATTGAGTTCTTATATTATTTTTTTCTTTTGTGAAAAAAAAGTTTGAAACAAAAATCGCTCACAGACGTGCCTTTTATGTTCTAAAGTCACAAAAAAGGCGCACAAAGACGCAAGTTTCTGATCCTGTTGAGCCTGGAGCCTTAGGCGCGCGTTTAACAACATAGGATATACCACTACAGTGTCACTGGATCGCTCGTCCTCACTCTCGTGACCACACTCACTAGTCAAACTAGTATCACTCTCCACCTATATGAAATGGTCATGATCGGACTGGACTCCAAGGTCAAGTGGGAACCGAGTCTCATCCAGACGAGATGAATCAAAATCAGGTGGCTTGTCTCTCATGTCAGTAGGAGCACTACTAGACACATTGGTGGATTGACCTACATCCTTAGGCTTTCTCCTATTAATTCTTCTTAAGACAGATCTCATGTGATCAAAATGAGCATCCAAGTGATCAAGTTGATCAAAAACTAACCGTTGAAATTCGGCATCAAGTATTTCTGTTTGCGGAACATTAGGAGGGTCGTGATATTTGATGTAACCATGGCGATGGTAACCTTTATAGGGCTCCTGAGAGTCATCTAGACGATCGTTCCTAATATAATCAGATCGTACTCATAAGTGGACGTGATCCCTACGAACGTGTGACAGTAGGCGAGGATGATCAACATGATAATAAGAGCACCTCTCCGGATAAACCGGATTCTGGGATTTCTCTTCTATAAAATCTGCAATAGCCCTAAACAACCCCTTAACACTATTTATAAAAGAAGAAAACTAGGGCATCCCACCATCCGTGGCTATGATTGGTCGGAGGTGGGGTTGCCTGAATATATCAAAATAATGCAAAAATAACAAAGTAATATATAAAATCAAATCGGAACGCAGATCCGGACACATCCGCAGAGTCAGATCGGCGATCCGATCACGTCCTCCTGTGCGAGTACATGAACGTGGGTCTCGCTTTGCGGCGAACCCCTCCCGGTGCAAGCTCTGATGGATCCCCATCAACTCTCCCCGACTGAAAAGCCTTCATCTCTGATGAATGGAAACGGTCGTACTGAAGTTGAAGTTCAGGGGTGAGATGATCAAGCTCTGTTGGCAGTATTTAGGCACCATCAGCATCTGGGCGGCCCTGCCAGTGTACTAAGTTACAGCATAGAGGCATGTCTGTAGTAGGAACGTACTGGTGGGATCGGATCTCCATAATGCTCTCAGCGGTCAACTCACGAGTGCTGGATCCCAATGCGATCGGCAATGTCGTGGGTGAAACCAAAGAAGACGAGTCCCCAAGTGGGTGGGACTAAGAAATGGGTGAGTTGTGGTGGCAATCAGAAGTGGGTGGACTGTGAGCGTTGTAAGACAACGGGAGTGGAGGTGTGGGTGGAAGGGAGTCCTCATTGCTTGGGTCTACATACTCGCGAGGCTCATAGTATGGTGTCAGATCTTCAACATTAAATACCAGGTGAATACCCATACTTGGAGGGATATCAAGCATGTAGGCATTCGTCCCAACGCGACTTATGATTGAGTAGGGGCCCATTCGCTTGGTGTTTAGCTTTTTGGCAGGCCCTAAAGAGAGCCTCTCAAGGAGGAATCGCACCATCACATGTTCGCCTTCCTGAAATACTTGTTCCCTCTTTCACATATTTGCAGGAGTTTTAAAATTTTTGTTGTAGTATGGAGACCGGGCGATCTGGCGACTTGACTCTGGCGTTTTGGAGACTGGGCGGTCTGGCGGTTTCACTCTGGCGGCTTGATAACTGGGCGGTCTGGCGAATTGACTCTGGCGGTTTGGAGACCGGGCGGTCTGGCAATTTCACTCTGGCGGCTTGATAGCCGGGCGGTCTGGCGGCTTCTCTCCAGCGGCTTGGTAGACGGGCAGTCTAGCGTTCTCCTCTGGCAGCTTGTCGTTATGGTCGGGCAGTTAGCCTTCACGTCTAACCGCGCGACCTGTGCGGTCTGGTTTTGTCTAGCCGCTAGTCACCGTAAATGTATTTCGTCCCACATTGCTTATTTGAAATCTCTCTTCTCCTCCATTTTATAAAAGGGAGGTCATACCATTGTAATAGATACATTTTTTTGGAAATAAAAACTCTGTTATTGTCCAAATTTCGGTTTCTCTTTTTCTGTTCGCACATGGTATCAGAGGACTCGATCTTTTCCGCTTGATTCTGTGTTCAACCTCTGACCACGCGCTTTGTCCCCTCCTTCTTGCGCCCTGTCCGCGCGGTTTCCTTCTCTTCCTTGTCGTTGCTTTCTGTGTGCGCGAACTCTCTCTTTGCGCTCTCTCTCTGTTCGCGACCTACCTTCGTGACCTGTCTTCGCGACCTGTCTTCGCGGTCTCTTTTTTTCCTGTTCGCGACCTGCTTTCGTGCGGCCTCTTTGCCTGTTCGCGCAGGCTCTCTTTCCCTGTTCGGAGCAGCTTCTTTTCTGTCCGCTCTCTTCTTCTCTATGGCTCACTCCAATTCCTCTACTACTACTACTCCACCCGTGGCCCACCCTCCTCTTCCTACTCCTTCGGGTAATCTTGGGACCGTTTCAAAACTTATCGGTTCTAACTACCCGGACTGGAGTGTTTCCTTCACCTTTCTACTTCGCTCACAACGTAAACGTCATCATCTCACCGATGACCCACCTCCTCCCGAGTCCGATCTCTTTGATGACTGGGATGCTAGCGACGCTCTTGTTCACACTTGGTTGGCTAACAGCCTTTCTGATGAGTGCCTTCCCGTCATCCTCCATGACGAAATGATAAAGGAGGCTTGGCTTCATCTTGTCGCTCTTTACTCCAAGGGGGCTCAGACGTCTCGCATCTATACTCTTTATGCGGACCTCATTGTCCGTCCTTCCATGTCTCCTGTTGTTGCTTACCAACAGGATCAGGCTCTGGGAGCCGAAATTCTTCAGATCCACCCATTCTTTGCGGATCTGGCCGAGCAACACAAGCACTTCCAGGAGCTTCAGGTTGTGTGTTATCTTCTCCGTCTTCCGGAGCAAGGTTGTAGATATCGGATGTCGGGTTCATGTCGGTTTGAGTTTGAAATATCGGATGTCGGATTGCGGGGGATATATCGGGGATATTTTACAATGCCGGATTTTAATATTTAAATAAATTTATTCATATATATTACACAGTTTTTGTAAATATGTATAATTGTATACATAATATATGTTTATAAATTACACAATAAACATATATGCAAATAGTGTATGTTTATAAATTACGCAAGAAAAAGTCATCGACTGCAATAAACGAGATAAAGATCACCAAATAAGAGCTAGATGAGAAAGTAGTCGATACTAGATTTAGTGAGATGCACAAAATGAAGCATAAAACAAATTATTTCTGTTTGGTCTCCTCAAAAAGGACAACCCAGTGCACAAAGCATCCCTGCTCAGCGAGGGTCCAAGGAAGGATCCCACCACAAGGGTGAAATGACAAACCTTACCCTGCATTTCTGCAAAAGGCTGCTTCCAGGACTCGAACCCGTGACCTCAAGGTCACACGACAACACCTTAACTGGTATTTGGTCTCTTCAAAAAATAATTTTTTTTTGTAATACTCTTGCCGATATATCGGTCGCGAAATATCGTCTGATATGTCGGGTTAAATGGATATATCGGGGAATATTTTCAAAAACGACATATTTGCTTAAAATATCGATGTCGTGGCGTTTTACCCCCAAAACCTTTATGTCGGCTGACATGTCGGACATGTCGGCCCACATCTACAACACTGTTCCGGAGTCCTATGACATGATCCGTCAACAGATCCTTGGCGAGGCGGATTCTCTCTCATGTTGTTACCTCTCTGCTTCATCGTTCGCTGCTATCCTCCCCACCGCTCCCCGACACCTATGCTCATTATACTCAGCGGGGTGGCTCTGGTGGCCGCAACCATCAATCCGGCGGGTGTGGACCTTCCCGCTTTCTCTGCTCTCACTGTGGCCGCACCGGCCATACGATTGATCGTTGCTGGATGAAGCATCTGCATCTTCGCCCTTCTGGTGACGTTTCAACCTCCTCTTCGAAGCAGTCCGCCTCGGTGGTCACGTCTTCAGGTAGTGCCCATGTTGTGACTCAAGGTAAATGGTTGATTGACTCCGGTGCTACTAATCATATGACCGGAAATCCTCAGTGTTTTTCTCTCCTAGAAAAACATGATCGGTTTCCCCCGGTCTTCATTGCGGACAACTCTCCCTCACCGGTCAATGGGAGGGGAGTGGTTCAAGTCACTCCGTCTCTTCGCCTGGCGGACACCCTCTATGTGCCCCAGTTTCCATGCAATTTGTTATATGTTACTTTTCTTTGCAAGCAACTACAGTGCTCCGTCACATTCACTCCTACTTCTTGTTCTTTTCAGGATCCAATCTCCCAAAGGACGATTGCTACTGGGACTGAGAGCGGCGGCCTCTACTTCCTAGACAACGTATCTGCTTTGTCCATTTTTTCTTCTTCTACGGATCTTCTACAATGACATCTTCGTCTTGGTCATCCTCCTCCACAGCTTCTTCGTCAGCTTTTGACCCACCTACCTCCGCGCAGTCCTCCTCTCAACTGTAACGCCTGTCAGCTTGGCAAGCATCACCGTTCCTCCTTCCCGCCGAAGCAGGGTCGCAGCTCTTCCCGTCCTTTTGATCTCGTTCACTCAGATGTCTAGGGTCTTGCTCCTACCCTAATTGTAGGTCGGGGTATTTCGTATTTTGTAACTTTTATTGATGATTTCTCTCGGTGTACGTGGGTGTATCACTTAAAAGAGCGCTCTGAACTATTCTCTGTATGGACATCTTTTTATTATATGATTAAAACCCAGTTTAATGCGTCTATTAGGCTTTTTCGTTATGATAATGTCAAAAAATATCTTAGTCATGATTTTTCTTCTTTTTGTGTGCAAAATGACATTATTCATCAAACTAGCTGCGTCTATACCTTGCAGCAAAATGACGTGGCTGAATGCAAAAACCGTCACCTCCTTGATGTCGCTCGAACATTAATGACACAAATGCAGGTTCCTCGCTCCTATTGGGGCTATGCCGTTCTTATCTTCTGCTATCTCATCAACCGCATTCCCTCCACGGTTCTACATGGCTACACACCGTTCTCCATTCTCTATCCGGGCAAGGAACCCTTTCCTCTTCCTCTGTGTATATTTGGGTGTACGACTTTTGTGCACGCTCCCTCCACCACTCATGACAAACTCTATCAACGTACCACCAAGTGTGTCTTTCTAGGTTACTCTTCCACTCAGAAAAGTTACTGTTTTTTGATCATGTTCTTCGGAAGCAGTTCGTCTCCGCGGATGTTACTTTTTTCGAAATCCTATTTCTCTCACGACTCTTCCCTTCTTTCTGATATTCCCACTCCTCATACCGACTCCTCCGTCCCGTCTACGCCCACTGAGACCCCTCCACCTTCGCCGTGTCCACCATCTCCTCCTCTCTCTCCGTCTTTATCGTCTCTCTCTACTCCCGGACCAGCTCTCTCCTCCACGAATGCACCAGATGCTGATGAACACGACGACCTGGATCTTCCCATTGCTCTTCGCAATGGGGTGCGGACGTGTACCAAGCATTCGCTTACTGCTGTTATTTCCTATGCTCGTCTTACCCCTTCTCGCAGGAATTTTGCGTTGGCTATCTCTGTCACTGCCACTCCCCGCACCTACCAGGACGCCCTTGCAGTTCCTCATTGGAAGGCCGCCATGGATGAGGAAATTACCACCCTCACTGAGCGGGGTACATGGACTTTTGTCCCTCCTCCTTTGGGCACCGATGTTGTTGGTTGTCGCTGGGTCTTTGTTGTGAAGTTCCGTCCGGATGACAGTGTGGATCGTTACAAGGCACGCTTGGTAGCTAAGGGTTTCACTCAGACCTATGACGTTGATTATTTTGACATCTTCTGTGGCCATCAACAGGGATTGACCCATTTCCCAACTGGATGTCAAGAATGCCTTCCTCTATGGTGATCTACAAGAGGTTGTCTACATGGAGCAACCTCCTGGGTATGTTGCTCAGAGGGAGACATGCGTATGCTGAAGAAGGTCATCTATGGCCTAAAGCAAAGCCCTCGGGCGTGGTTCAATAAGTTCAGCGGCATTGTGGCAACCGTTGGATTCACAAGAAGCTCTGTCGATCACTCGTTATTCATTCGTAAAACCGCACTGGGTCTGGTGGTTCTTGCTGTATATGTGGATGATATTCTTCTCACGGGTGATGACCAGGCTGGGGAAGCGCTGACAAATAAACATCTTCGTCAACACCTTGTCACGAAGGATATGGACTCCCCAAAGTACTTCCTGGGGATAGAAATCTCTTGAAAGGCCAATTCTTTGGTCATCTCCCAACGTAAGTATGTTGTTGATCTTCTGAAAGAGACAGGGTTGACTAGGGCTAAACCTGCCCGATGCCCCATGGCTACTGGAGAAGATAAAACCTGGACAGACGACTCGCCTCCTCTGTCAGATGTTACAAGATACAGGCATCTGGTTGGCTAACTCATTTATCTCACGGTAACCAGACCCGACATCTGCTATGTTGTAGGCAAGGTTAGTCAGTTCATGCAAGCTCCTAGAGAGTGTCATCTACAGTCTACCATGAGAATATTGGAATACGTTAAAGCGGCGTTGGTAAGGGACTACTGTTTCAGAGGAATGATCATTTAAAGGTTGAATCCTACTCAGATTCCAGCTATGCTGACGACAAAGGTGATCGCAAATCCACATCGGGCTTCTGCACCTTTGTGGGAGGAAACCTAGTGAGCTGGAAGAGCAAGAAACAGTCGGTCGTCTCCAGCTCTAGTGCCGAAGCTGAATATCGGAGTATGGTGTCAACCACTTGTGAGTTAAAGTGGTTACGGGCTCTCATGCTGGATTTAGGAGAAGTCTATAATCATCATCTACCTATGTTCTGCGACAACAAGGCCGCGATATATATCTCGAAAAATCCGGTATTTCATGAGAGAACAAAGCACATCGAAGTTGACTACCATTTCATTAGAGGAGATCTTGAAGAAAATGATTTGCACTCCATTCGTTACTTCAGATAATGAGTTGACAGATATCTTCACCAAGCCTGTGTTCGCATCCTTTTTTCACATTTGTGACAAGTTGGGCATGATTGATATATATGCTCGAACTTGAGGCTGTGTAATCAAGGCGCGCGCCTAAGCGCACCTGAGGCGCCAGGCGCATGGGGCGCAATTCAGCGCGCCTTAGCTAGCCCAAGGTGGGCGATGTGCCTCAGGCGCGCCTAGGCACGCGCCTCACGCGCCTACAGGGTGCAGTTCAGGCGCGCCTGATTGCCTGAACCAGTTTTAACCTAAAAACCGGTTCAGGCAATCAAGCGCTGCCTTATATCGCGATTCACTTCGTCATTTTTCCCCGCATGCCTGTTATGTTCTAAGGTTTAGGATCGAGCTGCATCGTCGACTGCTGATTCCCTCCCCGATTCCTCCACTCTTCGCCTTTCTTCTCGCTGTAGTCGCCACCGCTGATCTCGCCGGAGTCACTGATTTCTTGCTGAAGACAAAGAAGGATTAGCCGGTCGTCGACGTCGTTCTCCTGCACTGATTTCTCGCCGAAAACTCTGCATCCTCTCATCTCCTCCTTTAATTGTAAGATTCATTCTCCATTTCTCCTCTTATTTCTTCTTTTAATTGCTGCTATGGATTCCTATGATTATTTGTGATGATTTTTGTTTCTTTCTAAGTTTTGTGCTTCACTCCTGCATCCTCTCATCCAGCTTCACTGTGCTTCACTCCTGATCAAACCTTTTAGGAAAGGCTTCCAGTTCACTGTAGCCTTCATCCAGTTCACTGTTTTACAGTGAACTGGGCTTCCAGTTCACTGTTTACAGTGAACTGGGCTTCCAGTTCACTGTTTACAGTGAACAAACTGAGCTTCCAGTTCACTGTAAATCAGTGAACTAGATGAAGTCCAGTTCACTGAATACAGTGAATTGGGCTTCCAGTTTACAGTAAACAGTGAGCTGGGCTTCCAGTTCACTGTTTAACAGTGAACTGGATGAAGCCCAGTTCACTGTAAACAATGAACTCGGCTTCATCCAGTTCACTGTAAACAGTGAACTGGAAGCCCAGTTCACTGTTTACAGTGAACTGGATGAAGCCTACAGTGAACAAGAAAAAATGTGGTTCCTAGCAGCCCATAAATTTGATATTTCTCAGAAATGTTCATTTTCTCAATCATAGTAGTTCCTAGCAGCACATAAATTTCTTTCCTAAGCAACATGAACAAGAAAAAATGCATTTAGTTTCATCAAATTTGTTCATCTTATATTCTTGTTGGCAATTTATATTATGCCTTCTTATATTCAGCAGATTTCTTTAAAGCATATAACCTTGGTTATGAAAAGAAGGTAATTTTGATTTGAATCCAATAAAATAGTATTCGTCTTCATAGCAAGAACTCAAAGAATCCAACATATGGTGTGGTTAACTGGTTATGCTTGTTCATGTTGTTGTGCCTTGTAGGCTTGTAGCCATCATTTTATATTTATGCTTTTTCATGTTGTTTATGCTTAAGTAGACCTAAAATGTTTTTGTATTATGAACATATAAAATTAATTATGTTATTCCTTTTCTTACTGGCCCGAATTTTTGCATGCTTCGTAGTATTATGTATTTAGCTCTGAAAATTAATTCAGCATCCAGCTCTAAAAATGGATGCAAGTGGTTCTGGTTCATCCAGCATCCAATCAAGGATTGATCCATGCTGGAAGTACGTGCGTCAGATTTCTTCCGCCAATAAAAATGACTTGACTTGCATTTTCTGTGATAAAGTCACGAAGGGTGGAATTTATCGTGCTAAACAACATATTGTTGGGGGATTCAGAAATGCAAAAGTTTGTCTTAAAATCCCCCCACATGTGCGCAACGAAATACAAGAATACATGGAGAAAAAAGCAAGTGCAAGCAACACAGACAACCAAACAATGTCTGACTTTACAAATATCGACACATTTGGCAGTGATGAAGAAATGGAAGCCAATGTGAGCAAGATTCATAAAAGAGAAAGCTTCTCCAAGAAGCCTCAAACTAAAGGACCAATAGATGTGTTCTTTACTCCAAAGGTTGGCAATATGGGGGCACAAAAAGGAGCTGAACAAAGGATGAAACAAACTTCTATTAATGAAGCTTGCAAGAAGGAGTTGAGAGGGCGAGCTTGTAAACATATAGCTCAATGGATGTACGATGAGGCTATCCCATTCAATACTGTAAAAAATCCTAGTTTTGCGATAATGGTGGAATCCATTGGACAATTTGGAGTTGGATTGAAGCCACCGACTTACCATGAGATTCGTGACCCTTTGCTAAATAATGAAGTCACTGAAGTAAAAGATATGATGAAGACATACGAGAATGAGTGGAGGGTCTTTGGATGTTCTATTATGGCTGATGGATGGACAGATCGGAAACAGAGAACGTTAATTAATTTTTTAGTCAATTCACCAAAAGGTACATTTTTCCTAGAATCTGTCGATGCATCTAACTACTCGAAGACGGGGGAAAAATTGTTTGAATTGCTGGATAGAGTAGTTGAAAGGGTTGGAGAGGTGAATGTGGTGCAAGTTGTTACGGATAGTGCCAGCAATAATGTGCTAGCAGGTAAATTAGTAATTATTCATTATTATTCTTAATCATCTTCAATTTTTATTTTTTTGTGTACTTATATGATACTTTCATACCCAACAAACACTCTAACAGATAAATTATTGGAAGCAAAACGTCCAAATTTATATTGGACGCCATGTGCAGCGCATTGTATTGATCTAATGCTGGAGGATATTGGAAAAATGTCCAACATTAGCCGCACACTAAAGAGGGCAATGACCGTAAATGGCTATATTTATGTTCGGCCTGGAGTTGTGAGCATGTTAAGGAGCTTTACGGGGCAAGTGGAGCTTGTTAGGCCCGCTGTGACGAGGTTTGCAACGTCTTTCTTAACAATTCAGCGCATTCACAAGCAGAAAAACAATCTAAGGAAGATGTTTACCTCACCTGAATGGTCTTCGAGCAAGTGGGCAAAAGAAAGCGGAGGTAAACAAGTGCAGAGCATTATACTAATGATTTCTTTTTGGAGAAGTATAGTGGATATTTTAAAAATATTTGGTCCTTTAGTCCGCGTATTAAGATTAGTGGACGGTGAGAAAAGACCTGTCATGGGTTATATTTATGAAGCGATGGATAGAGCTAAAGAGACGATCATTAGTTCTTTTAATGAGGAGGGCAAATATATGGATGTCCTAAAAATTGTGGATAAAAGATGGGAAAGCCAACTTCATCGACTTCTTCATGTCGCGGGTCACTATTTAAATCCAGAATATTTCTACTTTAATCTCACTATTGCAAAAGATGGAGAAATTATTGACAAGATAATGCAAAAACTGATTCCAAACCATGAAAAACAAAATAAAATTATTGACCAATTAACTCTATATAGAAATGTTGAAAGACTATTTGGTATGGAATTTGCAATTCGGCATAGAAAAATTAAGTCCCCAGGTAAATTACATAATATTCAAACAAGTTTGTTTTGATTTTTCAATTTTTTAAATATTTACTATCTTAATAGCTGAGTGGTGGCAATCGTATGGTGCTTCAACTCCAAATCTAAGAAGATTTGCGATAAAGGTGCTTAGTCTTACATGCAATGCATCCGATTGTGAGCGAAATTGGAGTTTTTTTGAACATGTAAGCTTTTAAAATTTATTATCAGTAATTTATATTTTATATATTAAAGATAACTTATTTATATAGTTATTGTTTATTGCAGATACATAGCAAAAAAAGAAACAGACTAGCTCAACAACGCTTGAATGATTTAGTATTTGTGAAGTACAATCGAGCATTGAGACGTCGATATGATGCACGTGATCGCATAGATCTAATTTCGTTGACAGATATTGATGATAGCAATGAATGGTTGATGGGTAGAATGGAAGAAGATAATGATGTTGAGGCTGAGCGAAAGGACTTGGTGTTTGATGATGAGTTATTAACTTGGGGCACAGTTGCTACTGCCACTGGAGTTGAAGAAGAAATTTATCGCACACGATTATCGAAAGGAAAAATGTTGTTCCTACGAAGATACTTGAAAAAAGGAGCATTTCGAAGATGAAAACTTCTACTCCATTAGTCATTAGAGAGGCTACTACACCATTAGTCATTAGAGAGGCTAATACTCCATTAGTCCTCAGAAATGCTGATGATATCGATGAAGAGGAGGTTGAATACAACGAAGAAGAAGAAGAATATAACGATAGTGGAGAAGATGATGAAGACATAGTCTTTTCAGAGGATGGGTAATTAGGTGAGTAATATATTATTTAAATTTCAGAGTACTTTAATTATTTTATTTAAATTATACATTAATAGATGTTTTCTGATTACACAAATAATGATATTTTTCAGGTCTAATTTTCAAATGGTGCCTCTCGATCTTCTGACCGGGCCACTTGATGTCGATATTCCACTCTCACTTCGATCTTCTGGCTAGACTATTTGATGTTGCATATTTGATTCAAGTTTTATTTATGTTATTAAACTTTGGTGTGCTTATTACATTGCCCTTCCTTTTGTTGTGATTTTTCATGCTAGCATTTTACTATCGTTTTGCTCAATATAAATTTGGGTGTGTTATTACTTTTTCTATAATAAGGGTGGTTGGTTCATGTTGTATTACTGATGTCACGTTTTGAAATAAAATTATAATTTTATATGGAGGTAATCTAAATGTTGGTCTAAATTGGTGGGTGAGTTAGTTCAGTTTTCTGTTCTAAATTTGATATAAAAAACAAAAATAGGAAGAACACATGTGAATTGGGCGCCAATTCGCTCAATTTCAGCGAATTGAGCGAATTGGGCGCCTAATTCGGCCAATTTCAGCGAATTGGGCGCCTAATTCGCCCAATTTCTGCGTATTAGGTGCCCAATTCGCTCAATTTCAGCGAATTGGGCGTCCAATTCGCTCAATTTCCTTTTTCCCCCCTTTATTGTGCCTCACGTGCCTCAGGCGCGCGCCTGCGCCTTGCTCCTAGGCTCCAGGGCCCCTTTGCGCCTCGGTGCGCCTTGCGCCTTTGACAACATAGACTTGAGGGGGAGTGTTGCAGTATGGAGACTGGGCGGTGTGGCGACTTGACTCTGGCGATTTGGAGACCGGGCGGTCTGGCGATTTCACTCTGGCGGCTTGATAGTCGGGCGGTCTGGTGACTTGACTCTGGCGGTTTGGAGACCGAGCGGTCTGGCATTTTCACTCTAGCGGCTTGATAGTCGGGCGGTCTGGCGGCTTCTCTCCAGCGGCTTGGTAGCCGGGCAGTCTAGCGTTCTCCTCTAACGGCTTGTCGTTATGGTCGGGCGGTTAGCCTTCTCTTCTAACCGCGCGACCTGTGCGGTCTGGTTTTGTCTAGCCGCTAGTCAACGTAAAGGTATTTAATCTCACATTGCTTATTTGTAATCTCTCTCTTCTCCTCCATTCAATAAAAGGGAGGTCATACCTTTGTAATAGATACATTTTTTGGAAATAAAAACTCTGTTATTGTCCAAATTTCGGTTTCTCTTTTTCTGTTCGCACAATTTTCATTGCTCGTAATGATTTGTCGGCGAACTGACTCATGCAAATGATGAACAAATGACTCAACAAACACATGCAAATGATGAACAGTTGACTCAACAGACTCGTGCAAATGGTGCAAATGAAACACAACAGACAGGATACACTCGCTAGGGGAAAATCTAATAATGACCGGGATGTCTCTAAAATGTGGTCTATCAGAAGATTCTTTCGATGGAATATAGAAATATTCGCCTAGTGGGGGGAAGAATGTCGAACAGACTTTTTGAGACATCGGTACTGAGTTGCAGAACTATGGAATGTCAAATACATTCCGAGGGTTGTGAGCCAACGGGCGGCCTATCTGGTGGTAGATAGAAAAATTCATCGTGAATAAGGTCATCACTGAAGGTACTGATGGAGATAGTGACAAAAGAACGTAATGTAGGGGTGTGTCGAGTAATACTCAAATGATAAGGTCCATCAGGTAGCTCTCCAAGTGGTATATAAGAAAAGTCCTCTCGAATGTTCAGCTCACTAATACGAAGGCACAAGCCAAGCATATGAAGTTGAGTACTCTCTGGAAAGGGAGGCTCGTCAAATGGATCTCTTGAGGACTCAACGAAGGGTTTCCACATAGGGTTAATGATGACAAGATGTTCATATAAAAGGAAACCGCCACTAACAAAGTCAATGCTAGACCCATAACCCTCCCAATGGAGTAGTGACTCATTAGGAGGCTCATCGGGGGGTTCAACAATGAAGTCAATAATAGTGGGGTGATTCTCTAGATGAGTATCGCCAATAGAGGTCGTGTCCTAATAAGCGAGTGAGGTCAGTCACTATAAGGTCAACATTAGGCTCTCGACTCTCGGTCGCAATGTGGCTCAGGACAATGCTAAGGGAAGAGTAAGAAAATCCATACTCAATAGTGAGCCATTAGGTATAATGTCGAGGCCTGACTTTCTAGCTGAAGGGGAAACTAAGTCTAAAAGAGGTGTAGAAGGTGGATATACCACTACAATGTCATTGGATCGCTCGTCCCCACTCTCGTGACCACACTTACTAGTCATACAAGTATCACTCTCCACCTGTATGGAATGGTCTTGATCGGACTGGACTCCAAGGTCAAGTGGGAACCGAGTCTCATCCGGACAAGATGAATCAAAATCAGGTGTCATGTCTCTCATGTCAGTGGGAGCACTACTAGACACGTTGGTGAATTGACCCAAATCCATAGGCTTTCTCCTATTAATTCTTCTTTATGCAGATCTCATGTGATCAAAATAAGCATCCAAGCGATCAAGTTGATCAAAAACTAACTGTTGAAATTCGGCATCAAGTATTTCTGTTTGTGGAGCATTAAGAGGGTCTTGATATTTGATGTGACCATGGCTATGGTACCCTTTACAGTGTTCCTGAGAGTCATCTAGACGGTTGTTCCTAATATAATCAGATCATGCTCGTGGGTGGACGTGATCCCTACGAACATGTGATAGCAGGCGAGGATGATCAACATGATAGTACGAGGACCTCTCCGGAGAAACTTTATGGGGTCGAGCATATAAGGATTTTGGTTCCTCAAATAGCCACGAGGTGTAACAATGATGACCTGAAGGATACTCAACCCTACCATCATAATGTCGTGGAGAGGTGTAATGATGATAACGTGGGGATCTCTCATCACGATGGTCATCCCTAACATAATGGAATCGTGTTGAAGGGTACACACGATCTTTGAAAGGGGTGTGTCGTGAACGAGAATAATCATCATGATAACACGAAGACCTCTCTGAAGTGGCTCTATAAGATAAGGTATCGATAGACTCGAGATCCTCAAATAGAGGAGAGGAACGCCGACGATAACTAGTCATAAATGAATCCAAAGACTCTATATGACCTACCACTACGGAGCATAGACGTGGCCCAAACCTTGGGCTCTGATACCAATGGATGTAGGGTAGGCTAAGGGATGCACAAATCCAAGATTACTAGAGATGGGGATGAGAACCTGATACGCTAACCCTAGTCTATGCAATGATTGCGCCGGTAAAGGCGACAAATTAATACGAGCAATAATAATAATCAACCCATACAATAATATTTAAAAACATTCAGTTAGCAAAACATTTAATGGTTTTCCTTCGCACGGAGGGCCAAAAGCAAAGCGCACGGTAAATGAGTCTCACCTACAAATCACAAGCAAGTCGAGACGATCTATCTACAGGCAATAAATCCAAACAAATATAAGAACCAAACCAATAATAATAATGTTGAAAATAATCGTCCAATACAATAAGTAACTCACCGAGTAGAGGGTTGATCAAGGCGGTGGAGATTCAAAGAAGCGCTTTGACGGCGATCCGATGTGGAATCAGAGGCGGGATGACAACGAAGACGGCTGGAGGCGGAATCAGGCCGGAAAGGGGTAGATTCTGCTATATGGAGGCGGATCTGGGTGGCGGGAGGGTGGATCTGGCGGGTTGGAAGTGGATCCGGGTTGTAGGAGGTGGATAGGATAGGTGGGGTGCCTAGATTTGGGATGTACTGCTAAGATCTGGTGGGGAAAGGGGGATTTGGAGGTGGTTCCACGAAAGGGGTGGGGGTGGTAGCAATGACTGGCGGCTGGAAACAACAAGGGAGGTTGTCGTGGGGGCTGGGAGAAGGTGTGGCGGTGGCTGGGGGCTAGGACAGCAGGCAGCGATGGCTATAGGAGCTGGGACAGCAGGCGGTGGTGGCAGCAGGGATTGGATTGGTAGGCGGCGACTGTTGTTGAGGGTTTCGAAAGGGGCGCCAGATGTTGGGAGAGGATTTCCAGCAAGGCAACAGTTGTGAAGAGTTATGGGGGTGGCGGTAGAGGGCTTAGGGGTGGGGAAAAGGTAGCTAGGGTTAGGTAGTACCTTGGAGAGAAAAATAAGCGCCTAGGAGTCGTCACCTAGGGTTTCACGGAGTCGGCACCGTGGAGGGATCGCCGAATTTCGAGATTTCTCTTCTCCAAAATCTGCAATAGCTCTAAACAACCCCTTAACAATCTATTTATACAACAACACTCAAGCCTTTATCCCACATAGTGGGGTCGGCTATATGGATCATTTGTCGACATTGTGCCCTATCTTTTGTCATAATCTCACTAATGCCTAAGTACATCATGTCTTTCCTTATAGTTTCAGTCCAAGTCTTTATTAGTCTACCCCTTCCTCGTTTAACATGTCTAGTGACTAGACTCTCACAACGCCTAACATATGCCTCTAATGGTCTCCTTTGTACGTGTCCAAACCATCTTAGACGAGCTTCTCGCATCTTCTCTGCAATTGGTGCTACTCTTCTCTTATCCTTGATACATTCATTCCTAATTTTATCCAATTTCGTGTGTTTACACATCCACCTAAGCATTCTCATCTCCGCAACTCCCATTTTTTTGCTCATGTACACAATTCACTGTCCAACACTCAGAACCATAGAGCATCGCGAGTCTAATTGCAGTAAGGTAAAATTTGCCATTAAGTTTTAGTAGTACTTTACGATCACATAAGATCCCTGACGCGCCTCTCCACTTCAACCAACCCACTTGGATTCTATGAGTCACATCTTTTTCAATACCTCCGTATTTTTGAATTATCGATCCAAGGTTCAAGTAAATATCTTAATCATCCAACTTAATAACGAAGTCATATGTCCTTGTACTACTAAATTTAAACTTCATATACTACGTTTTTGCCCTGCTCAACCAAAAACCCTTCTATTCTAAAGTATCTCGCCAAGATTCAAGTTTTGTGTTTACATCCTCGCGTGTCTCATCAACCAGAACGATATCATACCGCAAACAATAAACACCAAGGTATTGCTTGTTGGATATGTCTGGTGAGCTCATCTAAGATAAGGGTAAAGAGATAAGGGCTTAAAGTTGAACCTTGATGTAAGCCAACAGTGATAGGGAATTCTTGTATTAATCCTCCAGATGTTCTCACCCTTGTCACTAAATTTGTATACATATCTTTGAAAACTAAGACATTTCACCATCAACTGCTATGATTGGCCAGAGGTGAGGTTGCCCAAATACATCAAAATAAATGAAATATATATATATATATGAAATCGAATCGGAACGCGAATCCGGACGCATCCAAGGAGTCGGATCGGCGATCCGATCACGCCCTCCCATGCGAATACACGAACATGGGTACCTCCTTGCGACGAACCCTCCTGGTGCATGCTCTGATGGATCCCCATCACCTCCTTTAGTCCCACATCTTGAGTTTGCAGTTTGTTCTCTCTCTCTCTCTCTCTCTCTGTGTGTATATATATATAAAGAAATATCAGACTCATGAAATAAAAACTCATTGAATTGATTCAGACCGTCAGATCTGTCTCACGATTGTTGCAGTCGTCCATTATTTAATGAATAAAAAATTAAAAAACTCTAGGTATCCTAAACCTATAGCCGGTGAAGGACAAAAGAGATAGAGAGATTGCGGCGGGGAGGGGGAGAGAGTGAGAGCCGAGAGAGAGAGAGATGGAGGAGAAAGAGATAATAAATGAGAGTGTGGCGGGAGAGGCGGAAGGGAGAGAGAGGGAGAGAGGAAGTGAAATTAATATTTTTACATCAAATCGTATTTTTTTTACAAAATAAAAATGTAATATTGATGTATATTTTTTTACGGTCAGTTTGAGTACTCATATGTATATGTTGCGGGCGCAGCCCACAGTGTCACGGGCATAACCTGTCGGGGGCGGGCGAAGCCCATCGTCGTCGGTCGGGTACTGTCGCGCTTGGCCATAGGGGCGGAGCCCCGTGTCAGGCACTCGTGTGTGTGTGTGTGTCTGTGTATAAGGAGAAGTAACGCACAATGCAATTTTAATTTTTTTATGAGAATAATAAAATATTATCCCCTTTTATTCTCAATTTCCACATGGTATCAGAGGGAAAGGGAAACAAACCATTTTTTGTCGCGATTGAGCCCCTCCTACTCTCCCCTCTCCTACGGACTCAACTTGTAACTGTGGTGTTCGTTGTTCTGCTCCTACAGACTCATCTCGTAACCGCAAAGACCACAGTTCTGTTGTTTTGCGATTGGACTTCTCCATTGCGTGGATCTATTGTTCTATTATAGCCTCTGGCTTCGTCTGATCTTTCCCTCCCTTCCCGCGCGATATCTCTCAAAGTCCGCACCACATATCTCTAGCCGTTGGCGACCTATCTTCGGCGCCCGACCACCCAAAGCCCGCAGAACTCCTTTGTAGTCTCTCTTAGCATCCGCGCCTTCTGAGACCGCAACCTACGGTTTCTCCTTGCTGATACTTACGGCCTTTCTCAGAGCCCGCAATCCCCTCCCCCTCCCCCAAAAGACCGCACATTTTGCTTCGGCTAGCTCAAATTTGTGGCCTCTCCCGTGTCTCTATCATCGCGGACAACATGATTGTTGCTCTCATGTTGCGTTCGCATGCCTGCTAAGTCTACTTCACGCGGCAATCACCGCTACTACTGTCCACGCAGAATTGTTGTCCACTCGACCATTGCTGTCCGCTGAAAAATGATATGATTGCGACCATGTCTGCTCATGGGCCCCGGATACCCATTACCTCCTGTTGTTAACCGCCTGACCTTGTTTGCCCGCTTGTCTTTGTGCCTGCTCCTCTCTGCTCGCGTTGCCCATCTATTCACTTGTTTTACTCGCCACAGCTGCTGTGACCTCCGTGCCCAACCTACTCGTTGTGCTCGCGGCCTGGTTCTATGTCTTGACGCTATATCAACTCCTAATAGCAACTGCTTGATTCTAGTTTTAGCTGCTCTCCACGAGGACTCCGGCTTTGCTTTCCCGCTCTGACACTCGCCCTTCCTCCAATGGTTCCCACATTGAACTCGAAATCTTGAGAGATGAACTTCGGCAACTGTGGGAGTTACATAACCGCCCAACTTGCCATGTGGCCCCTTCTTCTATGCAGTCTCACCTCTTTCCATCATAGCTCCTCTTGGGATCATAGACGCTGGAGCCACCAATCACATTTCTCCGCAGAAGCCCTCTCTCTATACAGATGCTCTTGTTCCCAAATTTATAATAGTTGTGAATGACACTACCAACCATGTTTGTGGATGCGGAGATATAATTGTGACTCCCTCCCTTTCGGTAAGCTCTATTTTTCGTGTCTCTGACTCTTGCCTTTAATATTCTCTCAGTCAGTCGCCTTACACAAGAGCATGATTGTTCCATTACTTTTACCTCATTTTCTTTTGTGATGCAGGATCGACGGACGCAGCATGTCATTCGTACTGGTCGACTATCAAATGGTATATACACTTTGGACCTTACAGCCTCTGTGTTATCCTCGGTTACTTCCGTTGACTCGCATCATCGCCTTGTCCATGCTCCTCTTTCTATCCAACGAAAAGCTTTTATTAATTTCTTGTTTACTGAGTTGCAATGCGAAACTTGCATTTACGGCAAACAACATCAATCTACCTTCCCCCTAGTTGTTCTCGGAGCTCTGTTCCCTTTGACTTGGTTCACTCAGCTATTTGGGGTCTGTATAAAACTATCAGTTTGTTTGGTTATCGGTACTCTTGACCTTTATTGATGATCATTCTTGTGTCACCTGATTGTACTTACTGCATAATCGTCCAAAGTTGTTATAATGCTTCTGCCCCTTCATTGCTGGAACTCGTATTCAATTCTCGGACACCCTTAAAATACTTTGCATTGATAATGCTCGTAAATATACCAGTCAAGAATTTCAGGACACCTGTAATCTCCTCGGCATTCTCCATCAAACATCTTATGGATATACACCACAACAAAATGGTGTCGCCAAGAAGAACCACCATCTTCTAGAGGATGCTCGCTCTCTTATGTTTCAAATGCAAGTTCCAAATCAGAATTGACAATTTGTTGTTTCAATCGCATGCCATTTAATTAATCGCATGACATTTAATTAATCGCATGTCGTCGACTGTTCTCAACTTTGCTACTCCTTTCTCCATTTTGTTTCCTTCCACACCTCCCTTCCCCCTCCCTCTTCGAGTTTTTGGATGCGCCTATTTTGTCCATCATCTCGAACCCCTTGTCGATAAGTTGTCTCCTCGTGCGACCAAGTACATATTTATTGGGTACTCTCTTACACATAAAAGTTGTGTGCTACTCTCCCACTATTGAGAAAATGTTCACCTCTGCGGATGTTATCTTCTTTGAGGATCAATCATTCTCCTTAACACGGCAACACCCCCTGTTATATCTCATGATGCTCTCCCATGTCTGGTTGTTTCCACTCACACTTCTCCTCCCTTGTTTCCTACCCCTACTCCCATGCTCCCCTCTCCTCCCTTACTCCCCGCGCCTCCACCCATGCTCCCCTCTCCTCTACAAGTGTACACTTGTTGTCGTCCTCGGTCTGATGCCCAGTGACTGTTGTCGACTACTGATGTTACTCCCAGGATCGTTGATGCACCTATGGCTCCCTCCCAAGATGTGGTTTCTTCTACCGCTCACCCTCTCTCTAATTTTGTCTACTTGCACCCCCCCCCCCCTCTTCTCCCCTTCACAGGTTTGCGGCGTCTTTGTCCTCTATTTCCAACCCCTCTTTTATGCAAGAGGCTCTTCAACATCCAAGGTGGTTGGCGGCAATACATGAGGAAATGGTAGCTCTATGGGCCAATCACACATGAGACCTTATTCCTTTTCCTCCAAATCAACATATGGTGAGCTACAAGTGGGTATTTACTGTGAAGCATCATCCGAATGAGATTGTTGACCGCTTCAAAGCCCATCTTGTTGTTAGAGGTTTTACTCAACAATATGGCATTAATTATGAAGTGACCTTTTCTCTGGTCGCTAAACTCAGCACCATTCGGGTCTTTCCCTTGGTGTTCATCGTCATTGGTCGCTCCATCAGCTTGACATCAAAAACACCTTCCTTAACGGCGACCTCCTGGAGACTGTGTACATGCAACAACCTCTTGGTTATATAACCATGGAAGAGTCCCTTGTATGTCACTTGAAGAAATCACTTTATGACCTCAAACAGTCTCCACGGACATGGTTTAAGATGTTTAGTAGGGTAGTTCGTGAGTTTAGCTTTACCCGAAGTTCGACAAATATTTCCCTATTTATTTGACAACCTCCATCTGACACAGTGATTCTTCTAATCTATATAGATGACATACTAATTACCGAAGATGATCTTCCCGCCATCACCCAAATCAAGTAACATCTTGCCTCTCATTTTCAGACTCGGGATTTGGGACTACTCCGCTACTTCTTGGGAATTGAGGTAGCCCGACAACCTGATGGTCTTGTCTTGTCACAACGAAAATATTGTCTCAATCAACTTCATGATGCAGGTTACTATGATTGTAAACCTGTGGATACACATATGGATGCCAATCACCAGCTTTGTGCTTACGGTTCAGACTCTGATCAACTTTTCCCAATCTAGGTTATTATTGTCACCTTGTTAACAAGCTAATCTACCTTACTGTCACACAACCAGACATTTCCTTTGTGGTTGGTGTGCTTAGTCGCTTTATGCATGCTCCTCGGGCCTCTTATTTTCATGAAGTTGAGTGTATTCTTTGATACTTGAAAAATGCTCCGGGACAAGGTCTGGTGTAAAAGCCTTGTATTTTTTTGTATCTCATTGCATATTGTGATGCTGACTATGCTGGATCCCTCGATGATCGTCGGTCCACGAGCGGCAACTGCACATACTTTGGCGGGAACTTGATTATCTGGTGGAGCAAAAAGCAAACTGTGGTTGCTCAGTCTTCAGCTAAAGCGAAGCATCGTTCCATGGTTGTTGTTGTCTCTGAACTTACATGGCTAGAAGTCTCCTCAATGATTTAGGTGTCAAACTTCCATCCCCAACTGTTCTCTTTTGTGATAGTCAAGTTGTTATTCATATCGTCGAAAACCCTATATTTCATGAGCGAACAAAACACATCGAAGTTGATTGACATTTTGTCCGGGAAAAGGTTCAGCTTTGGAAACTGATTCCTTTGTGGTTGGTGTGTTTAGTCGCTTTATGCATGCTCCTCGGGCCTCTTATTTTCATGAAGTTGAGTGTATTCTTTGATACTTGAAAAATGCTCCGGGACAAGGTCTGGTGTAAAAGCCTTGTATTTTTTTGTCTCTCATTGCATATTGTGATGTTGACTATGCTGGATCCCTCGATGATTGTCGGTCCACGAGCGGCAACTGCACATACTTTGGCGGGAACTTGATTACCTGGTGGAGCAAAAAGCAAACTGTGGTTGCTCAGTCTTCAGCTAAAGCGAAGCATCATTCCATGGTTGTTGTTGTCTCTGAACTTACATGGCTAGAAGTCTCCTCAATGATTTAGGTGTCAAACTTCCATCCCCAGCTGTTCTCTTTTGTGATAGTCAAGTTGCTATTCATATCGTCGAAAACCCTATATTTCATGAGCGAACAAAACACATCGAAGTTGATTGACATTTTGTCCGGGAAAAGGTTCAGCTTTGGAAACTGATTCTACAACATGTGTGGGTTGTCGATCAAATCTCTGATATCCTTACTAAGGTCTTGTCTCGCCCACTATATCAGCAATTCCTCACCAAGATTGGTTCCTAACAACTTGTACGCTCCAGCTTGCGGGGGAGTGTTACAAATCCAAAATAAAACCCATGTATTTATGCTCACAAGGCATCTCTCCTCTAGCTCCTCATTTAATCTCACATCTTGAGTTTGTAGTTAGCTCTCTCTCTCTCTTACTATAAAAGGAGAACCCTTGTAAAAAAATTTAGGAGAATAAAAAAATTAGCCCCTTTTATTCTCAATTTCCACAATAAGGTATATCATCTTCACAACCAAAGGACAGTATTATTCTGGATAGAACAACATGGGTCAAAAATGGAGGCAAAGAAAAATCATTTACACATTTGAGTTCAAGGGTGTATCGACTAGTTCACACTTCAAGTAATCAACAATTCAACATAACCTATAAGTTCAATGCAATACTTCCTCCAATATAGGATAAGGGAGGTACCCAGGTAGCAACCTCAATACACAAAAATTACAAAGGAGGTCTAGTCGTCTGAAAATGTCTGGTCATATGGTTTTTTTGCCAGGGTGTATCGACTAGTTCATAGTTCAAGTAATCAACAATTCAACATAACCTATAAGTTCAATGCAATACTTCCTCCAACATAGGATAGGGAGGTACCCAAGTAGCAACCTCAATACACAAAAATTACAAAGGAGGCCTAGTCGTCTGAAAATGTCTGGTCATATGGTTTTTTGCCAGGGAGCTCTCTACCATAGTGTTGTCCGTGAAAATAATGTCATCAATATATACAAGTAGAATCATAATGTCATTTGAAGTAAATGAGTAAAAAAGAAAAAAAAACAAATGAATTGTGGCAAAACCCAATAGCCTAAACTACGTGTCTAAACTTCTTAAACCAATCTAGGGAGACTGCTTAATGGCATACAAGGATTTCCGCAAATAGCACCCAAGAGACTTCTCAATGGTCACATGCGTGATGGTTGTTGCATGTACACAACCCCAATCAAATCGCTATTAAAATTTACAATTTTCATTTCAAGTTGATGCCCCATCCAACTACGACGACCAACCTCCAACAACGATGAACAAGAAGAGAAACATGAACTAACATTGTATTAAGCTTTGCTTTCAACAAGAAAATCTGATCATAATAAATGCACTGCTTAAGGCTAAGCATATTATTCGGAACACGAAAGTCACTCGGATATTGAGCCAAGTCGAAATTGGTTATAAATTTATAATTGACTCAACACAATTTGAGTCAATTCAATTGGACTTGAATCACATTTCGAGAATATTTTGAGCATGGGGCAAATCATATAAAATATGATTTGAATCAGCTCGAATTGATGAAAATATTAAATATTTACTTAACATATTATTATTTTCAAAATAAGAACCCTAAAGTCTAAAACTAAACAAAAAGAATAAATTCGTAAATGATTTCAATTGCATAATTTCAAGCCGGCTCAATTTAATTTTGTGGCGGCTCGGAAAAAAAGAAAAATTGCTCAATTTTGAATAGGCCCGATTCAATTTCGAGCCAGCTCAACACAAAATTCATTTCAAATTTGAGTTAATTTTGAGCCACCGATCCCAGAACGGCCATGCGTTTCGCCGACCACCGATCCGCTATGCGCCCTACCTCCATCCTTATTCACGTTGAAAGCTCGCAACCAACACCAAAATATCGCTGAAAGCTCGCAATTTTGGGGCTCTTCGGAGTCGAAAGCTCGCAACTTCTTACCGATGTCAGCCAACATTGATTGCTTGTGGCTTACCCAGGTCCACGCTCGCCGAAAGGTTGCGACTGCTTCCTTTAAGGTCTGCGGTCACCAAAAGGGCGCAGTTAGGGATAGGGGTGAAGCCTCGTTCTTTGTGGCTAGTATACAAATATATATTAGTCGAGACCACGGACCACTCCCGTCTTTTTTGAATCTAGCAAATACTTCAATAAAAAAGAGGGTAAAATTGGAATAATGCATGTTACACCAAAGGCTTCTCTTCATTTATAGATAGTAAAAGGCTTCTCTTCATTTATAGATAGTATAGATAAATATACTATCTATATAAAATAGAGGTGGAGACGGTGTGCTTGACTTGTGTATGCGTGTGTCAGAGAGAGAGAATGCATAAGCATGTATTTAAGAACCTACTATGTAAATATAGATATAAAAAATATCAATTTTATTTTATGCCTTACAATTATACAATAAAATGTCAAATAATTTATAAATAATATGTAATTTTTGTATAATACATATAAATATATATATACTATAAGTTACAACTTATTGTATAAATACTAAATCAAATATTTCAATGCATCTTATTTTAATAAATAAATTAATATATTATGTATTAATAATTAATACTATGCGTATAAGTTTAATATATATTATATATACATAACAACTTGTCATAAATGTTATTTTGTATACGCATGGATGTGTGTAAGAATACGACATGCATCAACCTTCAAAAGTGACTTCGATGCATACAAGCCTGAAATCAGTACAAGTCAATTTGTAGAGACGAAGTCACTTCCCACCTCTGCGACAACCAACCAGAGTGTTCCGGTCACTTCCAACTTCTTGCATATAGCAAAACAAGCCTTCCTCCTAAATAACCAGAAAATATTATCTCTCTCAATCGTCAATGTGTTACTCTCATGCATAACTCCCTATATTTCTATAAGGCTGAAATTCTCCCTGTGTGTAAAAATAAATAAAATCCAAACATTTGAACCAGACTTGGTCTGTCTTACTTGCCTCTAAAAGCACCATATACTTAAAAGTACATGATAAGAATTCATTTCAAATAGATTACTGTATTTTGAATAATATATAATTTTAGATACCTCCATAGGGATGATAGTAACAAAGATCACAAGTAGATGGTCAGCAAATCTGATTGTCAGATATCTAAATAACTCCAGGTAAAAATGCTCTACAATCTATCCTCCCCACTGGTTGCTTCACAGGAATTAGGGAGACCATGTTTGCCACTGTTTTGTTTCTGATTTGTTCCTGCAAGTAACTCTGATTGCCATTAATCAGATATGGCAGCATCCAAGAAGATCCGTCGGCAAAGATGTATCAAGGACGTTCAATACAAAAGAAGGTTTGTGGGTTATGGCAGAGAAGAGTGTTTTAGAAATAACCAAAACACAAAATTATGTTTTCAGAATATTTGGAAACTGACACCTTGTTTCCAAAAATAAAAATACATTCGTCCAAAAATGTTTTACAGCATAAACACATGTTTTCAGAAACAAAAAACAATACCAAAGAGGTAGACCAAGATATTTTAAATATTTTTATTCAAGGTTGTAAATATCGGATGTCAACGACATATCAGATTGAGGTTTAAAATGACGGATGTCGGAAGTCGGAGACATGTTGGAGATATTTTAAAATATCGAATTTCCATATCGGAGACATGTTGGAGATATGTATATTAATTATAATTATATGATGAAACTGTTAGGTATTGTGAGAGTTTAGAACCTAAGCATGTTAAACTGAGGGGTAGACCAAAAAAGATTTGGAATGAAACTATAAGGAAAGACATGATGAACTTAGGCATTTGTGAGATTATGACTAAAGATGGGGCGCAATGGTGGCAAATGATCCATATAGCCGACCCCACTATGGTGAGATAAAGGCTTGAGTGTTGTTGTATATTAATTATAATTATATGTTTTAAAAATTAAAAAAAATAGTATATCAATTAGACGAAGAAAGAGAATGTATATTACAAAATTAATTCGAAGAGTATGCAACATAAAATATTATTAACAAATAGAAGATGATACATTGTAAAATATATTTAATATTATATGATAATTTCATTTTGAAAACACTATGTTTATTGCAAATAAAAAAATTAAAAGTTAATATCTTTTATTGAGTATAAGTCTTTCCAAACTTATAAATTTATATTTAAAATATACAAATAATCAACTAATAAATGTGTTGAACTTCTTCACATTTTTGTTAATATGAAATAAAAAATGTGTGTGAAACAATTATACAAAATTGGTTGTATGAATAAAACGTTAATAATAAGTCTAATTGATTTAAACATACATCATACAATAGATATAGATGATTTAAATATATAAAACTAGTCTGCTAATAAAACATAAAATAAAATTGTGGAAGATATATTTAAAAGTCGTGTCGACCGATATATCGGAAAAAATTGAATATATCGGCCTATATTTTACAAACATATCAATTTTTTAGAAAAAAAATATCATTCTTCCCTCAAAAACGACATGTCGTAGGTCATTTAAAACTGTGTTTCTATTTCAGATGGCTGCATTCCAATAGTTAACCATAATTATGGTTAACTAGCCAACAGTTTTGCAGAAGCATTGAATAAATAAAGATTTTTTTTTACTAAAAGAACTCTCACATGTTTCTCATTTTATGCATCATTGTACTATCACAGTAACCATATCTCGCAAGTTCATTGAAGGAGTAACTCTAATAAGGAAAATAGTCAGCTTTACTAATTTTCCCAAGGAAAGTGCCAAAAAATAATTCACTCCTATATGTATAAACTTGCAGAGATGGAATTCCACATGCTTCTGCTTCTGTTTCTCATAAACTTCGGCCTTAAATACCTTTTTTCATATTTTGGTTTCCATCCATCTCTGATCCTTTAAATTATTTTCCAAGCTGGCATTTCTCTTTTTTTATGCCATGTCCAGTTTCTCAATTTGAGAAAGATATTCTATCATGCTTCTATTTTTCTCTTTCATAGGCATTTCAGCTTGAACATCTTTTGAATAGGAAGAGAGAGTATAAAGTTCTAACTAAAGGATATTACAAATAAGGAATGCGTAAGAGATGGACCAGGCCATATGTTCCCATCTGATATCTGGAAAGTCAATAAGAACTGTAATCCATTGAAATTTGGTGAATCTGTTGGTCCTTTTCTTTACAACCCTTCTATAGATGAAATATGTGAGAAAAGAGTAGGAAACATGAGAGATAATAACACAATAACCTTAGGAAATCATTAGCTGCTACTTGAGTAGGCAAGAGAGGGAAAATGGAGAAAATAAAGGAAAGAGAGTTTTCAAAAGCCAGCAACAGAAAGGAATGTAATGATAGCAATACAGTAACCACTAGTGCTGCCAATCTTTGCACTCACCATTCTTGTTTAAATTATTGCTTCTCACCCTTTCTCTCACTCGTTCCCAATTAACTAACTTCCAATTACAGAATAGATGATAAGCACATTAAATATTCTCTCGATTTCAAATAATAGAACCTGCTATCTAAAATACATTAAAACAATAAAATTCTAAAACGGTCCTTTCATGCTTACTGCTGCTTTATCCAATCGTCCTTGTGTTTATAGATAAGTACAAATTATCCAAAAATACAACCACCATACATCCACCTACAACTTTCCACGCTGACTCTACAAAACAAGTATCTATTAAATAACTAGCAAGACATGCAAAATAAATAAAGTGAAAACATGTCTACATTCTGCCATTAACAGTTAGAGTGTTCATTTTAAGATGACTTGCAGAAATCCCTGTGATTTCAATAAAATTTCATCATAAGACCCCACATTACTCAGCACTTTTATAATGCCCTTGTTAATGATTCTTAATGAAATTCACTCTGAAGGAGAAGAAGAAATTAAGAAGTTTTTATGCATTACAAAAATAAAAGAAAACAGAAAATATTAAGCAACTAACTATATGGTTCCTGCAATCAGTTTAAGGTTTAGGCTCCTTATCAGGATACTAGAAAATGACTTTTACACCGAATTTTTATGGTTTTTTGAGAAAGTAGAGGGTGAACCAAGAACTTTATATCCAAAAATCCACACTAAAAAATATAGAATTAATAATATGAAGTAACATAAATAATTTATACAATATAAATTCTTGCTTTAATTGAGATGGTAAATCCTTTTTGTTCTTTCCTATCATTTCAAAGATGAAGTGATCAAAGAATAAAAGCAAGTAGCAGAGAAATATAATTTCCTTACATGAGAAATTTTTGGCTGCTCTATGCACATCAGTAGTGAAGCAAGAGCAGTAGACAGAAGTATAGAAAATAATATTACTATTCATTACTGGCTATGCACTACTGGAAATGTCACAATAATACGCAAAAATATTATAGAAAATAATAATAATAATCACCTGATATTGTCGAATCAGAGGCATTCTGTTCTTCCTCCTCTTTTCATGCCAGAACTCATGAATAGCTTTAATTATATCGAACGAACCAAAATCCGCCATGTACTCAGATATCTCTTCATCACTCAAGAAATCACATTGGTTTACGTAAGCTACTCTCTCAAACATATCCATAACACGCTCAAACATATCATCAGAAACTTCACACATTGCGCTGCCATTACTATCCAATGAATCTTTGAAATTAGAGACCCACTTATCATCATCGCTATCCATATCATAAAGCACATGAGAAGGGTCCAAAGCGATGTCAACTTCTGTTCCATCCAGCTGATAATACTTCAATGAAGTGCGAACAAAAGGAACTCCTGTGAAGCTTTCGTCAGAATCATCAATCAGTCGAACACCAGGTATAGGAATGTTCTTAACAGAAGCAGCCCTTATGTTCTGATTGAAGCAATGTCCATGCATCATCTTGAAGAGCAGCCATTGATTTCTATCAGAAAATTCTAAACTCCAATCCTTTCCCCCTTTCCACATCATAGCATGTGTATAGCGGTTCGGAATGCCAGGCTGCAGAACATGGTATGCCTTGTAGGTAAACTTGGTAATACCTGACACCCTAACAACTATTTTCCAATCTTTTTGATCATCGGAATCGAGAACAACCTCTGCACCTAGCTCTCTCCACCCTCGATCCCCTGCCGTGATAAGGACATTAGCTTGACAAGTCAGTGACTCCTGGAAACTACGATGAGC
Source organism: Platanthera zijinensis (assembly GCA_039513925.1). Classification (NCBI taxonomy): domain Eukaryota; kingdom Viridiplantae; phylum Streptophyta; class Magnoliopsida; order Asparagales; family Orchidaceae; genus Platanthera; species Platanthera zijinensis. Next base: position 121,487,750 of record CM077091.1, read on the forward strand.
CTCCGAACCAACAGATGCTTTTCTAGGCAAATCGGTTTTCAACCTCTTATGAAGTGACCCTTTTCGATGATGAATCCGGTTTTTTAATTTAATATCAGGACCTCTACTGAGTGCCGGATATGACACGTGAGTCCGAGGCTTCTTAGTCGTGCTGAGAAATCCACTTTGGATGAAATCTTCTGACCACAAACTTGATCGAGAACCCGCTATGGGTGAAACTAAACTGTGTCGATTGTGTTGCCATACACTGCGTGGAGCAGTCGCATTTGGACTGTGGATGGCATGCTCATTCATTTCCCAAAGTAGACTGGTTTCTGAGTGAGCATCTCCGATTCCCCTATAAATGGCTCCCTCCTCCGCACGAGTACGTCTTAAAGCTTTGATAGTAGCGGTCTTCGAACTAGAAAAGCATCCACCTTCAGACTTGTCTGGGGAAGAAGTGACATCAGGAAACGAAGAGCGCAAGTGCTCGGAAATATAAGACCTCGTATCTTTTGGAAAAGCCTCATCACTTGAATTCTTTCCTAGATTATTGTATTTGACAGAATGTTCGCCCCCATTAGCTTTGATGCACTTTGCTGGATCACTGTATCCCACAGAACGTGAAACATCATTAACCTCAATGCTCAAGCAATCGTGAGTTGATTTCAAACAGTCTTCATCACTCAGACAAAGTGCATCTGTCTCTACTCTCAAGTGAGCAGAACTAGACAATTTTGAGTCGGTGGCTACAGTGCTTGAGGAACCAAAATTATCAAGCGTGATATCCGAAACTTGGTCGGACTCCTCAACAGGGAAGTAGTTCGACTTATCTTTGTTTTTTTGACGGTCCTGCAAAGAAGAAGAAAAGGCATTTGCATGATGTAATAAGCGGTGAACTCAGTAAGAAAGTTTTAGAAGCAAGCAAAAGGAGAAGAGGTTAGACTGAAAAACAAAACAAATATTGGAAGCACAAGAGTTTTTTTTTCCAAAAAAAAGAAGGAAAATATTTAAGTTTTGTGTTCAAGAAAAATTGCACAAGTTGCGCAAGACGGCAAGAGAGAGAATTCTGGAAATATCATTAAAAAATTGCATGGCTGTTAGGTAAAACCCAACACAAAATATTCAATTTTCATTATTGTTAGAGAATACTGGGAAAAATATTGTATTGGCCCAGTAATTTGGCCCATGTAGGTTTTGTGTTTAGTCCCACATTGTTTGTAATTTTGTATAGTTAGATCTTCCTCTCCTCTCTCTTATATATTTGTACTCATACTTGTTTTTCTGGATTCAAAAAGTATATACAAGGTTTGGACCTTTCTCTACATGGTATCAGAGCAATACGGTCCGGTCTGTTTTTTTTTTAACCGCCCGTTCCTCCGATTAACCGGGCGGCTTGTTCTCCTCTTAACCGCTTTGTCTTGCGGCCTCCTCCTTTTCTAACCACGGCTAAGCTTTCTAGCCGCTCCTCTCTCTCTCGTGGCTTCCACCTCCTCTTGCTCCTCTCTTGCCGCCCCCCCCCCCCACTCCCTTTAATAAATCTCTCGGACACGTGGGGCCCACTCCCTCTACTCGACGTGGTCTGTTTCCCTACCCGTCTTCTCACATCTCCCCTCTTTTCTCGCGCGGCTTCCTCTCTTAGTCGCTGCGACTTCTCTTATTCGATGCGGCTTTCCCATCCGCTGCTTGTACCGCATCTTGGTCGTGACATCTTTTCTTGTCGCTGGTGTGCTCACCATGACCGTGCGGTATTCGTTGTTTAGTCGCTGCGGTTTACTTACCCGTCGCGGCTTCCCTACCCGCTGCAGTTTTCATGTCGCTGCGTGCTTCTCGCGCGGACTTTGCTTAACCGTTGCGGCTTCCTTAGTCGTTGCGTCTTCTCTACCAGCCGCAGGCTCCGTATCTTGGTCGCGGCCTTTTGCCACTGGTGTGTTGACACCGCGACCGTGCGGCTTCTCCTATTCTCTCTCAAGGTGGCCTCTCTTCTCTAACCGCTCCGGGTTGTAGGTTGCGGTCTGTCTCTATCCGCCCGGTCAAGTTCCTATTCTTCGGGCCTCTTCTGCCTTCTGACCGCTGCGGCTAGGACTTCTCTCCTTCCGGCTACTTCCCGCTGCGGCCTCTGTCTTCCCGCTGCGGCCTCTGTCTTCCCGCTGCGGCTAGGCTCTTCCTGCGGCTAGACCTTGTTTTTGATCTTGGTGCGGTCTGCCTCTAACCGCCCGGTCTAGTACCTGCTTGCCAGCTTTTGCTCCTGTTGCGGTTTGCCTCTAACCGCCCGGTCGAGTGCCTGTTCGCCGGCCTCTGTTTCTTCTGATCGCTGCCCGCCCAGGTGTCTTACCGTCTCGACTTAGTTGTTCGCGCGGTCTGCCTGCAGCTTCTCGTTTACGCCGTTATTCTTGTTGCGGTCTTCTCCTAACCGTGTTGCCAGCTCGGGATTCTTACCGTCGCAGCTTGTTTCTATCCGCTGCGGGCTCTTTTCTTACCGCCCTGGTTGTGGCTTTTTCTTGCCGCTGGTGCGTTGTCATCGTGACCGTTGCAGACTGTTCGTTGCAAGATGATCAGCTGTCTTCTGGGCTCTGTGGTGTCTATTTCCGATGGTGGTACCTCCTGCCTTGCTCATAGCTCATCCTGGATTTTAGATTCCACATTACCTCACGGAAACCAACACAATATTTGAACTTCGTGCATCCCAAGTTCATTACTATTGCTAGTGGGGACGTAATTCCCGTTTCTGGCGGGGCAGATATTCACCAAATTCCCTCCATTACTCTTCGCTCTGCCCTTCATGTTTCGGACTCTCCTTTCAACCTTCTCTTTGTTGGTCGACTCACTACTTACCTCGATTGTGATGTATTTTTTTCTTCCAACTTGTGTGTTGTGCAGGATCGCAAGACGCAGATTATCATCGGAAAAGGGCATCTGTCGAATGGTCTCCATATCCTTGACCCCTCTCCCCCAACGGTGTTGTCCTTTATTAGCTCTGTTGATTGACATCGACGTCTTGGTCACGCTCCTCTAAACATACTCAAAAAATCTCCCCCCGACGTGTCCCTCCAAGAGTTCACGTGTGAGTCTTGTATCTATAGGAAACATCATCGGTCTACATTCTCACCACATCCTACTCGGAGTCCTGCTCCATTTGATCTAGTACACTCCGATATTTGGGGACCCTACAAAATTGTGAGTGTTTTTGGATATCGTTACTTTGTCACATTTGTAGATGACTAATCTCGGGTGACCTGGTTGTATCTCCTTCGTGACCGCTCTGAATTACTCGGTGTATTCCGTACCTTTTTCATTGAAACTCACAACCAGTTTTCCACTACAATTAAAACCCTCTGCACTGATAATGTCCGTGAATACATTAGTCATGCCTTTGCACACCTCTGTGCTGAGTTTGGGATCATCCATCAAACCTCTTGTGTATATACCCCCCCCCCCAATAAAATGGCGTTGTTGAACACAAGAATCGACACCTGCTTGAGATCACCCGCTCTCTTATGATTCAAATGAATGTTCCCAATAAATATTGGAATTTTACGGTTTCTACCGCCTGCACTCTTATTAACTGTATGTCTTCCTCTATTCTCAATTTTGTGGTTCCTTTCAATCTTCTTTTTCCCTCCAAACCTCCTTTCTCCATCACCTCTCGCATGTTTGGTTGCGTGTGCTTTGTTCATCATCTTGACTCGTCCACTGACAAACTTGCTCCCCGTGCCACTAAATATATGTTTGTGGGTTATTCTCGGACTCAAAAGAGCTATGTTTGCTTCTCTCCCAAGTATCGCAAGGTTGTTACTTTTGCTGATGTAACCTTCCTCGAAGATCAGCCATATTACTCTCAACCAGCTAATTCTCCTCTTCCGTCACCTCTACCGCGGCCTGCTATCCCTGTTCATTCAAACCTTCCACCTCTTCTTCCCACACCAATCCCACTTAAACCACCTACACCACCTATCATTCATGTGTACAATCGACGTCCTTCTTCATCTACTGCCCTACGGGAGCTGCCCTGCTCTAATGGTGTTTTGCAGCCTGCGGATCCGGCAACAGGTTCCACTGCCCACCCGCTGGCCAACTATGTCTCTTTTCACTGTCTCTCTCCAAAACTCTAACAAAGTGCTCTTTCTTTATCCTCTATCTCCACTCCTAATTCTGTACAGGAGGCTCCCCAACATCCCGGAAGGCGGGCGGCTATGGACGAGGAAATGTCTGCTCTTTGGGCAAACCACACATGGGATCTGGTCCAGCTTCCTCCTGGACAATCTTGTGTGGGATGTAAGTGCGTGTTTGTCGTCAAACACCGAATGGGACGGTTCACCATTTGAAAGCTCGTCTCGTAGCTCGCAGTTTCACTCAACAACAAGGTCTGAATTATGATGAGACTTTTTCACCGGTCGCTAAACTCAATACTGTTCGTGTGTTGATCTCCCTTGCGGTTCACCGTCACTGGGCATTGCACCAACTGGATGTCAAAAATGTTTTTCTTAATGGCGATTTACAGGAGATCGTTTATATGCAGCAACCTCCCGGGTTTGAGACCACGAGGGAGTCTCTTGTCTGTTGTCTGAAGAAGTCTCTTTATGGTCTCAAACAATCTCCTCGAGCATGGTTTGATAAATTTAGTAAGACCGTTAGTGCTGCCGGGTTCACTCGGAGCTCGGCCGACTTCTCTCTGTTCACTCGTCATCGTCCAACGGGCACAGTGATTCTGTTAGTATATGTGGATGATATTTTGATTACGGGAGACAATCTTCCAGGAAGAAGGATGATCAAACAGCATCTGGCGATTGTGTTTCAAACAAAGGACCTAGGAAGCCTTTGATATTTCCTTGGTCTCGAAGTGGCTCGGAGACCTGATGGACTTGTGTTATCTCAAAGAAAGTATTGTCTTGACTTACTTCATGATGCGGGCTATTTTGGATGCAAGACTGCTGACACTCCCATGGATATCAATCACAAGCTTTGTGCTCGTGCCTCGGACTCTGATTTGCTCCTTCCGAATCCAGAGTGTTATCGTCGTCTTGTGGGAAAGCTGATATATCGCACTGTTAGGAGACCTGATATATCATTTGTTGTTGGAGTTGTCAGTCGATTCATGCATGAGCCATGTATCTCTCATCTCCAGGCAGTCGAGTGTATTCTTCGATACTTGAAGATTGCTCTTGGACAAGTACTTGTTTACAAGCCCTCTTCGTCTCCCTTATCTCTGATTGCGTACTATGATGCTAATTATGCTGGCTCGTTGGATGACCGTAGTTCCACAAGTGGATACTACACTTATTTTGGAGGACATCTTATTACATGGCGCAGCAAGAAACAGTCCGTGGTTGCTCGCTCACCTGCTGAGGCCAAGTATCAATCGATGGCAGCAGTTGTATTTGAGCTCACATGGCTTGAGGGTCTCCTTGATGATCTAGGAGTCAAGCTCTCCTCACCTGCCGCTTTATTTTGCGACAGTCAAGCTGCTATACACATTGCCAAGAATCTGGTCTTCCATGAACGGATAAAACATATTGAAGTTGACTGTCATTTCATTTGGGAGAAGGTTCAGTTGAAGAAGATAGAGTTAACACATGTTCCTGCTGCTCAGCAAGTTGCTGACATCCTCACCAAGGCCTTACCACGACATCTTCACTATCAGTTCTTGTCCAAGCTTGGTGTCTTTGACTTTGATGCACCCTGCGGTGCATCGTAATATTTTATCGTATTTATTTATATACTGCATTTATGTACTTGTTTCATGTTATGTACTTGTTTTATTGTCCAGCTCAACGGCTTGACCACCCGATGGGATCTTAAATAAATGAGTATGGTATTAATAGTAGTAGGACAGGAACGGCAAGCCCAACATTAATTAAAAAGATGCATGATTGGAAACATTTCAAATTTAAAAAGTGTCTTGCATGATTTTAGGACAGTTTGGAAACATTTCAAATTTTAAAAAGTGTCTTGAAAGGAAGATTCTATTTTTTGGAAAGGGATATTTCTTGCCCAAAATGGAGAGATATTTTTAGCACATAAATGGAAGATTTTATCTTTTGGAAAGAGAATTAAGAGAGGGATATCTCTTGCCCAAAATGGAGAGATATTCCAGCCAGCTTATAAATTCCACGGTCATGTGCAGTGAAAGGAGGTCGGACAGAGTTTAGAACGGGAATCCCGGTTCTTTGCTCATTGCCGACAACCACTTCCTCCACCGCACATATCGCCAACATCGCTCAGTTCAGAGAAGCGCCACCGCTTGGAAGCCCGTGCGCGAACATACGCCGGAAGTCCTAGCCCCGTCATCGCTAGCCCGCGTCGGCGCCTCCCTGCCTGCTCGAAGAGTTGCAAACGGACCGTCGTCGACTTCGGAATCCGCTTCCGACGGTCCGGCCTGTTCACGCCGTCGACTTCGACCCGTATCCGGCCGATAGATCTTGGGGCCACTACTCCTGTGCGGGACCGATTGGAATTGGGCTCGCTTCTGCCGTCGTTTGGTATACCGGTCACTCCTTTTTTCTTAGTATTGTTTCATGCACTTCATTTAATTACACTTGGGTTTGCCGTTGCGTTCTCCTTATTATTAATATCGTTATTCATAAATTGTTGAATGTTATTCATGTTTGTGGCCGTATAAATCTCGTAACGGATCCGAACCGTAAGACGCGAAGAAGTTTCACTCGAACGCAAATTAATAAACTTTTAACGTCCAAAGCGACGAGCTTGGTTTTCACGCTCGAAAATTCAGTTTTTTTGGCCAACTCGGCTCTTATTTTCAAATTAATATTTAATTTCGAAAGTGAACACCGTCATTTAATTTATAACAAAATAGATATTTGCTCAAAATTTTCAATACAAATCCGGGTTACATCATTTTGATATCAGAGGAAGTCGATTCACTCCTATCGTGAGTCAATCGATCCGATTTATCTTAAAAAACGAAGATTTAAAAAAAAATTATTTTTATTTATTGACAAAAAAAAGATATCTAAAAAAATTTATTTATTGTCTTTCAAAAAAAAATTTCTTTTTTGATTTTCTTAAATAAATTAATTATTTTTCTCCCACTCGGGAAAGCTCTCTAAAAAAAAGAAAAAAAAATTTAAAAATTAAATTTTATTTAAATCTATTTTCATATTTTCTGATGGAAAAACGAGTCGATCAGTTAGAAAACAGCGTAGGAGATTTGGCTCGACGCATGAGTGAATTAATGAAAACGGTCGAGACGCTCACCACCGGTATGGGTAGTGTCGCACATATCATGAACGGATTACGCACTTCGGTTAATAATATCGAAGCGACTTTGCACGTCAATCGAACACCTGCCCCAGTGGTCGAAATCGACCCTGACCATAGACCTCGGGAACTTGTACGCCCCGATCCGGAGGGCCATAACGAACCACGACACCAACCCCGTTGGGATGTGGGAATCAAGTTGGACGTGGGTGATTTTGAAGGGCGAATAGAGCCCGAGAGTTGCCTTGAATGGTGTGAACGGATGGATCGTTTCCTCGCTTGGAAGCAATTGCCCCAAGCTAAGCAAGTTGAGTATGCCACGCTTAGACTTAAAGGATCCGCGTTAGTTTGGTGGGGACAACTAGAACGGTCTAGATTCAATTTAGGTATGCCCCCGATCACAACATGGAACGATTTCAAAACTCAACTGCGTAAGAGATACGTTCCGTCTGATTACATGCAAACCCTGTATCGTAGGTTCCATAATCTACGATAAGACAAATTAACCGTCGATGAGTACACAAACGAGTTCCTAGTCCTGCAGTCTCGCCTCGACCTCCGAGAAGACGATGACATGACCGTTTCCCGTTATCTGAACGGGCTACGCTACTCCATTCGAGATCAGTTGGAACTCCTTGATTATAAGGATTTAGGAGAGGTTACGAGTCGCGCACGTAGAGTAGAGACACTGCAGAAACGCACATCTGGAAATAAGACTACTGATAAGTCCCACCCGACTCACACTTTCACCCCTGTCGAGTCCTCTCGACCGGTAGCGTCCACGAGCACCCCAACACTCCCTGCCCCTCCCAACAAGGGCAAGGAGATTGTAGGCACTAGACCCCAGCCTGGGACGTTTAGATGTTTTAAGTGTATGGAGCCGGGTCATAAGTCTTCTGAGTGTCCGCGACGCCACTTCGTTGCCATCGTCGATTCTGAGAGTGGGTCAGAACCTGAGTATGGAGTATTCCTTAGTGAATCCTAGACTGATCCAACCCCCGAGACTGAGTTAGAGGGTGAGTACGAAGTTGAGGGAGAACAACCTGAGCAGTTAGTGTGTGTTCTCCAACATAGTCTCCTATCCCCCAAAACACCTACTGACGACGACTGGTTGAGAAACAACATCTTTCGTACCACCGCACGCATACAGGGGCAGTTCTGCTCCATCATTATAGACAGCGGTAGTATGGAGAACTTTGTTTCTCAATGCATGCTTGAAAAGCTGAAATTAAAAACGCAGCCCTTAGAAAAGCTCTATAGTCTGTCATGGGTCACTAGTAGCACTACCATTCCTATCACACACCAGTGTCTCGTAGAGTTTTCCATAGGCAGTACATATCAGGACGTTGTATGGTGTCATGTAGCTACTATCGAGGTATGCCACATCTTGTTGGGATGACCTTGGCAGTACGATAGGCACGTAGTTAATGATGGTGTGAAGAACTCTCACTCCTTCGAGCGCAATGGTCGCAAGATCGTTCTTCTCCCCCAGAAGAATGGTCTTGTTCCCAGAGCCCCTGAGAGGACTTCACCCCCTTCTACCACCGTCTCCGCAATATCATTTCCCTCCGCCACCATGTTACTAACTGGATCCCAATTCCAAGAGGAGATGAAGGATAGCGAGGTCGTTTATATGTTATCTGGTATCGATACCACCCCCACTACATTAGACATTCCTAGTACGGTGCGTCCCCTCATAGATGAGTTCTCTGAGATCATGTCGGAGGAGCTGCCCGATCAGCTACCTCCGATGAGAGACATACAACACTGCATAGACCTCCTCCCAGGAGTTAGCTTACCTCATTTACCCCACTATCGCATGAGTCCGAAAGAGCATGAGGAGCTGCATAGGCAGGTGACCGATCTGATTTTGAAGGGTCACGTTAGAGAGAGTATGAGCCCGTGCGCCGTGCCCGCACTCCTAGTTCCTAAGAAAGATGGGACATGGCGCATGTGTGTAGACAGTCGAGCGATAAATAAAATTACGATCAAATATCGCTTCCCAATTCCCCGATTGGATGACATGCTAGATATGCTTAGTGAATCCCGATTATTTTCAAAAATTGACTTAAAAAGTGGATACCATCAGATTAGAATTCGACCTGGGGACGAAAGGAAAACTGCGTTTAAAACTAAGGAAGGATTATACGAGTGGCTGGTTATGCCTTTTGGGCTATCCAATGCGCCCAGTAAATTTATGCGAGTGATGAATCAAGTGCTTAGGCCACTCATAGGAATCTGCGTAGTGGTGTACTTTGACGATATTTTGATTTATAGTACTGATCAGGATCAGCACATGATTCAGCTTAGGCAGGTCTTAAAGATCCTACGAGAAAATAAGCTATATATAAACTTGAAGAAATGCACATTTTTGACGGATAGTCTGACCTTCTTAGGATATATCGTTTCTTCTGAGGGTATTAGAGTTGATAGAGAGAAGGTCAAGGCGATAGAATCGTGGCCCAGCCCTAGGACGATTACTGAGGCTCGAGGATTCCATGGGCTAGCATCTTTTTATCGGCGATTTATTTGAAACTTTAGTACCTTGATAGCACCTGTGACCGATTGTTTAAAAAAGGGTCTGTTTATCTGGACTGAGGAAGCCGAGCAAGCATTTCTTTTGATGAAAGAGAGACTCACGAGTGCACATGTATTGGCGCTGCCTGATTTTGAGAAAAATTTTGAGGTTGACTGTGACGCATCGATCATAGGCATTGGCGCAGTTTTGAGTCAGGAGGGTCGCCCCATTGCATTCTTTAGTGAGAAGTTGAATGAGGCCAAGACCAGATATTCCACGTATGACTTAGAGTTTTACGCTATCGTTCAAGCTCTCCGTCATTGAAGACACTACCTGATTCAGCGCGAGTTTGTGTTGAACACTGATCATGAGACTCTGAAGCACCTGAACTCCCAAAAGGAGATCAGGCGTCATGCCAAGTGGGTTGCTTACCTGCAGGAGTTCACGTTTCACTTGAAGCACAAACCCGGAGTCACGAACCGCGTTGCCGACGCCCTTAGTCATCGCACACATTTGTTAGTCACCCTGCAGCCGTGCATTATTGATTTAGATTCACAGCGCGACCAATACGCCACTGATCCGTTCTTTCACGATATCTGGAGCTCATGTCAACATAGTGGGACTGATCCCTCCACACAGTACGTCGTCAGTGAGGGATATCTGTTTAGGGTCACACGCCTCTGCATCTGCGAAGGACCGCTTCGAGAGACATTACTTAGGGAGCTTCACTCGTCTGGGTTAGGTGGACATGTAGGTCAATCTAAATTATTATATCTCGCCAGCGCTCGTTATTATTGGCCACATATGAAGCGAGATGTCACTGAGTTCGTCAGACACTGCACCACGTGTCAGTTGTATAAGGGGCATGCTCAAAACACCGGATTATACACTCCCTTACCGATACCTGAGCGACCATGGGATGATATCTCGATGGACTTCGTGGTAGGACTTCCTCGCACTAAAAGGAAGGTCGATTCTATTTTTGTAGTTGTCGATCGATTTTCGAAGATGGCACATTTCATTCCGTGTAGAAAAACTTCTAGTGTTGTGCACGTTGCCGAGCTTTTTTTTAAAGAAATCGTTAGACTGCATGGAATTCCTAAGTCCATCACTTCTGATAGGGACACTCGTTTTATGGGGTATTTTTGGAAAACATTGTGGGCTCGACTATGCACTAAACTCGAATTTAGCAGCGCATACCACCCTCAGACCGATGGACAGACTGAGGTTGTTAATAGGAGTTTGGGGAATCTTCTTAGGTGTTTGACTGGGGAGAATCCAAAACAATGGGACCTTATACTGCCACAAGCTGAATTTGCATTTAATAATTCTACTAATCGCTCCACAGCTAAATCTCCTTTCGAGATTGTCTACGGATTCCCCATACCACATCTACTTGATCGTCACTCTCTTCCGACTCATGAACGTATTTCTTTTGATGCGCAAGCCCATGTTGATTATTTAAAGGGCTTGCATAAAACTATTACTAATAAATTGCGAGGACTTCTGAAAAATATAAATTCATGGCCGATCGACATCGCCGGGAGTTATCTTTTTCAGAAGGAGATTGAGTGTTTGCTTATTTCAGGAAGCAGAGATTCACTCCGGGCACTTACCATAAGCTACAGCAGAGGAAGTTTGGCCCATTCCAAATTCGGAAACTCATCGGGGAGAATGCTTACCTCCTAGATTTGCCCGTTGAATTCGGTACCTCCCCGATATTTAACGTGGCCGATCTGACACTGCTCTATGGAGATCCACCCAGTTCCAGTCCGAGCCCACCTACGGCAGCCCCGGATATTCCTCCCGACTTGGCGCCAGTACAGACTCCCACCACTGAGAAGATCGATCAGGTTCTTAATGTACGAGAATTCCGTACTCGCCATGGGATTTATCACCGCTACTTGGTCTCCTGGCAAGGACGAGACCTTACCGACAGCTCTTGGATCAGCACTGACGAACTACGCCGCCGCCTCCCAGATCTCTCTATTGCTAGTTTTTGCGAATTCTCGACGGGGTCGAGCCCTTTTAACCCCGGGGGAATTGATGCACCCTGCGGTGCATCGTAATATTTTATCGTATTTATTTATATACTGCATTTATGTACTTGTTTCATGTTATGTACTTGTTTTATTGTCCGGCTCATCGGCTTGACCACCCGATGGGATCTTAAATAAATGAGTCTAGTATTAATAGTAGTAGGACAGGAACGGCAAGCCCAACATTAATTAAAAAGGTGCATGATTGGAAACATTTCAAATTTAAAAAGTGTCTTGCATGATTTTAGGATATATTTTGGAAACATTTCAAATTTTAAAAAGTGTCTTGAAAGGAAGATTCTATTTTTTGGAAAGAGAATTAAGAGAGGGATATTTCTTGCCCAAAATGGAGAGATATTTTTAGCACATGAATGGAAGATTTTATCTTTTGGAAAGAGAATTAAGAGAGGGATATCTCTTGCCCAAAATGGAGAGATATTCCAGCCAGCTTATAAATTCCACGGTCATGTGCAGTGAAAGGAGGTCGGACAGAGTTTAGAACGGGAATCCTGGTTCTTTGCTCATTGCTGACAACCACTTCCTCCACCGCACGTATCGCCAACATCGCTCAGTTCGGAGAAGCGCCACCGCCTGGAAGCCCGTGCGCGAACATACGCCGGAAGTCCTAGCCCCGTCATCGCTAGCCCGCGTCGGCGCCTCCCTGCCTGCTCGAAGAGTAGCAAACGGACCGTCGTCGACTTCGGAATCCGCTTCCGACGGTCCGGCCTGTTCACGTCATCGACTTCGACCCGTATCCGGCCGATAGATCTTGGGGCCACTGCTCCTGTGCGGGACCGATTGGAATTGGGCTCGCTTCTGCCGCCGTTTGGTATACCGGTCACTCCTTTTTTATTAGTATTGTTTCATGCACTTCATTTAATTACACTTGGGCTTGTCGTTGCATTCTCCTTATTATTAATATCGTTATTCATAAATTGTTGAATGTTATTCATGTTTGTGGTTGTATAAATCTCGTAACGGATCCGAACCGTAAGGCGCGAAGAAGTTTCACTCGAACGCAAATTAATAAACTTTTAACGTCCAAAGCGACGAGCTTGGTTTTCGCGCTCGAAAATTCAGTTTTTTTGGCCAACTCGGCTCTTATTTTCAAATTAATATTTAATTTCGAAAGTGAACACCGTCATTTAATTTATAACAAAATAGATATTTGCTCAAAATTTTCAATACAAATCCGGGTTACATCAGACTTGTACGCTCCAGCTTGCGGGGGAGTGTTAGAGAATACTAGGAAAAATATTGTAATGGCCCATTAACTTGGCCCATGTAGGTTTTGTGTTTAGTCACACATTGTTTGTATAGCTAGATCTTCCTCTCCTCTCTCCTATATATTTGTACTCATACTTGTTTTTCTGGATTCAAGAAGTATATACAAGTTTTGGACCTTTCTCTACGATTATGATTCTCCTTTTTCTTTGAAATTTGTTAATAGCATAGTAGGCAGATATTAGTATACGCCTCAATAACAATGAACGGATGATAGGAATGTCGTTAAAAATTAAAATAAACAAAGATGGAATGGTATTTCAAGAATTTGTTTGAATTTTTGGAAAATAATTAAGAAAATAACATTGTGTGTTACAAATTGAACAAAAAACTGAAATTGAATAAAAGGGTAGCCCGGTGCACAAAGCGTCCCGGACAGTGAGTGACTGGGGAAGGGTCCCACCACAAGGGTGAAATGTAGCAAATTTTACCCTGCATTTTTTGCAAAAGGCTACTTCCAGGACTCGAACCCGTGACCTCAAGGTCACACGGCAACACCTCAACCGGTGCGCCAAAAATTGAAATTGAATAGCTCTCCAAAATATACATAAAAGTATGAATTTGGTTTCGTATGAGATAGATATTGAGATTATAAACAGATCTTTTCAATCAAATTCTGATGACTAAGAGAATGTCAAATGATAGGAGAATAAACACTTTGATAATATAGAAAAACAAAAGATAAATTCAAAACCTACCTAACCACAGGTAGGTAAAATTGGGGAGTCATACAATGAAGCTATGAAAAAGTGTAATGATCATATACAACAACAGCAACAACACTGAAGCCTTTATTCCACTATAGTGGGGTCGGCTATATGGATCCTTTGTCTCCATTGTGCCTTATCGTGTGTCATATTCTCACTAATGCCTAAGTACATTATGTCTTTACTTATAGTTTCATTCCTGTAATGATCATATGCTCAGGAAAATTATGTTTGTTTGGAAAAAAAACAATTTGTTCCATGAATGGAAAGATCTACTATGAAAGCGGGTATTTTATTAAGCCAAACAATGGAAAAACGGATTCTTCAAAAAAAAATTTAAGAAGAAATATGATCAATTTTTTTGCATCAAAGAAGAAAAATGCATGTCAAACGTATTTTAAAGTTACTAAAGATACGCATAATAGAAATTTGACTAGTATAAAAAATAGTTGTGGAGTCACCAAAGAGTTTCCATCTACAGTAGAAAAAAAACAAGAATCAACATGAGGCTTATATTTGCTTGGTGATGGTATGAAACTTACAGATGATATTCTACAAAAAATGTTTGCGATATGCAGAGAATGACTGAAGGGATTTGAGTACCTCAAGTGGAGCTATCTCCTTTAAGGGTTGAACTAATGCTCGGCCACATCTTATTGATAGACTCTTGACATGATCTTCAGGGCACAACTCTTTGAGCCTGATGCAGTGTTGTTTAAGCCAGTTTTCAAAGTATCTCCACCTGGAGTTCCCCACCAGAAAACTATCCACCACAAAATGAAGTCTCTGGGCATTGTTGTTCAAGTTTGACATGTTAATTCTAATTTTTTTCAACTGCATATTCTCAGTTGATAATCTGTGAGAATTTTTCTGACAATAGTTTTCCCTGAATGTCTGGCATAAAAAGTTTACTGCCCGATTTAAACATCCTTCAAATAAAAACTGTTTTAAACCAAGATTGTCCATGAATCCAACCTCCATGCGGACAAGTGGCAGTAACTGAATCAGTTTGTAGTTAAAGAGAAAAGGACTTTTGCACAGCAAAAAATTATCAGATCCATGCATGATTTTACCCCTGTCCCAGATTGGTAATCTCAACCTTACAATGACATGTGTCAGTACTTTTGGTATGACTGTAATGTAGAATTCTTCCATAGCCCACTCTATGTCTGCAACAGAAACAAGTAAGCTAATAGGCCCAGATGAGCCTGTATGGTCAGAATTTGACTTGATTATGTTTCCCAAGTACCCTCTATCCTTACGGATACGTCTTCTAGAATAGACAAAGGGTAACTTACTATTCTCCAAGAAAACTTTGTTTTCAGTGTTTTTGTATTCAACTGATCCATCCAATGATGATAATTTAGAAATTGTGCTTGGTAAACCTTTGGATGCTGACAATATTCTTCTTTGAGTCTTTATGATGCCAAGAGTAGATGGTCTTTCCCGACGACTCGATCGAGTCAACCATGAGATGATGGGTTCAGTTTCGACTAAGCATCCAGTAGAAAGATCATTCATGGATCCTTTTTTTTCTTTCTTATTTTTCTTTTTCACTTCATTTTTTGATCTTTCGTGATTGAATTTATTGGATAACTCACTAGGAAAAAGTAAAAGTTTAAATCTTTCATTTTGGAGATTAATCCATTCTTCATCACGATCATCATATTTCACATGGTGCATTTTTGTTATGGGATCATAGCCCTTGACGAGACCGAAATACCAACACTTATCCAGAGGCCAAAAGACTCGAATTCTCTGTTTCACGACCCAATAAGGATCCATGTTATTGGAGCATACTTCGTAAAAATGACGGCGCTTTCTCACGAAACCTCTACCACCATAATTTCTTGGTCTCAACACCCTACCTTTGTCATTTAGCTCAGCATCAAAACCATTTGAATTTCTCTGGGATGACACAAAGGATGAATCTTTTGATGGCTTAGAAGATCCAACCATGCAATGAGAAAATCCTGCACAACTTGGATCGAACCTGGATGAAAGCATCCGAGCAGCATTCTGCTCAAGGTTATCTACATCATCATCCCGAAAAGCTCCAGCAGAACTTCGAATAGAATCATAATTAGCCAAACTATTCCTTTTTCTTCCCTGAGACCTTCTTTTGGTAGCCTTCACAGAATCAACATTGCCACCATTCCTTGTGCCACTAAGAGAAATATTATCAGTGGAACCATCTTCCTTAAATTCTGTCAGCTTCCGCTTCTGCTTAATAATATGAGGCTGTGAGGACAGCTTGTTCTTCAGCTGATCAACATTACTCTTGGTCCTAGAAGAAGCACCAACCATTTCATTCTCATAATTAAAAGACTGAATTCTTTTTTTGCGCCGAAGAACTCCACGAGGACGCTTCGAGATAACAATGCCGACTTCCAAACCATTAGAATTGCGTAAATCACCAGCACAGGAGAATTGATTTTCTTCACTTGGCAAAGTCAAAGTAAAATTATTGCCAACCGTGTGTGAATTATGCCTAGCATTTTTCAAAGGCCTTGGAGCACCACTTGAAGAGCTTGATTTCTCTCGCTTACCTACACCAGAAAAAGAGCCGTTGGCCTTTAACCCTGAAACACCCAGCCTAACCGTAGTCTTTCCACTGCCATTAATAAAACTGTTCAAGGATACCTCTTTTCCACTCCTCTTCCTTCTAAATTCAACAGAAGGGGCGCCATTTTCAATAAAAGAATTCCGTTTTCGCTTCAGAACCTTCGATTTCGAGGATTCAATTGAAATCCCACCCTTTGCCCTCAATCTTGCACGTGGAGTTGCAGATTCTCGAACAGAAATGTTCAGGGAATCCAAAGGTTTGGACTTCCGACGGTTATCAGACGCGTCGGCCTTCTCGACACTACGTTCCATCTACAATCACTCAATCCAAAAGAAATAAACGAAAAACCCCCAAACATCATCTTCCATCATACAGGCAAATCGAAAAGAATCCCTAATTTCAGATCTGAAAACAAAATTCGAACCATTAGATCCATAATTTTTAGCGAAAGAACACCGAGATAGGTAGAGACCACAAAAACAGACAGAAATACATACAGATCCCAAACATGCAACGAGCCGATCAATCAAAAAGCAAATTATTTCAACAACGCGTACCGCGATAAGAACCTCCCATAGATAGCACCAGAAATGGCGCAACTGTATAATAGATCCACACGATAATTCCTTGTGGAAACGGCTCCTCAATTCGAATCGAAATTTTAACGGAAGCCCCACGACTTGCCGATATTTTGGGGGGTAATTTTTCTTGTCCGGGAATGCGACGATCTAGGGTTTCGATTTCACGCTGCATCTAGGGTTACACCCACATTTTGGGGGAAAATAAGCGAATTAGAAAAGCGAGACCCCCGTGCTTTCGTTTGGGCTAAGGCGTCCGTTTGTGATCCAACGGCCATTGCATTTTCAATGACGTCTTATATCCCACGTTGCATTGAAGAGAATTTCAGGGCGAGCGAGGAAAAATTGGACGGCTGAAATGTTCTGTTGTCAACACGTGGACGTACAGATGAGTAATCGCTTGGAGAAGGACGAGCGCGGGCGCGATACCAACAGAATTTTTCTCTATAACCTTTCCGGCTCTCTGTTCGAAATTCCATAATTGCCCTCGTGTTTGGAGGAATTTACGATGCTTCATGAATCGGAGGCAAGGCCTCTTCGCTCCCGCTGCTGCAAGCGGCAATTTCCTCCTGCCCCGCATCGATGATGACTTCAAATAAAAGCTAAACTGACTCCGCATTGGCCGGAGAGATCTATTTATAATTTATATGAATATATATAATAATAATAAATAAGCAAAAAACTTGTATTTATTTAATATTAAAATAGATTTTTCAATTTAATTTATATATCAATACTCTGCTATATTAAAAGGGAAAAATACTTACTGATTAAAGATTTGCTTTCTGATTTTGCCTCTTTACTAAAAAAATCCAACTATTAAATTTTATGTTTTTCTTTTATCTTAAAAAATATATTTTCATATAGACAAAGCTCTCTAATTACATTAAAATTGTGTTCTCCCCTCTCCTTGCAAACTCTCATGCACATCGTAAGAATGAGTGACGAGCGTCAGGGGCGGACACACCTTGGGGCGAGTGTGGGCGGCCGCCCACATTCTTTTTTGTTAAAAAAAAATTTAATAGTATTTGTCACGATTTAAACCGTGGTGAATACTCTATTTTTTTAAAATTAATAATATTAGCCACGATTTAAACCGTGGCTAAAATCATGGCTAATAACTTTTTTAAAATAAAATTACCTATTTTAGTCACGGCTTGAACTACAAAACGTGCTAATACCCTATTTTTTAAAAAAAATTACTGTAGTAATCACGATTTAAGACGTGGCTAATGTCATATTCTTAAAAAATTATAGTATTAGTCACGGTTTAAAGCGCGGTTAATCCCTATTGTTAAAAAAATATAATATTATACGTGGTTTAATAGTATGAATAAAGTAATTTTTAAGTCCGGCCACACTAAAAAAGTTTATGCTTCCGTCACTGACGAGCGTATTATAACACTAAAGAGTTTGCGAGCGGTGAGAGTGTTGTCGCATCGGGACAATATTGTGGTCAGTATAATGTCGCGCGGAGGTACTGACGCGACTAGCCGTAGGGGCGGAGCCCCGTGCCTATCACTCGTGGTTTTAAAAGAACAATAATATTAGCACCCATGTTGCAGCTCACTTGAAGCTTTTGGTAGACCTGACTAGTTAGACCACCTTAATCCGCAGAGCGGTCGAGCGCTCAATCAGTCAGAGAATTACAGAAACAAACATGATGAGGTTCCCCATAGTGAGTTCGGTTGAACCAAAAGTCATTTAGGCACAACCTCAACCGTCGTCCACATCCACGCACATACATACACGAGGAGTCGCCTCTTACGAACACTGTTGAGCGGTCGCAAAGCCGTGCATATGCACCCCCATCTATGCAGGGGCTTCCGGCCACGCACAAGTATGTTGGTGGCCCGCCCTTATCACGTGCAAGCCCACGCGCGGTCTGACCGCACGTACCCGCACGCGGTCCTGGCCGCGCGTACCCGCACGTGGTCCTGGCCGCACGCATCTGCGCGCGGTCTGCGGTGTACGGTCACGAGCACCGACGCAACGGTGAGTGGCCATAGGCCGCGCTCGGCCTCTAGCCGCGCGCGCCCACGCGCGGCCTTTCCGTAGAAAGTGGGCAGCCTTCTGGTTGCCCTTCCCTCCAGTCGCTTGGATTTGGCGGCATCCTGGCCGCCTAAATCCATGCAGCCCTTCTGCCACAGAAGGCGGATCGCGGCCCCGTCCTCTAGTCGTCCGGATCGGGCGGTCTTCTACCCTCCTTGATTTGGGCAGCCTCCTAGCCGCCTCGATCTGGGCGGTGGCCCTTTTGTTGTAAAGGGCGGGTGGCCCCAGGTCGCTTCACCCCTCTGGTCGACCGGATCCGGCGGCCTCCTAGCCGCCCGGATTTAGGCGGCCCCTTTCGTCGGGGAAGGTGGGAGGCCCCCAGGCCGCCCCCGCCCTCTAATCGCCTGGATCCAAGCGCCCCCTTGGCCGCCTAAGACAGGGGGCCCCATGGTTGCCCGGTCCTTCAACCATCTGGCCCTCGGCCTAGATCCCGCCACCGGTCAGCCCTCGCCGACCGGATTTTGCCACCGACTGGATTTTTCTTGTCACAACCTGTCTTAACAAAAGTCAGAGTTGTTGGAACATAAGGTCCGCATCTCTTTAGTTTGATAATATCAAATCTCGTGTTGTATTTGATCATACGTGTGTTGGGTATAGTGTGCAGGTTTACATGTACAAAAAACGAGAGAATCGATATCTGAGACTTACCATCGAGCGCTAGCGCTACCGCCCGTGCTAGCTTGGAATTAATTTTATACAAGTTCACGGTGACCTATCGTGTGGCGTTAGCTCTACCGTTGGCGCTAGTTCACCTCGATGACTATTCAACTGCGCTGAAAAGGAAATTGCTGAGAAAAGTCTACCGCCGGGCGCTAGTCTCTTACCGCGCCGCGATATCAAAAAGCGAAAAGAATATGCCAAGATATTTTTACAAAATTACTAGACAGCTGTCAGCACCGCGTGAAGGGACCTACCGTCGGGCGCTAGTCCTACCGTCGGCGGTAGCGTATTTTTAGAAACGAGTATAATAGTGCGCGTTACTTTTCATGGTGACAACAAGAAAGAGGATATTCATTCTAGGGTTCGGCTGTCATCTGTGAGAGAACGAATCTTCATCTTTGTTCAAGGAAAAGCTTTATTCTACTTCCTGCTCGTGATCAAGGAACTCTGAAGGATGGAAACTGCGACGACAATCTTGCGGCTGACCGACTACAAAAGGAACGATATTCAAGAGCATCGATTGTGCACCGTCCTATAGAAGAGTTTTACTTTTGAGGGAGAAATAATCTGAAACTCTTTATTTTTTCCCTATATTTTCATTTTTCTATCTGTTTTATGAGCAAGGGAAATCAACTTGTGAGGTCGTCAGATTTCTGGGAGGAATTTGCAGGAAATTATTCTTGGAGGACGA
Source organism: Platanthera zijinensis (assembly GCA_039513925.1). Taxonomy (NCBI): domain Eukaryota; kingdom Viridiplantae; phylum Streptophyta; class Magnoliopsida; order Asparagales; family Orchidaceae; genus Platanthera; species Platanthera zijinensis. The sequence continues at coordinate 121,508,042 of CM077091.1, forward strand.
ATAGATCTGGGAGATCGTGTGGGGACTCTAAGACCCTTCCGGGGAGGAAGGTGAAGAGTTGGCTCGTCGATCTTCTTGGGAATAAGTGTGAGAGTCAACCAATCCTGGGAGGGTCGGTATAGAAAATAAATCAAGATTGTACTCATCGCCTTCAATCTCCGGCGTCACAGAGATCCAGTTTTATTTTTGTAAAACTCTGAAGAATTTTGAATAAAATTATATTTGTATTTATTTCATCTGACATTTGTGGTTGTATGTTGTTAGGGTTTTGACTGCTGTGGAGGAAATCAGAAAACGAAGTTTTACTAAGAAAATCAATCTCTGTGACCTACCCGCCAGATGCTAGCCTTACTTCTTCCGGTAGCTTCCAGAACTCGCTCTCTTAGTAAAACTTAGTTTTAATCTACATTTTAAAAACCTTGTTCACCCCCCCCCCCTTCTAAGGTTGGTCACCCAATCCAACAAGAGTGCGCTTTGGGGTGAGTCGTGATGTCACTGCCATGGGCAGAAAGAAAATTCATGTCTATTAGACGGGAGCAGAGATACTGATAATTAGATTTAAAATATTTACTTTGAAGGAAAAAACAGTTGTTTTTATGCAGAAACTTAAAAATATAGCAGTGAAAATTAACTACACATGTATTTTAATAAAAACCCATAATACAAGTTCTGATGCAGATTTATGCAATGATCATCTCAGATGAATGAACATGCAAATCATGTCAAATTATATTATATATATTATTTAGCCTAGATGTTGTCCATGATAATTGAGAAAATAGTCAATCATAATTATTACATAAAAGAAATATCCGACAGTAAATGAAATGAAACATAAATATAGAATCTAACACGACGAGAAAATAACTTCTATAAATTGTAGCTTGACGCAGATCAGGCTAAGAAAGCAGACAGCGCAGTCACGAAGGTTAAGACAAATTTCAAAATAAGAAGGAAAAAACCTCAGAATATTGAAATAAGTAGGAGAAAAGTACATAACTGGTAAGGAAAACCGAAATGTATTTGTACTATTTTCTGAAGTAAAGCTAACAAGACAAGCAAGCAAGTGAGACAAGTAAAACTAACTATAATTATTAGCATACTCTGGAACATAATATATAATTGTTCATGTAATATTATAAGTTGTGATCAATGAAATGTGTATGTGTTTTTAGTAGGTGCACATAGTTCACACTCAAGTTTAGTTGCAAGTCTTATAAGAAAACATCATGTTTATCATGACCATGTAAGCAAAGAGTTGCACCAATTTAAGACTGCATTTCAATGATTGCTTATGATATTATTAAGTTAATGGATTCATTTTTAGTGATTCTAATAGGGAACAAATTTACGTTAAAGAGAAAGATCAGATTGTGAAACAAACTTTACTCAAGACTTACAACCAATCAGGCATAAGAAACAAGATTTGATGACGCAAAAGAAACTAGATATAAAGTTTTATATTTTTCGGGTTCCAATATTCACGGGTGATAAGATTACTATGCATCATTTTCTAGGATACCAAATTTTCATTTAGATTAATCCATCCCAATGTTGGAGCATGCGTTGCACATTTCTTGGTTTGAAAATAACAAATCATGAATGTATTTGATCACAGTGTATTTATGGTGTGAAGATATCTCCAGATCAATACTATGATATTTTTGGATTGTCATTGAGCTGACAAATTTTTCAAAGCAAGAGATATTGCTGACGATAACTCTTTATCGCTATGCGATAGCTCTCTATCACCAGGCGATGTCGTGATGACGTCAGTCATTTTCTCGATAATTTTGGGCATAACGCATTATTCACCGATATCGCCAGGCGATATATATCGCATGATCACTATCATTATGACACGATTACAACATAGTGGGCCACGTGGCAGGCTGAGGTGGTATATATCGCGTAGGCGATATCTACCTATCACGTGGCGATAGTGCAGATTGTTTAAAAAGGGCTAAACTTCATGCATTTGTGGATACACACCTCAAGGAGCTTTGTGTTGTGATTTCCCAGCCTGATAACTCTGTGGAACCAGAAAAACTTATAAGTGTGCAAGTCAGTTCAAGAGCGAAGAAGAGACCGTTCGTGCTTTACAACTCCAACGACCTTTGCAAGGATTCATCGTCTTATTCAAGTACTTTGAACTAGAGGGAGTTTTTCATTTCAGATTTTTATTTTGTAATCTTTTCTTTATTCTTTGTAATCGGTAGAGAAATCACCGTCTTGTGCGTGGCGACTAAGTCCGTGTATGGCTTAGGGGGAAATCACCGTCTTGTGTGTAGTGATTAGGTTATAGAGTGATCTAGGGAGAGGCTAGTAGATATATCTAGGGAGAGATAGGCTTTAGCCTACTGGTCCTTGGGAGAAGGACTGATGAAAACTCAAAATAAGTTTTTCATCTGTAGCCTCGATTTCAAGCTCTATTAGAATATTTGTTTATATTTTTCATCACTTATAAAATAAAGTCATCATTTCATTTTTGTTAAATTTTTGAGTGTTTGAAATGTATTTCTGGTTGTGAAAAATATCCTCTTAAATTTCTCAATTATTTTACCTAAGTTTTATATTTGTGGAAAAAAATATTATTTGTTCTTATTCACCCCCCCCCCCCTCTAAGGGTGCCTCTAGATTTATTTTCAAACCTTTGTTTTGTTTCTAATATAAAACCAAAAGATGTTTCAACTACTTTAAATGATAAATCTTGGTTTTTAGCTATGGTTGATGAACTTAGTAAATTTGAACATAATAAGATTTCAAATCTCATATAGAGACGTTCTGATCATCCTGTTGTAGGAGTTAAATGGATTTTTAAAAATAAATTAGATAGTGAATCTAGTATCACTAGGAACAAAGCAAGGCTTATAACAAATGGTTATGCTCAAATTGAAGGAATAGATTTTGATAAAACTTTTGCATCCGTAGCACGTCTTCAAGCAGTTAGGATTTTCCTTGCATTTGTTAGTTTCAAGAGACTTAAATTATTTCAAATGGATGTGAAAACTACATTTTTGAACGAGTATATTAAAGAAAATGAAATATGCACAGTTCTAGTTCACAATATGCTTATCTTCAAATGAAAATAAAGACAACTTTTTTGTGCACACACACACACAGATATATATATATATATATATATATATATATTTAATTATTTGTTTGTTTTGTTTTTTGTTTGAGCCAACAAGTTTCACATGGTCACATTGTATATATGATGTCATATGACTCACTCACATTACATAAGCTTAAATTCTTAATAAATCAAATTGGAGGAAATTGAATAAAATACATATCATTACATTTTGGCCAAATTATATCATTATGTTAGTGTTGCGGCTCACTCGAAACTCCTGTAAACAAGTCTAAATTGCACTGTCTTAGCCCAGGAGTAGTCGAGTGCGCAATCAGTTATAAAGTAATGAGACAGCTAGCAAGAAGTTTTTTATGTGGAAAACCCAGGAAAAGAGTGAAAAATAACTTGGTCGGGACTGTGCCGACCAAACTTCCACTATTAGATTTAGGGTGACAGGATGTTCCTCGTTACAACTTATAGGGTGGAGAGATGCGTTCAGAGGGTGACATGCCACCACTTGCGAAACTAAGTACTTTTTTGTTATGGTAGATGCACTGCACTCTGGAAACTTGACGGTCTTCTACTTGCACTTGAAAGCTGGAGTAACACGTTCTGCAGGTATTTGTGTGAGTGGCTTTCCTCCCGTTGTTCACAGTGGAGTCAGGAGTCTGGAGCGGAGAGAGCTTGTGGTTGGCTGGCGGGCGGTGAGTGATGAGAGTGTTGCACACAGGTTATTTGCTGCTGTTAGAGACATTCGTAGGAATGCTTGGGGGCGCATAAAGGTGGATGAAGGTGGACGAAGGCGGATGAAGGCCTTCAAGCAATCTTTGAAGTGCTTGAAGGTCTTCAAGGGAATCTTCGAAGACGAAGGAGATTTCATGTTGAGCTCTCAGGCGTGTAAAAGAAGAAGTCGGGGAGGGAAAAAGGTGAGAATGAAGATGAGATTGGGGTCCTATTTATAGGTTATGGTGGTTACATGATTATCCGTAGACCGTAACCACCCTATTTACTAAATGTACCCGCCTATAACGGATTGTTACACCGGTGGTTATATGAGTGGTTACCCATAAATCAGACAATGGAGATCGCGTGGGGATGATCAAACGAGGGTGATTAGGTAGCGACCAAAGGGCCGATAGGTGGAGAGGAGGCCAATTAGCGGAAAGACCTGGCCGGTGAGGGCCGACCGGTGAGGGCTGGCCGGTGATGAGGTCAATCAGGAAGGGCCACACCATAGGTGCTCGACCAAGGGCGACACAAAAGCGTACCACGGTCGCATGATCGACTAGGAGAGGCCAGTCGCAGGGCCTCGCGGTCGCATGCTCATGGAGAGGCTGGCTGTGATAGGCTGGCCGCTGGGAACTCACGGACACGTGTCGTGGTGCACGACAAAGGGCGGCAAAATTGGGGAGCTCGGTCGCGGGGATTCTTGGTCGCGAGCCGTGGGCAAGCGTCAAATGGCATCCAGATGGGGGAGGCCGGCAGCGGGGGTCTCACAGCCATGCTCCATGGATGGGAAGCAAAGGGCGCCAGTTGGGTGAGGCCGGTCATGAGGGGCTTACCGTCGCATGTCGTGGGCGCACGATCAAGGGCGACCGTCCATAGCACTTGAGGGCCCGGCAGCGGCCAACCACTCAACAGTCGTTTGGTGGGTGGCATTGCGATAGTTGGTGAGTTGAATGGGTGCCGATCGGGTGTGCGATTGTTTCCCCCCATAACCTCCTACTAACTTTGTTGGGGAAATGAAATTCTAGCTAATTACAGCTCAGAATTCCTAAAAATAGAATGGGACCCCATCAATCGCCGCCAAGTCCCTGAGGTCCAGAGATGGAGCAAGATGAGGGTGGGGACTTCTTTCTAAATTGCATTTGTGACAGTCTGCGATGATTATTGCAGAGGTGAATAATGCGATATGGGCACAAAAGAAGGTAGGCGGGTCTGGTGGTGAATGATATGTGCGGGAGATGCTAGTGAGGGTACCTGAGCACGAGGTGCATGCCCGTATGGCCACGTGCGAGATGCATGGAAGTGCGTGGCAGCGCTAGGTGCATGCTGATTGAGTGCGAGATACGTGCCCCCACGCCGGGCCTATGCGGGGCGCCCACATGCGAGATGCGCCCCCGCACGATGGGCATGTATAGAGTACACCTTGTTGAATTTTCACAAGATGCTCAGCAAGATATCCCAAACGCCAAATTAATATCTTTGGAACTACCCAGATCACAACTTAAACACGCGGAAAACAGGAAGAATACTCAAGCAACCAGAGTGCATTGACAGAAACAAGCAAATCAAAATCTTATTAATCTTATTTACAAGGCGAGGTATACGTGGCGAGACATGATTTTGCCAGTAAGAAAAACAGACACTACAAACAATTCTGGCAGACAGAAACACTGAGACCGCCGAAGCCGCCTTCCCGCAGAGACCGTCCGAACTGAGCTGAAGCCGAACTGAACACGGAGTCCACTGAGACCGCGAGGTCACGCGGACACGCCGTTATTCGCAGAGTTGTCTGCTGCTTCCGAACTGAGGAACAGACCGCCTACCCGCCGAGACCGAGAGTTCGCACGGACAGGTTATTGAACTGGGAAAGTTGATGCAAAAACTGGTAACCGCTAAAAGCAGTTCGCTAACTTCACTGAGCCTGACCGAGGTCAAAACCAAGCTCCTGGTTTCACAGTGCTAGCCGTGTCACCTGCACACAGCAACCGGTTAAGCAAATCAACCCGCATGGATAACAAAAACGAGTCCGCAGCCTTAACCCAAGTCCAACTTACTATTCACTATGTTGTCAAATGACGAGCCGGGGGGTCTTATTTATAGGCGGGGTGAGGAGTGTGATCACCGCCCTAAGAGATAGGCTAACCTCCCCATGATCGCAGCCAACACTGCCAGTCTGCCGAGTCTGCATCGACAAGCCGGACTCGCGAACAGATCGCCAATCCGCAAGAGCGCCACTAGCAGAGCACCATGCCAATCCACATGGAGAGAGTACACAGCAACTGTTCATACGCACAAGTCCACGACCACAAGCATAACCGCCCGGTCATAGCGTACTATGCGGACACCAACTCAGCTCGCAATGCCCGCGACCAACAGGCCAACTGCCCGGTCACAGTGGATAAAGCAGAAACCCTAGACTTCACAGAAGTACAAGTCCAGACACAATCTTGCGCGAGCTCGGCGAACACCAATACAGTCCTCCAGCTCCAAGGCCAGATCGCAACCAGACTGCGGCTCACCGCAACTCCAGACCAAAAGCTAATCGCGCGGACTCCAAGCCACAGTCCGCCAACAACATCCTGCACGCTCAGCCAGCCACTGCCGGACTCAACCAGTCCGCGCAGTTCACGCAACCAAACGGAAAGACAGCCAACATCAGTCCGCCAAAATCATGCATCAGTCCGCGTGGATAGTCCGCCCAGGCCGCCCGAACTGCCCGATCACTACTTTAACTTCACAAATTTCAATACTCTCCCTTGAAGTGAGAAGTGGAGATCAAGCCCAGTAAACCTCAAAGTCGCTGGAAAGGCCCCTTCGACAGCGGCTTTGTGAAGATGTCCGCAAGGTTGTCCTCACTCCGAACATGCCTGACCACTAGAGATCCCTCCAACACCTTCTCCCGAATGAAATGGTGCTTGATCTCAATATGCTTGGTCCTCGCGTAGCAAACTGGACTGTTCACCAGCTTGAGAGCACTCTCATTATCACCTTAGAGAAGAGTGGGACCTTGCACTTCCTTATGGACGTCCTCTACTAATCTCCTTAGCCAAATGGCTTCCCGAGCTGCTAAGGCCGAAGCCTTGTACTCTGCTTCCGTAGTAGAGACGGACACTGAATCCTGCTTCTTGCTACACCATGAGATGCCCGCTGATCCACAAGTGAACACATAACCAGAAGTTGACCTTCGGTCATCCGAATCACCACCATAATCAGCATCCATGTAGCCTAGCAAAGAAAAGCTCGAGTCCCTTATATAAAGGAGTCCCATATCAGAAGTCATCATCACATACTTCAGAATACTCTTCGCCGCCATCAGATGAGACTTCCTTGGCTCCGCCATAAACTGACTTACTCGGCCAACAACATAAGCAATGTCTGGCCTTGTAATCGTCAGGTAGATCAAGCTCCCCACCAGAGCTCGGAACACCAAGGGATTAGGAAGAATCCTTCCCTCATCTCGTCGAAGCTTCAAACAAAAATCCAACAGAGTAGAGTAACTCTTTTCCCTTTCCATGCTGAATCGTCTCACAATCCGATCCGCATAACCTCTCTGGGAAACAAGAATCCCGCTCTCCTTCCTCTTTACTTCGAGACCGAGAAAGTGATGAAGCTCCCCCAAGTCTTTCATCTCGAAGCGAATAGCAAGCTCAGACCTGAGTCTAGTAACCTCCTCTTCCAAATTACCTGCGATGATCATGCCATCAACATACAATAGAACTAGGACCTGAAGCTCCCCCTTCTTCTTGATGAATAAGCTCGAGTCTGAGTTGGAGGCTAGATAGCCGTAGAATTGAAGATATTCTGCAACCTTCCCATACCATGCCCTCGGAGCCTGCTTCAACCCATAAAGGGTCTTCTTGAGCTTGCAGACATAGTCCGGATGTTCTTTAGAAATATAATCGAGTGGCTGATCCATGAAGATGTCTTTGCCTATCTCCCCGTAAAGAAAAGTGTTCTTTACGTCCAGCTGCCACATCTTCCAGCCCTGGCAGGCCGCCAAAGCTATCATCACTCGTACTTAAGTCATCTTTGCCACCGGACTAAACGTCTCTTCATAGTCCTCGTTATACTATTGAGAGAATCCTCGAGCAACAAGACGAGCCTTGTACCGCTCGATGCTTCCATCCGCCTTCTTCTTCAGCTTATAGACCCACTTGCAAGTAATAGGAGTAACGTCATCCACCTTGGGCACCAAGTCCCAAGTTTCATTCTTCCTGAGAGCAGCCATCTCCTCATCTATGACATTGTCCCACTCCTTCCCTCCAGTGACATCTTCAAACTTTGAAGGCTCTCGCTCATCCAGAGGGTCTGCAAAGAAACAAGAGACAAAGCTCACTGTATTCCCATCACAATACCGAGTCGGAGGCTTGATGGTCCTCTTTGATCTCCTAAGAGGTTGCTCCTTGTTCACCACCTCCACTACTTCTTTAGGTTCAACTCCTTCTTCAAGCAAACATGGAGCAGTGCTCCCCCTGCTTCCTGAACTAGAAGCCTCTCCCCCTTAACTTGAAGTAACAAGAGCCGCTGGTAAATCAGCTAACTCCTCTTGAAGAACTTCAGCAACCACCTCCTTCCCTTCATCAACCTTGCCCTCCGGTAGCTCAACCGAGCTTCCTCCATATGATGTCAGTTCGTCAAAGACAACGTCTCTTGACACAACGAACTTCTTCGTTGTAGGATCCATGCACCTCCATCCCTTCTTCCGCTCATCATAGACAACAAAGACAAGCTTCCTTGCCTTTGCATCAAGCTTAGTCCTCAGAGCATCCGGGACATGCACGTAATAAGTTGAACCAAACATCCGAAGGTGTTCAACACTTGGCTTCTCCTTCAGCAACATCTCAAAGGGAGACTTCATGTTGATCGGACTGAGGGGCATCCGATTGATGACATAAGCTGCACAAGACATTTCCTCCGCCCAAAAGGACCTTGGGATACTCTTGGCATGAAGCCAACATTTGCAAGTCTCCATTAGATGACGGATCTTCCTTTCTGCAACTCCATTTTGTTGTGGAGTATGAGAAGTAAGCTCTCTCTAGATCCCGTGCTTCCTGCAAAAAATAGAAAACTCGTAGGAGACAAACTCTCCGCCGTTGTTAGTTCTAAATTTTTTGATCCGCAGGTCAAGCCAGCCCTCCACCAGCTCCTTGAACTCCACAAACAACCGGAAGGCTTCAGACTTCTCCTTCAAGAAATACACCCAAGTGTATCTTGAGTAGTCATCAATCAAGACTAGCATGTACCTGCTCCCTCCAAGGCTAGCAGTAACGGTTGGTCCCATCAGATCATCATGGATAATGTAAAAAAGAGAAGAACGACTAGAAAAACAGGCCGGAAGTTTGAATAATTGAAATTTTTATTATCCAAAAAGATATCACTTACAAAGGTATGACCTCCCTTTTATAGAATGAAGGAGATAGAGGAGAGTACAAACAAACAATGTGGGACTAAATAAATGTACAAAGACTAGGCGGTTTGACATGTACAGACCGCACAGTCCGCGCGGTTAGACAACAGGCTAACCGCCCGGACAGACCAGAAGAAGATGCCGTAGGAGACCGCAAGACTGCCAGACCGCCAGACCGCCAGACCGCCAGATATACAAGTCGCTGGAGACAACCCGCAAGACCGCCGAACCATAGCAGCCACCAACTGGATATTTAGCCCGTCAGCTTCAGACCGCTAGACCGCGCGGTCTCCAGACCGTCATATTCAGACCGCCAGACCGCCTACTTCAACACTCCCCCTCAAGCTGGAGCATAGATATCGATCATGCCCAGCTTGTCACAAATGTGGAAGAATGAAGTAGACACAGGCTTGGTAAAGATATCTGCCAACTCTTTGTCGGAGGTGACGAACGGAGTGCAAATCTGTTTCTTCAAGATCTCTTCCCGGATGAAATGGCAGTCGACTTCAATATGTTTGGTTCTTTCATGGAAGACCGGATTTTTGGATATATATATATAGCGGCCTTGTTGTCACAGAACATAGGAAGAGGATAGTCGTAGACCTCTCCTAGATCAAGCATGAGAGCCCGCAACCATTTTAGTTCGCAAGTGGTGGACGCCATGCTCCGATATTCAGCTTCAGCACTAGACCTTGAAACTACAGACTGCTTCTTGCTCTTCCAGCTCACAAGATTACCTCCAACAAATGTGCAGAAACCAGATGTAGATTTGCGGTCATCTTTATCATCAGCATAGCTAGAATCTGAGTAGGCTTCAACTCTCAAATGACCATTCTTCTGAAAGAGTAGTCCTTTGCCCGGTGCTGCTTTAACATACTCTAATATCTTCAAGGCAGACTGAAGATGACATTCCCTGGGAGCTTGCATGAACTGACTTACCTTGCCAACAGCATAGGCAATGTCAGGTCTGGTCACCGTGAGATAAATGAGTTTACCCACCAGACGTCTATACTTTGTGGCATCAGACATAAGAGGAGAGTCATCTGTCCACGTTTTGTCTTCTCCAGTAGCCATGGGATACCGTGCCGGTTTGGCACCGGTCAATCCTGCATCCCGTAGAAGATCAAGAGCATACTTCCGTTGGGAGAGAACCAGAGAGTCGGGCTTCCGATAGATCTCTATCCCCAAAAAGTATTTCGGGGAGACCATATCCTTTGTGACAAGATGTTGACGGAGGTGCTTCTTTGTCAAGTCCACCCCAGCTTGATCATCACCGGTAAGAAGAATGTCGTCAACATAAACCGCCAAAACTACAAGGCCCGATGCGGTTTTGCGAATAAACAGGGAATGATCAGCCGTACTTCTTGTAAAGCCAACAGCAGCCACAATGCTGCTGAACTTGTCGAACCATGCCCGAGGGCTCTGCTTGAGGCCATAGATAGCCTTCTTTAGCTTGCATACACGGGTCTCCCCCTGAGCAACATACCCCGGAGGTTGCTCCATGTAAACATCCTCATGAAGATCCCCATAAAGAAAGGCATTCTTGACATCAAGCTGGGAGATAGTCCAATTGCGGTTGACAGCCATAGAGAGAAGAACCCGGATGGTGCTGAGACGAGCAACCGGGGAGAAAGTATCAAAGTAGTCAACCCCATAAGTCTGAGTGAAGCCTTTGGCCACCAGTCTGGCTTTGTAGCGGTCCACAGTCCCGTCTGGGCGAAACTTCACAACAAACACCCATCGACATCCAACCACATCAGTACCCACTGGAGGAGAAACAAGGGTCCAGGTGCCCCGTTCAGTAAGAGTAGCGATTTCCTCATCCATGACAGACTTCCAATGAGGAATAACAAGCACCTCCTGGTAGGTACGGGGAGTAGTAGTAGCTGAAATAGCTAAAGCAAAATGTCGGCGAGAAGAAGTAAGCCGAGCATAGGACACAACTGCCGCAAGCGGGTGTTGGGTGCATGCCCGCACCCCTTTGCGAAGAGCAATGGGGAGATCCAGGTCGTCGGGGGCTTCAGGGACCGGAGCGTCCGTAGCGGAGAAAGCTGGCCCGGGACTAGAGAGAGACGGCTCCGGAGACGGGGAGGGAGGAGAGGGGAGAGGAATAGATGGAGGAGGGGATGAGGAAGGGTGAGGAGAAACGTGGATAGGCTGAGAGGGAACAGACAGGGAGGGTGATGAGTCAGGAACAGGAGGAAGAAGGGGTGGAGAGGAGAAGTAGGCTGCATTTTCGAAGAAGGTGACATCTGCAGAAACAAACTGTTTGCGCAGAACGGGGTCAAAGCAACAGTAGCCTTTCTGAGTGACCGAGTAGTCCAAAAAGACACATTTGGTGGCACGGGGAGAAAGTTTGTCACGGGTAGCAGACGGGGCATGCACAAAGGCTGTACAGCCAAAGATTCGAAGAGGGAGGGGAAAAGGTTCCTTGCCGGGGTAGAGAATGGAGAAGGGAGTCTTACCTTGAAGAACAGTAGAAGGAATACGATTGATGAGATAACAGGCGAGGAGAACAGCATAGCCCCAATAAGAGCGAGGGACATGCATCTGCGTTAGGAGAGTGCGAGCGACATCGAGGAGATGATGGTTTTTACGTTCCGCCACCCCATTCTGCTGGGAGGTGTAAACGCAGGTGGTCTGATGAAGAAGACCATGTTGCATACAGAAAGATGAAAAATCATGACTAAGATACTCTTTAGCATTATCAGAGCGAAGACATTTAATAGAGACATGAAACTGAGTTTTAATCATATTATAAAAGCATTCCCAAACAGAGAAGAGTTCAGAGCGATCTCGTAACAGATACACCCAGGTACAACGAGAAAAGTCATCAATAAAAGTTACAAAATACAAACTACCCCGACCAATGGTTGGAGTAGGAGCCGGACCCCATACATCAGAATGGATGAGATCAAACGGGCTAGAGGAACTGCGAGCATGCTTGGGCGGGAAGGAGGAGCGGTGATGTTTGCCAAGTTGGCAGGCGTCACAGTTGAGCGGAGGACTGGTTGGCGGTAAGTGGGGCAGAAGCTGTCGAAGAATGCGAGCAGGAGGATGTCCAAGGCGAAGATGCCATTGAAGCAGATCAGTAGATGAGGAAGTGAAGGCGGACAGAGCGGAAACGTTGTCGAGGAAGTAGAGGCCGCCGCTCTCAGTCCCAGTAGCAATCGTCCGTTGGGTTCTCGGGTCCTGAAAGCAACAAGAAGTAGGAGTGAATACAACAGAGCACTGAAGTTGCTTGCATAAAGTAGTAACAGATAGAAGATTGCAAGGAAACTTCGGGACATAGAGAGTGTCCACCAAGCGCAGCGATGGGGTGACTTGAACCATGCCTGTCCTACGAACCGGGGAAGGAGAACCATCCGCAACAAGGACAGGAGGCAGCCGATCATGCGTTTCGAGAAGCGAAAAACACTGAGGATTGTCTGTCATATGATTTGTAGCACCAGAATCAATCAACCATTTACCTTGGATAGCGACATGAGCACTACCTGAGGTCGTCGCCACCGAAGCAGACGACCGAGAGGAGGGATTCGGGGAGGGCGAAGTATCACCAGATGGGCGCAGATGAGGGTGTTTCTGCCAACATTGGTCAATGGTATGACCGGTATGACCACAGTGAGAATAGAGGAACCTGGACGGACCGCGCGCCCCAGAGTGGCTGCGGCCACTATTGCTGCCGCGCTGAGTGTACTGAGCATAAGAGTCCTGCGGAGGAGGGGAGGATAATAGAGGGCGCTGGAGCAGAGAAGTAACGGCGGCTACGCGAGCGGCGGTGGCATCCAAGGTGGAAGACTCAGCTTCACCCAAGATCTGCTGGCGGATGAGATCAAAAGACTCGGGAAGTCGCAGAAGATAACAAACAACCAGGAGTTCCTGGAAGTGTTTGTGTTGCTGAGCCAAGTCCGCAGAGAAGGGGCGATTCTGGAGGATCTCAGCTCCAAGAGCCTGAACTTGCTGATAGGCTGCAGCGGGAGTCATGGATGAACGGGCGAAGAGATCCGCATAAAGAGTATAAATCCGGGAGGTCTGCGTCCCCTTGGAGTAAAGAGCAGCCAGATGAAGCCACGCGGCCTTTACCGTCTCATCATGACGGATGACGGGAAGGCACTCATCAGAGAGGCTATTAGCCAGCCATGTGCGGACAAGCGCATCACTCGCATCCCATTCGTCAAAGAGAGGAGAATTAGGAGGAGGCGGATCATCAGTAAGATGATGACGTTTGCGCTGAGAACGAAGAAGGAAAGTGAAAGAGACGCTCCAATCCGGATAGTTGGAGCCAATGAGCTTAGAAACAGTGCCCGGATTTCCGGAAGGAGTAGGGATAGAAGGCGGAGCCGGAGTGGCTGCAGGAGTGGTGGCAGTGGAATTGTCAGAGATATCTATAGAAGAAGACCGAAACCGGACGGTTAGGAACCAAGTCGGGCGGTTAAGAGAGAAGGGAAAAGCTGCAGCGGTCACGATGTCAGAGACCAGCGGCTAGAGAAGCCACGACCAAGCCGCAAAGCCAAAACAGAGGGTAAGAGGTCGGGCGGTTGGAAGACAGACCGCACGAACGGGAGAGAAAGAGTAATCCGGCAAACAGGTCGGGGCGATAAGAAAGAGAAGAAGGGAGGCTGCGACAAGAACAGATCGCAAGCAGACAAAGAGAAACAGGCCGCGCAGACAGGGCGCAGGCAAACAAGACAGGCCGCGGGAAGAAGAAGCAGGTCGCACGGCTAGAAAGGAGCACAGAATCAGGAGCCAGAGATCGAGTCCTCTGATACCATGTAAAAAAGAGAAGAACGACTAGAAAAACAGGCCGGAAGTTTGAATAATTGAAATTTTTATTATCCAAAAAGATATCATTTACAAAGGTATGGCCTCCCTTTTATAGAATGGAGGAGATAGAGGAGAGTACAAACAAACAATGTGGGACTAAATAAATGTACAAAGACTGGGCGGTTTGATATGTACAGACCGCACAGTCCGCGCGGTTAGACAACAGGCTAACCGCCCGGACAGACTAGAAGAAGATGCCGTAGGAGACCGCAAGACTGCCAGACCGCCAGACTGCCAGACCGCCAGATATACAAGTCGCTGGAGACAACCCGCAAGACCGCCGAACCATAGCAGCCACCAACTGGATATTTAGCCCGTCAGCTTCAGACCGCTAGACCGCGCGGTCTCCAGACCGTCATATTCAGACCGCCAGACCGCCTACTTCAACAGATAACCTCCAATGGTGCTTTGCTTCTCGTTTGTGACTTATCAAATGGAAGACGGTGAGACTTGCCATACTGACATCCTGCACAAACATGACCATCACCGAAGGATGATAGCTTAGGCAAGCCTCTCACCAGGCTCCTATTTACCATAGCTTTCAGCTTATCCATCCCTACGTGCCCCAGCCTCTCATGCCACATAGCAGCGCTATCATTGGCCCTCATGCGATCAATATAGGGGCTTGTTTATAAAACAAACAAGTCCTTCACTCTTCTTCCAACGTGAGCAACATCAGCCTTAACCGCTGATACGTTGCGGAGAAACTTCACCTCTGTTCTATCAAACAGAACCTGATAACCTGCATCTACTGCGTTGGTAACCAAGAAGAGATTCTTCTTCATGCCCGGTACGTGATAGACACTTCTTAATGTGAGTTGACCCTGATCACTACCTACGGACACTACACCTTCCTTCTCTACAGTATGAACAGTATTATCAGTAGTGATGATGACTTCGTTACCTGAGTAAGCCTGTAGCGAGGAAAACTTCGATTTGTCTCCGGTGAGGTGATGACCACACCCGGAGTCCACGATCCAGTCGTCCTCGAAGTCAATGATGGACAAAGCACAGACACAAGTGCCCGTCATGAAAGCTCCACCCCAACCAACTTCCTCATGGCTAGAGGAAGCTTTCTCCTTGCCTGCAGCATGCCCAGGCTGCAGTTTGACTTTGCAGTCACGCTTGAAGTGACCCGACTGATGAAACCTATATCACTTCAAGTTCTTCTTCCAATCCTTCTTGGGAGCAGAGCTCCCCTCTTGCTGATTAGAAGTTGAAGGTTCATCTCCAGCCGCAGTCTTCTTTTTCTTCCCTTCCCATCTCTTCTTCTTCTTCTTCTTCTCAGTGAAGAGAGCTTCACTTCCTCCTTCAGAGACAGTCACCCCAACCATCTGTCTAGCCAAGCTCTCCTGCAAAGCAAGTAGGTTCTCCAGCTCCAGAAGAGAAGGCTGAGTAACCCAGCCTTGAACAGAAGTGATGAAGGCCACATACTCCTTCCGTAGACCACGGATTATGTGCCTCTTCAGCTTAGCCTCGGAGATCGGCTCATTAGGATCAAGTGTTGAAAGCTCAGCACACAAGCTTTTCATCTTCAAGAAGTATCTAGAGATAGAAAGATCTCTTTGAGTTGCCTTAGCCAACTCATTTTCCAAGAACTGTAGCCTAGCTACATTCTTTCTGTTGAACAACTCATCAAGGGAAGTCCAAATCTCAGCAGCAGACTCACATCCTAAGATGTGATCAAAGAGCTCAGGTGACACCGCCCGCTTGAGAGCAAACTCAGCCTTGGCATTTATCTTCCTCCACACTCGCACCTGCTCGGCAGTTCCAAAAGCAGCTATAATTTTAACCTGGTCATCACCACCGACGACCTCCCATAACTCCTCGCCCAAAAGATAGCTCTTCATGCATGACTTCCACTTCTTGAAGTTAGTCGGCGTTAAAAGCTCAATTCTAAGACCTCTTGCAAAACCTCCGTCCATAACACTATCCTGGTAAACCTTTCAGAAGCACAGAGCAACAACATAACTTGTTGATCACCGCTCAAGCAACTGAACCTCCCTTTGATACCATGTTGAATTTTCACAAGATGCTCAACAAGATAGCCCAGACGCCAAATTAATATCTTTGGAACTACCTAGATCATAACTTGAAAACGCCGAAAACAGGAAGAATACTCAAGCAACCAGAGTGCATTGACAGAAACAAGCATATCAAAATATTATTAATCTTCTTTACAGAGCGAGGTATACGTGGCGAGACATGATTTCACCAATATAAGAAAAACAGACACTACAAACAATTCGGGCGGACAGAAACACTGAGACCGCTAAGGCCACCTGCCCGCAGAGACCGCCCGAACTGAGCTGAAGCCGAACTGAACACGGAGTCTGCCGAAACCATGAGGTCGCCCGGACACGCCGTTATTCGCAAAGCTGTCTGCTGCTTCTGAACTGAGGAACAGACCGCCTACCCGCCGAGACCGCAAGGTCGCGCAGATAGGTTATTGAACTGGGAAAGTTGATGCAGAAACTGGTAACCGCTAAAAGCAGTCCGCTAACTTCACTGAGCCTGATCGAGGTCAAAACCAAGCTCCTGGTTTCACAGTGCTAGCCACGTCACCTGCACACAGTAACCGGTTAAGCAAATCAACCCGTGCGGATAACAAAAATGAGTCTGCAGCCTTAACCCAAGTCCAACTTACTATTCACTCTGTTGTCAAATGGCGAGACGGGGGTCCTATTTATTGGCGTGGTGAGGAGTGTGATCACCGCCCTAAGAGATAGGCTAACCGCCCCATGATCGTAGCTAGCACTGTCAGTCCGCCGAGTCCGCACCGACAAGCCAGACTCGCGAATAGATCGCCAATCCATACGAGCACTACTAGCAGAGCACCATGCTAGTCTGCATGGAGAGAGGACACATCAACTGTCCATACGCACAAGTCCACGACCACAGGCATAACCACCCGGTCATAGCGGACTATGCAGACACCAACTCAGCTCGCAATGCCCGCGACCAACAGGCCAACTTGCCAGTCACAGCGGACAAAGCGGAAACCCTGGACTTCACAGAAGTACAAGTCTAGACACAAGCTTGCACGAGCTCGGTGAACACCAATACAGTCCGCCAGCTCCAAGGCCAGATCACAACCAGATTGCGGCTCACTGCAACTACAGACCAAAAGCTAATAACACGGACTCCAAGCCACAGTCCGCACAGACCGCGAACAACATCCTGCACGCTCAGCCAGCCACTGCCGGACTCACCAGTCCGCGCAGTCTGCGCAGTTTATGCAACCAAATGGAAAGACAGTTAACATCAGTCTGCCGAACTCTAGCTTCAGTCCGCGTGGATAGTCTGCCCATGCCGTCCAGTCCGCCCATGCCGCCCAGTCCGCCCGGACTGCCCGATCACTATTTTCACTTCACAAATTTCAACACACCTTGGCGTGTTAGGCGCACGTAGGTTACATGACAATATGCCTTGAGTGTGTGTTGCACATATAACATTCTAACTTTTGTTGGGTCACTAGAACCTTATTAGACTCAATAAAAGTGACCCAATCTTCTATACAAGACCCTCGAAAGTAGGAGGAAGGCCGATTTTTGGATTTTGAGCATATGAACTCTGATTTGAGTTCTGTCAGCTCTTATAGACTTGTATAGTCAATACAAGTGCAACAAGACTCCTATTGTTTAAATTCGAGGTCATACAGAGAATATGACCATTTTGCGTAGTATTTCATGATAACATAGATTTTGGATATTGAGCATATGAACTCCGATTTGACTTCTGTCAGTTCCTATAGATTGGTATTGTCAATACAAGTGCAATGACTCTCGTTGCATTTCAATCTGAGGTCATACAAAGAATATGAATATTTTGTGTAGTGTGTTACGACTACGTAGATATGAACTCCGATTTGAGTTCTGTTAGTTCCTACAGACTGTTATAGTCAATACAAATGCAATTAGACTCATTTCGTTTCAATCCGAGGTCATATGGAGTGCATAATCATTTTGCATAGTGCATCACGACTACGTAGATTTTAGATATTGAGCATATAAACTCTGATTTGAGTTTTGTAAGTTCCTATAGACTCGTATAGTCAATACGAGAGCAATATGACTTGTTTTGTTTCGATCTGAGGTCATATGGAGAATATGATCATTTTGCGTAATACATCACAACTACATAGATTTTGGATAATGAGCATATGAAATCTGATTTGAGTTATATCAGTTCTTATTGACTTGTATAGTCAATGCGAGTGCAATAGGTCTTGTTTCGTTTCAATCCGAAGTTTTATGAAGAATATGACTGTTTTGGGTTTCATAGCATGTCATAATGCGCAATTTTAGAATATTAAGCAAATAAACTCGGAATTGACCCCATTCAATTTCTTTTGACTCGTATAATCAAGACAAGATCAATAAAGTTCATTGCGGTAAATTTTGACATTGAGTGGTCAAATCAAGCATTATTGTACAACAAAAGGCTTGCGCACACCAATATTACTTTAATACCCCAACATTGACCCGTCACTCGATGGCTTAAACCCACTTTGACCTTGACCTATATGGGGACCCACCATAGGGTTGAATTTGATCAAACCTCCTTAAAATTATTAATTTTTGGAATTTAAAATTTGGGATACACACATACACCAGCCAAGCCCTTCACCTAGGCTTTACATGAGCCCCACCCCCAGCCTTATGGGCCACCAAATGTAGCCAAGAATGAAATAGGAGAACAGTTGACTAATTCCTCAGAGATTTCTTTAGAGAGGATGAATAGAGATTAAAATTTAATTAAATCTAACTATATAATTCATAGAATTTTGCATTTACACAGGAAATTAACCAGAATTCTACCAGATAACTATAATCTCATCACAAATAAAAATTAAATCACAAAATAAAGCACAATCACAGAAGACACAAGAAATATAGTGGTTTCCCATTATCTAGTACATCCACTCTTTTTCCCCCTTGGTAAGAAATTCACTATCATAGTGCTTGAGTATTTTGATAAGGAGACTCTTAGAACCAATCACCAGATCTAATATAATATGAGTTTTTTCCCAAGGAGACTCTCAGAATCTCTAACTAAATCCTTTGAAGAGAGATTCTCAAAACTCTTTTCACAAGCTGAAAAGTTAATTTAATATAAAATAAAAAAAGATTAGAGGATTTAATGAACTTCTTATTGAGGTCTCTCAGCAGAATCCTGAGGACTTTATGGCACTTAGTGAATTTGATATCTAGTATTATGATGAATCTTTAAATAAGAAAATCTCAAGGATTATAAACTCTTAATCCAGATAATCCTTGAAAACTTTTCTAAATCTAATGCAGCAATTAATAGCACATGAGAAGAAGAAGAACTGATTCTCTTTTCAGATTCAGGAACCAAGACAATGAATGAATGATTCAAGGAAAAACTCCAATTGCAGATGGTAATCTTCCTCTCCTTCTTTGCTAAAATCAATCTTCTGAAACTTTGATCTGATATAAGTGTAATGATCATTAGAATTATTATTGTTATTCATTTATTTGTAATCTCTGTCTTATATATATATATATATATATGACAGATACTCTAACATCTCCAAGAATCAGTTATTCAATTTAAAACTTTCTTGAAGTAATTCTAAAATAACCTTCAAAATAGTTATTTTTTAGAAATTTATTCGATGTAGCGTCGAGTTCATATAGACGTAACATCGAGTTCTGGCTTCATTCAAACAATCTGTCAATTAAGTTCTATAATCGACGTTGCGTCGATATCATATCAGAGTATGCATCGATTTAATCCTTTAATTAACGTCGACATATCATGTTCAGTTACTCTGTCTTGTACTCGAAGTAGTGTCGACTTCTAGGCGAAGTTGCGTCGATTTCTAGTCGACGCATGCTGGCATTTCATGACTTTCATCTTAAATTCAGTGTGTTTTTCTCATATTCTTTATACCAATGACTCCTAGGACTTCTAAGACCATATTACCCTCTCTCTATATATCTTGAGTAATAAACTTAGGATATAAAATCACTTAAAGTAATTTGTTAAGGTAAATCATAAGGGTTTTTCCCAATAAAGAAGACATTTAGAGGATGAGCCATGCCAAAGGCCAAATTACACTCCCACTCCCTCCCATTTCCAAGCCCAAGCCCAAGGCTCCTCCCACTCAAGAGCAAGGCCATGATGCTACCACTTGGTTGTGCCACCACCCTAGGATGGAGCCAGCTGTCTAACATAGGTGAAGGAGGAGAGGAGAAGTCTCCTCTCGGGTTTTAGTCCCACGCCGGTTAAGATAAATCATAAGGATTTTTACCAATAATCTCCTCCTATTTGGCTTAACAAAATTTTCAAATTTTCAAAGGTGGTTTTACAAAAACAAATTAGTAGGATTACAAAAATTTGACATATATACAACATATAATGAACACAAATTAAATTGAAAAAGGGCAGAAATATGAGAGACAACTGAATATATGAGGATTTAGAATGAAATTCATAACATCCCAACATAGTTCTCAAAAGTATACCTTTAGAATATATTTTCATATACATCTTTTGACTGACTGTCAACATGTTTTGTTAGCAGATTCAAAAACAAATAACTCAAGAAGAAAATTGTATAGTTTGTAAAGCAGCTTGTCCTTTATCAATTCTAAGTATTGTCTTAAACTTTTGTGTCTCCAATAATTAGGTTTGTCTTTAAGAAATTCCTAAATAGAAATTAACCTTTCCTAGTCTTTCTGAGCATAGTGATATACCCCATTTAGATTTATCTTTCATTTCACTAGCTCACCAATATTTTTCTTAATTTCTTCCATTTTACCTGTCAAATTTACCACACATTTGTCTTTGATATACTTTGCTACAACATCAAGCTTTTGCTTCTTTGATCTTCTGTCAGCTGGATGTTGTGGTGGTGGAATTAGAGGAATATTGCATATTCCCCTGCTCATACAAAGTACATCTAAATCTTCTAGAGGAATGGGAATGACTTGTGGCATAAAGAATAAAGTAGTACTACAGCTTCCTACACATGTTTTAAAACTTTTTCAGTTTATTGATTTGAAGATTGTAAGATCTCTTTAATTGGTTGAATATTGTCTATGACATATCTCTTCCTTTTCTTAGAAGATTATAATTGCTTTCCCTTTAAAGTGTATCTAACTTTAACTATACTTTTAGAAAATATCAAAGTATTTTCTTCCAGTTCATTATCACTGATCTTCCCTGACTGAGCAGATACCTCCCCATGAGTCTATGCAGCCTTCTATTCTATGTTAACAATAATTGATTCTTTGACCTCCCCCTAGCTTGATGCAAACTCTAGTTCAAATTATATTAATACATTTTCATTTTCAGCAATCTTAAGTGGATCTGGTCAATACAAGGATGATGTAACTTCATCTAAATGTTCTACCTCATCCTGACTCTCCCCCTTCTTGACCTTACAAGCAAGGGAGGTTAAGAATGATCTGGTAATGTTGGAAGAAGAAATCTTTACTTGTAGAAACTAAACTAAAGCAATAATCAAATCTAACTGAGAATGTATGTCATCTATTGTGATTTGTATCTAATAAACATGCTCTTTAAGCATAGATGATAAGATGAAAGTGTCTAATTTTACTTCTTGAGTGATAGTAGTTAAAGAAATGACTGAGTGTAGACCTATTATATTTACAGCAGCAGGTGTTAAGTGTAATGTAGTGTCATTCTAAGCTTCTTGATCAATTGATTCTAGTGGCAATATAGATTCCTTTGGAATGGATAGAGTTAACATATCATTGTTGGATTAAGAATAACATTTTGTAGAGAAGATGAAGGTGTGAGCTCCTTTTGAGATTCATTTTTATCAATTTGTCTAGTCTGATTTTAGAAAAGTGCTATTGATAACTTCTTTCCTTGAGGTATTGGTATTCCCTTGGATATGCGTAAATGTTTAAAAAATTTCAACAGAACTTGACTCATTATGGTCATGTAAGCATTCTTCTTTTGTTTTTATTTATATCCAATAAGCTTTATCATCCTTTCTCCATAATTGATCTTCTTTCCTAGCACCAGAACCCTCATTAAATGTAGCTGAACTTTAGGAATTGCATCATGTGCTGAAGTTTTACAAACCAATACTTTCCCAACTATATCTTACAGAAACTGATATTCCTCTGATATATCTATTTTCTTAAGCTCAATGACTTTGTCCTTTGACTAATTCATAACTCTTAATACCTCTTTTTTTTCATGTAGTTCTAGAGTATCAAATCTCGACAAGAGATCAAATGTCTTTTGTATAACTTCTGCTATTATATGTACCTTTTGTATAACAATTGTTCCAATCAATGATCCATCCTCTTCGTACTGAACACTTGTAACAAACTCAGCAAGCTTTGTCTCAAATAGTCTACATCATGTTGTGATAAGCTTATTGAGACCGGAATCAATGAATAGTTTGAGAATTCTTTGAAACTTTTTAGATGTTGCACTGAAAGATTCTAGATCTATGCTGAAACCCGAATTTGTCTTTGTCGCAATTACAAAAACCTACAAGATTTTCTTGACAAAAAAGAGCTATGGTGGAAATTGAATGAAAGTGCGGGGAAGATGAAGAGTTTTAAACAATTTATTTAATTGAGTTTGATATATATAAACAAGTAGGTCGTCGACAAATTAGGGAGCATGATTCTTCAATCAACGCAACATTGAGTTCTATTCAACATAACTTAGATATCGATGTTACATCGACTAGAATTCTACTTTACCTCAAGTTTTTTATATCTGACATTTTATTGATGCAAACATTGATTTATTTCAAAGAAATAAAAACTCTTCGTCATCACCGTTCTAGAATATGATTATAATCAAGAAGGTGATATTACGTCGATTTATATTTGACATAACTCTAAGTGTGTTACTAAAATATTTTGTTATGTAATGTATATTCTTAAAAGATCATTGTATCAACTATCATGATTTGGACCTTTACATATGTTTAGTTGTCCTGGCTTATCCATCCTTGACACAATTCAAAAGTTAATTGGAAGCTAAGTTACCTTGGGTCCATTACTTCTTCTCCCGTTAAAAGAAGTAATAACAGTAAATGATGGTTTGTTATAACACCTTTGAGGATGAATGATTAATGGCCTATCTATCCAGCAATTTTTAGCATTATGATTTTCTCTTAAACAATTAGTGCATTCATATTCAGGTGAATGATAATCTTTTTGATTACATTGAAATGAAGTTGATTTTTTTATTATACCTGTGTTGAGCATATTTCGACACATGTTCTAAGTTGTGTTGATATTTAGTCGAAGCATATTTCCAGTTGGTTGGATTTTTGAAGTTCAAAGATTGTTTGTTTATATATTTCTTTTTGTAAATCTTTCATTATTTTTAGGTAAAATTACCTTATTAAAATCATTATTTCGTATTATGATAATAAATTTACCATTCTTATTTCTATCTAAAGCTATTGAATTATTATTATATGTTGGAATACTAAGAATTTTATCAGAGTTTACTGGTTTAATTATCAATTCTAAGTGAGTAACTTTTTCTGTACACTTTTCAATTATGGGTTTGTAATATTGATTTCTTTTTGTCAAGATGTTTTTCGAAGCTTTTACCTTTATTAAATTTTCTGATTTTTTTTATTTTCTACATTTAAAAATAATTTACTTGACTTTATTTAGTATAGGTGGTCCTGTTAATATTGAACCAAAACTACCTTCATCAATTGTATTCATATACAGTCTAATTCTGGTTTTCCAGAGTGTATACATTTCAAGATTACAAACTGGACGTCTTGTAGATGCAAATCCTTTGAATGTATTGGAAGATATTCTTTTGAAAAATTAATAAAATATATAATAATGCAACTGTTATGATCTTTTTGATCAAGGTGTTTCACCTTTTCTTAATTAACCTTCTCCAGATTAACCTTTTAATGGTCAACCTCTCTCTGATATCACTTGAAACGAGAGAACAGTTGACTAATTTCTCAAATATTTCTCTAGTGGGGGTGAATAGAGATTAAAATTTATTTAAATCTAACTATATAATTCACAGAATTTGCATTTACACGGGCTATTAACCGGAATTATAACAAATAATTATAATCATAGCACAAACAAAAATTAAATCACAAAATAAAGCACAATCACAAAAGACACAAGAAATATAGTGGTTCTCCAAAATATGGGTACATCCACTCTTCTACCCCCTTGGTAAGAATTCACTATCACAGTGCTCAAGTCTTTTGATAAAGAGACTTTTACAACTAATCACCAGATCTTTTGATAAGAAAATCTTTAACCAATACAATCCGAGTCTTTTCCCAAGGAGACTCTCAGAACCTCTAATTGAATCCTTTGAAGAGGGATTCTCAAAACTCTTTTCACAAGTTGGAAAGTTAATTTAATAGAAAATAAAAAAAATCAGAGTATTTAGTGATCTTCTTGTTGAGTCCTCTTAGCAGAATCCCGAGTATATAATGACACTTACGGTTAGTTCGGCCCCCTGGAATTGGAATTAGGAATTGGAATTGGGGCAACAAAATTTCAATTCTAGTGTTCAGATGTTAGGAATTCCCTCGGAATTGGAATTGGTCCAATTCCCTAGAATTCAATTTTGTACTATGACCAATTCTTAGGGGTAAAGATAGATATTTCATGGAATTCAGTTTTTTACTATGGATGTCATTCCCCAATCTCATCGTCGTCACCCGATCTCGCCGCCGTCGCCCGATCTCGCCGTCGCCGCCCAATCTCGCCGTCTCCGCCCGATCTCGCTGTCGCCACCCGATCTCGCTATCGCCACCCGATCTCGCTATCGCCACCCGATCTCACCGCCGCCTCCCTATCTCTCCACCGCTCACTGCTGCTGCCCGATACCGCCTCCACTGCCCGATCTCGCCGTCGACGACCAATCTCAACGCCGCCGCCCGATCTCTCCCCTCCCCCCCGCCCGATCCTGCGACCGTCGCCGCCCGATCTCAACGTCGCCGCCGCCCGATCTCGCCGTCGCCGCCGCCTGATCTCATCGTCGTCGCCGCCCGATCTCGCCGTCGCCACCGCCCGATCTCTTCATCGCCGCCTAATCACGCCCCCGATCTCGTCGTCGTCGCCCGATCTTGCCGTTGTCGCCCGATCTCGTCATCACCGCCTGATCTCGCAGTCGTTGCCGATCATAATTAATTGTTGATACACTACTTGAAGTTGATTTCTCTGATGTTGTGTTCCTTTTTGCCAACTTCTATATTTTCTTAGAGATTGTAAAAGAATAATTCCCTCCACCACTTGGTTTTGTTGCAATAACTTCGTCCCGAGTGATACAAGACTCCAATTTCAAATTGTCATGTCGTCCGATCCTACAGGCATGAGAAAAAAAAAGAAATTTTAAACCAATTCCAATTCCAATTCTAGAAATCCATCCTGCAGCCGAACAACTGCATTGGAATTCAGACCAATTCCAATTCTCTCCGGAATTGGAATTAGATAAATTTCAATTCTGCAATTCCAATTCCAGGGGGCCGAATGGACCGTTAGTGAATTAGATATCTAATATTTTGATGAATCCTCGAATAGGAAAATCTCATGGATTATAAGCCCTCAATCCAGGTAATCCTTTAAAACTTCTTTGAATCTGATGCAACAATTGATAGCCCTTGAGAATAAGAAGAACTGATTCTTTTTTCAAATTTAGGAATCAAGATGATGATCGACTGATTCAAAAAGAACTCCAATTGCAGATGATAATATTCTTATGCTTATCTGTCAAAATCAATCTTCCAAATCATCGATCTGATGTAAGTGTAATGATTGTTGGAATTATAGTTGTTGTTCATCTATTTTTAATCTCTGTCTGGTACACACACATATATATACATATATATATCTATATTTGATAGATACTCTAATGTTTCCAAGAATCTGTTATTCAATTCAAACCTTTCTTGAAGTAATTCTGAAATAATCTTCAAAAGTTCTCGTTTAGAAATCGATTCGACATAGCGTCGAGTTCATAAAGACGAACCATCGAGTTCTGGCTTCATTCAAACAATCTGTCAATTAAGTTCTGTAATCGACATTGCGTCGATATCATATCAGAGTATGCATCGATTTAATCCTTCAATTAACGTCGACATATCATGTTCAGTTACTTTGACTTGTAATCGAAGTAGCATCAACTTCTAGTCAAATTTCGTCGACTTCTAGTATATGAATGTTAGCATTTCATGACTTTTATCTTAAATTCAGCCTGTCTTTCTCATGTCTTTTATACCAATGGATCCTTAGGGATTTTAAGACCGTATTACCCTCTCTATACATCATTGGTAATAAACCTAGAATGTAAAATCACTTAATGTAATTTGTTAAGATAAATCATAAGGGGTTTTACCAACAAAGAAGTCACTTAGAGAATGGGCCATGCCAAAGGCTCAATTATACTCCCACTCCCTCCCATTTCCAAGCCCAAGCCCAAGGCTCCTCCCACTCAAGAGCCAGACCCTCATGCTGCCACTTAGCTGTACCGCCACCCCATAATGGAGCCAGCTCTCCAGTACAGGTAGAGGAGAGGAGAAGTCTCCTCTCGGGTTTTAGTCCCATGTTGGTGAAGGAGGTGGATGGGGCACCTCCCCAGCCTTTATATATCCCTTACCCCCTCATCCTCTTTACAACCCTAATCCGACCCCAGCCAAGCCCTCGTCAGAGCCACCACTATCGAAATCTACCAATCGAGCCTTCTTCCCCGCAGGTACCTTCTAATGGTCAAATTTCCCGGTACCTCTCAGAGACCCCCCATCAGGTGGATATGCTTCTCCTTCCCCTTCTTTACAATCCCTATAAATTGCATGTGCCTCCCAGACGCTGGAGCACCGTTGCCGCCGCCCGAGCTATGTCCCGAGCTTGGGTAATGGCCATGCACCGTAAGCCACTCCCCCCAATGCCTGTAGAGGTACTGGGAATGGTGTTGATAGAAAGCGTGACTCTTGCAACAGCCGAGAGGCAGAGCCTCAATTTCATTAATTCCGGTGGTGCTAGGTCGTCGGACCACTGTCGGAAGTTGAGTCGGCCCCCGACAAGCTGGCCAGGGATAGATGTGTGACCGGTCTGAGATCAAAAGGTGGTAGTTGAAGTTCACAAGCTTCTGCCTCCCTAAGATTTTAGATGCCTTCTGATATCCACCAGGAGATCAGACAGCCAAGGATTTATTATTTCCCTCCCATCCATAAAATTCAGAGCCCCGTAGCGAATTCACGTCAGATCCGTTCCAGGGGAAAAATGGATCCGGATCCCCTAGAGTTCCTATTTGAACTCCAAGGGGTGGAGTTGCGATTTTGCGAAGTAATGGAGCGGAATCAGAAAAAATGGTTAACATGAAAGTTGTAGATATCCCCGAGACGAATAACTTTCATGTTGAACAATTTTTGATTTGAAGTCGTTTAGACCCCCGATTTGAGCCCCGAAAAAATTCTGTCCGAAAATAATTAATTAATGATTTTCGGACAGAATTTTTTCGGGGCTCAAATCGGAGGTCTAAACGACTTCAAATCAAAAAATTTTCAACATGAAAGTTATTCGTCTCGGAGATATCTACAACTTTCATGTTAACCATTTTTTCTGATTCCACTCCATTACTTCGCAAAATCACAACTCCACCTCCTGGAGTTCAAATAGGAACTCCAGGGAATCCGGATCCGGGAAAAATACAGTGATATCTAAGACCCTTGTGAGTGCTCTGTAGAAATTTGGGAATTTTTAGAGGAAATTTTGTGTTTTTCCAATCTTTTAAAAATTTGAGGATTTTATCTTTAAACTTAATATTGCCCATATTATTTTGAAATGATGAATAAATGCATGTTGGTGATATTTGGATCAAGACTACTTTAAATATAAGGTAGGGATCTTATTCGAGGCAAAACTTATGCTCAAAACAATGTGAACCGCTCGAGAAATGAATTTTCTTATATCTCGGGGACCTTTTTCTAACCATCGGCGAAGATTATAATATTCTGAAGTATTGAAAGTATTTTAAGGACATAAATATGAGGGTTTGCACGTAATAATAAATTAATGTTGTGTACGCTAAATAGGGCAATTCCCAACCTCGAGTCAAAAGTTTTAGATCCTTCTGATATTCTAAATGTTTATTAATTCATGAGATTGATATTCGAGGTTAAACGGGGCCCACATAAATAAATATCTAAAATCTCCCCAGTACGAGTAATTGAGATAATTATTATCTCAAACATTTAAATATGGTGATAACTTCGTGCAAACGTTTAAAGCTCTGGTAATTATTATAACGAGAATCAAGAAATTCTAATGAGGTCTTCCTCCTAATTATAAGTCTGATTAAGCCAACCTAAGAGGTGCAACAAAGATAATTATCGGACTCAAATAAATTGGTGAAATCTAGAATACTAAAGAAATCTCCTAAGAACGGATTGAATAACTTATCTCCTATGAACGGAGAAGCCTCCTAAGAATAGAGTGAAGAACTTGTCTTCTAAGAACGGAGATAGAACTGAACTTATCTCATACGAACAAAGATGGAACTGTACTTGCCTCCTAAATGGAGATGGAACTAAAGAACTGATTTTTTTATACTGCTCTTTATTACTGCACTTTCCTTCAGTACTGCATTTCAGCTCAACACTTTATTACAGTTCATACAGTTCAACATTTTCGTTACCGAAGTTCAATTCAACACTTTCTTTTCAGCATTTTAAATTCTGCAATTTAATTTAGCATCATTTTTATTACCACGCGTAATTATTTCTATTTACTATTCTTGTATTTTTAACTCGGGTTCCGCTCTAACGAGCGATTGATTAATTAGGTGAGCATTAATTTGGGATAACTTGGAGTACTCCAAGCCTAGCCCTAAATAATGGACTCATACGCTTGTTGTGCTCCATGTATAAAGTTGAACAGCACATTGATAATACACGACTGCCTGCTCGAATTACTTATGTCATGTAGGGCAAGCTACCGTGGACCTACTGGTATTGGTTCTATGTTGTATTTATTGTAAATTGCATGCAGTGAGAAGTGGCGGGTCAGTCATGCCCGCAGACTGTTCGTACTGATGCTGGAAAGTTGACAACTCTCGACAATAGGGAGATGTGTACGATGGGTGCTCGACCTTTTGATTATATATATATAGTTGGTTTTATATGATTGCTTCTGCACTGTATTCTAATGTCATATGTCGTGTTCGTTGCCTGATAAGACGATCATTCTATGCTTCGAGGGTGGTTTGTTGTCACTTGGGAAGCCCTGAGTGGCCGTCTTGGGTAGTACGACCCTCCTCCAACTAAACCCAGTCTAGAGTTGGGGCACCTTATAATAGTATCAGAGCATCCACGATCCGTCCATGCGAGGCAGTTTCAGGATCCTTCCTTTCCAAGCTCCATTTCTTAGTTTGGGGCGAACCATGCAACAGAAGCATGGTGGACCCTTAGGTAGAAGTTTAAGGATTCTAAACTAAATGGTAGCACATATGCATGTACTTCATTTTCACTTCAGCTAGACTTTTGCAAATTCCCTTACTTTTGCAAATTGCTGATCTTTTTCCTATTACTTCTCCAGATACCGGAGTCCAGTAATGGGAGATCATCCTCTAAAGACTAGTACTACCCCTCTACTCTACTGCCAGACCTAGTTGCTTTAGCTGCAGTCCCGTTTGAAAAAATCAACTTGGGGTGGACACTGGCAATACTGCTTACTACTTTTCAGCCTGCAATAATGCAGCCTCCTCAATAGCTTACCATACCGACATACCTTTTGTTGACCTTCCAAGGTCTAAGGCCTCTTATGTTCTGAGGCACTGAGTCCACTATGTAGGCAAAAGAGTGGGTAGAGAGGGTCAAGGAGTTACTGGTGGGCATGATGTGCCCGTTGTTGTTCTTATTTATTTAGTAGTTACATTGTTAGAGGGTTATGTTTGAGATTGGTGGAGGGCAACTAGCTGCTCCACATTTAGAGAACAACCACTCAGTGTCATTCTCTGGGGAGACTTCTCTGATGCATTCTTGGAGCACTTCATCTCTGACACTGATCGGGTCACATTACAGGAGCGGATCCTTTATATATGACAGAGAGAGGACCGTACAAGTATGAGTTTATACACTTATCACACTTTGCGGGAACCCTTGCTGTACAACCCCGTATTCGCAGAGTAGGTCCCCCACGGCAGGCGCGGGACCAGCTATATGTTTTTAAGCTTTTGAGAGATTTTGCACCCTTGGTGGCCAATTTAGGCATAGCCCTTGTCATGTACTAGTAGGGGGAGGAAAAATTTTCCTCCCCCTTGGCTCCTTCTTGGGGGGCGGGTGTAGTAAGTAGGCCGACACCCGCCCCCGGCTTGATAGGTGCGAGGTAGGAGCAGCGGGATCGGCTGTAGGCCAGGATCCCACTCCCTGCACCTTAGCCCTAGGTAGGGCGAGACTGGCCGGGCGGTCAGCTCGTGGGGGCGAGAGCGGCCTGCGACCAGGCTCTCTCCCCGCGCGGTTAACTCGCGGGGCGAGACCGGCAGGCCGCCAGGGTCTCGCCCGCGCGGTGAGCTCGCGGGGCGAGACCGGCCGGCGGCCAGGGTCTCGCCCGCATGGTGAGCTTGCAGGGCGAGACTAGCCGACAGCTAGGGTAGCACCCGCGCGGTGAGCTCATGGGGCGAGACCGGCCGGCGACCGGGGTCTCTCCCACGCGGTGAGCTCGCGGGGCGAGACTGGCCGACGACCGGGGTCTCGCCCGCACGGTGAGCTCGCGGGGCGAGACCGGCCGTCGGTTAGGGTCTCGCCCGCGCGGTTAGTTCGCGGGGCGAGACCGACCGACAGCCAGGGTCTCGCCCGCATGTTTAGTGTCGCGGGGCGAGACCGGCCGGCGGCCAGGGTCTCGCCCGCGCGGTGAGCTCGTGGGGAAAGACCAGCTGGCGGCCAGGGTCTCGCCCGCGTGTTTTGTATCGCAGGGCGATACCGACCAGCGGCCAGGGTCTCGCCCATGCTGTGAGCTCGCGGGGCGAGACTGGCCAGCGACAGGGTCTCGCCCGCGTGGTGAGCTCGAAGGGCGAGACCGGCCGGTGGCCAGGGTCTTGCCCGTATGGTGAGCTCGCGAGGCGAGACCGGCCGGCGGCTAGGGTCTCTCCCGTGTGTTTAGTATCGCGGGGCGAGACCGGCCGGCGGCCAGGGTATCGCCCGCGCGGTGAGCTCGCGAGGCGAGACCGGCCGCCGGCCATGGTCTCGCCCGTACGGTGAGCTCGCGGGGCGAGACCGGCCGGCAGTCAGGGTCTCGCCCACGCAGTGAGCTTGCGGGGCGAGACCGGCCGGCGGCCAGGGACTCGCCCGCGCGCTGAGCTTACTCGTCTCGGGTGCCCGGGGAAGTTGGTGGTATGGCTTGGCCTCCTCCTGCCCTTGGACCTCTTTGGGCCGTATTTTTACCGTTATGCCCCCGGGGTGGAGTTACCTCTTTTACCCCCTAGTGTGGACGTTTTTATTGGCTCAGGGCCTATTTGCCTTAGGGGTATTTCAGACATTTTGGTCCCCAGGCTTGGAAAAACTATAAATAGACCTCCTTGGGTACCTTTGGAGGCATGAGTTTTTTTGGCTTCGTCCTCCCTTGGTTTCTTCTTCTTGGTAGAGTTTGAGAGCTCTCCAAGGTACCCAGCTCAGCCATTGGTGAGGGAGGGGAAGTGCTCTTGTGACCTTCCGGGTGTGTGGTGGGACCTTCACGCTAGAGCCGAGGGTCTGTTCCTAGTTTCCCAAGTCTTTGGTCTGTGACGTTCCCCCGAGTGTAGTAGGTGTGAGGTCACCCCTCTTTTGGGACCCCGAACTCCACAGAGACCATGTTTTTGGTTTCAATATTTTGGTGCGGTGAGCGTGGAGAGTGACCAACACAGAAGATCTCGAGAGAGTGTCATGGCTTGAGATCAGGGAGGTGGTGATGATCTCGGCGAGCTACCCAACCCTGGACCCTTCGTAGGAAGGGAGGAGTTCATGGATTCTATCCAAGGCATCATGGAGATGCTGAGAAGAATTGCCCCTCGGGCTTACAACTCAACCCCCACCCTCCAGGGACTTGCTCCCAGGGGTCTCAGCGAGCTGACCTAGAGTGGTCTCGACGAGCTGCCTCCTAGGGGCACAAGAGAGATGAACCCAGCAGGGGGAGAAGGAAGTTCACCAGATAGGCGACCTGGGAAGGAAAGGATGGGAGAAGGGGTCGAGCGAGACCTCACCGGCCGGGAGTTGTTCCCCAGGCCAACGAGTGCTAGCCCTCCAGGCGAGCAGGTCGCGTGAGTAGAGGTTGCGAGAGCACCCCTCAGGGGGTCACCCTTCAGCGAGCTGATCATCTCAGCTCATATTCCCAAGGGGTTCAGAGAGCCTGACATGGACTACTATATTGGGGAGGATGACCCCGTCCAACACCTGTAGTGGTTCGAGGATGTTGTCTCCATCAGGCCGATGACAGATGCCTTCAAGTGTCGCCTCTTTGCTATCACGTTGAAGGAGAAGGCAAGGGTCTGGTTTTATCAACTCCCTCCGAGGTCGATCTATGGGTTCAAGGACTTGAGTCCAAGCTTTCAGCTTCGCTTCGACACCTCCAATAAGAGGAAGAAGAGTCCTGAGTCCATCTTTCTTATAAGGCAGAGGGTCGGGGAGTCGCTGGCCAACTATGTTGATAGGTTCCAAGAGGAGATCCTGGATATCCAGGAGATGCCAGGGTATGCCCTCCAGATGGCATTCACGGTGGGGCTGCGCGAGGGGTTCTTTAAGATGAGCCTGACCAGAAAGGCCCCCTTTCCTTCAAGGAGCTGATGGAATGGGCGACAGAAGATATAGCCATGGAGGTGGACAACCCGGCATTTGTCAAGAAGTTAGCAAAGCTAACGGAGATGGAGTCGAAGGAGCAAGGTGGCTCGAGGCATCAGGAAGGAAGAAGGAGAGAGGAGCAGAGAGCTCAGGGGTTCCAGGGATAGGAGGGTCCGGAACCAGGCTGGAGGCAGTAGGGAGGACCTGCCTAGGGTTGAGGAAGAGCTCTCATCCAGGGTGGGGGAACTTTCACGGGGGACAAGGGAGGTTCAACTTCCAAAGGCAAGCCCCAAGACAGCTCCTGCCCCCACCCCAGCAAGCCTTGGCAATAGGCGGAGGAGGAAGAGGCAACAGGAGAGACCGCCGAGCCCGCCGAAGGTGGGGAGAAGGAGCATTGCCATACTGTGACTTACACCAGGCGGAGGGTCATGCCACAACTACCTGCCCTGAGTTCCTAGAAGTGAGGGGTGAGGGGGGGGGGGGGGGGGGGGGCGAGAGGCCCTGCTCAGCCTCAGCCTCCAGCACAGGTTGAAGGGATTCTGCCCAGAGTGGGGGAAGAGGACATATATGAGGACCGGGTCGATGTAGGACCCCGAGGGGGTATAACAGTGATCCACGGTGGAGTGGGGATCGAGGCCACTCGGAAGGCAAGCCTCCATGTCAAGTACCGACAAAGCGTCGCTTCGACATCCCAGACCCCGCCCTAGAAGAAGAAGATCACCTTCTCAATGAAGGACATGCCGGATCATTAGGATCCGTTATGTGATGCGCTGGTCTTATAGACGACCATCGAGCGTTACACCGTCTCCCAGATCTTGGTTGACAACGGGAGCTCTGTCAATGTCATTTTCAAGAAGGCGTTTGAGGAGATGAAGGTGGAGCCAAGGAGGGTGTTGGCCTTAGACGGACCCCTGTTCGGATTTTTAGGGGAGTGGAAGGAGGTTGAAGGTGGAGTAGAGCTACAAGTAAAATTGGGAGGGACTTCAAGGAACTGCCGGTTTGTCATAGTTGATGCTCCGAGCAGCTACAACGCATCTTCGGAAGGCCCCTCATCAGCGCCTTCCGTTGCGTGCCATCTTCGTTCCACCAGTGCCTCAAGTTCAACTCAGGAGGGATCCAGGTCAGAGTCAAGGGAGACTCCAAGATGGCAAGACAATGTTATGTCACGGCCGTCAACACCATCTCTTGGTTGGCTAAGGCAGAAGAGATGGAGAAGATTATGGAGAGCTTGAGCAAGATGGAGGTATCCGAGGGGAAGGATGACGACCATCGTGCCCAGACCCCCTGAAGAAGCCTCGTCTCGGCAGAGTTTTGTATTTTTTCCTATGTTGTAGTGAGACCAGCCCCCGACCAATTGAGTCGGGGGGGGGGGGTATGTAACCAATCTTTTTTCCCCTTTGAGGATGTTGGAATTGATAAAGCTTAGGTGACATGCCCAGTCCCACCCCCCAAGATGATCTCCTCATGACAGGCTCTCACTAGCTGGATGGGTCGAAGGTACCTCGGGGAGGCTAAGTCCTCTTTTCTCCGATGATGGTCCCACTGTAAGGCTCTCACTAGCTAGCAAGGCAGGCGTACCTCTAGTGGAAGCCCAAGTATCTTTGCTCCGATGATGGTCCCACTAGCAGACTCTCACTGGCTGGCAGGTCAGGCGTACCTCTCGTGGAAGCCCAAGTCCTCTTTGCTCCGATGATGGTCCCGCTGTCAGGATCTCACTAGTTGGCAGGGCAGGCGTACCTCTCGTGGAAGCCCAAGTCTTCTTTGCTCCAATGATGGTCCCGCTGTCAGGCTCTCACTAACTGGCAGGGCAGGCGTACCTCTCGTGAAATCCCAAGTATCTTTGCTCCGATGATGGTCTTGCTATCAGGCTCTCACTAGTTGGAAGGTCAGGCGTACCTCTCGTGGAAGCCCAAGTCCTCTTTGCTCCGATGATGGTCACGTTATCAGGCTCTCACTAGCTGGCAGGGCAGACGAACCTTTCGTGGAAGCCCGACTCCTCTTTGCTCTGATAATGGTCCCGCTGTCCGGCTCTAACTAGCTGGCAGGGCAGGCGTACATCTCATGGAAGCCCAAGTATCTTTGCTCCGATGATGGTCCCGCTGTCAGGCTCTCACTAGCTGGCAGGTCAGGCATACCTCTCATGGAAGCCCAAGTCCACTTTGCTCCGATGATGGTCCCGCTGTCAGGCTCTCACTAGCTGGCAGGGCAGACATACCTCTCGTGGAAGCCCAAGTCCTCTTTGCTCCGATGATGGTCCCGCTGTCAGGCTCATAATAGCTAGCAGGGTAGGCGACCTCTCGTGAAAGCCCAAGTCCTCTTTGCTCTGATGACGATCCCACTGTCAGGCTCTCACTAGCTGGCAGGTCAGGAGTACCTCTCGTGGATGCCCAAGTTCCCTTTGCTCCGATAACGGTCCCACTGTCAGGCTCTCACTAGCTGGCAGGGCAGGCATACCTCTCGTGGATGCCCAAGTTCCCTTTGCTCTGATGACGGTCCCGCTGTTAGGCTCTCACTAGCTCGCAGGGCAGGCGTACCTCTCGTGGAAGCCCAAGTATCTTTGCTCCGGTGACGGTCCCTCTTCCAGGCTCTCACTAGATGGCAGGGCAGGCGTACCTCTCGTGGATGCTCATTTCTTTTTACCCGGAGGGGGTCTCGCCACCCAGGCTCCCATCAGCTGGCATGGCAGGTTGGCCCCTCCAGGAGGTTAAGTATTTTTTTCCCGTAGGAGGTCTCGCCACCCAGGCTCCCATCAGCTAGCATGACAGGTTGGCCTGGGAGGTTAAGTGTTTTTTGCCCAGAGGAGGTCTCGCCACCCAGGCTCCCATCAGCTGGCATGGCAGGTTGACCCCTCAAGGAGGGTAAGTGTTTTTTACTCGGAGGGGGTCTCGTCACCCAGGATCTCATCAGCTGGCATGACAGGTTGGCCCCTCCAGGAGGTTAAGTGTTTTTTGCTCGAAGGGGGTCTCACCACCCATGCTCCCATCAGCTGGCATAACAGGTTGTCCCCTCGGAGATGCCTTGTGTTTTCTCTAAACCACGAAAAAAAACTACACTCACCGAATACGTTGGGTTGGATGTTTCTTTCCGAGAGTGGAACACGCTCGAAAAGAGCGGGGATTATGTACAACCCCGTATTTGCAGAGTAGGTCCCCCACGGCAGGCGCGAGACCGAATACATGTTTTTTAAGCTTTTGAGAGATTTTGCACCTTTGGTGGCCAACTTAGGCCAAGCCCTTGTCATATACTAGTAGGGGGAGGAAAAATTTGCCTACCCCCTTAGCTCCTTCTTGGGGGGCGGGTGCGGTAAGTTTGCCGACACCCGCCCCCGGCTCGATTGGTGCGAGGTAGGAGCAGCGGGATCGGCTGGAGGGCAGGATCTCGCCCTTGCACCTTAGCCCTAGGTAGGGCGAGACTGGTCGGGCAGTCAGCTTGCGAGGGCGAGAGCGGCCTGCGGTCAGGCTCTCGCCCCGCGCAGTTAGCTCGCGAGGTGAGACCGGCCGGCGTCTAGGGTCTCGCCCATGCGGTGAGCTTGCGGGGCGAGACCGACCGGCGGCTAGGGTCTCGCCCGCGCGGTGAGCTCGCGGGGCGAGACCGGCCGGCGGCCAGGGTCTCGCCCGTGCAGTTAGTTCGCGGGGCGAGACAGGCCGGCGACCAGGGTCTCGCTCGCGTGTTTAGTGTCGCGGGGTGAGACTGGCCGGTGGCTAGGGTCTCGCCCGCCCAGTGAGCTCGTGGGGTAAGACCGGCTGGCGGCCAGGGTCTTGCCTGCGTGTTTATTATCGCGGGGCGAGACCGGCTGACGACCAAGTTCTCTCCCACGCGGTGAGCTCGCGGGGCGATACCGGCTGGCGGCTACGGTCTCGCCCGCGCGGTGAGCTCGCGGGGCGAGACTGGCCGGCGGCTAGGGTCTCGCCCGTGCGGTGAGCTCGCGGGGAGATACCGGCCGGCAGCCAGGGTCTCGCCCGCACGGTGAGCTCGCGGGGCGAGACCGGCCGGTGGCCAGGGTCTCGCCTGCGTGTTTAGTATCGCAGGGCAAGACCGGCCGGTGGCTAGGGTCTCGCCCGCGCGGTTAGCTCGCGGGGCGAGATCGGCCGACGACCAGGGTCTCGCCCACGCAGTGAGCTAGTGGGGCGAGAGTGGCCGGCGACCAGGGTCTCTCCCGCATAGTGAGCTGGTGGGGCGAGACCGGCCGACAGCCATGGTCTCGCCCGCGTGCTGAGCCCACTCGTCTCGGGTGCCCGGGGAAGTGGGGGGTATGGCTTGGCCTCCTCCCGCCCTTGGACCTCTTTTGGCCGCGTTTTTACCATTGTGCCCCCAGGGTGGAGTTACCTCTTTTACCCCCCGGTGTGGATGTTTTCTATTAGCTCAGGGCCTACTTACCTTAGGGGTATTTCAGACCTTTTGGTCCCCAGGCTTGGAAAAACTATAAATAGACCCCCTTGGGTACCTTTGGAACCATGAGTTTTTTGGCTTCCTCCTCCCTTGGTTTCATCTTCTTGGTAGAGTTTGAGAGCTCTCCAAGGTACCCAACTCAGCCAATGGTGAGGGAGGGGAAGTGCTCATGTGACCTTCCGGGTATGGTGGGACCTCCACACTAGAGCCGAGGGTCTGTTCCTAGTTTCCCAAGTCTTTGGTCCATGACGTTCCCCTAAGTGTAGTAGGTGTGAGGTCACCCCTCTTTTTGGACCCCGAAATCCACAGAGACCAAATTTTTGGTTTCAACACTTGCGACCATAGACAGATATAGAGCAACTAAATTATACCGAGGACTACACGATGACCTGCGATAGGCACTGCTCATGATCTCCTAGTTGACCTTTCACATGATTACTATGTATGCTATTACTCTAGATATGGACAAAAGAATGGTTGCCCAACAATATAGGGGACAGGTAGAGAACCTATGCTATTGCTCTAGATATGGACAAAAGAATGGTTGCCCAACAATATAGGGGACAGGTAGAGACCCCTCGGGGCCAAGGATAGGAGAGTGGTTGTTCCCCGATGATAGGATGTAAACAGGAGGCAGCATCATCCCCACCAGCCATACTGACAAGCACCTCAGCCTCGTCAGGCGCCTCCACCCCAAGCACCCAGATTAGTGTTGCAACTAACACCCCAACCAGCTCTAGCACCCCAGCCCACACCTACAGTATGACGAAATGTTCCCTTTGTAGGGAACTATTTTCTATGCTAGTAGCCCGGGCATATTAGAGCCTCCTGCCCTCAGGCTAGAGGGAGGTCAGGCTTAGGAGAAGTATAGGGAGCAGTCAAGATATGACAAGTATGAGGAGGTCGTAGAGGTTGGCATGTAGGTAAAAGGGACCAGCCCAGGTAGGGCAGAGAAATACTACTTGAGGCGCACGCATTAGATCTGTAGCATGTACCTGTGCTTTATGTAGTTATAGGTATATATTTTGGCCATCTATGATGAACATGGTGTTAGTATCTAGTAATTACCTACATCTTATCAAATGTATATCATAAACTGCTTGTTTATAATATATATCCTGCCAGGTTTACTGTTGGTATATGGTCATCCCATAAAAACATTATTCGATACCGGAGCCACACACTCCTTCATCTCCTAGGAATTTACTACATTTAAAGAAAACATCATCCAATCATCCAGGATGTCAATACGGATACAGCTTTCAGATGGATCAGATATGACATCCATAGATAAATGCTTATTGCAAGCTCTAGTAGGAGACATGGAGTTCGAAATCTAAATGACCATTTTGGAAATAAATAGGTTTGACAACATCTTAGGGATGGACTGGCTGGCTAAGAATAAGGCCCAAATCAATTACTTGACTAGAGAGATCAACCTACAGAACCCAGATGGAAAGTTTATCACCTTAAAAGGTATTTCGTTCATCAATCACATTATTTTGACATTCACACAAATCGTCAAATCATTCCTACAAAAGAACGAGATGTATCTTATCTATTTTGAAATAGAGAATACAATCTAAGTGCTTGCTAAGGTTCCCATAATTCGATACTTTCTTGATGTTTTTCCCGAGTCTCTCTCAGGATTGCCCCTATAATGGGAGGTAGACGTCCAGATTGAGCTTGTACTCGAAGCTCGACAAGTATTATGAGCACCCTACCAGATGGACCCAAAGAAACAGGCGGAGTTTAAAATACAACTTCAAGAGCTAATTGATGCAGGGTTTGTCCACCCAAGTTCCTCGCCCTGGGGAGCCCATGTGCTATTTGTAAAGTAAAAGGATGTGATGCTGCATCTATGCATCGATTACATGGAGCTTAATAAGCTCGACATTCAAAATACTTATCCACTTCCAAGGATTGATGAGCTGCTTGACCAGTTGCAAGATGCATCCGTATTTTCTAAAATGGACCTAAGGTTTGGTTATTATCAGCTTCGTATACGAGAGGAGGACATTCCCAAAACGTCCTTTAGCTCCCAATGTGGCCTCTACGAGTTTATGGTGATGCCTTTTGGGCTGACCAACATGTCATCCACCTTTATGACACTAATGAACAAGGTATTTGAATCCTATCCGGACCACTTTGTGATCGTCTTCATAGGATATATTCTCTTCTACTCGAGGAGCAAGGCAGACCATACTAGGCATCTTCAGATGGTGTTACTCAAGTGATAAGAGCATTCCCTCTTTTCGAAGTTCAGTAAATGCAAGTTTTGACTGGAGGAAGTCGGATTCTTAGGGCACACTATCAACAGGAGTGGGGTAGCAGTGGATCAGGCCAAAGTATAGGCAATGTGAAATTGGTCGCCGCTTAAGTTAGCAGCAGATATCAGAAGCTTTCTTGGACTCGCCGAGTACTACCAAAAGTTCGTTGAGGGCTTTTCGAAGATTGCATTACCCCTTACTGCTCTCACTAAAAAAGAATTCCGTGTTCCATTGGATTCTAGAGTGCGAGGCAATGTTTGTTGAGCTAAAGAATTACCTGAACTCTGCTCCAGTTCTTACAATTCTATCAGGAAACTTAGGATGCAAAATCTATACTGATGTATCCCTAAAAGGATAGGGGGTTGTATTAATGCAACACAATAAAGTAGTCGCTTACGCATCTCGGTAGCCGAAGCCACATGAGCTTAACTACGTGACCCATGACTTGGAGTTGAGCGTGACAGTCTTTGCCATCAAGATATGGATGCAATACATGTACGGGGTAAGATGTGAGATCTTCTCCAACCACAAGAGCCTCAAGTATATTTTAACTCAGAAGGAGCTTAACCTCCAATAGTGCCGATGGTTCGAATTTTTGTATGACTACAACTTTGCCCTCCAATACCACCCAGTAAGGCCAACAAAGTTGCATATGCTTTGAGTTGCCAACCCTCAGTAGCCGAGAGCGGGATGTAACTGATACCAAAAGAGTTGATTCGATCCTTAGCAGATCTAAGCATCACCACTATCGCTTGTAGGGACCCAGTTGAGTACCAAGTCCAATTATATTGGATGGAAATCCAATGTGATTTTTGGGACCAGATAAGCGATACTCAAAAGATCGATCCAGAAGCAGCTTTAATCATCCAAACTCTGTAAGATGGTATGCAAGGTGAGAAACTTTGCAAAGAACACTAGTCAGGATACTCTATCCACCGGGGTATAATAAAAATGTATACTAATTTATGAAGGACTTTGTACTGGACGGGTATGAAGAAGGTTGTCACTGATTATATAACACATTACCAAACCTGTCAGATAGTCAAGGCTGAGTGTCGCAGCCTAGGAGGTTTTTTGCAACCCCTGACATTACTAGAATGGAAGTTTGAAGTCATCTCTATGAATTTCAACCACAACCTACAACAATCTCGTGCAGGAAATGAATCCATTTGGGTCATTGTGGACTACCTCACAAAGGTAGCTCGATTTATTCCAAATCGGTAGAGTGATAGTGTTGATGTTCTGGCTAGACTTTTTATAGACCGGGTAGTCCGATTTCATGGGGTACCCAAGTCTATTGTATCTAACCTCGATAGATGCTTTATTTTGAAGAATGGAGGAGGGTGCATGCTTATTTGGGTACCAAAATAGCCTTCAACACCACATTCTACCCCCATACACATACCGAGAGAACAAATTGGACTACGAAAGATCTACTTTGGCTATGCATAGTAGAGCACAACGAGCCTTGGGAGCAGCTATTACCGCTTGTAGAATTCTTATACAAAAACAGCTTACAGACTAGCATCAAGGTGTCTCCATATGAATCACTTTATGGAAAACACTGCC
Organism: Platanthera zijinensis; assembly: GCA_039513925.1. NCBI lineage: Eukaryota > Viridiplantae > Streptophyta > Magnoliopsida > Asparagales > Orchidaceae > Platanthera > Platanthera zijinensis. The sequence continues at coordinate 121,549,075 of CM077091.1, forward strand.
AAACACCTCTATCTTGGGATCAAGATGAGGACCCAGAAGTATTGTGGGTTACATACATAAATGATACCACTACGACAATACGATTGATTCAAGATCAGATGCGGGAAGCGTAGAGCCGACATACTAAATATTATAATGCACAATATCGACCAGTGGAGTTCGGTGTATTAGATATTGCATTCCTAAAAATCAAGCCCATGCATGGAATCTCCCAAATAAGGAGGAAGAAGAAGCTGGACCCCCGCTATTTGGTCCCGTACCAAATCATTGAACAAGTCGGCCCAATCGTATACGGATTAGTTTTGTCCCTAAAATTTGGAAATCTTCACGATGTCTTCCATGTCTCATCACAAATACAAATCCTTCTACAACCAGGTTAACATCTTCCCACACTGCCAGCATCGATATAGTATGACGGATCTATTTAAACAGAGCCAGTAAGGATAGTGGTTTCTAAAGTCAAAGACCTACAGAACAAAACTATCAGGATGGTCAAGATTTTATGGTCAAACTGCAGATGAGATAAGTACACATGGGAACCAGAGACTCTCATCTGAGAAAAGTACCCAAAACTCTTTCCCTAGGTATATCACATCTACAAAACCCCCCTACTTTAAGTAATTTTTGAGGAAAACAATCTTCTTCTTTTTTATTGGATTGTAATATTCTGACTTTTATTAGGTCACTAGAACCCTAGTGGACCCAATAAAAGTGACCGGATTCTCTACCCAAGACCCTAGAAAGTAGAAGGTGACCCGATTTTTGGATTTTGAGCATATTAACTCTAGTTTGAGTTCTGTCAGTTCTTAAAGACTTGTATAGTCAATATAAGTGCAATAGGACACGTTCTGTTTCAATCTGAGGTCATACAGAGAATATGACCATTTTGTATAGTGCATCATGACTACATAGATTTTTGATACTGAGTATATGAACTCCAATTTGAGTTCTATCTATTCCTATAGACTTGTATAGTCAATACAAGTGCAACGAGACTCATTTCGTTTCAATCCAAGGTCATACAAAGAATATGACCGTTTTGTGTAGTGCGTCACGACTACATAGATTGTGGATATTGCACATATAAACTCTGATTTTAGTTCTGTTGGTTCCTACAAACTTGTATAGTCAATATAAATGCATTAGGACTCATTTCATTTCAATCTGAGGTCATATAAAAATATGATTATTTTGAGTAGTATGTTACGACTACGTAGATTTTAGAGATTAAACATATGAACTCTGATTTAAGTTTTGTTAGTTCCTATAGACTCGTATAGTCAATAGGAGTATAATGAGACTCGTTTTGTTTCAATCCGAGGTCATATGGAGAATAAGACCATTTTGCGTAGTGCATCACGACTACGTAGATTCTAGATATTAAGCATATGAACTCCAATTTGAGTTCTGTCAGTTCCTATAGACTTATATAGTCAATAAAAGTGCAACGAGACTCGTTTCATTTCAATCCGAAGTCATATGAAAAATATGATCGTTTTGGAGTTTGTTGCGTGTCACAGCACGCAATTTTAGAATATTAAACAAATAAACTCTAAATTGACCCCAATAAATTTCATTTGACTAATATGATCAAGATAAGATCAACAAAGTTCGTTGCGGTCAATTCCGACATCGAATTGTCAAACTATGGTCAAATCAAGCTTTGTTGTGCACCGAAAAATATGCACACACCAATATTACTTTAATACCTCAATATTAACCTGTTACCTTATGACTTGGACACACTTTGACCTTGACCCACATAGGAAACCCACCCTAGGGTTGACTTTAGTCAAACCTCCTTAAAATCATTATTTTTTTTGAAATTTTAAAATGGTGGATACACACACCACCCAAGTCCTTCACCTAGGCTTTACATGAGCCCCACCCCCATCCCTATGGGCCACCAAATATAGCCAAGAATCCACTTGCAGGATGGGTCATGCCAAAGGCCCAATTACACTCCCTCCCTCCCATTTCCAAACCCAAGCCCAAGGCTCCTCCTATCTAAGAGCAAGGCCTTGATGCTTCCACTTGGCAGTACAACCACCCCAGGATGGAGGCAGCTGTCCAGCATAGCTAGAGAAAGGGAGGATAAGTCTCCTCTCTAATTTTATTCCCACGCTAGTGAGAGAGGGGGAGGGGGCACCTCCCCAGCCCTTATATAGGCCCTCACCATCCCTCAATCTTCTTCACAACCCTAATCTGAACCCATCCAATCCCACATCGGAGCCACCCCCTGTCAGAATCCACCACCCGAGCCATCTTCCCTACCGCCACCCTCTAATGGTCGATCTTTCAGGCACCTCTCAGAGACCTCCCCATATGGTGGATATGCTACTCCTTCCCTTATTGGATCTAGTGACCAACCTTAGAGGGGGGGGGTGTGAATAAGGTTTACTTCATTTATGAGAAATTTGAATTATTTTGTTCCAGGAAAACTAGTTCTAGAAGCTACCGTGGGGCATTAGGTAGCTAGCGCGCGATGGTATGTCATAAAATTCATTTTTCTGGGCAGATTCCTCCTTGGAGATCTATGCACCCTTCAGGAGAACACAAACCAACATTCACAACATTACACGCGAGTAAAGAAGCATAAAGTAAATTTCATTGCAAAACTAAATCAACAACTATTTTAATAATTACAAAATCTTGATCTCCGTGATGCCAGAGATCGAAGGCGGTAAATGGAAAAAGCTTTTGGCTTTCTATACCGACCCGCTATTCGGACCGGTTGGCTCTTTCCCTTTCCCTCCAAAAAAGGTCTCCGAGCCAGCTCTTCACCTTTACACAAGGAAGGGTCTTAGAGCCCCGCTAGATCACCCGATCTAGATGTCCCTTCTCCGGGATGATTTCTCATGAAATCCTCCCTGGATTCCGACGACCTTTCCCGGTCAATTTCCCTCACAACAAGAACATAAAGAAAATAAAAAAATACAATAAAGGTTTAAAAGATTTTAAGATTGAATCTCCCTCTTGACGATTCCTCCGTTGAGCGATCCGCGGCCGGTGTTTGAGATCTCTATATGCTCGCAACCGGTCGACTCTTTGTATGCATTGTAGTCCTTGGCTTGTCGGAGTTCTTTGTGCGCAAACGGGTGGGAATAGGCTTTCTTTTCCTTCGACGAGGATGGCGGAACGTACCTCAGAGAGGCGACCGAACCCTAGGAATCAAAGAACTCTTCCTATTTTCGTCTTGGTAAGGAATATAGAAAATGGGATGCCTTTTATATGTCTTTGTAAAAACAGGCTACTGCCGGCGGTAAGGCTAGCGCCTGGAGGTAGCTTCACGCATTTGATGTAACAGCTGTCCTGCAAATTTAGAAAAATATTCATAATAAATATTTTCCTTTTTTCAATACTAGCGCGGTGCGGTAGGAAGGTAAAACCATGTGGTAGGTTAGGCATCTCAACGATCGTTGAGTGGGCTAATGCGGCGCATTACAAAGCTAGCGCCTGCGCGATAGCATCCCGAGCGTCTGGTTCATTTAATTCTTTGAGCTAGCGCAGGAGGAAGGACTAGCGCGACATTATAGTAACCCGAATGCCTTGTCCATTTAATTCAAGCTACCACCCGACGGTAACTACTACCGCTCGGCGGTAGGTTCCAAAGGAGAGCTTCTCCATCGCTTGGACCTGTAAACCTACACCTTCTACCAAACACAATATGTGATCAAATACAACATGAGAATTAATATTATAAAACTAAGGACATGTGAACCGTCGGTTCTAACAAACTCCCCCTTTTGATAATATCAAATCCCGTTCATGAGATATAATAATGTACATGGTACAACGTATATATAAGAGATAATCTTTAAAGCTCAGGTTTCAGGTTCTATATAGCTCCCCTACGCACGCACTCCCCCTATATGTGTGTTCTACATGCTCCCCCTATCTACGTGCACACAGTGAACTAAGCTCCCCTACATGTGATCTACCCCTACCCATGACTGATGAACCATCTATTCTCCCCCTTTGATATTATCAAAAGGGGATGGGCTAGACACAAAAAAACGTGCGCATGTACGGGAGAAACAGATGCATATAAGGAGCATGATAAACAATGCAAACAATGCATGTTATAGAAAGTTAAACGAGAGACCGTACACAATATGGGTGGCCAAAAATGAAATCAGAAATAATAAAGCATAGAGATCAAAACGATGAGTGAAGTACACAGAAATAGTTTTAAATGAGCGTTCAGAGTTACAAAAGGTTGGACAACACAGGTAAACTAAGCACATAATGATTTAGAGTACAATGCTAAAAAAATTATAGAATTAATACAGAGGAACATTATACATGTGACGAAGCGAAATCATGTGCTAGAACTTGTGTGTTATAGACATATAATGTTGTTTCAGTCCAATTCTTATGCATGGAAGCATTAGATAGAGCAATAACGTGTGTACGTGTAGCGTCAGAAGACAAACATCAAGTAGAGTTAACATTTATTACATGTTTTATCTCAGTAATTAACTATGTTATCGCGAGAGGAATAAAGTAAAAAATCACATCACGTTGCTATCTACTATATATCAAGACTAGAGCTAGGGAGCCTAAGCTTAAGGTTCTAGTCTGTGCACAAGATCAAAATGATTTTTTGGACTAAGGTGCTCATCCTCAAAATGCTCATAAAGACTTATCAGGAGGAGTGAGTAGTGCTTGGGGGTATCCTTGACACAGGGTTTGATAACATTCATTTTGTTTATGTATACGCGTTGAGCTATCTTTCTATATCTTGGATTCCAAGGACCCCAAATCAATCGAAATCTACCCATATAGATAGATACACTTTAACTTGTATATACAGGACTTGACCATTAGAGAGTTGGCCCAAAGTTCTACCCTTTGTATAAGCGCATATATATCGTGACATTGATTATTCAATATATTTCTAATGTGGTAGACACAAAATCATGAGTTATAATATGTAAGCATATAAATTCTACAAGAGTACTCCGTCTAGGGATGTGTGAATAGTGTAAGTCATTCCGCTACCTAAATCCTCACACATACCTAGAGGCATAGTCAACAAACACTAGCATGTCTAAGCGCACTCAGTAGTTAAGCACCTATAGATTCGACATATCATGACATAGGTAAACAATGTTCACAGGGATTAACAAGCCTAACTCAAACATTGTACATAAACGTTATGCTCTAAGTTCTAGCCATGTGTGTTCTAAGAGTTAACAATCCACAATTTTTTTTTTATTTTTTTTGGATTATATATATATATATATATATATATATATATATTTGAATTTTTCTGATATAACAAAACGAAAAAAAACTAGCATACGAAAAATGACGACTAAAAACAAGAATTTTTTTTTGTTTTTTTTGGATTTAATCTTTTTCTTGAAAACAATAAACAACAAATGAAGGAACAAAAAAATAGAAACAAAAACAACTAAAAGTGGACGAGAGAAAAAAAAACTCAAAAACAATCAAAATCAAACGCCCCTAAGACACTAGGTGATGCAGCATGACTAGGAAGAGAGATCCAAAACACCCAACTCGAGTCGAAGTAATGAGAAACGAGCATCTGGGAGGAGTTTTATGAAGATATCGACTAGTTGGTCGGCGGTTCCAATGATGCTTACTCTCACGTTCTCTTTCTTAATGTGGTCCCAAATAAAATGATGATGAACGTCAATATGTTTGGAGCGAGAGTGATGTACTGGATTATTTGTCAAGTCTATGGTACACTTGTTGTCGCACCTAAGAGTAACGTTCTTATAATTAAAGTCAAAGTCTTCTAATGTTTGAGACATCCAAAGTGCTTACGCGCAATAACTCCCTAAGGCAATATACTCGGCTTCAGCAGTAGAGAGGGCAACCGAGTTTTGTTTCCTACATGACCATGAGACTAGTGTCGGACCGAGGAAATGATAGGTACCGCTCGTGCACTTGCGATCAAGTGAGCATCCAGCGTAATCAGAGTCAGAGTACCCGTGGAGTGTGAAATCAGTGGTGTGGGGGTACTAAAGACCAATATTTTGGGTGCCTTTAAGATACCTAAAGATATGTTTAACCTCTTTCAAGTGTGATTCTTTAGTATCGGCTTGATACCCAGCACATAGACACACCACAAATGTAATATCGGGCCTAGACGCACTCAAGTAGAGTAGTGATCTGATCATTCCTCTAAAAATAGTTTGATCCACCAAAATATTACTTTCATCCTTTCCTAATTTTAGAGAGGCACTCATTGAAGTTTTGACTTGTTTTAGATTCTCAAAGCAAAATCACACAAGCATATCATCGATTGTCTTATAAAAATTCCATCATTTCGTTGAGAAATCTGAAATCCTAGAAAGTAAGTTAACTCTCCAACTAGACTCATTTCAAATTCAGACTGCATTAGAGTGACAATTTCTTTGCACAATATTTCATTGGTGGCCCCAAATATAATATCATCTACGTAAATTTGTAAGAGAATTAAATCAAGATTCTCGTGCTTCACAAAAAGAGTTGTGTCCGACCTACCCATCCTAAAGCCATGTCCTAGGAGAAAAGTCGCGAGCCTATCATACCAAGAACGGGGTACCTGCTTCAGTCCTTACAAGGCTTTCACCAACTTGTATACGTGATTTGGGTAGTCAGCGTTCTTGAATCCTGGTGGTTTCTCGACATACACCTCTTCCTTAATATATCCATTCAAGAATGCACTCTTAACATCCATTTGATATAATTTAATTTGTTTATAACTTGCAAATGCCAAAAATATTCGAATAGATTCAAGACGTGCAACTGGTGCAAATGATTTCTCAAAATCCACACCCTTTATCTGTGAGTAACCTTGTGCCACCAACCTAGATTTGTTTCTAGTTATCCTAGACTCACCATCAAGTTTATTTTTGTAAACCAATTTCTAACCTATAACTGGATGACTATCAGGACGATCTACTAACACCTAGACATTACTTCTCTCGAATTGATTTAACTCTTCAGTCATAGCCAAGAACCACGATTCATCCTTTAAGGCTTCTGATACATTATTCGGTTCAATTTTAGATAGGAAACACAAGTTCAAAAATGATTCATGTAATGCCGACTGAGTTCTAACTCCATGTGTGGGCTCTCCTATTACTAGTTCTCGTGGATGTTGCTTTGAAAAAGTTAAGGTACTTGGAGGCCTATATTCATCTACATGAGTTGGAACATCCACCGACACTTCTTTCTCCTCACCTTTAGCTTCTAACTGTGCAACGTCATGAATTTCCTCTTTGTTTGGCCTAAGTTCTTTGGTTGGTGTATTTTCGTTAAAGTGGACGTGAGCCGATTCTTCAACAACTAATGTTCGTTTGTTATAGATCCTATATGCACGAATCGTACTAGAATATTCTAATAGGATGCCATGGTATGATTTTTTGTTAAGTTTTCCTAAATGATCCTTAGTGTTTAGAATAAATCACAGCAACAAAAAACTCTAAAATAGGAAACTGATGGCTTTTTATTGAAGTAGAGCTCATACAGAGTTAACCTAAGAATGGGACAAAGCATAACTCGGTTCATCACATAACATGTTGTATTAACCGCTTCAGCCCAAAATATCGAGGCAAGCCGAACTCGGCGAGCATTGCACGTGCTAACTCTTGAAGCATGCAGTTCTTTCTCTCTACTACCCCGTTTTGTTGTGGAGTATGTGGGGCTGAGAATTCGTGTTTAATTCCTAGATTATTACAATAGTTCGTGAAATTTTCATTTTCAAATTCTCCCCCATAATATGACCTTACCCATTTTATTTTTAGTTCCTTATCATTTTAAAGTCTAGTGCATAGATTGGTGAACTCAAGGAACATGTCAGATTTATTCGTAAGGAAGATCATACAACAATAATGGGAGTAGTCATCAATAAGAACAAAAGTGTATCATTTTCCACCTAGACTACTGAAAGACTTTGATTCAAGAGCCTAAACACCTAGAGGGGGGGGGGGTGAATAGGTTCTAATTTTTTTGTGTCTTTTTGATTTTAAGGCAAACAGAAGTTTGTAACTACTTTTGGCATAGACTAATTCTATCTATAAAATTAAATGCAACACAGCAAACACCAGATCTATAGTGGTTCCCCAAGATATGAGTACATCCACTTTCCCCCTTCGCCTATCCAGTAGATAACTGGATTCAACCTAACTTCCTTCCACTGGCTCGGATCCGCAGAACTTACAAACTCAGAACCCAAAATGATTCCTACACCTCAGACTTTACACAAGTCCTACCTCAGATTCCTCCCTGAATCCTACCTCAGGCCTCATCCCTACCTCAGCCTTTATAATTAGGCTTACAACTAAGACTTTCCACAAGTCCTACCTCAGGCACACTGCCCTACCTCAGCCTTTATAATTTTAGGCTTACAATCTCAGATCTAACAATAGATCCTACAAGAATTTGTGAGAAATAAGTTTCAGAAAACTTCACAAGATAGATTCCTCTGTTGATGTTGTCTTCTTGATCAGTTCTTGTATAAACTGATCCTTCTGATTCAACCTAACTTAGCTTTTCAAAGCTTCTGGATTAGGATAAATAAGGTGGATCTACTCTTCAAGTTGAAGTTGATCTTCGGTCAGCTTCTTCCTTAGATTCAGATTGAACTCTGAATCTTTCTTGCAGACATGCCTTGATCTGTCAGAATTCTTCTTTTTGATCCAGAGATCTTTTCACGTTGTTTAAAAAATTATTTGAACCGTTTCCGATCTGGCTCTTATATAGAGCTTGCTCCATGATTACCGGCTGATCCGGTTCATAACGGACTTCTGACAGTTCTGACAATGGTGTCAGACCAGTTAGTTATGACAACTGTCAAGTCACCAGTCACATCACTAGGTTCTTCAATGTCTGTCCAACTTAGCATACAACACTCAGCAGACTGCTTTACATGTGTCGACACATATAGGCTAAGTGTCGACACAAGTCTTCAAGGTGTCGACACAAATACTCCAAGTGTCGACACAAGTCTTCATGGTGTCGACACAATTACTCCAAGTGTCGACACAGTCATACTTCTGCTTCTCGACAATACTTTTTGTTGTATGTGTTGACACAAGTCCTGTGTGTCGACACAACAGCTTCTTGTTTCGACATTTCTGTTGCAGAAAGATGGCGTTGAGTGTTTGTCAAATGGCGTTGAGTGTGTGTCGACACAAGTCTTGTGTGTCGACACAATTACTTCTAAACTCGACACAGCCTCTTGAGAGTTGGTGTGTCGACACAAGTCCTGTGTGTTGACACAATTGCTTCAGGTGTCGACATAGCTCCTGAGTGTCGACTCATCTTCTGATTTAAGTGTCGATACAAATCTGTTTTTAGTTGTCGACACAATTCTGGATGTCGACACAATTGCTTCTTTAGGTATCGACATAGCTTTGAGTGTCGACGCAGCTTCTTTATAAGTGTCGACACAAATTCTAGGTGTCAACACAACTTCCCTAAGTGTCGACATAATTTGCCTGTGTGTCGACACAACTTGCCTGAGTGTCGACACAAGTTTCCTGAGTGTCGACTCAACTTCCCTGAGTGTCGACACAATTTGCCTGAGTGTCGACACATCTTGCCTGAGTGTCGACACAAGTTTCCTGAGTGTCGACATAGTTTCTTCACAAGTGTCGACACTTGTACTTAAAAAATTTTCCTTCAAAATTTTTAAACCTGCACAATGAAACTCAAACTTCTATCAAATACACATTGATGCATATCATTGACGAAGTTGTGGCTTCTCCAAATCTAGTACACATTTTCCAATGTACCCAACAACTACATTACTAAGATGACCAAACAGATCCATGTGAATAAGTTCAAGTGGTCTAGTCGTGGAAATATCATTTTTGCTTTTGAATGAGGTTTTAATAAATTTCCCTTTTTGACACGGAGCGCATAAAGAGTTTAGTCTATTGCTTAAGTTTGGAAGTCCTTGAACAAGTTAATTATTTGGTAGTTTGACAACAAGTTTACTACCTTAGTGACCTAGTCTCCTATGCCAAAGATCTAATTCCTTATTCTTGGTAACTAAGCATTTCAAATTAGAGGAAGATATATCTTCAAAGCTAACAGTGTAAACATTATGTGTTCTATGAGCAGAAAGTAAAACACTATTAGTTTTAGCATCTATAATCTTGCAAGTGTTTGTACATGATTCAAATATAACATTTAAGCCCTTACCATATAGTTGACTAATTGAGATTAAATTATGCTTAAGTCCATCTACAAATAATATATTTGAAATTAAAAATGCTTTGTTACCTATGATGCCGATTCCAAGAATGCGTCCTTTGCTATTATCCCCAAATGTCACCATGCCTCCCTTCTTCTTCTCCGGGCTAAAGAACTTGTCTTTATCTCATGTTATGTGCTTGGAACACCCATAGTCCAAGTACCACATGTTCTCCTTTTCCTTAGCCTTCCAACACACTTAAAAAGAAGATGAGGGTAAAGATCTGGTTACCCAAGTTATTCCACCCATACGATAGATAGAAGACTTTGGTAGCCAGACTTGTATAGTTTTCTTGTTACCTTTCCTTAGAAATGACCCAGATATGTGACCAAACCTTTGACAGTTTGCACACAAAGTATAGGCAGTGGATGTTGCCTTTAACGTGTTCTTAGAGCTCGTGCTTGAGGATGGGGATAAACTTTCAGAATTACTGATTTTATTGTATGGCTTCTTATAATTTGTTTTAGTCTTAGCTTGACTACAATTGCAACTCGGTGGTAGCGTTGGACTTACATATCCTAGTCCAAATTTTCCAGATCCATGACACTGTGCACCCAAAAACATATTCAGAGATTTTTGCCCCATTCCAAATTTCTAGATAGCACAGTTAAGATCACGGATCCTCGTCTTTAGGGTGGTGTTTTCAGTGACTAGCATTTCACACCGATTGGCGAACTGTTGTTTACCTTCCTCTATTTTGGCAAGAGACATTTGAAGTCTTTTCTCCAAGACATTCTTTTCATTTGTGAGATTGTTCGTTTTCAACAATGTCTTGGAGAGACTAGCTTTTAGCTCTTCAATCATTGCCATCAAGTGAGGACACTCTAGTCACTTGATCTTCTCTTTGCCGCATTTTATTAATTCACTTTTTAAATTTTCTAAGTCATTTTTAATTCTCTTATTTTCATTTCTAATGGACTTTTTCTCAAGTATAACACAATCTAACTTATCGCATAGGTGTTCATAAATCTCATGAAGTTCATTATAGGAAGGTGGAGTTATCTCAGTATCTCTCTGGACACTGGACTCATCTTCAGATTCATCTTGATTTATGCCTATGAGGCACAAATTTTCCTTGTCTTCACTGCTCGAGTTTGAGATGCTTGACTCGTCAAATCCATCCTCGTCCCAAGTTAGTGCCTTTAGCACCTTTTTCTTTCCTTTGTGCCGGCTTTGCTTCTCCTTTTCCTCCTTCTGAAGTCATGGACATTCCCTCTTTATGTGTCTAGGCTTGTGATAGTGATAACACTCAGCTTGGGTCTTCTCATCTTCGCACTCCGTCTTCTTTGACGGTTTGTTCCACCTCCTGGCTTCTTCAGCTCCTTTCTTCAGGAATTTCTTAAATTTTCCCTGCCTCTTGGGATTCTTCATGAACCTCTTGAACTCTCGGATATAGAGGCTTTCCTCATCTTCTTCCTTAGATTCTTCAGCAGCCTTTCTCTCCCTTGCAGCCTTCAGTGCCAGACCTTTCTTCTTTATCTCCCTAGGATACTCCTCAGCTTTAATCTTTAATTCAAGTTCATGTGTCTTCAAGTTTCCAATGAGGCTCTCTATCTCCAGGATGCTGATATCATGTGATTCAACAATCGCAGTCACCTTCGGGTTGAAGCGAGGAGGCAAAGATTGCAGGATCTTCCACACCAAATCTCTATTTGAGTAGCTCTTCCCTAGGGATCATGAGGCTTTGAGAATCTTAGTGAAGCATGTATACATGCTATCTACTTCCTCGCCGATCTCCATCCAGAATTGTTCGTACTCAGACTTGACTTGAAACAGCTTCGACTCCTTCACCTGCGAGGTAACTTCGTGAGTAAGCTCAAGTAAACGTAATATATCATATGCAGTTTCACAATTGCAAATTCTATTAAATTCAGTTGTATCCAACACACAGAATAAAGAGTTTATAGCCTTAGCATTGTTCGTACATCTGAGTTTGTTAGCATCATCCCATTTATCGAGTGGTTTGACTAAGATGGTATCACCTACTGTAGTAGTGGGTGCAGTGTATTTCGTCTCGATCATGGCCCACACGTCCATGCTTTGTGTCATCAGAAAAATTTTCATTCTCATTCTCCAGTGACTGTAGTAACTCCCCCTGAACAGTGGGGGTCTACTCACCTCCTGTCCCTAAGGAAATGCGTGAACTGCGTTGGACATCTTACTTCAGGTTTTTAAGCCTTTTTGAAGTAACCTCCTCTGATACCACTTGTTGTATCTAGTGTCTAACCTTAGAGGTATGGGGGGGGGGGAATAAGGTTTACGTCATTTATGATAAATTTGAATTATTTCGTTCCAGGAAAACTAGTTCTGGAAGCTACTGCAGGGCGTTACGTAGCTAGCGCAGGACAGTATGTCACAGAACTCATTTTTTTGGGTAGATTCCTCCTTAGAGATTTACGCACCCTTCAGGAGTACACAAACTAACATTCATAGCACTACATGTGAGTAAAGAAGCAGAAAATGAATTTCATTGCAAAACTAAATCAACAATTGTTTTAACAATTACCAAATCTTGATCTCCGTGACGCCGGAGATCGAAGATGGTAAATGGAAAAGCTTTTGGTTTTCTATACCGATCCACTCCCCGGACCGGTTAGCTCTCTCCCTTTCCCTCCAAGAGAGGTCTTTGAGCCGGCTCTTCACCTTCATATAAGGAAGGGTCTTAGAGCCCCGCTAGATCACCCAATCTAGACATCTCTTCCCCGGGACGATTTCTCATGGAATCCTCCTCGGATTCCGACGACCTTCCCCGATCGATTTCCCTCACCACAAGAACATAGAGAAAAGAAAAGAATATAATAAAGGTTTAAACGATTTTATGATTGAATATCCCTCTTGATGATTTCTCCGTTGAGCGATCCACGACCGGTGCTTGAGATCTCCATGTGCTCGCAACCGATCAAATCTTCATAGTCATTGTAGTCCTTGGCTCGCCGAAGTTCTTCGTGTGCGAATAGGAGGGAAGAGGCTTTCTTTTCCTTCGAAGAGGACGACAGAATGTACCACAGAGAGGCGGCCGAACCCTATCTAGACATCTCTTCCACTTCACACAAGGAAGGGTCTTAGAGCCTCGCTAGATCACCCAATCTAGACAACTATTCCCTGGGATGATTTCTCATGGAATCCTCCCTGGATTCCGACGACCTTCCCAGGTCGATTTCCCTCACCACAAGAACATAGAGAAAAGAAAAGAATACAATAAAGGTTTAAAAGATTTTATGATTGAATCTCCCTCTTGACGATTCCTCCGTTGAGCGATCTGCGGCCGGTGCTTGAGATCTTCATGTGCTCGCAACCGGTCGACTCTTCTTAGTCGTTGTAGTCCTTGGCTCGTCAAAGTTCTTCGTGCGCGAACAGGAGGGAGGAGGCTTTCTTTTCCTTAGACGAGGATGGCGGAATCAAAGAACTCTTTCTATTTCATCTTGGTAAGGAATACAGAAAACGAGATGCCTTTTATATGTCTTTGTAAAAACAGGCTACCGTTGGCGGTAAGGCTAGGGCTCGACGGTAGCTTCACGCGCTTGAAGTGACAGCTGTCTTGCAAATTTAGAAAAATATTCAAAACAAATATTTTCTTTTTTTCAATGCTAGCGCGACGCGGTAGGAAGGTAACACCACACGGTAGGTCAGGCATCTCGACAAATCCATCTTGACAATCGTTGAGTGGGCTAACGCGACACGATACAAAGCTAGCACTTGCGTGATAGCATCCGGAGCTCCTGGTTCATTTAATTCTTCGAGCTAATGCAGGCGGTAGGACTAGCGCGGCGCGGTAGTAACCCGAGCGCCTTGTCCATTTAATTCAAGCCACCGCCCGATGGTAACTACTACAGCTCGGTGGTAGGTTCCAAAGGAGAGCTTCTGCATCGCTTGGACCTATAAACCTACACACTCTACCAAACACAAGATGTGATCAAATACAACATGAGAAATGATATTATCAAACTAAGGATATGTGAATTGTCGGCTCCAACATCCCCTTCTATACCCTCTTGATGAATTACATGTGCTTCTTGGCCGCAAAAGCGCCGCCGCAACCCTAGCCATGTCCCGGGCTCTGGTGGTTTCCATGCACCGTGAGCTACTCCCCCCTGTAGTGCTTGTTAGGGCACTGGAAGGGAGAACCCTTGCTGGAGGAGGAGAGGATGGCCTCTGAAAGTCCACTTAGTGCCAACTACCTTCACCTATGGGGGGGGGAATAGGTGTCTTGCAGTGATTTTAGCGGAATTAAAATTCTACCTGCACAAGTAAACAAAACAACACAGCACAAACAAACACAAGCAGTTATAGTGGTTCCCCGATTTGGGTACGTCCACTTTCCCCCTTCGACCTATCTCCCAACAAGGGACGACTCGGTCACTTCACCAACCAGATTGAAATCCAATCCTCACACTCACGGAAGGAACCCTTCCAAAAGAAGGAGTCACCACTCCTCCACCACGAGTTGCACCCAACCCTTACAACGAGGAACCTACGTTCCTTTACAACAAAAATAAAATGGAATGTATAAAATATACAAACTACTTATGGAGTGCTAGGTGTCCCTCTTCGTTCGATGATGCGTTCTTGACGAAGACGAAGATTCCACAACCTTAGCTCTCACTTAGAATGAATCTCCACGAAACCGGCGGCGGCAAGAAGAGCGGAGGCTTGGTGTTCGGGATCGGCGGAGGCAAAAAAGTGCGGCGACTGAGCTTTAGAGATCCAACCTTCGTAGCTATGCTGGCAAGGTCTACCAACGGTCTTTCTTGGATCAATCGTCTCGATCGATTCGGAAAGGGAAGGTATTCACAAACCAAGAGACAAAGGATCTCAAGAAGGACACGTGAGACGCGTTGCTTGGCAAAGCTTCTGTCGCCGGAAGATTTGGAGGTATCCTCGATCAACAGAGGCGACTAACTTCCCGAGCGGCGATGGCAGCGGCGGAAGAGAAATCCGCGATCTAGGTCACGACGGCGGCTGTGCGTTTTCTTTTTCTTCGCCCCTGTTTCGTTCAAAGTAGGATAGTATTTATACTGTAGATTAATCCATTATGACTGTTGTGGGCCCCACCAGTAGAAACCCTAAGTCCGGTTCAAAACAATGCCTGAAACTTGGTCCGGTCCAGCAAGCACCAGAATTTCGCCTAAGGCAAATTCGGCGAGAATCATAGGTGATTCTTGACGAATCGGCGAGAATCACCTACGATTCTCGCCGAATTCTACTTAGCAGAATTCATGCTGAACAACTTGGCAAACCAGAGTGGATCGGCGAGAATCATCAATCATTCTCGACAAATCGTCGAGAATGCAGAATCATTCTCGACGAATCGTCGAGAAACACTTGATGACTCTCCACGATTTTGACTTGGTGTGAGATTTGCACGCGTTGAGTCAGTCGGAGATAGTCGGCGAGAATCAGCCAATGATTCTCGACGATTCGGCGAGAATCACTAGTGATTCTCGTCGATTCGGCGAGAATCACTTAGTGATTCTCGTCGATTCGGCGAGAATCACTTAGTGATTCTCGTCGATTCTTACTTAGGCGATATTTCGTCTTTCCACCCGTGAGCTGCTCTTTGGCCCATCCTTGCTCCTTGACTGCTCTTGATCTATCACAACCCTGTACTTGTAAATAAGTACACTCCAATAAAGAGAGTACACGTAAGCCAACACACTGATCTGCTCAACGAGGGATTACGTTGCGCATACCCGTGTATATTGACCTACTGCACCCTTATATTGGTGTGTACTTAGCGAGGAATAACTACAATCACATCTTGAAGAAAATCATCAAATACATTATCTATTTAACTTAGCTTGTTCAGGAGCTTCTTCAAATCAGGTACATTGTGGATACAATACCCAACAATCTCCCCCTATTTGAAGAAGCCTAAATCCTACAAGCTAAGGTGAATAGAACATATGGGAATGAAAACCCTAAACTAAGAATTCAGTTGAGAGAGAAATTCATTACCATTACCACTAGCCTGAGAGCATACTTGGAGCCACCTTAGCCTTAGTCGAGAGGGTAATCTCCCCCTTTTTGGCTTTTGCAAATCTGGGACTTCACTTGGAGCCACCTTAGCCTTAGCCGAGAGGGTAATCTCCCCCCTTTTTGGCTTCTGCAAATCTGGGACTTCACTTGGAGCCACATGCTCCCCCTCAGATCTTGCATCCATGCTCGAGCTTGAGTTCCTTGCTGATGCTCCCCCTTGATTCAAGAGCCTTGAGCCGTACATACTTTACTCTTCATAGTTTAGCATGCCGAGTTCAGTTTTGAAGATACTGAACTTGGCCTCGTCTAGAGGCTTCGTGAAGATATCTGCAATCTGCTTATCCGTGGGGACATAGCAGAGAGTGATATCTTAGTTTTCCACATGCTCCCGAATGAAGTGGTAGCGCATTATCTCTTTTCCCAAATTTCTTGTTCCATTGCAAGCCTGGAACATCTTTTGTCTAGGTCCTATCATGTTCCTGGGAACCTAGACTGTCCTGCAAAATAAAATTACCTTACCTTAGGACCCCAATAGGCATTGGGTCCTAGGTTCCTTGTTAGCACACTCCCCCTCAGTTGGTCAACCCTACGAGTGGTCGTCCTCGCATTGCTAACATGAGGAGTCTCATTGTATCTTGGATTAAACCAGCAATCCATAACAAAGTGACCAGTTCTGCCACAACACCAACAGTCAAACCTGTTGTACCGCTTCCTAGGCTCCAGCTTCACCCTGGGAATGGTGGGTCCAGCCGGGGCCTTGTATCTGGAGGTGGAGGCATCATGATGACAACAATCACATGATTTCTTCACTTCCTGTTCCTTCAGTATAACATGCTTGGCTTTTGGTTCCTGCTTCCTATTATGGCCGCTAGAGAAGTGGCCATCATTTTCCATTTGGATTTCCTCATAAGGTGCCTTGAAGACACTCTCGCCGTAGTTGCGGGGGAAGGCCCAACCATCATACCGGCTCTTGGGCTTTTCAATCGAGGGCCGGAAGAAGTGGCCAAAGGTTGACTCAAAGTCCTGTTCATTGCAGGGAAAGCCAGGCTTACTGAATACAATAGGGTTGAGAAGGGCCTTTCCCTTTTCTGCAGCAGAGGCCTTCTTAGCAGCCTTATTTTTCCTCTTCTTTCTGTTTCTCCTGGATGATTTACTAGTCACACCCACATGCCCCAAGCCAGCCCCCTTGGCCTGAGCATAGAAGGTATCAACTAGTGGAAGAATAGTCTTTGGCATAAAGAAGCTTTTGACAATCTTCCTTTCTGCCGCAAGTTGTTCTTCCAACTTGTTGACTTCTTCCTGTTTTAGTTCAAGGAGCCTTAGTGTCTCTGAGTGCTCAGAAGTCAGGCCCAGGTGTTCCTGTCGGAGAGAGATCAAGCTAGTGATCTCTTCTCTTAGAGACACACCCTCAGCCTTAAGGAATTTGACTTCCTTTTTCTGAGCCCTCAACCTCTTGCGGCATTCCTCAAAGGTATTGAGCATAAGCTCATACTTTTCGAGGAGCTCAGCTTCACGAGCAGATGGGCTGTCCTCGAGATCATCATCAGGAGACTCATAGTCAGAGTCAGAGAGGGGGGTACGAGCTTTTACCTTCCCAGTGAATGGGGGGCATTCTCCTTCTGAGTCAGAGCCACCCACTAGCACGAAGTAGCCTTCCTCATCATCACTGGAGTCTGAGGAATCAGACTCACTCAGTGTCTTTAGCTTTTTGGCGATGTAGCTTCTCTCCGTCTTTTTATCTCTAGAGGACCTGTGCTCCTCTCCCTTCCCCTTATCTTTCCTGCCTTGTTGGCAGTCAGCCACGACGTGTCCTGGCTTATTGCATCCAAAACAAATGATGTCAGCAGAGCGATGTTTGTTCTGTTTAGATGCATACCTGTCAGAAGAATAACTCTTCTTATGATGTCTGGAGGAGGAGCCGTCTCTCTTTCTTTGATTCCTCAACTTGAGGAACTTCTTGAACTCCCGAGTGATGAGGGAGAAGTCTTCTTCAGATAGCTCTGAGCCGGAAGAGCATGGCTATTCTTCTTCCTCATCCATTTTCCGAGAGCGGGATGAGGTTGCACCCTTGCCTTTCCTTGAGTGGTTGGCCTTTAGGGTCACAGTCTTTTCTTTGGCTGCGGTTTTCTCTACTTCTTCTTATGCTTTCCTGGTGTTCAGTTGAAGCTCATAGGACATCAGCTTCCCAAATAGTATTTTAGGATCAGTTTCTGCTAATCTGCCAAACTCTTAGATGGCGCAGATCTTCGTGTCTCATTCCTTAGTAAGGGACCTAAGGAATTTATCATTAATTTCACCATCAGTGAACACTCTTCCATATCCCTTGAGAGCATTGATGATCTTGAGGAAGTTCTCGAAGGTAACTCCGATCTCTTCCTTGGGCCCCTGCCTGAAAGACTCATATTTCTGGTTCAAGAGGGATCTCTGATCATCCCTCACTTCATCTGTGCCCTCCATCAGGATAATCAAGCTGTGCCAGATATCCTTGGCTGTCCTGTAGTTGCAGAAGTTCTGCATTATGGAGTCATCGACTGTGCTGATTAGTATGTTCTGTGCCTTCTTGTCAAGTCCGACCAGCACCATCTCGTCCTTGTCCATTTCAGAAAGCTTCTTTGGCACCTTTTTGGTAGGATCAATGGTGGAGGCCTTAGTGGGAATATAAGGTCCCTCCTCCACGATCATGAAGAGTCGAGGGTCAACTGCTTCCATGTAAAATCTAATCCTTTCCTTCCAGATAGGAAAGTTTATCCTGTGCACACTGGGATCTTGCCTGAGTACTTGAGTCTGTCCATAGTTGATATCTGCCTTCTTCTTGACACTAGTGGCAGGAACTTACTCAAGGTGTAAACTTTATTGCTGAGTAACCTCCATCTGATATCACTTGAAAGTCCACTTAGTGCAAACTACCTTCACCTATGGGGGGGGGGGAATAGGTGTCTTGCAGCGATTTTAGCGGAATTAAAATTCTACCTGCACAAGTAAACAAAACAATACAACACAAACAGACACAAGCAGTTATAGTGGTTCCCCAATTTGGGTACGTCCACTTCCCCCTTCGACCTATCTCCTAACAAGGGACGACTCGGTCACTTCACCAACGGGATTGAAATCCAATCCTCACACTCACGGAAGGAACCCTTCCAAAAGAAGGAGTCATCACTCCTCCACCACGGGTTGCACCCAACCCTTACAACGAGGAACCTACGTTCCTTTACAACAAAAATAAAATGGAATGTATAAAATATACAAACTACTTATGGAGTGCTAGGTGTCCCTCTTCGTTCGATGACGCGTTCTTGACGAAGACGAAAAGTCCACGACCTTAGCTCTCACTTAGAATGAATCTCCACGAAACCGGTGGCGGCAAGAAGAGCGGCGGCTTGGCGTTCGGGATCGGCGGCGGCAAAAAGTGCGGTGGCAGAGCTTTAGAGATCCAACCTTCGTAGCTATGCTGACAAGGTCTACCAACGGTCTTCCTTGGATCAATCGTCTCGATCGATTCGTAAAGGGAAGGTATTCCCGATCTACAAACCAAGAGACAAAGGATCTCAAGAAGGACACGTGAGACGCATTGCTTGGCAAAGCTTCTGTTGCCGGAAGATTTGGAGGTATCCTCGATCAACGGCGACGACTAACTTCCCGAGCGGCGATGGCAACGGCGGAAGAGAAATCCGCGATCTAGGTCACGACGGCGGCTGTGCGTTTTCTTTTTCTTCACCCCTGTTTCGTTCAAAGTAGGATAGTATTTATACTGTAGATTAATCCAATATGACCGTTGTGGGCCCACCAGTAGAAACCCTAAGTCCGGTTCAAAATAGCGCCTGAAACTTGGTCCGGTCCAGCGAGCACCAGAATTTTGCCTAAGGCAAATTCGGCGAGAATCATAGCTCGACGAATCGGCGAGAATCACCTACGATTCTCGCCGAATTCTACTTAGCAGAATTCATGCTGAACAACTTGGCAAACCAGAGTGGATCGGCGAGAATCATCAATCATTCTCGACAAATCGTCGAGAATGCAGAATCATTCTCGACGAATCGTCGAGAAACACTTGATGACTCTCGACGATTTTGACTTGGCGTGAGATTTGCACGCGCTGAGACAGTCGGAGATAGTCAGCGAGAATCAGCCAGTGATTCTCGACGATTCGGCGAGAATCACTAGTAATTCTCGTCGAATCGGCGAGAATTAATTAGTGATTCTTACTTAGACGATATTTCGTCTTTCCACCCGTGAGCTGCTCTTTGGCCTATCCTTGCTCCTTGACTGCTCTTGATCTATCACAGCTCTGTACTTGTAAATAAGTACACTCAAATAGAGAGAGTACACGTAAGCCAACACACTGATCTGCTCAACGAGGGATTACGTTGCGCAGACCCGTGTATATTGACCTACTGCACCCTGACATTGGTGTGTACTTAGCGAGGAATAATTGCAAGCACATCTTGAAGAAAATCATCAAATACATTATCTATTTAACTTAGCTTGTTCAGGAGCTTCTTCAAATCAGGTACATTGTGGATACAATACCCAACAGCCTCCCCCCAACGATGGAAGGTGGTGGTGTTGCCGTAAAGTGTAACTACGACGGCGCCCGAGAGGCAGAGCCTTATTTTCATTAATTCCACCAAAATTCACGCCGGTCCCCGGCGAGCCGGCCGGCACGGAGCCGTGACCGCACGGTGGCGACAGAAGCCCGCATGCTTCTACCGCCCCAAGCTTCCAAATGTCGTCCGATCTCCACCGGAAGATCGGATGACCAGGGATTTATTATTTGCCTCCCCTCCCTAAAAGTCCGCTCCCCGTAGTGGATTCGCGTCAGATTCGCTGTGGGGAAGAATACATGAGTACAATAAATTGCTCGATCTCAACCATTAAACCCCAACCCGAGCTGCTATCTACATCCTATAATTAAACTGAAGCCAATGAATTTATTTGAAGGTAATTTACGCTCCTAGGTGAAAAAACTTTAAACATATTAATGTTCCCCACTGAGAGGACTGCATGCCATAAAATTTTGGAATTTTTCTAAAATCATTTGATCTTTGTAAAATTAAAAATTATGTTTAATTAACCAATTTAAGGGCCTTAAATATTTGAAAAATCATGGGAAAATTTATGGTAATATCTAAGGCCCTTTTAAGTGTTATATAGATGTTTGGGAATTTTTTGAAGAAATCTCGTGTTTTTCCAATCTTTTAAAAGTTTGAGGATTTTATCTTTAAAATTAATATTACCCATATTACTTTAAAATGATGAATAAATGCATGTTGGTGATATTTGGATCAATACTATTTTAAATATATGGTTGGGATCTCATTCGAGAAAAAACTTAGGCTAAAAACGACGTGAAGCCCTCGAGAAATGAATTTTTATATATATCAGGACCTTTTTCTAAGCCTCAACGAAAATTATAATATTTTGGCGTATTGAAAGTATTTTCAAAACATAAATATGAGTGTTTGCGCGTAACGAGAAATTAATATTGTTTATGCTAATATTTACTATTTCATAGTTTGATATTCAAGGTTAAATGGGGCCCACATAAATAAATAGCTGAAATCTCCCCAGCACGAGCAATTGAGATTAATAAATATGGTTATAACTTCGTGCAAATATTTAAAGCCCATGTAATTATTATAACAAGAATCAAAAAATTATAATGAGGTCTTCCTCCTAATTATAAGTCCTATTAAGCTAACCTAAGAAGTGCAACAAAGTTAATTGTCGGGCTCAATTAAATTGGTGAAATCTAGAATACTAAAGAAGCCGTCTAAGAACGGAGTGTAGAACTTACCTCCTATGAACATAGAAGTCTCCTAAGGATAGAAAGAAGAACTTGCCTCCTAAAAAAAAGATGAAACAGAACTTGCCTCCTACGAATGAAGATGGAACTGAACTTGCCTCTTGAATGGAGATGAAACTAAAGAATTAAATTTTCT
This sequence comes from Platanthera zijinensis, assembly GCA_039513925.1. Classification (NCBI taxonomy): domain Eukaryota; kingdom Viridiplantae; phylum Streptophyta; class Magnoliopsida; order Asparagales; family Orchidaceae; genus Platanthera; species Platanthera zijinensis. The sequence goes on from CM077091.1 coordinate 121,571,212, forward strand.
TATTCTACTCTTTATTACCGCACTTTCCTTTAATACTGCATTTCAGTTCAGCACTTTATTACAGTTCATTTAAGTTCAGCATTTTGTTATTGCAGTTCAATTCAACACTTTCTTTTCAGCATTTTAAATTATGCAATTTAATTCAACAACATTTTTATTACCGCACTTAATTATTGCAATTTATAATTCCTACATTTTTAGCTCAAGTGCCGCTCTGACGAGCGACTGATTATTTAGTTGAGCAATAGTTAGGGATAACTTGGAGTCAAGAAATTCCTCCAAGTCTAGCCCTAAATAATGAACTCACACACTCATTGCTCTCCTTATATAAAGTTGAGCAGCTCGTTGATATTATACAGTCGCCTGCCCGAATTATTTATGTAAGTAGGGCAAGCCAATACGAACCCGACAGTGTCAGTTCTATGTTGTATTTATTACTTGTATTATAAATTGCGTGCAGTGGGAAGTGGAGGGTCGATCATGCTTGCAGATTATTCTTACCGGTGCGAGAAAGTCAATGTCTCTTAGCCACAGGGAGATGTGTACCACGGGTGCTCGACCGTATTATACCCTGTTATATTCCTCCGCCAGCTGACCTAAATGCAGTAATCGCCTGATGTCGCTCATTCAAGAGTACACCAGGTTGTATGTTGGGGCCTGTATAGTGTGGTATGACCGCACCCAAAAGTGGCAGAACTCGCCATTATCACCGGCAACCACATCAGTGAGGCCCTCGGGGTTCTCTACCCTACTGAAAAAAGAAGCTGTCCAAACTATGTCAACGTAGGATGTCGCAGGTTGTAAACAACTGCTTGTTTATGCATATGCTAGTAAGTCTTGCTTAATAATTACTTATATAAATGCTTCATTCGGTTCTTAAAATTATAGCTACTCAGCGCTTCGAGTTTTGGTTTTACCTGTTACATACACACTACATCTAACTCTCTTATTGGTTCAGCTATTTTCTTTAGTTTTTGGTACTCACGCTCATCCCCAGGCCAAGGATCTAGGGAGGATCGAGGTGTGTATCCACTTAGTTTGCGACTAATGGGTTATTGAATAACCATTAATTGGAGATGGAGCAGCTTGAAGCCTAGTTACCACATGATAGCTTACTGCATTAGAGACCACCCGAACAGATGCACTCATCTCGCCTCCCGTCTTTCGAGACGTGAGTCCTTAGAGTTAGGTATTATTACAGGAGAGTTATTAGCAATAGATGTTTGAGCCCACACGATAACTTTATAAATAGTTGGCTATGGCCATTTGCTTAGATACTTATATATATGGTTGGTTTTTTGTGATTGCTTCCGCACAGTGTTCTGATGTGATATGTCATGTTCCTTACTTGACAAGACAATCATCTTGCACTTTGAGGGTAGGAAATTCCACTTGGGAAACACTGGGTGGCCGTATTTGGTAGTAAGAGCGACCCTCCTCCGACCTGACTCGGTCTAGAGTTGGGGGAATACAATATGCACCCTTGTGTATTGTTTGCATTGTATTATTGTACTTTGTGCATGTAGGGGCACACATGCATCATGCATGTGTGTTCTCTTGTCCGCATATCTGTGTGTGGCGATGGGCGTTATAGTACACTTGAAGTATAGTCTTTGAGAATACTTATACGTATTTTCCTTTCCAAGCTTTGAGGCACCGCTCAGAAGTTTGGCCGAGCTAGGGTCCTTGAAGACCAAGGGGGCGTATTTAATCGTAGGAGTAGGCTGCTTAGATGAAGGTCGCTATAATTGCTGAGTGCAAGGACTCCACCGACTATATGTGGGTTTGTTATCTGCATTCCAAGGAGATCTGCGAGGAGATCATTACCATAAAGGCGGATCCCATACTGGAGGATGACGAAGACTTTTGTATGGTGGTAGGGATGTGTAATTGCAATGTTGCTAGTCTTTGTGTCAGAATCTCTTTGAGGATGAGAGTACTGATTCTGATGTATCCACTGAGAGCGAGGAATATCTTATAATGCCCAAGTTTTTCGTAGCCTAGAGGTGGGTTCTGGGAGCTACTGCCCGATGGTAGTGTTAACGCCGGCGGTAGTATTGCGGAATTATTACAGGAGCGCTCAGTGATTTACCACACTGGAGGTAGGTTGATACCGCGCGGCGGTATCATGGGCGATTTAATTGGCTTAGCTCTTTGTGGGCAACTGTGGGGTGGTAGCGATACCGTAGGGAGGTAGTGTCTGTTCATCAAAACAACACGTTGATGCGACCCATCATCTATTGTGCGAATATAGTGCGGTACCGTGCGTCTGTAGTAGTACAGTTATGGAGTAGCCACGTGTCGGCCTGTGATTAGAGTTTTTGGGCAGCGAGCTTGCAAAATAAGCCGATGTTTGAGGTATCGCTTTGTGGTAGCTAGTTACCGTGCGGCGATATCTCGGTTTAAGGCCAGGGAAGTTATGTTTCAATTCATTTATCTTGTGGCAATCTTCTTTTGAGCAACAAAGGGAGAGAAGAGTGGAGGAGAGGCAGACAAAGGAGATCCTGCCGCCATTGGAGTTTCGGAGCCCTGAGTCGCGAGTCGAGTTCGTATTTGTGAAGGCAGTCTGTTGCGGTCATTTCCATCCAACTAGATTCTCTCCTATGGCACCGAAACGAACGTCAAGTGTAACGATCTTCCTCCTTGAACATGTGAAGCCCTTTGTTTTGGTATGTGAGGGTATACGCTCTACGAGCACATGTAAGTGGTTCTCTCAGCGGGTTGATCAGTTGGATCCCCGTTATCTTTGAATTTAGAATCTGGAATCAAATTATGGAATAAGCATGCTGTGTGAAGCTAATCCGGATAAGTTGGTCTAGATTGGTGATGATTGTTTTGTAAGTCGGAGAAGACTCCGCGACAAGCGTGTAAATTTTGGAGTCGCGAGGTGTGCAGGTTGCTGTAGATAGAGTACTGGAGTAGGTCTCTAGGAAAACCTTCGTTTAAAGGAGAAGAATCAATATTCTGTCCCCTACCATGCGGCGGTAGCGCTACTGCTGGCAGTAGCTCCCAGCAAGCAATATGATTGCGAGGCTGTCGCTTGGAGACCTGGGGGCCATTGTGATTGTGAGGCCTGTCTCTTGGAGACATGTAGGCCATTATGTTGAGGTGAGAGCCCGAGGGGCCTAACTTAGATGGTCATGAGTGCAAGCCTTGAAACATAACAGAGTTATATAACGTTAGAATGGGAAAGGGGAGGCTGACCCGTGTCGCGGTTTGTTGTGTCCGATGATTTGAGCATCAGGAAAGAGCTGAACTGTACCCAGCCCTATGTCGTTCAACTTGGAATGAGTCATTGAGTTAATCGAGGAGATCACCTTGACTTTATCGTAGCCATATATGCGAGTCTTTCGCTTCGGCCCCAAAATACTGTTTAATGCTCAAGTATGCTGACCGTCGTTGAGAACGAAGGTGGGACCCTGGTTATGTAGGGTATACCGATAATGTGCCCTGAGTGCATGGGGCGCATGGTCGATAATGCCAACACCTATGGTGAATGGTGCTTAAATTACACGTTCTGACTGCCATTATATATCTATGCTAAATGCATACAGGGAAGGAGCACTGCCACCCTGAGTGAGGGGTGAGGTCATTATACTTTGGTCAGCTAATGCTGACTGTTGCTTTGTTTGCCACCTTTGGAGTGGAATGATTTCGTGCAGGTGCAGCTGAGCCAAACGGGAAATAGAGGGCTGAAGCCCAAGGTTGCTAAGCCGGCCCCGAAGGCCAAAGCAAAGTTTTGTTTACTTTTTACTATTTCATGTGTGGCCAGCCTGCGTTCCGAAGTATGTAAAACACTTCTATTTAAGGAAATTTTGTAAGGCCTTAAGGCCATAACATTTATTTATTTGTTTTATCATTCCTGCTTGGGTTTAGTGGACATTCATATGAGTTGGTTCTAAACAATTAAATTTATCTTCCGCTAGAATGCACTCTAAGTTAGGATGGGTAAATGGATTATGGTCCCACTACGTAACTCCACTGACTGTCTGTGGAATATGGTATGGGGCCCTGGCTAGACCTTCCATTATATTCTATGTGACGAATGGGAGTGTTATAATTTGGTATCAGACTTTGGTGTCAGTCTTTCTTATTTGAATTCGTGGATGAATTATTTTAAGGGGTAGTGAATACGTGTATGTGCTCTATTGTTATAACATGAAAGATCCCATAAATGTCCACTTAGGAATGAAAATACACGTGTTTAAGGAACCTGTATGTTCCTATAATTGCTTTTTGGCAATATGTTTGGTCGCCTAATTGAGTCTTTCACGTTTATAGGTGACTAGGAGTGGTGCAGAGTAGTCTCAACGTCAGCACTCTGTTGAGAGTAGTGTGCTAAATGACATGCATGAAATCCCTCCTTCCACTAAAACCATAAGATTGGTAGCAGAATCTGTGTTTGCCATGATAAATTCCCAGCCAGGGAGGCAAGTGCAGCCTCCTACTCCTGAACTGGGCCAACTATCTCATGGTGTGGCCAAACTTATAGTGGCAGATCAAGTAACTGCAGAGCCTGTAGTGTAAATAAGAGCGACTGAGAAGCAGCTCAAGCATGTGATGAGCTTCAACCCTCTAGTGTTTATGGGGACTTGAACCCCAACACAAGCTGAAGACTGGCTCTCTCGGGTTAAGAGTCATGAGAGCAACAAAGACAGAGGAGTGGCAGAAGGTCACCATAGCCACATTCCTTTTGGACGGTGAAGAAAGGTTGTGGTGGGATGAGTTATAATTGCATCACCCTGTTGGAAGACAACTCACCAATATCTCAATGGATGAGTTCTCAAGATTGTTTCTGGCTTAGTATATTCCTTCAACACAGAAAAATTGCTATAAAGAATCAGTTCCAGAGGTTAACCCAGGGCGAGAGTAGTGTTGATGAAAGTTTTTGAATACAAGAGTAGCTAATCACCTAGAGGGTGGGGGTGGGGGTGGGGGTGAATAGGTTATTAAGGTCTTTTTATATTCTTTTGACCTTTAACTAAGGCCCCGTTGTGATTGATTAGTTCAGCTTTCAAGATATTCACATACAACACACCACAGTTTTATAGTGGTTCCCCAGTATGGGTACATCCACTGTCCCTGCCGCCTTTCTAACATAATATTAGACAAGGCACTTCTCCAATAACTTAGCTCTTCAGATATTACAACACAATCCCACAGTCTCTACAGAGACTTACAACACAAGCACACAACCCAACCACTCTTTAATCACCTAATAACCTACCACAGGCACAAATGCCCAACAACACAGGCTGAGAAAAATAGACCTATCACACACAGATCCAAGACTGGATCCTACCACTCAGCCTTTATAACTTAGGCTTACAATATAAATCTCACCAGATCTAACACTCAGTCTTTATAAACTAGGCTTACAACTCGAATCTTGAAAAGATCCAACAGAGATGGATTTGATATTGATATAGATTAGACTCCAGAGATTGATTCTCTGAGTCTACAGCTTCTTGAACTGAGTGAATCTCAGCCAAATTTTCTTCTCAACAATAAGGATGAAGATCTTCTAGAATCTGATGCTTGTGTTGGAATTGACTTAGAAACGAATTATAATCATGCTGATGAAGAGGGAAGATCAAGAAAGATGGTATTCAAATAGCTAACCTATTTTGGTAGAAATTGAACTGCTCTACCTCTCCTTCTATCCTGAGAAAACCCTGAACAGATTTCTTCTTCGCCAATCTTGAAATTGATCTTCAGATTAGGCTCTGCTTGGATCGAAAAGTCACTATTGCTAGGGCTAGCCTTGACTATTTCTTCTTCCTCAAAAAAATTCTCTAATCGTGCTGCAGTAGATGTTGATCACTGTAGCTAACTCAGAAAACCTTCAGAATTGTCGAAATGATCTTCTTGTCTTTACAACAATGGCGGGAGAAGAAGACGAAGTCCCGCACAACTTTTTCGTAATGAATTGTTCCCTCAAAAACTTCATTCGATCCATATCTCATCTTCTATTTATAATCCCATCATCCAGCGAGATGATTGATACGTATCATTGCTTTAACGGCTAATTATATCCTTAGTTTTATAGAATGAGACTGACGTAGTGATGAGTTGTATCTCTTCCATGATCATTTTAAGTTTTGTTGACTTTGTTGACGTCATCAGTTATGGACTTAGCCAATTTCACAAAATCACTCAACGCGTTGAGTGAACTGGCTTTACTCAATGATTCTGGACTTAATCAATTCTTCATCTTATCCAGGCGTTGAGAGCATTGAGTGAACTAGTTTCACTCAACGATTTCGGACTTTGAATAATTTCCAGCTCTTTCTGTAACTATGGCATTGAGAGCGTTGAGTGAACTGGCTTCACTCAACGATTCTGGATTTAGAATAATTTTGCTCTGCATGAAGGTGTTGAGAGCGTTGAGTGAACTGGCTTCACTCAACTCTTTTATACTTAGCCAACATTCTGCATCCTTCTATCTGAAAGCGTTGAGATCGTTGAGTGGATAAGCTTCACTCAATGCTTTTATACTTAACCAACATTCCGCATCCTTCTGTATAAAAGCGTTGAGTGGATAAGCTTCACTCAATGCTTTTATACTTAGCCAAATCTCCTTCTGTCTGAAGGCGTTAAGTAAGCTGACCTCACTCAACGCTTTCTACCTTTGCCTCTGAAATCTGGCGTTGAGTGCGTTGAGTAAACTAGCTTCACTCAACGCTTATGGACTTAGCTGATTTCTCTATTTCTTCTTAGGCTGACTACATTAGCTTGACTCAAAGCTTTTTGATCTTGGCATTGAGTGAACTGGCTTCACTCAACGCTTCTGGACTTAGTTGATTTTTTGTCTCCTTTACTTTGTCTTTGATAGAAATAACATGGCGTTGAGAGATCAAGCTTCACTCAACGCTTTCGGCCATATAGAGTTGAGTGAGTTGACTTCACTCAACGCCTGTGGACTTAGCCACTTTTCTGCCATGCCAACTGAGAGATAATCATATGGGTAGATAATCACCTAGAGGGGGGGGGGGGTTGGTAAATATGTGTCTTTTAAAATTCTTTATCACTTAGATTAACTGTTCAACAGATATTATGTTCAGGAGATAATATACTTGAGAAATAAGCTTCACAATAACTCAGCATAATTAAACCACAGAACATAGCACATGAAAATCTCAGAACACAAAACAAGCACAAGTAAATCACATCACACAGAGAATTTATAGTGTATCCCCTATCTAGGGTACATCCACTTTTCCCCCTCTTCCTCACTAGCAATGTGCTAGATAAGGTTATATCTCCTCCTCTTCAACTTAGATCCAAAGATCTTACAGGCCCAGTTTCTGTTAAGAAACCTACACTCAGACCAACAAGTCCTAAATTAAAAATTCCCCCAATCTCCTACCTCAGGTCCCTCAAGAACCCTACCTCAGCCTTTATAATACAGGCTTACACCTCAGTGATCCCACTCAAATTACCTACCTCAGGTCCCTCAAGAGCCCTACCTTAGCCTTTATAAATTAGGCTTACAACTCAGAGATTAACTCTCCTACCCACTCAGATCTCACAGAGATCTTATAAAAATTAGCAGGTAAATATAATCAGAAAACCAATCTGTAATCTGACTTATCTGAATGAATTCAAATTCTTCAATTCAGCTGCACTTGATTAAATCTTGATGAATAATCTGGCTGAAAAGATACTTCTCTAGATCTGCATCTTCTTGATGATCGGATTGATTTCCTTGAAGAATTTGTAGAACAGATCCACTTGAATCTTCTGATCACTTGATGAAAGGATCTGGAGATCTTCTTAAAGACTTTCGTCTTCCTCCTCTTCCTTGGAATTGTCGTCCTCCCCTGACTTGGAAGAAATTATAATGAGAATTTCTGATCTGTTAAAAATTGCTTACTTCTGTGAAGACAACCCCTATATTTATAGCCCTTTTGGATTGCTAGATTCTGATCGATGACATCAGCATGTGATATCATACTTCAAATTCTCCTTTAAACTGTTTTTGTTGAGATACCACGTTACTGTAGCCGATGTGACATTTCTGACTTGTCATGACACTTCTGTGTTTACTCTGTATATCTTTAAAAACATAAGTGTAGAGATGTTTAGAGTGTCTCGACACTATATTACTTAGGTGTTCTTAGAAGGTGTCGAGACATCTTAGCAGTCTCGACACAATTTTACTTAGAAGAATTTTCAGGCTGAACTTGAAAGTGTCGAGACAGTTGACTTGCCTCGACACAACTGTCATCTGTATCGACATCTGTAAATCTGCACTATGTCGATACAGTTGAATTATCTCGGCACAACTATCTGCTGGGTGTCGACACTTTTATACTTGCTTTAATTCTTCACTGTGTCGAGGCAGTTGAATTGTCTCGACACTCCAGTCTGCTGGTGTCGACACTTATTTAAGTCTACACTTCAGTCTTCTTTGTATCGAGATAGTTGTATTGTCTCGACACAATTGTCTTAAGCTTTAAAGTGTCGAGATATTTGACTTATCTCGACACTGCTGACTTAGTCTCCAAGGTGTCGAGATAGCTGAATTGTCTTGACACTGCTGATATTTAATCTTCAATGTGTCGAGTTAGCTGACTTGTCTCGACACTGCTGACTTAGTCTTTAAAGTGTCGAGATAACAGACTTGTCTCGACACAAGTTCTGCAAATATGTCGACATAGTTGAAGTGTGTCGACACTTTTGTACTTAGCCAATTTTCTGCACTGTAAGTTGCTAGATACTGACTGTGCTGACTTCACTCACCATTTTGCTGACTTCACTCGACGCTTTTGTACTTAGACAACTTTCTTCACTTTTTAGTTAGCTTCTTAGAGTCCACCCGTCAATGTAACTTGGACTACCTGTCAAATCAATATGATATAGGCAACCTGCAAGTATGAACTATAATATACATCAAATACATATTTGTTTATATCATTGAGTTGAAATGGCTTCTTCAAATCAAGTACATTGTGTCTAATATACCCAACAATCTCCCCCTATTTGGAGAAGTCATAACACCAATTCAATGATATACAACAAAATACCAAAATATATTAATTATGATGTATAAGAAAAATGCTGAACAAAATATAAAAGAACACAACAATAATAACACAGATATCACCATGTGCAACCAATTTTTTCATTCAAATTTATTCAAAGATTACATCTGTCAGTTTTGTTACAATGTTCTTAAAGCCAAATTACATAGTTTTTTTTAGAAAAGAAAAAATAAACTAAGAATCCTCTGGCTCCTTGATGACATTATCTTTTCCTGACTGTATTTTATCTTTTACTTCAGGCACTTGTCATCAGCCACTTTCTCCTTTCCCTTGGCATCCTTAGCTTTAGAAATTTCTTCTTGCTTGAGCCTCTGCCTCTCAAAATAATGATAGGTCTTGGGAAAATATTTGTTGGGTTCAATAGAGTCAACATAGATCTTCCCTGCCTTCAGATCTTTTCTGAATTTGTAGAGGATCTCCTGCTGCTTTGTGTGTTTGACCCACTCTTGCTCTGAACACTATTTTCCCCTATCAGCTGCATTGTTATTGACTACTTTCTTCAATAGATTTACCTCAAATCTAATTGACTTGATTTCTTGGGTCAGCTGAAAATGCAACTCCTTGTTGCTTTCATCCACATACTTTTCTAGTTGATTTCTTTGTTGATCAAGCATTATCTATAGTTGAACTAGAAGTGAGCTTGAATCAATTGTAGGAGCAGATGTTGGTCCAGACTGAATAATCTTCTTATAGCTTCTACTTTTCTTCTTTAGTTCAAAAAACTTCCTTTTTTTAACTGACAAGCTTCTTCCTTCTCAAATTCTGAAGAACTAACCACCTCAACAAATGTAGGCTCTTTAGCTGTTTTAGTAGTTGGGGCCCGATCAGCTAACTCCCCCTCAACCATTGCAACTTCTTCACCAATGTTTGTGTTATCCAGGTTGACCTCATCTTGCCGAGCTTCAGCATCAGGAACAAGGTCCTCTGGAAGTTCAGTCATCTCCCCCTGGATATTTATTTCTTAATTCAGAAGGATTTCTTCTTCAGTCTCCTAGGGGATTGCATCCTTAATCTCTCTGTTAGTCATTTCCTATTAAGGAACCTCTGCTTGCTTTAGCACATTATCCAGCTCTTGTAGTACTTCCATTATTATTGTATTTACTGTATCCATTTCAATATTTGGCAGATCATTGAGGTTCTCCCTCTCAATTGGATCCCTATCTGGGATTGTCTCCACTTGCACCTGATCAACAGTTCCAAGTGAGGGCCTTTGAGATTTGTCAGCTATTGTATCATCCTATTTTACTGAGGTAGAACTTTCTTGTTCTTCAGATTCACTGGAAGAATCTTCTTCCACAACTAAAACCTTCTTCTTTTTATCCTTCTCCTTCTCCACTATAGGTGATTCCTTGGATAGGACTCTATCCCACCTTGCTAAAATTCTCATATTCATTCTTTTCATATGATTAATTTTAGATCCAATCTTCAGATTGATTTTGTTAGGAATGGCTTGCACCAAGTATATGCTTAAAATTCTGCCCATATTAGGCTTCTTGATACTTTCTGCAATTTTTTCAAAGACTACTCTACTCCAATTAGTCTTGATTTTGAAAATAATTCTGGTCATCTGCTCAAACATAAATGCTGAGATCATGCCATGTGCCCTTGTCTTGCACAATAGCACCTTTCCTACTATTTCAGACATGAATTTGCCTTTGGTATTCATACCCTTCTTATTCAAGGTACTTCCAATCTTTGTGGTTGGAGGCAATCCACACCACTTCAAAGAATCAGCAGTCCTGGCAGAATCAAGGTCATCATCCTGATCAATTCTTGGTATTTGAAAAACCTTGGTCAATCTCCTGGTTATGATTTTAACTTTTGCTCCATTCACTTTAAACTTGATCTTGTCTGAGTTTGAATCCAGATGGGCATTGGAGAAGAATTCTGAAACATCTCGTTTGCAAATTTTTGACGGTTCAGAGAGCAAATATTTCAGACCTGCTTCTTTGACTAAGGTTATCACATTTCTAATTTCTTCATCCGCTGAGTTGAATTCATTGCGAACTAGATCATACCCTCAAAGATGTTATCGTCAATCTTAGGAGACATTGAAGAGGAGAGAAAGGATTGACGAGTGTCGACTGATCTGGGTCTTTTGTCTCGACACTCAAGAATCAAGAACTCAAGAAATCAAAAAAGCATAGTCGACTCCTACTCTCACACCCTATTTATATTCTTATATTTCATGAAGACGAAAGGACACACTGCATTTAGACTTTTCCAAAATTTTAAGGTAAATACCTAGTCTCGACACAGGGAAAAATTGTTTGTCGAGATGTGTCAACACAAGTCAACACAAGGATAATGTCTCTCGACATATACCTTTGAGTCTCGAGACCCTTATGTCTTGACCCTTACTTTAGTATCTCGAAACTTTATTGTTATGCTGTGTCGACAAACTTTTTGGTATCTCGACATATTACTATTTATAGTATCGACACACTTTCTGGTGTCTCGACACTTTCTTCGATGTCTCAACACATTCTATGGTATCTCTACACAACTTTTAACTTAGTCAAAATTTTGTTCTCTAAAATATAGATGTTGGGTACATTAGAAAATGTGTACCTGATTTGGAGAAGCCTTACTTAGCTCAATGATATACATCAAGGTGTATTTGATGTTATTTCGAGTTTATATATGTAGGTTAAGTATTGGATAAAATGCAGAAAAAGTTTCTAAGTCCATGTGTCGACACTTCAGGAAGTCTGTGTCGACACTTGGAAAAGCTGTGTCGACACCTGAAGCAACTGTGTCGACACATAGAATTTTATAGTCGACACACAGAATTTTGTAGTCGACATCAACTGTGTCAACATTGGGAGCCAGTGTTGACACACAGAATAGTTAGTCGACATCAACTGTGTCGACACCGAGAGGCAGTGTCGACACACAGAAGCAGAGTTGACATCAACTGTGTCGACACCTGGAGGCAGTGTCGATACACAAATTTTGAGACTAAATCAACTGTGTCGACACACAGGACTTGTGTCGACACTCAGCAGAGGTTCAACATAGATGATTGCTGTGGAGTAAAGAAGTGATTGTGTCGACACAAATAATCAGTGTCGACACATTCTCAAGATGTAGTGTCAAGAAGCTGTGTCGACATCAAAACAGCTATGTCGACACCACAAAAGTTTGTGTCGACACTTAAGTCACTTGTGTCGACACATATTGACAGATTGTCTCGACACTTTATGACAGTCAGTCTCGACACTTTATGATAGTCATTCTCGACACTTTATGACAGTCAGTCTCGACACTTAATGACAGTCTCGACACTTTGCTTACAAAGACAAAGACTCAAGAACTGTTTGAAGACTTGACAGCTGTGAGTTACAACAGGTTTACTGAAGCTGTCAAACATGTCAGAAGTTTGTTAGAAACCTGATCAGCCGGTTACCATGGGTGAAGCCTATATATAGACGGACTGTGTCAAATAAGAGAATGATAATGAAGTGACAATATATACAACTACCACAACTATTGTGAGATTAATCTCTGATCAAGAAAGTGCAGTCACAGAAGAAGATCTTCGTGAGAAGATTTAAGAAGACATTCTGAAGTGATCATCCACTCAGATTTTGTCTAAGGGGAATTCATTCAGAATTCAGAAGTAACTTCAGAAGGTTTGGGGAGAGAGAGCTCCAGCTGTTTTGAGATCAAGAAAGAGACAATCACAAGTCTCTTAAGAAGTAGATCTTGAACTATTCTACAAAGAAGATATAGATCTATTTCTGGAATCCAAGAAGGAAGCTGGCAGTCAGTCAACTTCAAAGGAGATCAACCCTACTGAGTTCAGATTCAAGAAGCTTTGAAGAAAGCTAAGAACAGGTTAATTTCAGCCATCAGTTTCATCAAGAAGCTGATCAAGAATTCTCTTATCCCTTCTCTCTCAACAAGGGTAAGAATCCATCAAAATTACTCATCAATTTCTATAGGATCTTTTCAAAGATTTGAGTTGTAAGCCTGTGTTATAAAGGCTGAGTGTAGAAGATTCAGATCTTTGAGTTGTAAGCCTGTGTTATAAAGGCTGAGTGTAGGAGATTCAGATCTCTGAGTGGTAAGGCTGTTTGAGCCTGAGTGTAGGAGAATCAGTTCTCTGAGTTGTAGGCCTTGTGGCAAGGCTGAGGTAGGGCTGTTAGCCTGAGTTGTAAGAACCTTATAGGGTTCTGAGTTGTAGGAACCTTTCAGGGTTCTGAGCTGTAAGATCTGTGGATCTGAGAAGAAGGAAGAAGTTAGGCCGAATCTAGCACACTGCTAGATAGGTGAAGGGGGAAAGTGGATTTACCCAAACCTTGGGGAACCACTATAAACCTATGTGCAATCTGTGATGCTTGCGTTATTTTAGATTCTATGATTGTATATGATGTGTTAGCTGTAGAGATTTGAGACTTATATCAAAGAACTAAAGCTATATTCTGCCTTATTTTAAAACAAGGAAAAAAACCTATTCACCCCCTCTAGGTGTTTAGGTTGTCTTGAAGTTAAAACTATTAAGTGGTATCAGAGGGAGATTACTCAAAGAAGGACTTAATAGTCTGAGTTAGATCCCAAAGGCAGAATCAAGAATCAAGAAAATGGGTTCTGGAGAAAATCACAAGTAACTAGGTTCTATGAAATTACCCATCTGCAGGAAGGAGATATTTGGAATTTGGAAAGAAAGAGTCAGGTTGTTTATGGAGGCTTCTGACCCAAGGATCTATATTACAGTAAAATAAAGTCCTTATATTCTAATGAATGTGTCTGCTCTAGATGCAAATCAAAGAACTCCCAAAGATTTTTCTGAGATGACTAAGGATGAAATCATCCTGGTAACTATGGATAAAAGATCCCAGAATATCATAGTAAGTGTCATAGATGATTCAACCTTTCAGAATTTGATTCACTGCAAGACCTCCAAGGAAATGTGGGACACCTTGATAGTCTACATGGAGGGTTCAGAAGAAGTTAGACAAGATAGAAAGTCTATACTAAATCAGGAATATGAAAGTTTCAGACAAGGGAAGTCAGATAGCATATCTGAGTGCTATAAGAAGTTCTATAGAATAGTAAATGAGCTGATGTCTTATGGAAGGGTCTTCAGTACATATGAACTGAATGATAAATTCCTAAGATCCTTGACAAAGGATTGGGACACCAAGATTTGTGCCATTAGGGAAGTTGCCAAACTTGCAGATATTTCTCCTCCAACTTTATTTGGAAAGTTGCTGTCCTATGAAATGCAACAAATGACTAGAAAAGAGGAAGAAAGAAATGCTAAAGGGGAGCATAAAGAAAAGTCTGTGGCCTTCAAGGTTGAAGCCACTAGAAAGAATAGGAGGATGTCTCCATCACCTCCTAGGGAAGTTGCTGATATTACCTCAGATAATTCAGACAACCAAAATTCAGATAGCAGTGATTCAGATATAGATTTTGCTGCCTTCACAAGAACAGTTTCAGAGATTTCTGAAGAAGAAGTAGTGGAAGTCAAGGCCCTCCACATCATAGCCAGCTGATGACTATTATCAAAAGAGAAAGTCATCTAGGAAGGACAGAAATAGGTCTAAGCCTATCAAATCTACAACATCAAAGATAGTTTGCTATTGCTGTAATAGACCTGGACATGTAGTTGCTGAGTGTCCAGACAAAAGAAAGGAGTCTGCTGATAAGAGGAAAACTCAACAAAAGAGCAAGAAGGAGAAATCCTTTGTTGTTAAGAGGGAGAAAAGCTTGACAGACCAATCATCTTTAGAGTCAGAATCTGAAGCTGAGGCATACATTGGCCTATATGCAGCTGATGAAGAAGAATAGTTTATGCAATTACTGGACTCTATCTATGCATAGGAAGACCATCAGTGCATAGGACGAATGGCTGTATCATAAGAAGACAAATGCCAGGATCAGCCTGGTCCTAGCAAGGTACAATGTTTGTCTAGTAATTCAGTTTGTAGTACTGGCACAGAGTCAGCTACATCTGCATCAAGTGATGTGGATGGATCTGAGTCTGAAGGTGATATTCATCAGATGATAGATGAATATGGGGACTTGTTGCAGGCACTAAAGAAAAGCAAGAACCTGGCCAAAACTCAGGCTAAGGAAATTGCAGATCTTAAGATGGCTGCATCTGGTTTAGAGAAAGAATCGGATCAAAAAATGAATGAGGTTGCCAAGCTGAAAACTATTACTGTTATTCAGATGGGTACAATCACATATAAAAATGATCTAATCAAAAGTCTTGAAGTCAGACTTCAAAAGGAGAAAGATTTGGTGGCTAGTTACTCCAAGCCAAAATCAGTTTTACCCTTAATAGATGAGTTTGTGGCTCAAAATGGTAAGGCTGGAATAGGCTTTAAAGATAACACCAGGGCTGCCCAATTCAAGAGAAAGGGCAAAGCCTCAGTCCAGCCATTGAATTTTGAAGTCCCTGTAGTTTTTAGAAAGGTTCATGTGCCTTCTAACAAGTATGACCTTGAGAATACTCTTGGTCATAATAAGACTAAAGTTCTGAATGATAAGGGTGCTTATGTCAATAAGGCAGCCCATGTTCATAAACTCCATGGTTATGAGAAACCAGTGGGTGTAGCTGCAGCAGTACCAGCACAATACAAAAGATTTGCTGTCAACCAGACTGTCAAGAATGTATCTAAAAATAGATACAACAAGTATGAATGCTGGTGCTGTGGCAAGACAGGTCATTATGCCATAGACTGCTGGCACAACACTAGTGTCAGGAAGAACAACAGTCTACCTGTTAGAAGAGCTGCAGGTAGATTTGTTAAGAATGAAGCTAACTTGAACCAAGGACCCAATACTTACTTGGGTTCTAAGGGAAAGTAATTCTTTATTGCAGGTGAGTCCAAGTCACCATGCCCCTATATGGTACTTGGACAGTGGATGTTCCAGGCACATGACTGGAACAAAGGGATTGCTTAAGGAGTATTTACCTATCTCAAATGGGCCTAAAGTAATCTTTGGTGGCTCTGAAAGAGGAATCATCAAAGGATTTGGTAACATTTCTAGTAACCAGATTACTATCACTCAAGTGGCCTATGTGAAGGGTTTGAAACACAACCTTATAAGCATAAGCCAGCTGAGTGATTTAGGATATGACATTTCATTTATTAAGAATGGATGTCATATCAAAAGGTAAGGTGATCAAAAGATCAATTTTGACAGGATATAGAAAGAGGAATGTGTACTGTCTCAATTTTGAGTGTGAGAACAAAAGTTCTCCTATTTGTCTTGTAGCTGATGAGAAAGCCTCTCATTGTGTCAAATGGCACAAGAGGCTATCCCATCTTAACTACAAAACAATTGGACAACTCTTTAGCAAAGAGTTAGTGAGGAATGGTCCTCAAGTTAAGTGTTTAAAGGAAGGGATATGTTTAGCTTGTCAAATGGGCAAGCAGACAAAATCCTCTTTTCATAGCCTTGAAAACAAGGATTTAGTGAGGTGTCTATAACTCTTACATATGGATCTTTTTGGTCCTATGCCAGTTCATAGTCTAGGTAGGAAGGTCTATACTTTTGTGGTGGTAGATGACTACTCTAGATATTCCTGGGTGTTCTTTCTGAGACAAAAATTAAAAACCCCAAGTGTTTTACATAGTTTTGTCAAACAAATTCAGAATGAACTGGACAGTACAGTGGTCAAAATCAGAAGTGACCATGACACTGAATTTCAATCTGAAAGTATGACAAGATTGTGTGAAGAGTTTGGGATTTTTCAAGAATTCTCCTCACCTAGAACACCACAACAAAATGGTATTGCTGAAAGAAAGAATAGAACATTGATTGAGGCTGGTAGAACTCTATTGAGTGACACTTCTCTCCCAAAATATTTCTGGGCTGAGGCAGTAAACACTGCATGTCATGTGCTCAACAGGGCTTCTATCACCAAGTACCACAAAAAGACTCCCTATGAGATCATGAAAGGTAGAAAACCAAATCTATCCTATTTTAGGATCTTTGGTTGCAAGTATTATATCCTTAACAATGACAAGTCTTATCTAACTAAGTTTGTTGCCAAATTCCAAGATGGGATATTTGTTGGGTACAACAACAATAGTAAGGCTTATAGGGTCTACAACTTGATTACACAGGTTGTAGAAGAATCTGTACATATTGTATTTGATGAAACTAGATTGATCAACAGTGAGTTGCCTTATTGTTAATGCAGTCCAACATGGTATAAATGAGAGATTGGACAAGCTTTCCATTACAGAAGATTCAACTGTAGATCAAGAAATGGAAAATGGTGGCAATTGTCCAAGGGGAGTACAGGACTCTCTAGAAGCTGAAGAAAACCAAGAGGTGCAACACATTGAAGACACTGGAGGTGTTCAACCAGAAGATAATCTACCTCCAGCTGTTAGACACTTAAAGGATCATCCAGCAAATAAGATAATTTGTGACCTAAGACAAGGAGTGCAAAGCAGAAGCAGGAATTTGAACACAGTCCTGCACTCAAGCTTTCTATCTCAATTAGAGCCAAAGAAATTTGAAGAAGCTATCCTAGACCTACATTGGATTAATGTCATGCAAGAGGAGCTAAAACAGTTCAAAAGGTGCAAGGTCTGGGAGCTAGTTCCTAAACCAAAAGACCACAATATCATTGGAATAAAGTGGATCTTTAGGAACAAATTGGATGAGAGTGGAATTATTGTGAAGAACAAAGCAAGACTTGTTGCAAAAGGATACATGCAGGAAGAGGGAATAAACTTTGATCAAACCTTTACCCTAGTAGTAAGACTGGAGGCCATTAGAATGTTCCTTGCCTATGCAGCATATCAAGGATTCAAAGTATTCCAAATGAATGTAAAATCAGCATTCCTGAATGGAAATCTAAAAGAAGAAGTCTATGTAGAGCAGCCATCAGGTTTTGTAGATTCTCTCAAACCTGATTATGTTTATAGACTTAGGAAAGCTTTGTATGGGTTAAAGCAAGTCCAAGGGCTTGGTATTAAACCCTGTCTACTTTCCTTATTGAGAACAAATTCTCAAGAGGGAAAATAGACAAAACTCTATTCCTAAGAGAATCCAAAAGTAAGATAATCTTAGTCCAGATTTATGTAGATGACATAATTTTTGGGTCTATAGAAAACAACCTTTGCAAGAAGTTTGCAAAACTTATGCAAGGGAAGTTTGAAATGAGCAGTATGGGGGAACTTAAGTTCTTCTTGGGACTCCAAGTAAGACAGACTGAAGATGGCTTGGCCATATCCCAGTCTAAGTTCACCAAGGAGTTAATTAAGAAGTATAGTATGGAATCATCCTCCACCATGAGAACTCCTATGGGAATAAGTATGCCTATATGCAAAGATGATGCAGGTAAACCTGTAGATGAGTCTTTGTATAGAGGAATAATTGGCTCACTTCTTTATCTAACTGCTAGTAGACCAGACATTATGTATGCAACATGTGTCTGTGCTAGGTACCAATCATGCCCTAAAGAATCTCATTACACTGCAGTAAAGAGAATTTTGAGATATCTAAAGGGCACACCTAATCTAGGCCTTTGGTACCCTAGGAATGGAGATTTTCTACTAACAGGCTATTCAGATGCAGACTTTGCAGGTTGTAAAGAAGATAGGAAAAGCACTACAAGCACCTGTCAATTTCTAGGAGGAAGATTGATATCTTGGAGCAGTAAGAAGCAGACTAGTGTGGCAATATCCACAGCTGAGTCTGAATATGTGGCATCAGGAAGTTGCTGTGCACAGCTATTATGGATTCAGTATCAGCTAGAAGACTATGGTATTCAGGTAAGTAGAACACCTTTGTTTTGTGATTCTACCAGTGCTATCTCTATTGCTAATAATCTTGTTTCACATAGTAGGACTAAGCATATAGAAATAAGATACCATTTTCTTAGAGAACATGTAGAGAAAGAGGATATCTCACTAGAATTTGTTAAGACAGATTATCAAATTGCAGATGTATTTACTAAGCCTCTAGATAAAACTAAATTCAATAGATTTAAAATTGAATTAGGAATATTGACCATTTGTTAGATTACCAGAATTGGCTAAGTACAATTGTGTCGACACATTCAGGGAAATTGTGTCAATACAGAGGATTTGTGTCGACAGTTCAGGGAAATTGTGTCGACATAGAGTCGATTGTGTCGACACCTAAGGGACAAAGAGTCATCACATCCAGAAAAGTAGTGTCTACACAACCAGAGTAATGGTGTCGACACTTACAGAAATTGTGTCGACACTTGTAATAAGAGTCGACACAGAATTTCTATTGCACTACTAAGTATATCTAGTGTCGACATATCATCAATTGGTATCGACACATAGTAGTCAGCGCCGTGGTCGAGACAATAGAAGTTTGTGTCGACACTTTTCAATAGTGTCGACACTTTTAGATAATTTTTGCCCGCCTTTTGACCTTCTGTGTTTAAAAAGGTATAAATAGGTCGAGAACATATTCTGTCGACACGCTCTCCATATTTTCGAGACTAAACCCTTGTGTCGACAAACTCTCTTCTCTCAATTCAAGATTTCTCTCCATTCCAATGGCGCCAAAGGTTGAAGATAACATCAACGAAGGCTACGAGCTGGTGTGCAATGCTTTTGATGATGCGCCGACAGAGATTAAAGGGGTCCTTACCCTAGTTACTAATAATGGATTGAAGTTTCTTGTTTCTGAACCTACAAAGATCTTGAAGAAAGAAGTATTTGAGTTCTATGCTGCTGCTACAGTGGACTCCACTGGCCTAAAGATTAAGTCGATAGTTCATGGTAATAGAGTGAAACTCACTCTAAAGAGTTTAAGAAAGATTCTTTACCTACCAAGAATTCAGGATGAAGAAGAAGTCCCTGCCTCAAAGACAAGGGAGGCCCTTCAGTGGTGTGGATTGGATCCAACAATGAAGATAGGAGCAGCCATAAACCGAAAAGGAATGAATCAACAAGGCAAGTTTCTATCTGAAGTGGTTGGGAAGGTGATTTTGTGTAAACCAGGAGGACATAATAGGCTATCTGCCTTTATGTTCAGTCTGATGACAAGGATAATCTATAAGATTAACACAGACTGGTCTGCAGTTCTATTTGAGAAGATAAAGGAAGGAATCAAGAAGCCCAATTTGGCTAGATTAATGAGCTTATACCTGGCTGGAGCAATTCCAGAGGTAATGCAACAGCTTCCAGGAACTAAGATAAATCATATGATAAGGATGGATATCAGGATAATATCCAGATGGGATAGGGTCCTCTCAAAGGACATACCTGATGTGGAGACTATAGCAAACTCACCAGTCCATGACATTACTGATCATGATTATGTACAGGAGGACATAGTAAGTGCACAAGTGCAGGGGGAATAAGTCAGGAAACAGGTCCAGGACCTGGCTGAAACTGTCCAAGTTCATGAGGAGACAGTTCCTGCACAGTTTCAGGGGGAGCCACAGTCTACACAGGTGTAGGAGGAAGACAGAATCAACTTATCAGAAGAAATAGTTCTACAAACTAATCTTGATACTTCTGGAGTTGCTAATGCTGCTGAGAAAGAACTATCACCAGTTCACAATCAACAAGAGTTCACTATGGAAGAGTTGTTTCCAGACATAGAGGGAGCAGCAGTTGAGGGGGAGCAGGTTAACATTGAGGATGTGCAAGATAGGACTGAAAAGGAACTGCCTCCTACTCCAAAATAAAGAGTGAATATTGATAGTTCTTCTGATTCAGAGGATGAAGAGAGAGCAAGTTTACAGAAAAGAAAACTAATGGTTTTTAAGAGGAGAAGCCAGACCTATAAGAAGGCTTTGCAAGCAACTACTTCACAACCAGCCCCTGAGACTGATTACATCAAATATTTAGTTGATTTACAGGTGAAATTTGATGAGCAGAAATTGGCTCTTGAAAAATATATGGATGAAAGCCATAAGGCTCTTCAATTTGATCTAGCCCAAGACATAAAGTCAATCAGATTTGAGGTCAATCAGATTAAGAAATAAATGACATATTGCTTCCACAAGGGGGGCAATGCTGTGGTATTTTTGGCTACTCAACAAGTAGATATTAAGAAACAAGTGGATGATATTGCTATCAAACAAGGATATATCCTTGAAAATCAAATAAGAATGAATGAGAATCTGATCCAATCTCACAATGTGATAGTCACTGAGTTAAAAAATACTGTTACTGGATTGACTGCTGCAAGGGCTATTGAAATGGAAGAATATGATAAGAAGCTACAAGCTGCCCTAGATTCAGTTCAAACTGCCATTACTTCATATGAGAAGTTAATTGCTGTCAAGCTTCAAAAGTTAAAGCCATTCTTTAAAGATGGTATCAATTACCTAGATGGGCAAATCAGATTTCAAAAAGATGATTTGAGAGAACATGTGGCCAGAGAAGTCATAAAGGGGGAGAGGGTATTAGTATATGCAGGCTCTGATCATGCCAAATGGATAACCAACAGTATTAGATCCACTCTGGGATATCCACCCTTATGTGATGATGATAATGTGGCTGAGTCAAGGGTGCAACCAACTCTACTTGAAGGTGATCAACCTGAGGTTGCCGAAGTTATTTACCCCCTACAGATCTTGAGATGATACATCAATAAGTTCAGTCTATGTACAGCCCTCCACAACCAGTTACTAATGTTATTTTTGAAAAAGTGGATATGCCAGAAGCTGGTCTGAAAGCTCAGTAAGATGCTCAATTATCAAAGAAAAGATTCAGAGAGCAAGTAGAATTAAAACTAGATTTTGAGTAGTGGAGCCCCACTTCAAGAAATATCATATTAACTGCCTGAAAAGCTATAAAAGATCAAGTTCATGAAAGAGGTAAATGGTATAATGAGTAGGAGTGGCAGAAGTATGAGGCTAGGCAAGAAGCCATAGTTCAATTCAGAAGAAAGGCTAAGAGTGGGAAGCTACCTTCTGATGCTCAGGAGCCTAGCAAGTATTTCCCTAAGCCTTTTCATTACTTTGAAAGGCAAAGGATCAAGGCTGAAGCACAAAAGAAAGCTGAATTGAAAGGCAAGAAGCCCATTGAAGATACAGAACCTCCTATGCAGGCTCAGATTATATCTGGAAAAGGAATAGTCATCAAGGAGCCAGTCCAGCCTTAGTTTTGTTTTTACTAGATTGTTCAAAAACTATGTAATTCTTAGTTTTCAAAGAAGTTTATGTAATCTGTATTAAGAAACTTTTTGATATAATAAACAAAACCATGTTCCATGATCATTTAGTTTGCATCCTTATTCTATGATGTGATTTTATTATTTGTTTTGTTTATAATTTACCCTGTTAAATAATGCTTATACATCATCTTGTTTATTTATCATAAGTGGTGTATATCATTGACAAAAGGGTTATGACTTCTCCAAATAGGGGGAGATTGTTGGGTACATTGGAAAATGTGTACCTGATTTGGAGAAGCCTCACTTAGCTCAATGATATACATCAAGGTGTATTTGATGTTATTTTGAGTTTATATGTGCAGGTTAAGTATTGGCTAAAATGCAAAAAAAGTTTCTAAGTGCATGTGTTGACACTTCAGGAAGTCTGTGTCGACACTTGGAAAAGCTGTGTCGACACCTGAAGCAACTGTGTCGACACACAGAATTTTGTAGTCGACACACAGAATTTTATAGTCGACATCAACTGTGTCGATATTGGGAGGCAGTGTTGACACACAAAATAGTTAGTCGACATCAACTGTGTCGACACCGGGAGGCAGTGTCGACACACAGAAGCAGAGTCGACTTCAACTGTGTCGACACCTGGAGGCAGTGTCGACACACAAAGTCTGAGACTAAATCAACTGTGTCGACACACAGGACTTGTGTCGACACTCAGCAGAGGTTCAACATAGATGATTGCTGTGGAGTAAAGAAGTGATTGTGTCGACACAAATAATCAGTGTCGACACATTCTCAAGATGCAGTGTCAAGAAGCTGTGTCGACATCAAGACAGCTATGTCGACACCACCAAAGTTTGTGTCGATATTTAAGTCACTTGTGTCGACACATATTGACAGATTGTCTCGACACTTTATGACAGTCAGTCTCGACACTTTATGACAGTCAGTCTCGACACTTTATGACAGTCAGTCTCGACACTTAATGACAGTCTCGACGCTTTGCTGACAAAGACAAAGGCTCAAGAACTGTTTGAAGACTTGACAGCTGTGAGTTACAACAGGTTTACTGAAGCTGTCAGACTTGTCAGAAGTTTGCTAGAAACCTGATCAGCCAGTTACCATGGGTGAAGCCTATATATAGATGGACTGTGTCAAATAAGAGAATGATAATGAAGTGAAAATATATACAACTACCACAACTATTGTGAGATTAATCTCTGATCAAGAAAGTGCAGTCACAGAAGAAGATCTTCGTGAGAAGATCTAAGAAGACATTCTGAAGTGATCATCCACTCAGATTTTGTCTAAGGGGAATTCATTCAGAATTCAGAAGTAACTTCAGAAGGTTTGGGGAGAGAGAGCTCCAACTGCTTTGAGGTCAAAAAGGAGACAATCATAAGTCTCTTAAGAAGTAGATCCTGAACTATTCTACAAAGAAGATCCAGATCTATTTCTGGAATCCAAGAAGGAAGCTGGCAGTCAGTCAACTTCAAAGGAGATCAACCCTACTAAGTTCAGATTCAAAAAGCTTTGAAGAAAGCTAAGAACATGTTGATTTCAGCCATCAGTTTCATCAAGAAGCTGATCAAGAATTCTCTTATCCCTTCTCTCTCAACAAGGGTAAGAATCCATCAAAATTACTTATCAATTTCTGTAGGATCTTTTCAAAGATTTGAGTTGTAAGCCTTTGTTATATAGGCTGAGTGTAGGAGATTCAGATCTCTGAGTTGTAAGCCTGTGTTATAAAGGCTGAGTGTAGGAGATTCAGATCTCTGAGTGGTAAGGCTGTTTGAGCCTGAGTGTAGGAGAATCAGTTATTTGAGTTGTAGGCCTTGTGGCAAGGCTGAGGTAGGGCTATTAGCCTGAGTTGTAGGAACCTTATAGGGTTCTGAGTTGTAGGAACCTTTCAGGGTTTTGAGCTGTAAGATCTGTGGATCTGAGAAGAAGGAAGAAGTTAGGCCAAATCTAGCACACTGCTAGATATGTGAAGGGGGAAAGTGGATGTACCCAGACCTTGGGGAACCACTATAAACCTATGTGCAATCTGTGATGCTTGTGTTATTTTAGATTCTGTGATTGTATATGCTGTGTTAGCTGTAGAGATTTGAGACTTATATCAAAGAACTGAAGCTATATTCTGCCTTATTTTAAAACAAGGAAAAGAACCTATTCACCCCCCCTCTAGGTGTTTAGGTTGTTTTGAAGTTAAAACTATCAGTAGATACTTGACATTTATGAGGTCTATCCTTGATATCTAAATGAGTAAACTTAATTACTGACAAATTATTATTTTCTTATTTTGTATCAATTTTTATATGTGCACCAATTGCTCAATATTCAACATTCCAAGTTCAAACTTAAAGAAATTAAATTTCTCTTCTTTTAGGGGCTTAGTAAAAATATCAGCAATTTGTTTATTTGTTGGAACAAATCTAAAACTGATATCGTCATTTTCTACATGCGCCCTAATAAAGTGATATCTAATTTCAAAATGTTTTGTTCTACTATGTGACATAGGGTTGTTTGCAATAGAAATAGCACTAGTAGAATCACAAAATAAAGGAATTTTACTTTACTCTATGTTGTAATCTTGTAATTGATGATGAATCCAAAGCAATTGTGCACAACAACTTCCAGCTGAAATGTACTCAGATTTAGTAGTGGATATTACTACACTTGTTTGCTTTTTGCTGCTCCAAGATACTAGCCTTCTCCCAAGAAATTGACATGAACCTGATGTGCTTTTCCTGTCTTCCTTACATCCTGCATAATTAGCATCTGAAAAGCCTGTCAGTTAAAAATCACTATTCCTGGGATACCATAGGCCAAGATTAGGTGTGCCCTTTAAATATCTCAATATTCTTTTAACAGCTGTATAGTGAAATTCTTTAGGGCATGTTTGATACCTAGCACATACATAAGTGGCATATATTATGTTTGGTCTGCTAGCTATTAGATAGAGCAGTGCTCCAACTATGCCACTATATAAGGTGATATCAACTGGCTTGCCAGCACCATCCTTGTCGAAAAATATACTGGACCCCATAGGAGTTCTCATAGAGGTGTCTGTTTCCATGCCATACTTCTTGATTAACTCCTTGGTGAATGTTGAAGTATGAGACTGGGCGGTCTGGCGGTTTTATCTTGGCAGATTAAAGACCGTGCGGTCTAGCGGTTTCCCTTCAGTAGTTTGGTTGTTGTTTAGTTACTGTCTGTAGTCTGAGCGGTCTAGCGGTTTGTATCTAGCGACTTGCAGACCGGGCGGTATAGCGGTCTCCCATGGCGATCTCTCCTTCCTCTCTGGTGGTAGCTGAGCGGTTATCCCTTCCGTCTAACCGCGCGGCTTGTGCAGGTTATTTCTGTATAGACCGCTTAGTCCTGTAATTTTTTATTCCCACATCTCTTATTTGTATTCTCTCTTCTCCCCTCCATTCTATAAAAGGGAGGCCATACCTTTGTAATAGATACCTTTTTCAAATAATAAATGTTAACCCATAAATCAGCGATCCCTCCCAAGATAGCCAACTCGCAAGTCGCGACCTGCCCTGGGAGGGCCTGTCAGCCCTTCCTTCTAAGGGTGGGCGGACTGACCTATCAGTCCGCTCAATCCGCTCAACCCGCGCGGCTTGAGCGGACTCTCTAGCCAGGCCACCCAGGTCGCGCAGCTCCCGTTCGTTCTGCAGGGGGTACAGACTGCCGCCTCAATTCGCCCCTGCAGGCCGCGCGGTTAGGTCAGTTAACCGTACAATGGGTTCATTCTGCTTCCTCAGGTAGGGACTACCAAGCAAAGTGGCGGACTCGATTCCTATCTGCCAAGACCGCTCGATAGCGACATGCTCAGAAGGTGGCGGGCTCCGTCTTCAGCCCGCTTGAGGGAGGTCGCCAGTCGGCGACCAACCCTCCTATCCGCCAGTAGTAGGCGGACTCGGTCTCAGTCCGACAGGTCGCCTACCTATGATGCAGCGGCAAGCTCCAACCAGCAATGGAGACCTGCCTCCAGGTCGTCAGTCAACAGTGGCGACCTGTCTCCAAGACTCTAGCCAACAGTGACGACCTGCCTCCAGGTCGTAAGTCAGCAGTGTGCGGCCTGGACTATTCAATCTGCCGGGTCGCTAACCCTCATCCTCAAGCTAAGGATGCCACCAGCGGGCAGCCTGCTCGACCAGTCCGTCGCGAGTTAGGCGAGCTCGATGCGTAGTTCGCAAGAAGAACCCCAGCTCAGCAGCCAATCGTTTATCATCTCCTTAGCGGGATGGGCGGACTTGTTCATCAGTCCGCCAGCTAGCCCTACAGGTTCCCGGCAATAGAGGTGGACTCGTCGTGCAGTCCGCCACTCAGCTTCCAGCGCCCTCTTCCCAGTAGCAGGCAGTTTCCTCCTCAGCTCGTGCAGCCCAACGCGAGCTCGCTCAGCAGTAGAGGCGGACTCGTCCCAGTACACCAACAGCAAGTCCCAGACCGCGCGGCCTAGCGCAGACTCCGCGGACTCAGCCTTCGTACTCGCTCAACTCACCATCTCACCGATGGTGACGTTACCGAGACCGTTGCCTCCTCAGGCCTATAAATAGGCCCCCATACCTCTCATTCGGGAGGAACGGACGACACGGCAGAGGCTTCAAGGTCCCGACATCGATTCCTGCGGACTCGGTTTCCCAGTCCGCGCGACCTGCTCCCCTTCTTTTTGTTTGCTCAAGCAGTCCGCCCGGCTTAGTCCAGCGAGTTGCCTGAGCAGCTGACCGCGCGGTCTGCCGACCTCCCTAGACAGTCCGCGCGGCCTCTGGCTTTCTCCTCTCCTTAGCCGCCAGCTTCCCTTTTTGTACCCTTTATACTATTTTCTCATGTAAAGGTGCTACCTCAAGCCGTGACTTCAATTTTAATCAAAGGCAAAGCCCGTCGCAAGAGTGGCATTCAAGCCGCGGCTGGCGAAGTCTGCTGTTGTCGCTGTTAGCGGCCCCTCTCTTCAGTTTTCTCTCTATCTTCATGCGCGACTCAGAGTAACCAGCTACCCGGCAGTCTCTTTTTTCCTCTTCTCATCCCCGCAATACTCTTCCTTCACCTAGCTTGTGAGACCGAACACCCGTTAACTGGTCGGTGTCGCATTTCATGCATTAACAGTTAACACACGACCTTCAGATCCTGAGCAGTTGACGAACAGCGGTTGCAATGAAGACATGAGATTGAGCTCAAAATACACCTTAACTTCAAACAGTCGGAACCCGTTCGGACGCTTTTTGGGCCCTCAAATTGCCCAAATTCCACTCCGTTTGGAAGTTATTGAAGTTTTTCCTTTTTGACGATTCCCGTCTTCAAGGATTTTCCATCAAAAGATCTTGAGCACACCTCAAGTCATTTAGAAGTGTCCATCTCAAGTAGCGACCTCGATCTCCTACTATCTAAGGAGTTTACATCTCTCATCGCAAGCTTTATAAGGTAAACATGAATGCTTATTCTCATATACCAGATGGATTAACATCTTTTGCAGGAGAAGAGCAAGTTCCCTCTCCCTTCACATCCCATATTCAAAGAGAAGTTGTTCCATATGATTTCAAAGAACCTCGTATGCCAGTCTACTCAGGGACGAGAGATCCCGTCTCTCACTTACAAGCTTTTGCGTCAGTTGTTTCATTGAAAGCTTTATCAGATGGCATCAAATGCAAACTCTTCATCATATCCTTTGGTGCTCAAGTATTGGACTGGTTCTACCACTTACCGTCTCAATCAATAACTTGCTTCAGCGATCTTCAAAGAAAATTCCTCTCAAGGTTCGGAACCTTTAGGAAGAGAAAGAAGGACATAAGAGATCTTTTGCAGATAAAGAAAGGAGACGACGAGTCTTATGCTCTGTTGGGTACTGTATCCACAATTACCTGGATTTGAGGAAGCCACCTGTCAAGCTAAGATGAATCCACAATGTATTTGATGAATTATTTTCTAGTTGTACTTGCAGATATTCTATGCTAAGTACACACCAATGTCAGGGTGCAGTGGGTCAATATACACGGGTCTGTGCAACGTAATCCCTCGTTGAGCAGATCAGTGTGTTGGCCTACGTGTACTCTCTCTATTGGGGTGTACTTAATTTCAAGTACAGGGCTATGATAAAGCAAGAGCAGACAAGGAGCAAGGATGGGCCAAAGACCAGCTCTCGAGCAGAAAGACGAAATTCGTCTAAGTGAAAATCGTCGAGAATCACTAAGTGATTCTCGCCGATTCGTCGAGAATCACTAAGTGATTCTCGCCGATTCGTCGAGAATCATGAGTGATTCTCGACGAGTCGTCGAGAATCACTAGATGATTCTCGCCGAGTTGGGCCGGCTATCTTGACACAGACAGGGAAATTTTCTAAGGCAGAATCGTCGAGAATCACTTATGATTCTCGCCGATTCGTCGAGAATGACCTTGCATTCTCGACGATTCGGTGAGAATCAAAAGTGATTCCCACCGATTTTCCCCGGCTTCTGTATCTGCACAGCCAGAATTCGGCTAAGTAGAAGTCGGCGAGAATCATAAGTGATTCTCGCCGATTCGTCGAGAATCACCTACGATTCTCGACGAATTTGACTTAGGCGATTTCCTGTTGTTCTCTGGACCGGTTCAAATTATTTAAACTGTTTCGAACCGGGCTCAAGTCTTCTTATCGGTGGGACCCACAACGGTCATATACTTGACCTAATGTATATATACTCCGTATGTATGAACAGTAAATGGTAGAAGATACGAGATTTCAAAATAGCACGAGCCGCCGTTAAGCCCTAACGCTCCGATCTTGCTCCGCCGATCTCTCCGCTGCTCGTGCACTTGTCGCCGCTGCTGATCTCAGGTTCTTCCAGATCTCCGGCGACCGAAGCTTAGGCTAGCATAGCGTCTCACGCGTCTAACCGGAGATCCCTTGTCTCTTGATTCGTTGATCGGGAAAATCCTTCCCCTTCCGAATCGATCGAGACGATCGATCCTAGTGTGACCGTTGGAAGACCTTGCTTCCTTCGCTACGAAGTTTGAATCAAGTTGGCACTGCTGCTGCTCTCCGTCGCCGCCGCCGATTCCGAGAACCTTGCCGCCGCTTTAAGCCGCCGCCGGTTTCGGGAAGATTCTTTCCAAGTGAGATCTAGGGTTGTGGACTCTTCGTTGACTTCAAGAACACATCGTCGAACGAAGAGGGACACCTTACTCTCCAAACGTCGTTTGTATTTCTTACAAGCATTTTCAATTTCTTTGTATCGGACCGATTGGTCTTTAGTTGTAAGGGTTGGGTGCAACCCGGGTTGTGGGAATGTTGACTCCTACGTGTGGAAGGGTTCCTTCCGTTAGTACAAGGATTGGATTTCAATCCTGTTGGTGAAGTGACCGAGTCGTCCCTTGTTGGGAGATAGGTGGAAGGGGGAAAGTGGACGTACCCAAATCGGGGAACCACTATAAATTGACTGTGTATTTTCTGTGCTTGGTTGTTTTGTTTTCTTGTGCAGGTAAATCTTAATTTCGCAAATACGCTGCAAAGACACCTATCCCCCCCATAGGTGAAGGTAGCTGACACTAGGTGAACTTTCAAGTGGTATCAGAGGGAGGTTGCTCATCAAAAAGGTTCACACCTTGAGTAGAATCCTGCCACCAGTGTCAACAAGGAGATCAGAATTAAACATGGAGTTGGGTTATGATGTCCCTCCTCTAAGACTCCCCTCATGTACAAAGGAGTACTATCCTGTATGGAAGATGAGAGTGTTGCTTCATCTGGAGGCTATAGACCCTCGAGCGTCACTCATTTTGGAAGAGGGTCCCTTCATTCCCATGAAGGCTTCCAGCTCTGGGAAGGATCACCAAGTCCCCAAAAATCCCAAAGAAATGTCTGAGACCGAACTCTCTCTGTTCAACCTGGACCAGGTGATTCGTCAGATCATCATCAATGTCTGGTCTGGACCATCTCACTCAAAAATGGGCAAGTGTAGGACTGCCATGTCCATGTGGCAAACCATCTCAGACCTCATGGAGGGATCAGAGAAAACAGGGACCAGTTGTCAACTAGAGGATGAAGCCTATGTAGGGGTCATCACTTCTGACGATGAAGGGCTTGATCAATCTGTCAGTATCAGGGCTCCTGTGTCCCTTTCAGAGACTGAAGAAGAAGTTGATGAATGCTGTTCTGATGAAGGTGACTCAATAGCATCTGCCGATATCAACGGTAACCCTGAACAGCAAAGCCAGGAATAGGTAACTTCTTCCTCATGCCCCTCTCCTGTTGAAGTTCCTGAAGACAGGAACAATTCAGACGGTACTTCTTCCAGAGATGCAAGGGATAGGGATAGCTTCCATCAAAAGATTGAAAATCCTGATTCCCTTGAGAGTGCTCTTCAGAAGAGCTACTTACTTGTGGAGGAGCAAGCTAAGGAGATTGCTCAGCTGAAGACCTTGATGAATCACCAATTGGAATCCATCAAGGTAAAGGACTCAAAGATCTCGGATCTAGAGAGTCGTCTAGAGACTGAGAAGAGGATTGTTTCCAATTTTTCCAAGATAGATGCTATCAAAAGAAAAGCAGAAAATGGGTGGATCTCCCAAATCGTCAAATCATGGAGAAATGGGGAAACTGTGTTCAGACCCCCCACCCCGAGTAGGAAGGGTACTCATCATGCCTTCAGGTATGACCACAGGAATAATCGTGGTCACTGCAAGGTTAATGTGCCCTCATGTGGAGGCACCCAAAATGCAAGGGCTGTCATGGCCACCCAGAAGAAAATACCTCAGGCTTCCACCAAGCCCTTTGTATTCTCGGCAACAGCACCAACTCCTCATGAATCTACCAGCATCAGCTCACATTGCTCCTCTCACCTCCCTAGGACTCTGGACAGGGGGGATAGAAATAATGTTGTTAGGACTCATGGGGTCCTCAGGAGGGGGCTGACTGAAAAGAAGGCACCTCCTCCCAGGCTTCATGACGCCTGCCATATGCATTCCTTCCGCCCTTCCAATAGTCACGGTGGAAGAGACCATTCTGTAAGCATGTCTGGCTCTATTCCGTTTAGACCTAGAACTATGACTACCTCTGTCATCTGTTCAGGTCACAAACGGCGATTCAACATTCATGAGTGTTGGTGTTGTGGCAAAGTGAGTCATTTTGCCATAGACTGTTGGCACAACTAATCTGTATCAATGGCAAGGGGACTTACACATCCTCGAGGCAATGTTAGTCTTCCCACCAGGATTCCTGAGGGGAGGCATTCAAATTATTATGCTGACAGGAACCTAGGACCCAATACATATTGAGCTCCTAGGTAAGGTAATATTCTTTGGTGCAGGGTAGTCTAGACTTCCGAGTCATGATGGGAGCTAGACAGAAGATGTTCCGAGAATAATCTGGAACAAGTATCTGGAACGCAAGAAGTACTATCCTCAAATTGAACACCTGGTATGCTCTAATCAGAGGGGCTAAATGATGAATATAACAATTCCAGGTATCATTGATCAGACTAAATAACTGAGTCATATTATATCAACATCTACTTATGTATATATATATATACATTTTCACATCTAAGTGTGTTCTTCTAAGGACAGATCAAAACGGTAAAAATACGCCTTAGATACGTTATTAATGATGTGTTAGTAAATTCTCTGATAAATTCGAGAAGTCATACATTACAAGCTGAAAATTAAAGCTGACACGACATTAGAAGACACTGAGAATGACAACTACCATCATGAATATTGCATTTGTCAATCTCGACATAACTTATGAAACCTGCTAGCCAATGTTAGTGAGTTAGGAATCTCAGAGTTGATGTGCCTCCTAAGCGGTGTGGTAGGTTACACCACACGTGGCTTAAGTGATCTTTTCGAATCCTTGACAACCCCGGACAAATAAAATTGAAATTCCGGCAATTCTCATCGAACCGAAGCTCTTCCATATGTATAAACCCGGTTATAGCTTAAATCCCGCCGACCCAGCGAATCCCGCCGACCCTGTAAATCCCGCCGACCCTTCGACTTCCCGTCGTCCCTTCTACTTCCGATTGTCGCCAATACCCTGACCAAGTCACCTCCCGCTACTGGTTTCAAAGCTCTCCCGAAACATTGTCCCAGCACTTCCCAATACTCGCCAATACTCGCCGAAGCTCATCACTTCCCGATTCCAAGCTTCTTTCCGACTCTTCGTCTTCATCTTCGACTTCGGCTTCTTCGTGACCTAACAACCCTCCAGAAGACTCCCTCTTGCAGCCGGAGACACGCCCACGCTTAGCCTCGGATCGGCTCGCCGCACCTCACGCAACGTGGTGCCGGAACCCTTACTGCGTCTCCTCCTAAGGTAATGCCTCTCTTATCCCTAACCGTGCTTTGAGCATTAGTATAGATATTACTCTCAACCTCTTAGTTTCGACGATCCTTAGACTTGGAAATTGGTATTCCCTTTCTTCCTAGTTTGCTATGGCTCCAAGGACCACCGCCGGGCTGGTCACTGGCTGTGAGTTAGTTCGAACCGGGTTCTCACATGCCTCAGATGAGTTCAGAAACATCATCATCATACTGGAGGAGGCTGGACTCACGTTTGTACTGGAGCACCCCTGCAAAATTCTGGATAAAGAAGTGATGGAGTTCTTCGCAACCGCCAAACTTCGAAATGAAGACTCTATCATCAAGAGTAAGGTTGCAGGTGCAAGGATCAAGATGTCTGCCAGGAAACTGACTCAATGCTTGCAGCTTTCCAGTTCTGAGCACGAGGATTATCTGGAGGAACATGATAGAGCCAGGACCCTATTATTCTGTGGGCTAGCTAGGGGCACCAGATCGATAAAGAGAAAAGAAATGAATGAGGAGGGGAAACTCTTGTCCGACATCATTGGGAAAGTACTGATATGCAAAGCAGGCTCACACGACCACATCTCAGCTGACATGTTCAAGATTCTTGTGGTGATAGTCTGCCGAAAGAGATTCAACTGGGGGGCCATGCTTTTTGAGAAGATTAAGGACACCCTCAGATCTCCAAGCTTTGGACGAATCATCAGCCTATTTCTCAATCAGTTGAACGGAGATAGGTTCGACATGAGCAAAGGAGTTCCTTTGCATTATTTGAAGAAAATGGACTCCAGCGTCTTTGACAGATGGGAGCGACTCATAGGGCATGCTGCAGTGGTAGTTGAATAAGAAGAATCTCCTGCCGAGGACAACAGAACTTCAGTAGATTTCGTGGCAGCCACCAGTGAAGTTCCTGATGCACTGATTGCAGGAACTGAGGGGGAGCCTGTACTCTCTTCTGCAAACACCATATCTGATATTTCTCAGATAGCAAAAGATGCTGTGGAGGCCGTGCAAGAAGACCGTGAGGAGGAAGTGGCAAATGTGGAAGAGGAAGAGGACGGTAAGGAAGATATAAATTACCTGGGCGATGAGGTGGCTGATGAAGAGGAGGTGGATGCAGTGGAAGAAGACATGCATAATTCTGCAGATCAGGCTGAGCACATGGAGACTGAGGTGGAGGAAGAAGTAATTGAGCAGAGGAAAGTGGTGGTCCCTCAGGAGGATGCTGCTGGTTCATCAGAGGAACACGCTCCTGAGAGGTCAGATCCAGGAATACAGGGGGAGCCCTCTCAGCAACCCACTGTCCCCCCGGTATACTCTATTCTAGTGTCCAGCTCTCCCAGTACATCTGCTGGGGAGCCCGATCAGGATCTGCCTGCAGCTCCTTCCCTCCAAGCAAACCTGGCAAATCTCACTGTTAATGTTGTCCAAGGGATACTGGATGAGCTCAAGAGTACGTTTAAGAAATCCCACAAAACGGTGCTAAAAAGACTGAAGGAATCTGAGGATCTCATGCTCAAGAACATAGTTCAGATCAACCATAAACTAGATGAGATGGAGAAGAAATTTGATGAAAAGTATACAGAGGCAGGCACAGCTGTAACTCTTCTCATGAAAGGACTGAAAAAGAATACTGATGACCTGGGCGTGGTAAATCATAATGCACATGTTGTGGCGACTAACATATAGAAATTTGATGCCCACATGGTGCTCCTTAATAAAAATCAACAAGACCTGCTGACTGAGTTTTCTAAATCTCTAAAGCATATAGATGAGTCCCTGCACTCATATGCAAACTCCATTGCCCTCGAAGCCAAAAAGGGGGAGAAAGAATATACTGATAAAATGGCAGGGCTTCAGCACATCATCATTGAAAACTTCGATCAGTCTAATGTTTTTGTATATGACAGTTGCCAGTGGTTGCTCAATCAAGCATTAGGCAATAATCCTGAGGTTAATCCTGTACATGAAACCACTGAGCACAATACTGTGGATGACGAAGGGGCAAGTGCAGAGGCTGTTCTGTTAAGCGAAGCTGAGATGAAGAAAGCTGCTGAAAGGGCTGAACGACGAACTTGGTTTGATCAAGATGCCTTAGCTAAAGCCAAAGGAAAAAGGCAAATCCAAGAAGGAACTTCAAGGGAAACACAAGCTGAAAAGAGGATCCGATTGACGGAGGAGGATGTGAGAAATGAAAAATGGAGTCCTGTATCAAAAAGTATCATCTTGGACACATTCTTGTTACAGCAGAAGGGGCACATAAATCGAAGTGAGGTATACAGTCAATACGAATGGGAGAGGCACAAAGAATTTGAAGCCAAACGCAACATATTTTTCAGAAATAATACAGTGACAGATAAAGTTCCTCCTCCCAGATATCATCCTAAGCCAAAGGAATATTTCGAAAGACAGAGCAAGAAATTCCTGGCTCAGAAGCTCAAGGATGATCTTGCTAAGGAAACATAGGCTTAGGACCTTTTTGTCCCTCACTGCACATCTATGTTTTCATAGATTCTTACGAACAAGTATTGTGGTTTTATATATATATATATATGTGATGACATGTTTTGACTCAAGTATTATTTTGTCTGTTCTTATTTTCTTAAAGTTTTAATTATTCTTTGGGTGGTGGTATTCATCTTAGCTAGTAGGATTTTGGCTTCGTCAAATAGGGGGAGATTGTTGGGTACTGTATCCACAATTACCTGGATTTGAGGAAGCCACCTGTCAAGCTAAGATGAATCCACAATGTATTTGATGAATTATTTTCTAGTTGTACTTGCAGATATTCTATGCTAAGTACACACCAATGTCAGGGTGTAGTGGGTCAATATACACGGGTCTGTGCAACGTAATCCCTCGTTGAGCAGATCAATGTGTTGGCCTACGTGTACTCTCTCTATTGGGGTGTATTTAATTTCAAGTACAGGGCTATGATAAAGCAAGAGCAGACAAGGAGCAAGGATGGGCCAAAGACCAGCTCTCGAGCGGAAAGACGAAATTCGTCTAAGTGAAAATCGTCGAGAATCACTAAGTGATTCTCGCCGATTCGTCGAGAATCATGAGTGATTCTCGACGAGTCGTCGAGAATCACTAGATGATTCTCGCCGAGTTGGGCCGGCTATCTTGACACAGACAGGGAAATTTTCTAAGGCAGAATCGTCGAGAATCACTTATGCTTCTCTCCGATTCGTCGAGAATGACCTTGCATTCTCGACGATTTGGTGAGAATCAAAAGTGATTCCCACCGATTTTCCCCGGCTTCTGTATCTGCACAGCCAGAATTCGGCTAAGTAGAAGTCGGCGAGAATCATAAGTGATTCTCGCCGATTCGTCGAGAATCACCTACGATTCTCGACGAATTTGACTTAGGCGATTTCCTGTTGTTCTCTGGACCGGTTCAAATTTTTTAAACTGTTTCGAACCGGGCTCAAGTCTTCTTATCAGTGGGACCCACAACGGTCATATACTTGACCTAATGTATATATACTCCATATGTATGAACAGTAAATGGTAGAAGATACGAGATTTCAAAATAGCACGAGCCGCCGATAAGCCCTAACGCTCCGATCTTGCTCCGCCGATCTCTCCGCCGCTCGTGCACTTGTCGCCGCTGCTGATCTCAGGTTCTTCCAGATCTCCGGCGACCGAAGCTTAGGCTAGCATAGCGTCTCACGTGTCTAACCAGAGATCCCTTGTCTCTTGATTCGTTGATCGGGAAAATCCTTCCCCTTCCGAATCGATCGAGACGATCGATCCTAGTGTGACCGTTGGAAGACCTTGCTTCCTTCGCTATGAAGTTTGAATCAAGTTGGCACTGCTGCTGCTCTCCGTCGCCGCCGCCGATTCTGAGAACCTTGCCGCCGCTTTAAGCCGCCGCCGGTTTCGGGAAGATTCTTTCCAAGTGAGATCTAGGGTTGTGGACTCTTCGTTGACTTCAAGAACACGTCGTCGAACGAAGAGGGAAACCTTACTCTCCAAACATCGTTTGTATTTCTTACAAGCATTTTCAATTTCTTTGTATCGGACCGATTGGTCTTTAGTTGTAAGGGTTGGGTGCAACCCGGGTTGTGGGAGTGTTGACTCCTACGTGTGGAAGGGTTCCTTCCGTTAGTACAAGGATTGGATTTCAATCCTGTTGGTGAAGTAACCGAGTCGTCCCTTGTTGGGAGATAGGTCGAAGGGGAAAGTGGACGTACCCAAATCGGGAAACCACTATAAATTGCCTGTGTATTTTCTGTGCTTGGTTGTTTTGTTTTCTTGTGCAGGTAAATCTTAATTCCGCAAATACGCTGCAAAGACACCTATCCCCCCCATAGGTGAAGGTAGCTGACACTAGGTGAACTTTCATGCTCACTTCATCGATCGATTTCAGAAGGAAACTCTTGACGTTGTTAATGCTGATCAAGACTTCTATAAAATTGCTTTCATAAGCGGACTCCGACAAGGTCCTCTTAAATTCAAAGTTACTACAAAAATGCCCGACACCTATGAGGATCTTATTGATTATGCAAATCGGTTTGTTGGAGCTGAAGCCATGAATTCTAGATATATATCTCGTCTAGATAAGATGGCTCAAGTGCCAGTGAAGATTTCATCTCATCAGTTGGATAGTGGATCTCTTCACAATTGTTTACCTCTCAATCTTAACAACAATCTATCCTAATATGATCAAGATCCTAATCTCCTGATATCTCGACATATATGCTATGATCGCGGGGATTCATCTACATCTCAATCAAAGCATTCAGAGTTAGGTATGGATAACTCTAATATATCAACTCACATTTCTGATAATGAGCTTCCTGCTTCTCGCCTATACAAGCAAGCTGAGCCTAGAAGGAAGTATACAGACTTGACTATTTCTATGGAAGAAGTTCTTCATATTATTCAGCAGGAGCCAGATTTCATTAGGCCTCCTCTCCTGCGACCTGGTCGTCGATGTCACAAAGATTTATTCTGTTTATACCACTTTTGTGTGGGTCATGATACCGAGAAATGCCGAGCTCTTCATAAGCTCGTAGAGAAATTGCTGAAAGAAGGCAAGTTGCAAGATTATATCGCTTGAAAGCATCATTATAAAGTCCTCTCTTGCAACATCGAGTGCTTACTCTCTAATCATTAATGTTAAAGTCTATTTTACCAAAGTGCCTTTTTCCTTCTATTGAAGGCATGACTGGTTGATTTGGAAAAGAGAACTTCTAACAACAATAAACCCACTCCGCGTGGTTGCTTAAAAGTTCTTAGAGGCAATAGACCCACTTTTCAAGTGGTCGCCCATTTTCCAAAGTGTCAACCAAGTCTGCTTTTCAAATTTTTGAGGAAACTTGTGGCATTAAACCCACCCTGCGTGGTAGCCCTATTTCCAATTTGGCATCAGATCCACTCCGTGTGGTGGCCTTTTCTATTTCTCAGAACAGTCAATTCCACTTCTTAGTGGTAGCCAGAAAGCATCTCCAGGCAATCATATCCACTCCGCGTGGCTACCTGTAATTTGTTATACATACTATCTATTGGTAATTGATTATGCTTGTTCTTGGCATCTATTATTCAATCGAGGAATCTATTTCTATTTACTGACAAGCTGTTAGTCAAGATGTTTCCATCTGGGGGATCTGGATTCATATACAAAGCATTACGCTTGATCACGTGAGATAATCTTTATCACAGTTTGATCTCTATTCAGTTAAAAAGAAGAGTTTGCCGAGTATCTCTTCTGCTATCAAATTAAATCTTATCATATCTGCTTGCTTACTCTTCTTTTGCAGAGATCAGCAGATATTAGCAAGTTCCCTTCAGGTACTTGCAGCTTAATCTTCTTTCATATCTGCTTGCTTACTCTTCTTTTGCAGAGATCAACAGATATTAGCAAGTTCCCTTCTGGTACTTGCAGCTTAATCTCCTTTCATATCTGCTTGCTTACTCTTCTTTTACAAAGACCAGCAGATATTAGCGAGTTCCCTTCAGGTACTTGCAGCTTAATCTTCTTTCATATCTGCTTGCTTACTCTTCTTTTGCAGAGATCATCAGATATTAGCAAGTTCCCTTCAGGTACTTGCAGCTTAATCTCCTTTCATATCTGCTTGCTTACTCTTCTTTTACAGAGACCAGCAGATATAAGCGAGTTCCCTTAAGGTACTTGCAGCTTAATCTCCTTTCATATCTGCTTGCTTACTCTTCTTTTACAGAGACCAGCAGATATTAGCAAGTTCCCTTCAAGTACTTGCAGCTTAATCTTCTTTCATATCTGCTTGCTTATTCTTCTTTTGCAGAGATCAGCAGATATTAACAAGTTCCCTTCAGGTACTTGCAGCTTAATCTTCT
Source organism: Platanthera zijinensis (assembly GCA_039513925.1). Lineage (NCBI taxonomy): Eukaryota > Viridiplantae > Streptophyta > Magnoliopsida > Asparagales > Orchidaceae > Platanthera > Platanthera zijinensis. The sequence goes on from CM077091.1 coordinate 121,609,956, forward strand.
TTCATATCTGCTTGCTTACTCTTCTTTTACAGAGATCAGCAAATATTAGCAAGTTCCCTTCAGGTACTTGCAGCTTAATCGTCTTTCATATCTGCTTGCTTACTCATTCTTTTGCAGAGATCAGCAGATATTAGCAAGTTCCCTTCAGGTACTTGCAGCTTAATCTTCTTTCATATCGCTTACTCACCCTATTTTTGTAGAGACTAGCAGATATTAGCAAGTCCTATCCAGGTACTTGCAACTTAGTTTTATATCATGATTGTGACTTACTTCTTTTTGCAGAAGTTAACAGGTACTTGCAAGCCTCCTTCAAATACTTGCAATTTATCATTCTTCTATGTTTTCCTCTCACCTTTGTCTTGAAGAGGTCATTGGAATACATTCACATTCACTTCATTTTGCAAAGCAACTCAGGTACACCCGAGATGTACCTCTTTTCACATGCATTAACTTTTCCTTTGCAGGAAAAAGACAAGCATTGGCAAACCTTTTCTGAGGAGAGACATCAGGTCATATCTCTTCATGCCTCTCACTTTTCCGAGGGATGGATCACGATTTTCGTGGGTCTCCAACTTTTTCGAAGTTCCCTTCGGGACTTAAAAAAGTGCGGGGATTATGTTAACCCAGAAATCGGCGATCCCTCCCAAGGTAGCAAGCTCGCAAGTCGCGACCTGCCCTGGGAGGGCCTGTCAGCCCTTCCTTCTAAGGGTGGGCGGACTGACCTCTCAGTCCGCTCAGTCCGCTCAACCCGCGCGGCTTGAGCGGACTCTCTAGCCAGGCCGCCCAGGTCGCGTAGCTCCCGTTCGTTCTGCAGGGGGTGCGGACTGCCACCTCAGTTCGCCCCTATAGGCCGCGCGGTTAGGTCAGTTAACCGTACAATGGGTTCATTCTGCTTCCTCAGGTACGGACTACCAAGCAAAGTGGAGGACTCGATTCCTATCCGCCCAGACCGCTCGATAGCGACATGCTAAGAAGGTGGCGGGCTCCGTCTTCAGCCCGCCTGAGGGAGGTCACCAGTTTGAGACCAACCCTCCTATTCGCCAGTAGTTGGCGGACTCAGTCTCAGTCCGACAGGTCGCCTACCTCTGATGCAGTGGCAAGCTCCAGCCAGTAGTGGCGACCTGCCTCCAGGTCGTCAGTCAGCAATGGCGACCTGTCTCCAAGACTCTAGCCAGCAGTGGCGACCTGCCTCCAGGTCGCCAGTCAGCAGTGTGCGGCCTAGACTATTCAATCTGCCGGGTCGCTAACCCTCGTCCCCAAGCTAAGGATGCCACAAGCAGGCAGCTTGCTCGACCAGTCCGTCGCGAGTTAGGCAAGCTCGATGCGCAGTCCGTAAGAAGAACCCCAGCTCGGCAGCCAATCGTTTATCATCTCCGTAGCGGGATGGGCGGACTTGTTCATCAGTCCGCCACCTAGCCCTACAGGTTCCCAGCAATAGAGTTGGACTCGTCGTGCAGTCCTCCACTCAGCTTCCAGCGCCCGCTTCCCAGCAGCAGGCAGTTTCCTCCTCAGCTCGCGCAGCCCAATGCGAGCTCGCTCAGCAGTAGAGGCGGACTCGTCCCAATCCGCCAACAGCAAGACCAATTCCAGCAGCAAGTCCCAGACCGCGCGGCCTAGCGCGGACTCTGCGGACTCAGCCTTCGTACTCGCTCAACTCACCGTCTCACCGGTGGTGACATTACCGAGACCGTTGCCTCCTCGGGCCTATAAATAGGCCCCCATACCTCTCATTCGGGAGGAACAGACGACACGGCAGAGGCGTCAAGGTCCCGACATCGATTCATGCGGACTCAGTTTCCCAGTCCGTGCGACCTGCTCCCCTTCTTTCTGTTTGCTCAAGCAGTCCGCCCGGCTTAGTCCAGCGAGCTGCCTGAGCAGCTGACCGCGCGGTCTGCCGACCTCCCTAGACAGTCCGCGCGGCCTCTGGCTTTCTCCTCTCCTTAGCCGCTAGCTTCCCCTTTTGTACCCTTTATACTGTTTTCTCATGTAAAGGTGCTACCTCAAGCCGTGACTTCAATTTTAATCAAAGGCAAAGCCCGTCGCAAGAGTGGCATTCAAGCTGCGGTGGGCGAAGTCTGCTGTTGCCGCTATTAGCGGCCCCTCTTTTCAGTTTTCTCTCTATCTTCATGCGTGACTCAGAGTAACCAGCTGCCCGGCAGTCTCTCTTTTCCTCTTCTCATCCCCGCAACACTCTTCCTTCACCTAGCTTGTGAGACCGAACACCCGTTAACTGGTCGGTGTCGCATTTCGCGCATCAACAATAAAATTTCTGTTATACCACTTCCGGTTTGTTCTTGTTCGTTTCTTACATGGTATTAGAGGACTCGATCGTTTCCACCTGATTCAGTTTGCCTATATCCGCGCGGTTGTTTAGCCTTGTCCGCGCGGCTTGCCCTTCTCATCCTGTGCTTTAAGCCCTCTCTGTTCGCTCGACCTGTTCGAGTGGCTTGTTTCTTCTCTGTTTGCGAGCCCTGTTGCTGCCCCTCTGTGTGTGGCCTCTCTGCTCTCCCTCCTTGTCTGTTCGCGACCTGCTCACGACCTATTTCTCGCGGTCTCTCTTCTCCTCTTCTTTCTGCGATCTCTTTTAGTCGCGCAATTTCCTCTCTTTCACACAAACTCTGCTTGTTCGCGCGGCCTGCCTTGCTTCGTGCGATCTCCTTTGTTCGCATGACTTCTTCCCCTATGCTTTGTTCTGCTTCTCTAGTCATGCAGTTTGGTCATGGCTTCTCTGGCCGCTAGTGTGTTGACACATTGACCGTTGCGTTCTCCTTGATTGTCTGCTACGGCTTTCATCGAATCCGCTTTGGTTTCTCTTGCTCTTGCGGTCTCTTTTTGTTTGACCGCTTCTCGCTTGTCGCCGCGATTTGTTCGACTTACCATAGCTGGTCTTCTTGCCGCTCTCTGCTTCCTTCCTCTTCTAGTTCGCACGACCTCTTCACAGTTCGTATGACCTCTGTCCCTTTACTTTGGTCTGCTTCCTGGTCGTGGCCCTTCTTGCCGATGCTGTGCTGACATCGTGACCGTTGCAGCTTCTTCTTCTCTTAGCCCGCTGCGGTTTCTTTCTTTTCCGCTGCGGCCTCCTTCTCTTATCACGACCTCCTCTTTTGTCCGCGCGGCCTTCTCGCTTTCTATCCGCGTGACTTCTCTTCTACTCACGCGGTTTAATGTGTTTCTCTATGGACAATTCCGATATCTCTACCTCCGCCTCCTCTCGGTCGTCTTCCTCTGTGGCCACCACTTCAGGTAGTGCCCATGTGGTTACCCAAGGTAAGTGGCTGATTGACTCTGGTGCTGCAAATCACATGACCGACAATTCTTAATGCTTCTCTCTCCTAGAAATGCATGATCGGTTGCCTCCAGTTCTTGTTGTGGATGGTTCACCTTCCCCGGTTCATGGGACGGGCATGGTTCAAGTCACCCCATTGCTTCGCTTGCTGTACACACTCTATGTCCCGAAGTTCCCTTGCAACTTATTATCTGTTACTACTTTATGCAAGAAACTTCAGTGCTTTGTCTTATTCACTCCAACTTCTTGCTCTTTTCAGGACCCGAGGACCCAACGGACGATTGCTACTGGGACTGAGAGCGGCGACCTCTACTTCCTTGACAACATTTCCGCTCTGTCTGCCTTCTCCTCCTCTTCTACAGATTTGCTTCAATGACATCTTCGCCTTGGACATCCTCCTTGGATTCTTCAACAGCTTCTGCCCCACTTACCTCCTATCAATCCTCCGCTCAACTATGATACATGTCATCTTGGCAAACATCACCGCTCCTCCTTCCCGCCTAAGCAAGGTCGTGGCTCTTCTCGCCCGTTTGATCTCATTCATTCTGATGTCTGGGGTCCTGCTCCTACTCTCACCGTTGGTCGGGTAGTTCTTACTTTGTAACCTTTATTGATGATTTCTCTAAATGTATCTGGATATATCTATTAAAAGATTTCTCAGAACTCCTTTTTGTATGACAATCCTTTTATTATATGATTAAAACTCTGTTTGATATTTCTATTAAAATCTTACGCTCTGATAATGTTAAAGAATATCTTAGTCATGAGTTTTCCTCCTTTTGTATGAAACATGGTCTTATCCATCAGACCACCTGGGTTTACACCTCCCAACAAAATGGGGTGGCGGAGCGTAAAAACCGTCATCTCCTCGATGTTGCTCGCACTCTTATGGCGTAGATGAAGGTACCTCGCTCCTACTTGGTCTATACTGTTCTCCTCGCCTGCTATCTCATCAATCGCCTTCCCTCTACGATTCTCCACAGCCATACCCCCTTCTCCATTCTCTACCCGGGCAAGGAACCATTTCCTCTCCCTCTCCGCATTTTTGGGTGTATGGCTTTTGTGCATGCTCCGTCTGCTACCCATGACAAGCTTTACCCCCGTTCCACCAATTGTGTCTTTTTGGGTTACTCGACCACTCAAAAAGGCTATTGTTGCTTTGACCCCATTCAATGCAAGCAGTGTGTCTCCGCGGACATGACCTTCTTCGAAAATGCGTCCTACTTCTCTCCTCAATCCCCTCTTCCTCCTGATGCCTCTGACTCTCCACCATCTCTCTCTGTTCCTTTCACGCATATCGACGTATCCACTCCTATCTTATCTCCTCCTCCATCTCCTTCTCTTTTCATTATACCCCCTCCCCCTCATCTCCACAGCCATCTTTCTCCAGTCCCGGGCCAGCTTTCTCCACCACGGACGCTCCGGTCACTGAGTCACGAGTTGACCTGGATCTTCCCATTGCTCTTCGCAAAGGGGTACGGGCGTGTACCCAACATCCACTTGCGGCAGTTGTTTCCTATGATTGGCTTACTCCCTCTCGCAGGTGTTTTGCTTTGGCTATCTAGGCTACTACCACTCCCCGTACCTACCAGGAGGCTCTTGCTATTCCTCATTGGAAATTTGCCATGGATGAGGAAATCGCCACTCTTACTGAACGAGGTACCTGGACCTTTTTTTCTCCACCAGTGGGTACTGATGTGGTCAGCTGTCGCTGGGTGTTTGTTGTGAAGTTTTGTCCAGACGGCACTGTGGAGCACTATAAGGCCCGACTGGTGGCCAAAGGCTTTACTTAGACTTATGGGGTTGATTACTTTGATACTTTCTCTCCGGTTGCTCGCCATAGCACCATCCGGGTTCTACTCTTTGTGGCCGTCAACAGGGATTAGGCTATTTCCCAGCTTGATGTCAAGAATGTCTTTCTCTATGGGGATCTTTAAGAGGACGTCTATATGGAGCAACCTTCTGGGTATGTTGCTCAGTGGGAGACACGAGTATGCCAGTTGAAGAAGGCCATCTATGGCCTAAAATAGAGCCCTCGGGCATGATTCGACAAGTTCAGTGGCATTGTGGCTGCCATCGGCTTTGCAAGAAGCTCGGCCGATCACTCCTTGTTTATTCGCAAAACCGTATTGGGACTGGTGGTTTTGGCGGTGTATGTGGATGATATTCTTCTTACCGGCGATGATCAGGCTGGGGTGGACTTGACAAAGAAACACCTTCGTCAACACCTGATCACGAAGGATATGGGCTCCCCAAAATACTTTTTTGGGATAGAAATATCTCGGAAGCCTGACTCGTTGGTTCTCTCCTAACGGAAGTATGCTCTTGATCATCTACGAGAGGCAGGATTGACTGGTGCCAAACTGGCCCGGTATCCCATGGCTACTGGAGAAGACAAAACATGGACAGATGACTCGCCTCTTCTATCCGATGCCATGAAGTACAGACGTCTGGTAGGCAAACTTATTTATCTCACAGTGACCAGACCCGACATTGTCTATGTTGTAGGCAAGGTTAGTCAGTTCATGCAAGCTCCTAGGGAATGCCATCTTCTGTCTGCCTTGAAGATATTAGAGTATGTCAAAGCAACACCAGGAAAAGGGCTACTCTTTCAGAATAATGGTCATCTGAGGGTTGATGCCTACTCAGATTCAAGCTATGCGGATGATAAAGGTGACTGTAAATCTACATCTAGCTTTTGCATATTTGTTGGAGGAAATCTTGTGAGATGGAAGAGCAAGAAACAGTCTGTTGTCTCTAGGTCCAGTGCAGAAGCCAAATATCAAAGTATGGCATCAACCACGTGTGAGTTAAAATGGTTGCGTGCTCTCATGCTTGACCTAGGAGAGGTCTACGACTATCCTCTTCCTATGTTCTGTGACAACAAGGTCGCTATATACATATCCAAAAATCCGGTCTTCCATGAGAGAACGGAACATATAGAAGTCAACTATCATTTCATTAGGGAAGAGGTCTTGAAGAGACAAATTTGCATTCCGTTCGTCACCTCCGACAAAGAGTTGGAGGATATCTTCACCAAGCCGGTTTCTACTTCCTTCTTCCACATTTGTGACAAGCTGGGCATGATGGATATCTATGCTCCAGCTTGAGGGGGAGTGGTAAAGTATGAGACCGGGTGGTCTTGCGATTCTGTCTTGGCGGATTGAAGACCACGCGGTCTGGCGGTTTTCCTTCAGCGGTTTGGTTGCTGTGCAGTTGCTGTCTGGAGTCCGAGCGATCTAGCGGTTTGTCTTTAGTGACTTGGAGACCGGGCGGTCTAGCGGTCTCCCAAGGCAATCTTTCCTTCCTCTCTGGTGGTAGCCGAGCGGTTAGCCCTTCCGTCTAACCGCGCGGCTTGTGCGGGTTGTTTCTGTATATACCGCTTAGTATTGTAATTTTTTAGTCTCATATCTCTTATTTGTATTCTCTCTTCTCTCCTCCATTCTATAAAAGGGAGGCCATACCTTTGTAATAGATACCTTTTTCAAATAATAAAATTTCTGTTATATCACTTCTGGTTTGTTCTTATTCGTTTCTTACAGTGAACTTAGACTGACTAATGAAAAGTCCATCTATAGTTTGCATTACTTGGAGACCCAAGAAAAACTTGAGTTCACCCATGCTACTCATCTCAAACTTACCTTGCATAAGTTTGGCAAACTTAGTGCAAAGTGACTCATCAGTAGAACCAAATATAATGTCATCTACATATATTTGTACTAAGATGGTCTTGCCTTTAACTTTCCTTAGGAATAGTGTTTTGTCTATTTTCCCTCTTGAGAATTTATTCTCTAGAAGGAACTTAGACAGAGTCTCATACCAATCCCTTGGGGCTTGTTTTAACCCATAAAGAGCTCTTAATAAAAGATAAACATGATTAGGTTTAGTAGAGTCAACAAAAACTGATGGTTGCTTAACATAGACCCTTTATTTAAGGTTACCATTTAAGAAGACTGACTTCACATCCATTTGTTAAACTTTTAATCTTTTGTAGGCTGTATATACCAGGAAGAGTCTAATAGCCTCCAATCTAGCCACTGGTGTAAAAGTTTGATCAAAGTCTAATACCCTCTTCTTGTCTATATCCCTTTGCATCCAGTCTAGCTTTGTTTCTGACTATAACACCATTCTCATCCAATTTGTTCCTATATATTCATTTAGTTCCTATGATGTTATAGTCATCTAGTTTGGGAACCATCTTCTAGACTTTACATCTCTTAAACTAGTTCAATTCTTCCTGCATTGCACCTATCTAAAATGGATTTACATTGGCTTTTTCAAATTTCTTTGGTTCTGTTTGAGACAGAAAACTTGAGTACATCACAGTGTTGTGATGCCTACTTCTTGTGGTCACACCCTGAGCGCATTTCCAATGATCAATTCCCTTGGATGATCCCTTAGATGTCTGATAGTTACTGGTAATGTGACTTCTTCTCTTGGACCAGATACATCTTGTTGTTGAGTTTCTTATTCTAGCTGTTCCTGTGCAAACTCTTCTTCAACAATTTTGACTCCATCTTGTATTTTTTTGCTTATTGGAACTGAATCTTCTATAGACAGCTCCTTTAGCTTTAAGTGTTCTCTTGTTGTACTTGATGTACCTGGCTTATCATTGTAAAACATAGAACTTTCATCAAATACAACATGAACAGACTCCTCCACAACTTGATCCCTCAAGTTATAGACCCTATAGGCCTTATTGTGGTTACTATAACTAACAAATATGCCTTCATAGGACTTCTCAACAAATTTAGTTATGTATGTTTTCCATTATTTAGGACAAAACATCTACATCCAAAGATTCTAAAATAGGTCAAGTTTGGTTTTCTGCCCTTCATTAGTTCATAAGGAGTCTTATTGAACCTTTTGTTGATTAAAGCTTTATTAAGAACATGATATTTGTGTGAATTGATTCAACCCAGAAATATTCTAGGAGAAAAGAATCACTCAACATGGTTCTTCCAACTTCAATGAGAGTTATGTTCTATCTCTCAGCAATTCCATTTTGTTGGGGTGTTCTTGGAGTTGAAAACTCTTGCTGAATCCCAAGTTCTTCACAAAACTTTGTCATGCATTCAGATTGAAATTCAGTTCCTTGATCACTTTTGATTCTGACCACAGAACTGTTGAGTTCATTTTGTATTTGTTTGACAAATGTCTTGAAGACATCAGGAGTTTCAAGCTTTTTTCTTAGAAAGAAAACTCAAGTAAATCTGGAATAATCATCAACAATCATAAAGTGTCAACTTTCCTTCCTAGACTATGAACTGGCATAGGGCCAAACAAGTCCATATGCAAGAGATATAAACACCTAATTGAGTCTTTGGTTTCAATACTTTTGAATGAAGCTATGGTTTGCTTGCTTTTTTAGCATGTAGAGCAAATGCTCGCCTTATAGCATTTAGTGTTAGGACCATTCCTAACTAGCTCTTTACTAAAAAGTTTGCATATGGCCTTATAGTTCAAATAAGCTAGCCTCTTGTGCTATTTGACACAGTGTGAGGCTTTCTCATTTGCAACTAGACATAAGGGTGAGTATGACTTTAAATAAAGAAAATTCAAACAATACACATTCCCACACCTAGTGCCTATCAAGATGACCTCTTGGTCACTTGACTTCTATATTAGGAACTCATCCTTTTGGAATGAAATGTCATAGCCAAGGTCACAAAGTTGGTTTATGATTATAAGGTTGTGTTGCAATCCTTCCACATAAGCTACTTTAGTGAAAGTGACTAAGCCATTTGAGATCTAACCATAACCTTTGGTAATTCCTTTAACAGCTCCACCAAAGAACACCTTTGGTCCATTCTTCATAGGGATAAATTCCCTCAAATTTCTCCTTATTCCAGTCATGTGTCTAGAACACCCACTATCCAAGTACCAGATTGGCCTATCTCGGGTGCTTGGACATTCCTGCAAAATAAGAATTTATTTTTCCTTAGGAACCCAAATTATCTTGGGTCCTAGGTTCTTGTTAGTTGTGGCTCCATTGAGACCACCTGTGAACTTCTTAATTGGGTACATTTTCTGAGTATGAGACACAATGTTATTGAACTAACAGTCCAAGGCAAAGTGTCCTACCTTTCCACAACACCAGCATTCATATCTGTTGTACCTCCTCTTTGGAGGAACAGAAGGAACTTTGTGTTGACATTCCTTAGGACAGGAATCAGCAAACTTGATAGTTGTATTTTGACTGGGAGCAAAATGGTTGCTTTGTTTCTCAGTTATAACAGTCCTCCTTGGATCAAGCACATTAGGAATAAATTTCCTATTCACATATGATTTTGGTCAAACTTATCCAGACTTCTGGGTTTCTTTTAACTTAATCTGAAACACAGGTTATGGAATGAATGGACCTTTTTGTTCTATCAACTTTTTGCCTATTCTTCTCTTAGGTTTAACATAACCAAGTGCACATCTAGGTGTTCCTGAGAAGGTATCTATAATGGGCAGCATAGTTTTAGGTTTAGAAAATAGATGTACTAGTCTTTTCTCATTCAGGAATTTGAGTTCTAACTCCTGAATGATTGCATCTTTTTGATTTATCAACATAATTTGATCATCAATGAACTTAGTCAGCTTTGCTAACTTTGAGTTTTGAAGACCTATCTTCTGAGTATCAATCTTATGATGATACTCAAAAACTTTTAGTGATGCAATCTCTATTGCTTGTTCTTTGACAAGCTTCTTGCTATTTATAAGAGCTTCCAATAATTTTCCAAATTTGACTGTGAGCTGCTGCAGTTCAGTCTCAGGGTTAGACTTATGTGAATCAAATTTTGAGTCACATGAGTCTAGCTCATCCATAGTCTCATGAACAGAATTTGTAGAACAACAAGAATTGTCAAAGATTACCTGAGTATCCTGACATTCAACAATTTCTAAAACTGGATAATCAGACAGTGCCATCAAATTAACCTCCATATCATCTTTAGAATCACCATAGTGTGATGAACTTATGAATTTATTGCCCTTGTATACAACCTCTTTGATGGTCTTCTTCATAGGAGAACAGTCCAACATGTTCTTCTTCTGATTCAGTTGAATCAGTATCACTATCAGATAAGTTCTTTGGCTTCTTTGCCATCAGACCCTTTTCTGATTTCTTATCTTTATAGAACTTCTTTTCTTTTAACTTTTTGTTCTCCTTTCTTTTACTAGACAGTCAGCAATGACATGCCTAGACCTGTTACAATAATAGCAGATAATATCAGTCTTAAATTGTTTATTCTGATGAGAATCATACCTAACCATAGATTTATCTCTGTGTTTGTCTTTGATTTTACTGGAACTTGGTGCAGTTGATTTCTTCTTATTCCACTGCTTCCTTCTTTGAAAGATAATGATGAGAAGAAAATATAGTTCTATAGAAAAAATCCGATTGAAAAACATCGCAGAAATGTAACTGGACAAAATCTATGAAACAATTCAAATGTAAAACCCTAAATGAAACTTGTTTACAGTTTGGAAAATATCGAATGTAAAACCCTAAAACGCACCAAAAATGAGGATAACAACACTAGATGGAGTCAGGAGAAAAAAAATCATACCATAGCAGTCCAACAGCCGAGGATGTAGGCGCATGCGTGGGCTTAGCGGTCGACAGTGGCCTGTAGTATGTAGGAGCGTTCAACAGCGAAGGATGAAAACTTGGGGAGGCGCCGACGAAGAGGAAGGTTGGGTAGCGGAAGGAGTCAGGAGAGAAAGGTCTGATAAAATTTGAAATCAAAATCTGCAAACAAAAATAGAAGAGGGACCCATCTGTTTAAAGACGCACAGATATTCCTGTGTTTTAAGCACTGAAAATTTTCCCATCCAAACTAACCCATGGTGGTATTACCCGCGATTTCTTTTTTCCCGCCACAGCTGGCACTTGCGTGCATTTCTATACAAATCCCAGGTATCGAGGAGCAAAAAATGTGAAAACAAAAAACAAAAAAGGAAACCCTCGCCCTCTTTTAAGTCGACCGTTTATCTTGGAGCCGAAGGCCCAACGTGCATGAAGGAATGGAGGAGTTCTCACCCGAGGAACATCAGCAAGTTGTTACCCGATAATTCTTCTGATGAAGAACGGGTTCCAGTGATATCTGTATCTTCATCCCTTCTTGGTGATGATGGGATTTCTCTTCTAGACTTCTTTGATGTATCTGCTTTGAAGGCCATAGATTTAGTCTTAGTTGAACTTCTAGCAGATTCAGCTTCAGCTTTTCTAGAATTTAGCTGAAGCTTATGTGACAATAGCTTCCCATATAAGTCTTGGGGCAATATGTTTCTCAGATTCCCCATTTCTCATACAACACAGATCTTGATGTCCCATTCTTTATTTAGGGATCTCAGAAATTTTTCATTAAGCTCATAATTTGAGAATTCTCTGCCATAATTCTCTAAGTCATTTACTATTCTAAAGAACTTTTCATAACATAGTTCTATAGAATCAGTCTTTCCTTATTTGAATACCTCATACTACTAATTTAGTAGAGACTTTTCGTCATCTCTTACTTCTTCTGTTCCTTCCATTTAGACTATGAGAGTGTCCCACATATCCTTGGATGTTTTACAGTGCACTAAATTCCGAAAAGTTGAATTATCTATTGCACTAATAATTATGTTTTGAGCTCTTTTATCCATAGTGGCAAGAATGACCTCATCTTTTGTCATTTCAGATAGTTTCTTAGGAGTTTGAACATTTGCATCTAGGACATATATCTTCATTGGAATATATGGTCCTTCTTGTACAGTGATAAAGATTCTTGGATCTGAAGCCTCCATAAATAATCTCACTCTCTGCTTCCATATATCAAAGTTATCCTTAGTGTATATTGGCAGTTTCATATAGCTGAGTTCTCTGTGAGATTTAGAAGCCATTAGATCTGATATTTTTCAACTACCCTTTGGATCTTTTTCTGACTGTTAAGTCTTTCTTGAAGAACCTCCCTTTGATACCACTTGAAAGATAATCCTATGGGTAGATAATCACCTAGAGGGGGGGGGGGGTGAATAGGTGTCTTTTAAAATACTTTGTCACTTAGATTAATTGTTCAGTAGATATTATGTTCAACATATAATATACTTGAGAAATAATCTTCACAATAACTCAACACGATTAAACCACAAAACACAGCACATGCAAATCTCAGAACACAACACAAGCACAAACAAATTACAACACATAAAGAATTTATAGTGATTCCCCTATCTAGGGTACATCCACTTTCCCCCTTATTCCTCACTAGCAATGTGATAGATTAGGTTATATCTCCTCCTCTTCAACTCAGATCCAAATATTTTACAGGCTCAGTTTCTATTAAGAAACCTACACTCATACCAACAGGTCCTACCTCAGAGATTCACCCAAACTCCTATCTCAGGTCCCTTAAGAACCCTACCTCAGCCTTTATAACACATGTTTATACCTCAGTGATCCCACTCAAATCACCTACCTCAGGTCCCTCAAGAACCCTACCTCAGCCTTTATAAATTAGGCTTACAAGTTAGAGATTAACTCTCCTACCCACTCAGTTCTCACAAAGATCTTACAAAAATTAAGAGGCAAATATAATCAGAAAACCAATCTGTAATCTGACTTATCTGAATAAATTCAGATTCTTCAATTCAGCTGCACTTGATTAAATCTTGATGAATAATCTGGCTGAAGAGATACTTCTCTGGATCTGCAATCTTCTTGATGATCAGCTTGATTTCCTTAAATAATTTGTAGAATAGATCCACTGGAATCTTCTGATCATTTGATGAAAGGATCTGAAGATCTTCTTGAAGACTTTCATATTCCTCCTCTTCCTTGGAATTATCGTCCTCCCCTGATTTGGAAGAAATTAGAATGAGAATTTCTAATCTGTTAAAAATTGCTTACTTCTGTGAAAACAACCCCTCTATTTATAGCCTTTGTGGATTGCTGGATTCCGATTGATGTCATCAACATGTGACATCATACTTCAAATTCTCCTTTAAACTATTTCTGTTGAGATACCACGTTACTGTAGCTGATGTGACATTTCTGACTTGTCTTGACACTTCTGTATTGACTCTGCACATCTTCAGAAACATAAGTGTCGAGATGTCCAAAGTGTCTCGACACTATATTACTTAAGTGTTCTTAGAAGGTGTCAAGACATCTTAACAGTCTCGATACAATTTTACTTAGAAGAATTTTCAGGTTGAACTTGAAAGTGTCGAGACAGTTAACTTGTCTCGACATAACTATCATCTGTGTCGACATCTGTAAATCTGCACTATATCGAGACAATTGATTTGTCTCGACACAACTTTCATCTGTGTCGACATCAATAAATCAGCACTGTGTCGAGACAGTTGAATTGTCTCGACACAACTGTCTGTTGGGTGTCGACACTTTTATACTTTCTTTAATTCTTCACTGTGTCGAGACAGTTGAATTTTCTTGACACTCTAATCTACTGGTGTCGACACTTGGTTAAGTCTACACTTCAGTCTTCTTTGTGTTGAGACAGTTGTATTGTTTCGACACAATTGTCTTAAGCTTTAAAGTGTCGAGATATTTTAATTGTCTTGACACTACTGACTTAGTCTTTAAGGTATCTAGGTAGCTCATTTGTCTCGACACTGCTGTTATTGAATCTTCAATGTGTCGAGTTAGCTGGCTTGTCTCGACACTGCTGACTTAGTCTTCAAAGTGTCGAGATAACAGACTTATCTCGACACAACTTCTGCAAAGGTGTTGATATAGTTGAAGTGTGTCAAAAATTTTGTACTTAGCCAATTTTCTGCACTTCAAGTTGCTAAATGCTAACTGTGCTGACTTCACTCAGCACTTTGCTGACTTCACTCGATGCTTTGTACTTAGGCAACTTTCTTCACTTTTTAGTCAGCTTCTTAGAGTCCACATGTCAATGTAACTTGGGACTACCTGTCAAATCAATATGACATAGGCAACCTGCAAGCATGAACTGAAATATATATCAAATACATATTTGTGTATATCATTGAGTTGAAAGGGCTTCTTCAAATCAAGTATATTGTGTCCAATGTACCTAACACAAACACTTAGAGCTTTGACTATCTGTCCTTTTTCAGCACTGTTAGTTGTATGGCATTGAGTGAACTAGCTTCACTCAACGCTTGTGAACTTAGTCATTTTTCTGTACTGCAACTTGCTGGGCTTTGACTGTCCTGACTTCACTCAACGTTATTAGTTGTATGACGTTGAGTGAACTGACTTAACTCAATGTCTATGGTCTTAGTCATTTTTCTGTCTCTCCAGTCAGTTTTTTTGAGTCCACCTATCAATGTCACTTGGACCACTTATCCAATCAATATGACATAGACCAACCTGCATGCATGAACTTAAACATACATCAAATACAATTATGTGTATACCATTGACTTGTTTGACTTCTTATAAATCTGGGACATTGAGATCAATGGACGCAATAATCTCCCCAAAGCTAGGACATTGAGATCAATGGACCCAACAATCTCCCCCTATTTGAAGAAGTCAAAACACCACTTGAAAATTCTTTGTCAACAATATACACCAACATATACAACAATAATATACAACAACATATTAACAGAAGAGAGTTAAGGGTTACCACATTTCCCATTTTTCTGCTAGTATGGCGATCATCACCTACTCCCCCCGTATTACTACAAGGTTCACCTTTCCCCCCTGTATGAGAACACCACCTGCTCCCCCCTGTTTTACTACATTGACACCTAGTCACCTTAGTCACCTTCTCCCCCTTTTGACTTCTTCAGACAGAGGGAGAAGCTGGCCATCTGTGATTATCTTCTCCCTTTTCTGATTACAGATAATCAACTGGTGCTGAACTTGCTCCCACTCAACAAGAGCATCTTCTACCAAGACTTTGGACATTCCAGCCTTGAAATAATTTTCTGGTCTTCACAACCTGCAAGATGATGTAGTTCCTGTAATAAAACAACATGAAGTGCAACTGAAGCTACACCAAGTTCAACATACCTAACTCAAACTTAAAGGTGTTGAACTTTGCTTCATCTAATGGCTTGGTGAAGATATCAGCCACTTGCTTATCTGTTGGGACAAACTCAAGACTAATATCCTCACATTCTACATGCTCTCTTATAAAATGATATCTAATCTCTATGTGCTTAGTCCTGCTATGAGAGATAGGAGTCCTAGCTATATATATTGCACTAGTAGAGTCATAGAATAAAGAACTTCTACTTAATTGAATGTTATAATCCTGAAGTTGATGATGTATTCACAACAACTATGCACAGTAGCTCCCTGCAGCTATATATTCTGATTCTGCAGTAGAAATAGAAACACTTGTTTGCTTCTTGCTACTCCATGACACTAGTCTTTTTCCCAAAAAATGACAGGAGCCTGATGTGCTTTTCCTGTCTTCTTTACAGCTTGAAAAGTCTACATCTGAAAAGCCTATTAGTTCAAAATCTCTATTCTTAGGGTATCAAAGGCAAAGATCTAGTGTGCCCTTCAGATATCTCAAAATCCTCTTAGCAGCAGAGTAATGAGATTCTTTAGAGCATGCCTGATATCTAGCATATACACATGTAGCATACATAATGTCTGGCCTACTAGTAGTTAGGTATAGAAGGGTACCAATTATCCCTCTATATAAAGTTTGATCAACAGGTTTCTCTGCCTCATCTTTGCCTAAAGATATAGTTGACTCATGGGAGTTTTCATGGTGGAGGCATTCTCCATCCCAAAATTTTTAATCAACTCCCTGGTAAACTTAGACTGAGATATGGATAATCCATTGTCAGTCTGTTTTACTTAGAGACCCAAGAAGAACTTAAGTTCACCCATACTGCTCATCTCAAACTTCCCTTGCATAAGTTTGGCAAACTATCTATAAAGGTTATCATCAGTAGATTTAAAGATAATATCATCAACATATATCTGGACTAGGATGATCTTTACCTTGGATTTCCTTAGAAATAGAGTCTTGTCTATCTTCCCCCTTGAGAATTTGTTCTCAATGAGGAAGCTAGACAGGGTCTCATACCATGCTCTAGAAGCTTGTTTCAACCCATATAAAGCTTTCCTAAGTCTATAAACAAAATTTGATTTGTTAGGAACGACAAAACCTGGAGGTTGTTCAATATAGACTTCTTCCTTCAAGTCTCCATTCAAAAGGGCTGACTTCACATCCATCTAGTAGACTCTGAATACTTAGTATGCAACATATGTAAGGAACGGTCTGATGGCTTCTAATCTTGCTACAGGTGAAAAGGTTTGATCAAAGTCAATACCTTATTCTTGTCTGTACCCTTGAGCTACTAGCCTAGCTTTGTTCTTAGTTATAATGTCATTTTCATCAAGTTTGTTCATATAGATCCATTTGGTTCCAATGACATTATTAGAGCTGTCACTTAAAATAAAAAACCGTAAAACGAACCGGAACTGAACCAGAACCGCAAAGAACCGGACCGAACCCTTTATAAATTATTCGGGTTCTGGTTTGAATTTTGGAACTGTGAACAACTTTGGTTCGGGTGTGGTTCTTATATTTTATTATCCGGACCGGAACCGGAACCGCAACATATAAGTCTCAAGCGGTTTCAAGATTTTTGGACCCGATCCGAACCGGACCGAAGTAGAACCCAACCGTAACCCGTTTATTATTATTAATTTTTTTGTAATATTGTTATAGTTTTATAATCTATCTATAATATTTATACTTACTATCAGGGGTGAAACTGTTGCAGTTTGAACCCAAATCGTAATCGCACCAAAATGGGTCGATTTTGGACTGAACAAAGCCGCACCAAAACTACACCGCAGCAAAATCGTGTGATATAATTTGACATTGATGTAGTTTGAAGTCGGTTTTTAAATACAGTTTTGATTTTTATACAGTAATATAATGTATTTTCAATTTTACTTACATATTTTTCAGAAATATTTTATTTTAAAAATATAGTAAGGTATACAATTTCTATTAAATAGTAATCATGAAAGACACAACTAATTGTACCTGATTATTACGGTTGCGCAAGCTGGCGAGATGCGCGCAAGCCGATTAGACGTTGTGACAAGTCTTTTCGCGTAGCAAGGCGACATATACTAGCCCACAGATTGTGGAAGAGAGCGACGAGGAGTGCACAACTTAATTATTTTTATTTCGTTATTGTTTTGAGTTTTACTATTTGCAGACCGTTTTTATTTCATTCCGTCAAGTTTGGTTTTGTTTTAGTTGGAACTCATTCGAATCAGACTGAACCACATAGAAGTATGTCGACGAGACGCGCACAAGCCAACTAGATATTGTAGTAAGTCTACACGCGCAGGAAGACGATATATACTAGCCCATCGATCGTGGAAGAGACCGTCGAGGAGTGTGCAACCTAAAATTTTTTTTTGGAGGTGTTTTGAGTTTTTGCAGACCGCTTTTATTTTATTCTGCCAAATTTAGTTTTAGTTTTAGTTGGAATCGATTGGAACTGGACCGAACCGCATAGAACCGGACCAAACCGTTAGTAACTTGTTTGGTTTTGGTTCTTGTTAAACTGTAACCAGAACCATTGACACGACGGTTTCAGAAATTTTGATGGAACCAGAACCAGAACCAGAACCGGTCAAGCCAAATAAAGTTTTGGTTCCAACTTGAAGAACCGTTACCTTAGCGGTTCAGTTTACGGTTTTAGTAGAACCGGAATCGAACCAGAACCGTGACAACTCTAGACATTATGTCCTTGTGGTATGGGAACCAACTTCAAGACCTTACACCTCTTAAACTAGTTCAGTTCCTCTTGCATAGCTACAATCCAAAACTGATCCATGTGTGCCTCTTCAAATTTCTTGGAATCCACTTGTGACAGGAAACTAGAATACATTGCTATGTTGATACATCTGCTTCTTGTCACTATACCTTGACTTGCATCACCAATGATCTGGTGGCCTGGATGATCATTCAAATGTATGATTGTTGGAGGAAATCTTCCTTCAACATTTTGTGCTTCAAAGTCTCCATCTTGTTGAACAGCATCCACTTCCTATGTGCCTTGTGCTTCCTCGAGAATGCACACACTTTCATCTTTGTCTTGAACTATAGGTTCAGCTTCCTTAATAACAAGCTTATCCATCATCACTTGTGTGCCTTTAGGAGTAGAAGAGGAGCTTGACAGCTCATTATTAATCATATTTGACTCATAAAACACTATATTGACTGACTCATCTAAACTTGACTTGTCAAGTTATAGATCATATATGCCTTACTATGATTGTTGTACCCAACAAAGATCCCTTCATAGGACTTGGCAACAAACTTAGTTATATATGATTTCCCATTGTTGAGTACATAAAAATTGCTCATAAAAATTCTGAGATATGCAAGGTTTGGTTTTCTGCCCTTCAATATCTCATAAGGAGTTTTTTATGGCTCTTGGTGATAGAAGCCCTGTTGAGGAAATGATAAGCAGTATTTACTTCCTCAGCCCAGAAATATTCTAGGAGAGATGTGTCATTCAATAATGTCCTTGCAGCTTCTATGAGAGTCCTATTCTTCCTCTAAGCAATCCCATTTTGCTGGGGTGTTCTTGGAGAGGAAAACTCATGCTGAATCCCAAGTTCTTCACAAAAATTTGACATACATTCGGATTAAAACTCAGTTCCATGATCACTTTTGATTCTGACCACAAAACTATTCTTCATTCTGTATTTGTTTTACAAATGTCTTGAAGACATCAGGGGTTTCAGACTTTTCCTTAAAAAGAAAACCCAAGTAAATCTGGAAAAGTCATCAATAACCACAAAGGTGTAGACTTTCCTACCAAGACTATGAACTAGCATAGGAAAAAACAAGTCCATATACAAGAGTTATACACACCTTACAGAGTCTTTAGAAATGCTTTTGAAAGAAGCTTTGGTCTGCTTGCCTTTTTGGCATGCAGAACAAATGCTCTCCTTAGTGCATTTTATGTTAGGACCATTCCTAACTAGCTCTTTACTGAAGAGCTGACCTATGGTCTTATAGTTCAAATGAGCTAGCCTCTTATGCCATTTGACATAGTGTGAGGCTTTCTCATTTACAACTAGGCATATATGAGAGTCTGAATTTACACAAAGAAAATTTAAACAGTACACATTCCCACTCCTAGTGCCTGTCAAGATGACCTTTTGGTCACTTGAATTCTTTATGTGGCACTCATCCTTGTGAAAATAATAAAGTTCTTCGCTCAGCCTTTGAGGTCCAGCAGCAGCAGCAGCAGTAGGGGCTTCAGCCCTCTATTTCTCGCTCGGCTCTCCAGCACCTGCACAAGGACAGCCCACCATGATGGTGGCAAACAAGGCAACGATCAGCATTCAACTGACCAATTTATAACGACCCTACCCCTTACCCGGGGCAGTGGTATTCCTTCCCTGCAGGCATATCATTTCACAAGCAGATATATCACATAATATGCACACACGCATAATAAATATATAACAAACGTCGGCCATGCGGCCCGACGCTCCGTACACTCAAAGCACATTCATGGTGTACCAAAAAACTAGGGTCCCACCACCGTTCAAGGGTCAAAAGCCCAACGGTAAAGTTTGAGCATTATGCTCCACAGCCTATAGCCAGAGACTTTAGTCTTAATGGCGCGCATGCCTAAGACTCTCATTATGTGAACCTGACGATCGCCAATATTCCAGGCACTCATGTCAGACAACCATAACGCGAATATAGTTCAGCCCTTACCCATTGATCAAATCGTCAGTTCAATGTCTAGACTGATGCTGGTCGGCATCCCCTTATCTATTCGGCACGAAGCCTTTTAAGAGCTTGCAGCTCACAATAGCCATACTGTCCACCAAAGACTGGCTTCACAATCCAAAAGGGGAGCTAGTGCCAGCATTGCTCGCGATCGCTTGGCGGGTTTAGCACAAGCTCTCTTTCTGTACCCAAACTCAACCCAAACCCTACAGCAACCTGCAGTGCTAGAAAACTGGTCTTTCCATAACATACAATACAAGAATTATGAGGGTATTTTCCTGGAATCCCCATTCCAGTACTTCCTGTTACTCCACTTCACAGGCACAACCCACCGACTGCACAAACTACTCGTTTAAATGCGGAGTCTTCTCCAGTGCGCAAAATAAAACATCACCAATCCAGACCAACCTATCCAGATAGGCTTCACACATCATGCCTATTCCGTACTACACATTTTCGGATCTAATGCAAGACTTATTGGGGATTTCAAGAATCAACCCAAGGGAAATCCCTCAATAATCAACCTTTTGGTGGGGGAAATCCATGCACATGCCAAAATAAGGACTTCACATATCCAAGAAGGAAGATTGTTACTCTAGAGGTTTGATTTGTCGCCATGGAAAACTAGCCGGATGAAAAGCACCGCAACAGACTTGCCTCCACGGATCTGTACTCTGCTCTTGATTCGAGGCTCTAAAGCTCCACCGGCGGCTAAATTCCTCCTCCTCCTCCTTCCTTGCTCTGTGAAGTTCTTATTTTGGTATGTGCATGGATTTCCCCCACTAAAAGGTGGATTATTGAGGGATTTCCCTTGGGTTGATTCTTGAAATCCCTAATAAGTCCTTTATATAGATCCGAAAATGTGTAGTAAGGAATAGGCATGCTGTGTGAAGCCCATCTGGACAGCTTGGTCTGGATTGGTGATGTTTTATTTTGCGTACCAGAGAAGACTCCGCATTTAAAAGAGTAGTTTGTGGAGTTGGTGGGTTGTGCCTGTGAAGTGGAGTAACAAGAAGTACTGGAATGGGGATTCCAGGAAAATACCCTCGTAATTCTTGTGTTGTATGCTATGGAAAGACAAGTTTTCTGGCACTGCAGGGTGCTGCAGGGTTTGGTTTGAGTTTGGGTACAAAAAGAGAGCTTCTGCTGAACCCGCCAAGCGATCGCGAGGAATGCTGGCACTAGCTCCCCTTTTGGATTATGAAGCTTGTCCTTGGTGGACAGTATGGCTATTGTGAGCTGCGAGCTCTTAAATGGCTTTGTGCCGAGCAGACAAGGGGATGCGGACCCACGTCAGTCTAGACATTGAACTGACAATTTGAGCAACGAGCAAGGGCTGAACTGTATCCGCATTATGGTTGTCTGACATGAGTGCCTGGAATATTGGCGTTCATCAGGTTCACATAATGAGAGTCTTAGGCATGCGTGCCATTAAGACTAAAGTCTCCGGCTATAGGCTGTGGAGCATAATGCTCAAACTTTACCATTGTGCTTTGGACTCTTGAATGGTGGTGGGACCCGGGTTTTCTGGTACACCAAGAATGTGCCCTGAGTGCACGGAGCATCGGGCCACGTGGCCAATGTTTGTGATATATTGATTGTGCATGAGTGCACATTATGTGATATATCTGCTTGTGAAATGCTATGCCTGCAGGGAAGGAATACCACTGCCCCGGGTAAGGGGTAGGGTCGTTATAAATTGGTCAGTTGAATGCTGACCATTGCCTTATTTTCCACCATCATGGTGGGCTGTCCTTGTGCAGGTGCTAGAGAGCCGAGCGGGAAATAGAGGGCTGAATCCCCTACTACTGCTACTGCTGGCTCTCGAAGGCTGAGTGAAGAACTTTATTATTTTCATGTGTGGCCGGCCTGCGTGCCGATGTTTGTAATCCACACCTGTGAAGTTTAACTGTAAAGCCTTAAGGCCAAACTTTTGTGTATTTGGTGTACATTTCTTTAGGGTTATATATAAATGTGGTTGTTTATATAGTGGACATTCGTGGCTGTTGAGTTCAATATTAACTTTAAATCTTCCGCTAGTATGATCTGAGTTAGGATGCAAGTATGTTTTGGTATTAACCTGTAACCTCGCCGCCTGTTTGTGGCATATAGTGTGGGGCCCCGACCGAACCTTCTATTATATGTTATTTAATGGATGGGGTTGTTACACAACTGGCCTTCTTGGGAGAGAATAATTCTTCTCTTTGCTCCTCTTGGAACTATCTGCCTTGAAGGCCACAGTTGATTCTTTGGCCTGAGCTTTGTTAGTCTTCTCTTCCTCCTTCCTTGCAGTCAGCTGCATTTCATATGACAGTATCTTCCCAAACAAAGTGGATGGTGGAGTATCTGCCAGCTTTGCAACTTTACTAATGACACATATCTTAGTGTTCCAGTCTCTAGTAAGTGACTTAAGAAACTTTTCATTTAGCTCATAGTTACTAAAGACTCAGCCATAGGTCCTTAGCTCATTTACAATTCTAAAAAACCTTTCATAGCATCTAGCTATTATCTCCTCCTTTATGTGCCTGAAAGCCTCATACTCTTGATTGAGCATAGAATTCCTATCATCTCTAACTTCCTCGGTACCCTCCAAATATATCACCAGAGTGTCCAACATTTCCTTTGAGGTTTTGTAGTGCACCGGGTTTTGAAAAGTAGAGTCATCTATATCACTAACTATAATGTTCTGTGCCCTTTTATCCATTGCAGCCAAGACGATTTCATCTTTAGTCATTTCTGCATAACTCTTAGGAGTCTTGATATTTGCATCAAGAACTGACACCTTTAGGGGAATGGATGGTCCTTGAACTGTAACATAAATCATAGGGTCTGATGCTTCCATAAACAATCTGACCCTTTCTTTCCATATTCCAAAATTTTCTTTCCTGCATAGAGGAAGTTTCATAGAACCTAGTTCCTTATGGTTCTCTCCTGAACCCATACTTATCTTTTCTTGGCTACCCTTTGAGATCTACTCAGACTATCAAGCCTTTCTTGAGTAAGCTCCCTCTGATACCACTTGAAAGTCTTTGAATACAAGGGTAGCTAATCACTTAAAGGGGGTGAATAGGTTATTAAGATCTTTTTATATTCTTTTGAACTTTAATTAATTTAGGCCCTGTTGTGATTGATTAGTTCAGCTTTCAAGACATTCACCCACAATACACCATAGTTTTATAGTGGTTCCCCAGTATATGGGTACATCCACTGTCCCTCCCGCCTTTCTAACTGAATGTTAGACAAGGAACTTTTCCAATAACTTGGCTCCTCAATGATTACAACACAATCTCACAGGATCACACAGTCTCCACAGAGATTTATAATATAGGAACACAACCCAGCCACTCAGTAATCACCTGATCACCTACCACAGGAACAAATGCCCAACAACACAGGCTAAGAAAAATAGCCCTATCACACACAGATCCAAGACTGGATCCTACCAATCAGCCTTTATAACATAGGCTTACAATACAGATCTCACCAGATCTAACACTCAGCCTTTATAAACTAGGATTAAAACTCAAATCTTGAAAAGATCCTATAGAGATGGATTTGATATTAATATATATTAGAATCCAGAGATTGATTCTCTGAGTCTAAAAATTCTTGAACTGAGAGAATCTCAACCCAATTTTCTTCTCAGCAACAAGGATGAAGATCTTCCAGAATCTGATGCTTGTGCTGGAATCGACTCCGAAATTAATCATGATCGTGTTGATGAAGATGGAAGATCAAGAAAGATGGTCTTTAATCTGCTAACCTATTTTGGCAGAAATTGAACTGCTCCGCCTCTCCTTCTTTCCTGAGAAAACCCTGAACAGATTTCTTCTTCACCGATCCTGAAATTAATCTTCAGATTGGGCTCTGCTTGGATCAAAAAGTCACTATAGATAAGGATGGCCTTGACTGTTTCTTATTCCTCAGAGAAATCCTTTGATCGTGCTACAGCAGATGTTGATCACTGCAGCTAACTCAGAAAACCTTCAAAATTGTCGAAACGATCTTCTTGTCTCTGCAATAATGGCGGGGGAAGAAGACGAAGTCCCACACAACTTTTTCGTAATAAATTGATCCCTCAAAAATTTAATTCAATCTGAATCTCATCTTTTATTTATAATCTCACCATCCAGCGAGATGATTGACACGTGTCATTGCTTTAACGGCTGATTATATCCTTAGTTTTATAGAATGAGACTGACAGCGATGTTATTGATGAGTTGTAGCTCTTTCATGATCATTTTAAGTTTTGTTGACTTTACTGACGTCATCAGTTATAGACTTAGACATTTTCACAAAATCACTCCAGTCGTTGAGTGCATTGAGTGAACTGGCTTTACTCAATGATTCTAGACTTAGTCAATTCTTCAGCTTGTCCAGGCGTTGAGAGCGTAAAGTGAGCTGGCTTCACTCAACGATTCTAGACTTAGAATAATTTTCAGCTCTTTCTGCAACTATGGAGTTGAGAGCGTTGAGTGAACTGACTTCACTCAATGATTCTGGACTTAGAATAATTTTGCTCTCCATGAAGGAATTGTGAGCGTTGAGTGAACTGGCTTCACTCAATGCTTTTATACTTAGCCAACATTCTGCATCCTTCTGTCTGAAAGCGTTGAGAGTGTTGAGTGGATAAGCTGCACTCAATGCTTTTATACTTAGCCAACATTCTGCATCCTTCTGTCTGAAAGCGTTGAAAGCATTGAGTGGATAAGCTTCACTCAACGCTTTTATACTTAGCCAAATCTCCTTCTGTCTGAAGGCATTTAGTGAGATGGCCTCACTCAACGCTTTCTGCCTTTTCCTCTGAAATCTGGCATTAAGTGCATTGAGTGAACTGGCTTCACTCAACGCTTCTGGACTTAAGACGATTTTTCTATTTACTCTTAGGCTGATTGCATTAGCTTGACTCAAAGCTTTTTGATCTTAGCGTTGAGTGAACTGGCTTTGCTCAACACTTCTGGACTTTGTCGATCTTCTATCTCCTTTTCCTTTGGATTTGATTGAAATAGTATGACATTGAGAGATCAAGCTTCACTCAATGCTTCCAGCTATATGGCATTGAGAGAGTTGACTTCACTCAACGCCTGTGGACTTAGCCACTTTTCTGCCTTGCCAACACTTAAAGCTTTGACTGACTGCCCTTTCTCAGCATTGTTAGTTGTATGTCGTTGAGTGAACTAGCTTCACTCAATGCCTGTGGACTTAGTCATTTTTCTGCACTGCAACTTGCTGGGCTTTGACTGTCATGACTTCACTCCGTGTTATTAGCTGTATGGCATTGAATGAATTGGCTTCACTCAATGCCTATGGACTTAGTCATTTTTGTGTATCTCCAGTCAGCTTCTTTGAGTCCACCTATCAATGTCACTTAGACCACCTATCCAATCAATATGACATAGACCAACCTGCATGCATGAACTTAAACATACATCAAATACAACTATGTGTATACCATTGACTTGTTTGACTTCTTACAAATCTGGGACATTGAGATCAATGGACCCAAAAATCTCCCCAAAGCTGGGACAATGAGATCAATGGATCCAATAGTTGATGACTACTTGCATGAGTTCACGAGATTGGGGCGATATGCGGGTTCTACCTTTACTGGTGATGAGCGCAAGACCAACCGGTTCTATGAAGGACTACACGACAATTTGAGGTTGCTTGCTCTTAGGTCTAATAACGCAGGTTTTTTTGACCTTGGTCAATACAGCCCGATCTCTGGAGTAAGACATGAAGCGCGTACAATGTAAAATTGATTCGTCATTAAAGAGATCAGAATTTAAAGTACCAAGCTCTTCAAAGACTGGGTACCGAAGGTGGAACAAGAAGCCCAAATCTGCTGGACTGGCTTCTTCATCTGCTACCTCTAGGGCAAAATCTGGGAGAGGAGGCCCAATTTATTATTTTAATTATGGCAAGCTTAGACACAGCCCACGATTATTGGAGTGTCAAGACGGAGAAAAAGGCAGGAACAACTTATGCTGAGAAAGGGAAGATGGTGGAGTCAACCGTGTCCCATCATGCTCTAGCCCAACCTAGAGTTTACAACCTTGGCTAGCAGGAGGCCATTAAGCAAGTCGATGTGGTTACATGTATGATTTAGACTTTAGCTTTATTGTTTTCCATACCTTACGCCACATGCATTGGTTGTAAGACTGTCTTATATTAGGCTGTCTTAATCTTGAACTATATGGCGAGAGCACTGTTTGATATAGGAGCTTCACACTCCTTTCGGTTCGAGGACTTCATGCCACGTATCAGAGTACCTTCTTTTATGGTGAAGGATAAACTTGATGTGTTACTATTTAATGGATGCTCGATGCGCACTGATAGGGTTTGTTGCGTAAAGGTGCAGATAGGGAATTAAGAGTTTGACTTGGAAGCGTCTCTACTGCCGATAGTAGAGTTTGATGTAATCTTTGGCATGGATTGGCTCTCGGAGCAATGAGCATACATCGATTGTAGTCTCAAGATGGTCAAATTGGGGCTGAATACGGGTCATGAAACTACCTTCTCTTGTATGAAGGGATCGAGCAAGTCGCTGATGTCTTCTCTCCAAGTAGTCAAAGAAGTTAATAAAGGTGCGAAGTTATTCTTCACCCTATTAGAGGCTAAGAAGTCTAAGCCTGGTTTGATCAGTATTCCTGTGGTATCGGAGTTTGCTGACGTTTTCACCGAAGATATCCCTGGAGCTCCACCTCAGGGAGAGATCGATTTAACCATAGAGCTATTACTAGGTTCCAAGCCTGTGTCATGCTCACTGTACTGTCTAGCACCAAGGGAAATGGCATAATTGAAGGTGCAACTTCAAGAGATTCTAGATCAAGGTTACTTCCGTCCAAGTTTGTCACATTGGAGCGCACTGGTCCTTTTCGTGAAGAAGAAGGATGGTAGTTTACGACTGTATTGATTATCAGAAATTGAATGAATTGATAGAGCATAATAAGTATCCAATTCTGAGAATCAATGATCTGTTTGACCAGCTAATTTGTTCGAATGTGTACTCGAAGCTGGATCTGAAGTCTGGGTATTATCAATTTATAATCCGGGAAAGTGAAATTCTCAAGACGACGTTCAGTACACATTATAGACATTATGAGTTCACTGTTATGTTGTTTGGACTAACAAATGCGCCATCTGTGTTTATGGACTTGATGAACAAGACATTCAGAGAGTACTTGGACAAGTTTGTGATAGTCTTTATTGGCGATATCCTGGTATGCTCTCAGTCTGAGGAAGAATATGCGAAACATTTATGCATTGTCTTTGAGACCCTGAGGAGAAGTCAGTTGTATGCCAAGTTATCTAAGTGTAAGTTTTGGCTGTCTTCGGTAGCATTCCTTGGTCATATAGTTAGCAAAGAGGGAATTATGGTGGATCTGGCAAAGATAGTTGCGATACGGGAGTGGCATGTGTTGTCTTCTGTGGCAGAAGTGTGGAGTTTTCTGGGGCTTGCCGGCTACTACATGCACTTTATAGAGAACTTCTCCTAGATAGCGCTACCCCTCACTACCTTGACGAGGAAGGATCAAAAATTTATTTGGTCGCCAGCGTGCACTCAAGCTTTTGAAGAAATGAAAAGTTGTCTGACCACCTTGCTTATTTTGTGCTCGTCATGCGGTTCGGAGGGCTATGAAATATATAGTGACGCCTAATGGAGCGGCTTAGGATTTATTTTACTTCAACATGAGAAGGTGATAGCGTATGGCTCGCGCCAGTTGTAAGCGAAAGAAAGGAATAATCCAGTCCATGATTTGGAGTTAGCGGCTATGATAGTAATTCTGAAGCTTTGGAGGCACTGCCTTTATGGCATAAAGGTGGATATCTTTACAGATCATAAGAGCCTGAAGTATCTGTTAGATCAAAAGGACTTGAATATGCCCCAACAAAGGTGGATGGAGTTCCTTGGGGACTACACATTCAAGATACATTATGTTCCTGGCAAGGGAAATGTTGTTGCGTACGCGCTGAGTTGTAGGGCACCTGCATAGGTCAACTGGATACAGATGCATGATGAGCATCTTATTCGAGATTTGGATACCTTGGAGGTCTCTTATATTGATTGGAGGTCTAGTGTTGAAGTATGTTTAAACTGGATAGAAGTGCAGTATGACCTCGCAGACCGGATTCGGCAAGCGCTAGAGCTGGATGACAGTATGAGACACTATTTGGCAGTGTCTTTGGATGGGTAAAATGCATAGTTTACTGTTTGTGATGGCCTTTTCTGGAGGGAAAGTCAATTGTGCGTCCCAAATGTGGGTAAATTATGGCAGGAATTGATGTACGAGATACATTTCATGAAATACTCAATCCACCCAGGGAGCACAAAGATGTTCAAGGAAAGGAAAAAGTTGTTCTATTGGCTAGGATTGAAAAAGAGCATAGCTTTATATGTGGCGAAGTGTTAGACCTGTGCCTTAGTAAAGGCCGAATGTCAGAAGCTCAATGGATTTATAAAGTCATTACCTATACTTGAGTGGAAGTTCGATGACATATCTATAGATTTCGTACACGACTTGCCGAGAATGTAGAAGGGGAATGATGTCATCTGGGTGATCGTTGAGCAAAGGTGTCACACTTCATTCCAAATAGGAAGGATGATTCAATGGAAAAGCTGGTGAAGCTTTACATTGACAATATCGTATGATTGTACGGTGTGCCCCGTAGCATCGTTAGTAACCGATATGGGCGCTTCACATCTAATAATTGGAGGCTTATTCATCAACTGTTGGGTACCAAATTGAAGTTCAGTACGGACTTTCATCCGCAGATGAATGGTCAGAACGAGAAGGTAAACAGGATGGCAGAAGATATGCTTTGCATGTGCACCCTAGATTTCGGGAAGAGGTGGGAGGACCGCCTGTATATGATTGAGTTCGCCTACAACAATATCTAGCAGACAAGTATTCAAATGGCACCCTTCGAGGCTCTTTATGGTAGAAAGTATCGTACTCCCTTGTTGTGGCTGGAGACAGGCGAATCAAAATTGTTTAAGAGGAAGGAAGTCGAGGATGCTACTTCGACTATTCATACAATCTAGGAGCGATTGTTGATCTGTCAGGATAAGCAGGCTAAGTATTATAATCCCAAGCGTAGAAATGTTGAGTTCTTCGTGGGAAATTGGGTTTATTTGAAGATCAAACCGTTCAAGGGCGTATCAAGGATTCGATGATTGAAAAAGCTGAGTACGAGGTACCTTGGGCCGTTTGAGGTATTGGAATGCATTGGTGAAACTGCCTATCGATTGATGCTTTTGACGGAACTAAGTGGTCTACACGTTGCATGTTATTGAGACTATGGCATTTGTAATCATACCATAGCCTCTGGTGATGCCCCTGTCAGAGCCACCAAAGATGACTTTAGGTCCATTCTTTATTGGAGTGTAGTCTTTAAGTAAGCTCCTTGTACAAATCATATGTTTGGAACACTCATTGTCCAAGTACCATATCTGATTTAGAAAGGTACTTGAACTAACCTGCAAAATGTAGATCACTTATCCTTAGGAGCCCAATTTATATTTGGTTCTAGGTACATGTTAGCATCATAAGTAGTTCTAACAAAACCTTGTCTGGCTAGAATGACTTTCTTTGTATTAGGCACATTAGGGTTGTGCCAACAATCTATGACAAAGTGTCACACTTTCCCACAACACCAATACTAATGGATGTTGTATCTTCTTTTCTGAATTGCTTTTGAAGTAGATACTTCAGTTTTCTATTCAGGAAAGAAGATAATAGCATTCTTCTTGTTTCTTTCAGCAATTCCTTGGCATTTTGCCTGCCTATAGTTAGTCTTAGCAGTCAATATCTTATTGGTATCAGCGGGTCTCGGTTTGGTGGTTGAGCACAAGTTTATAGCATCAGATATTGCCCTGTGAGATTAAGCTACAAGCTGGACAACATACAACGGTCTAGCTGGAAGGGACTTGGAAGTTGATGCTTCATTTTTCTTGAGTGAGGGGGCTAGGGCACCAAACACAAATGGTTAGGATGGGCCATCTATATTTCCTCATATGGGACCTTAAAATTACTCAAGCCCATCCCCTTCCTTCCACTATAGCTGTGAACATTTTTGTTCATACTATTAGATCTTCCATTCAACCAATGACTATACATACTTTCTTGGTCATATTTGTTAGATGGCAACAGGACTTTCTCAAAAGAGATTATAGGCTTGATTGGAGCCTTGCCCTTACTCATATTTCTTCTTCTAGTATTCCTCTCAATGTACCCAAACCCCTTCTTACTAGTTTGGGAGGTGAAGGTATCAATAAGTGGAAATAATTATTTGGGTTTGGAGTATTGAGCCACTAACATCCTCTCTTCGAGGAGCTTATCTTCCAAATATTTAATTAAAGAATTTTTACTATTTATGGTTATGACTTGGATAATAATGATTGTCTTAAGTTGGGATATCTCCTTGCTCATTTGATTCAGCTATGAGACTGACTCAGAGTGCAAGGAGATATCTTCTCTTAAGGAAGTAATCTCCTTGGCTTATCTTTTGACAAGCAACTTGCTCTTCTTCAGAGCTTTCAAGATCAAACCATACTTGTCAATCAATTGATTGACATCTTCCTCGGATTCTGAGCCACTATTATCACAAGATGAAGGTGCATCAGAATCAGGACTTATTTCATAATCAGATTCAAAGGAGGAGATAGAATGAATCAATACCTCATCAGGTCAGACTGATCCTAACTGGATTCTCCTCTATAATGGCCATAAGTCCACAACAACCACTGAATTCTACGTCCACCTCATTGTCACTATCTGAATGTGACAGAGGGGCCCTAATACCTATCCTTGCAGCTCGATAGTCCTCATCTTCTTCAGCAACAGTAGCAAAAAACCCAATGTATGCTTCATCTTCTTCTTTAGAGTCAGAATATACTGAGTCAGTTTGACTCTAACTCTTCTCATTCTTTGTAAGAATGGTCTTTTCATTCTTTCCCTTGTGGCGGCGGTGCTTCTTCTTACCTTTCTTCTCACCTGTCTCTTTTTTTCTTGACTAGCAGTCAGTAATGACATTCTCAGGCTTGCTACAACAATAACATATTATATTACTAGAAATATGCTTACTATATTTAGAATCATACCTGTCTCCCTTGGAAAACTTCTTCCCAGATTTGTTGTGATACTTCGTATAGTGTGAAGAGGTGGAAGGTTTGCTCTTCCATTGCTTCCTCTTCATCATCTTCTGGAATTGCCTTGAGAAGATAAAAAACTCCCCATCTGACATGTTACTGTCAGATGTACTGGACTCAGTGCTTTTTGAATCAACTAGCCTTCTTGGGGGAGAGGACTCTCCTTACTTTCCTTAGGGCTCTCGGCCTTGAGATCCATAATCCTTTCCTTAGCATGACCTGATGATGGTCTCCTCTTCCTTACTGGTAGATAGCTACATCTTATAGGAGAGCAACTTTCCAAATAAAGTGTGAGGAGGAGTTTTAGCAAGCTTGGCCACTTCCTTGATGGCATATATGTTTGTGTCTCAATCTCTTATTAGAGACCTTAGGAACTTATCATTCAGCTCATAATTGCTAAAGATCCTTCCATAGGTCCTCAGCACATTTACCACCCTAAAAAACCTTTCATAACACTCAGCTATATTGTCCTTGTTGTTCTGTCTAAAGGTCTCATACTCCTGATTGAGCAGGGATTTCCTATTATCCCTAACTTCTTCAGTGCACTCCATATACACTATCAGTGTCTCCCACATCTCCTTTGCTGTCTCACAATGCACCAAGTTCTAGAAAGTGGAATCATCAATAGTACTTACTATAATATTTTTTGTTCTTTTGTCCATAGTAGCAAGTGCTACTTCATCCCTAGTCGTTTCAGTATATGTCTTGTGCACTCTCAGGTTTGGGTCAATGGTGGAGGCCTTTTGAAGGATAAAAGGTCCCTCCTGAACTGTAATATAAATCTTAGGGTCAGAGGCTTCCATAAATAGCCTGACCCTTTGCTTCTATATGCCAAAAGTCTCTTTTCTGCATGTAGGCAACTTAATGGAGCTCATCTCCTTATGAGCCTCTACAACAGACATCTTGGAATTTTATTTGACTACACCTTATAGGATCTGGTCAGACTGTTAAGTCCTTTTTGACCAACCTCCCTCTGATACCACTTGATAGTTAATTGGGTAGTAGTCTAAATAACCTAGAGGGGGGTGAATTGGTTGTTTATATTATTCTTATTTTTACTTAGCTGTTTTAGTCTAAATTAACCATTATAGAAAGCACACAGAAATTTCATAGTGGTTCTCCAAGGTCTAGGTACATCCACTTTCCCTCACCACCATTTTA
Source organism: Platanthera zijinensis (assembly GCA_039513925.1). NCBI lineage: Eukaryota > Viridiplantae > Streptophyta > Magnoliopsida > Asparagales > Orchidaceae > Platanthera > Platanthera zijinensis. The sequence continues at coordinate 121,642,267 of CM077091.1, forward strand.
ATAGTGTGTTAGACAAGGCAAACTCCTCCAAACTAAGCTCAAAGAGCTTATAACATAGATCCCTCAAGACTATCAAGAAGCCCTACAACTTAGGCTGGGAGGAAATCCCTACACTCAGGCACATATGCCCTATAAACTCATGCTCAACAGCCTTACACTCAGGCACACAGGCCCTACTAACTCAGAATAAAATGTTCTTACAAGATGGTTTGCTTAGATTACAGCAGAAGATAATAAAAGATGTACACCTTTAGATTTGGTCTTCTATTGAGATTGAATAGTTGAGAGTTGTCCTGGAGCAGGGCTTGAAATATTGTTCTTCAGCTTGTGCCCTAGCTCCTTCTTAATCCTTATCTCCTTGTAGAAAGAAGAAGATCAACCACTGATCCCTGATGGACTCAACTTGTTCTCCTTAGATCTAAGAACAACTTCTGGAAGCACAAGGCTATTGGCACTCTTAACACTTCCAGTACTTTGTTGTAGTACTTAGCAACAACAATAATTACAAGGCACCAACAAGCACGCAATTCTTCTCCTTTCTTGACCTAGAAGATGTTTTATATATGTTCCATCAATCTACAACGGCTCTTGGATTAATTTGACATTATCTGGCCAAGAATGGATAAAGCTATTTTAATTTATTAGCCTTTCGCCAAAAATGGGTCGCGCCATCTCAACAGCTATATTTAAAATTGTCTCAGTAGTTTAGCTAAGACTGACATCTGTCACAGTGGTAGATTAATTGTGTCTTAATGGTTCCACTGAGTCCACACTGCTTTCTCACAAATTTCTGCATAATAGATGAGATAAATACAACAACATCCAGAACGGTTCGAAAACATGTTTTAGAACAACTCAAACCTGTAAAATGAGTGAAGTAGAAGGTTTATCAAATACATTATGCACTTAGCATTTAATGTGACGCCTCTTCAAATCCAAGGAATATTGAAGGACAATATTCCCAATAACATTGAACTGTTGACGAGCTCAAGGAGGGCAGGCCATAGTGATGGCGTGGCCTACTGTGGAGTAAAATGACAAACCTTCGAACCGTGGCAATGGTAAAATCTAAGACTTCTATAATTTCATCATCTCTGATTATCATGGGTGTTGGAAAGATTCATGGTGCCCTGGTTAAAGATTTGGATTTTCTTCCTCTTCATGTAAGGATATCCTCTCTCTCTCACTTACTCTCCTCCTCCCGCGATTCTGAGAGCAATCAACATGGAGATGCGCATGAATAAAATAAAGCATGATAACCATATTCTTAATATGATAATATCAGTAGATCAAAATATCAATGTTCATATTTAATTTCATCCGGTGTTTGACGATTGAGAAAGTGTATTGTTATAAATTTCCTAGCGATGAACTATACTAAATGACCAAGAATAATTTTTAAGTCATAACCTTTATTCTCGAATTTAAGTGAATATCTCTCGTAACGCTGGATAGGGAAGTCTCCATTTCATTTATAAAGGAATGATTATATTTAATTGCATCTCTTTGATAGTTAGGTTTCCCTAAACCGAGTGAGAGATGGACATTCTCTCATTGATTATCCAGGATTTACATTGGCACTTGATTCCCATTCGAGAAGATCACAATTGTAGATGGATACTAAGGATTTAAATTTTTGTGGCTCAAATGTTTCCTTACTTAATTCTAGCTAACTCGGGGATAAGAGTTGGTTGAGGTACTTGCATAAAATGGTGCATTCAAAACTCCCTCTCACCCTCTTTCTGACTTGTCACTCTTTCTCCATCCTCTTTTTTTTTCCTTCAATTTGGTAAGCAGTTTTTATAAAATTAGGGCTGATATGCATGAGGCTTTCATTGATGGTTTTAGATTTAACCTAAATCTCTCTTTGAAAGTCCCTAACTAAATGAAAGCAACAATGCTTGTAAATTCTATTTTCCCCACTTACCCACCTTCTGGAATTGACATCTGCTTGTGGGGATATTTGTTAACTGCAACAAAATTCATGTTGGTAAGGTATCTACTAAGGAAGCTAAATCAATAGCTCTATAATCTTAAGATTTACTTCTATGAGCATTTTGAGGATAGTTGTTGTCTTTAAAGTTATTATTTTATTTGGCTCATCGAATAATGTGTCATGAAAATCAACAGTTCGATGGTGAGGACCACATGAACTATAGCTTCAACAATAACGCTTAAGCCTTTATCCCACTATAGTGAGGCTGGCTATATGGATCCTTTGTCGCCACTGTGCCCTATCATTTGTCATAATCACACTAATGCTTAATTACATCATGTCTTTCCTTACAGTTTCATTCTAAGTTTTTATTGGTATACCCCTCCCTCGTTTAATATGCCTAGTGACTAGACTCTCACAGTGCCTAATAGGTGCCTCTAATGGTCTCTTTTGTATGTGTCTAAATGGACTATAGCTTCCTCTACTTAAAATCATATCACTAGTCTGATTATCCTCCGTGATTTCGTTTCTATAGCATGATTTTCTATAGAAAATATGGTACCCTCTGGATATAAAGAATTTCAATGAGCTGACTAATTATATCTACTAAGCTTTAGATATATTATTATCTCTACTATTTGAGAGAAATTTCATTTCTCACCTCTTTACGTGGGATGGCCCTCCCACTCTTTTCTTGAATTTCTCCAAAACTTCGGGAAAGTTTTACTAATTTACTTTTTTACTCTCTACTTAAGTTCAAAATGAGATCGAGGTTTTGACTTTTATTTCAATATTGCCTATATTTTAGAATTGACTTGATGACGAGGCATTCCTTCAGGTTTAACCCTAAATAACATCGGACTGACTGCCTTTTGTAGAGTAGAGCGGACATATCAGTGCTCTGGCATTTACTTAAGTATTGCCTCTTATTAATACCAAACGGGTTGTCGCTCTTGAAGCACATTGGACAGATCAATGTTTTGGCTTTTAAATTTAGTATTTTCTTTAATATTACTGAACTAGCTGCCGCTCTTAAAGCAGAGCAGACAGATTGATATTTTGTCTTTTAAATTCAGCATTGCCTATAATAGTGTCGAACTGTCCGCCGGTACTAAAGCAGAGCAGACAGATTGATGTCTCAAATTTTATATTCAGTATTGCATATAATAGAGATAAACCGACAATCGCTCCTGAAGTAGAGCAAACAAATTAATGTTTTGGATTTTAAATTTAGTATTGCTCATAATAGTGTTGAACTGGCCACCGCTCCTGAAGCAGAGCGGATAGATCAATATTTTAGTTTTTAAATTCTGTATTGCCTATAATAGTGTCGAACTAGTCGTCGTTCCTGAAGCAGAGCGGATATATTGATATTATGGCTTTTAAAATCATTATTGCCTATAATAGTGTCGAGGTAACAGTCGCTCCTAAAGCAGAGTGGACATCGATGTTTTAACTTTTAAATTCAATATTACCTATAATAGTGTCGAACTATCCGCCACTCCTGAAGTAAAGCGGATAGATCGATGTTTTGGATTTTGATTCAATATTTTCTATAATAGTGGCGAACTGTCTGTCATTCCTGGAGCAGAGCAGAAATATCGATGTTTTCAACTTTTAAATTCAATATTGCCTATAATAGTTCCAAACTTGCCATAGCTTCTAAAGCAGAGCGGACAGATTAATTTTTTTACTTTTACACTCGATATTACCTATAATAATGTCGAACTGGCTGTTGTTCCTTAAGCAGTGTGGACAAATCGATGTTTTGGCTTCTGATTCAATATTTCCTATAATCACATCGATCTATCCACGATTCTTGTCAGTAGAGCATAGTGAATGGGTTTGGGTATAAGCCACCTTTTTTAGTTTCCTTATACTTTATAACTGATCTGGCGGCGAGAAATTCCATCAAAGTCAAATCTAAATAGTGTGGAACTCGATCGACTCTTTTGATAAGTAGAGCAAATGGTTGAGTTCGACATCTTAGCCACTTGTCAAATTGTTTAAAAATCGATGATTAGCAAGTGGGCGATATCAAGCACAAGATTTGATTCTGTACACAAGATCTTGTATAGGTGTTAATTACTATAGTTATTATTGTGATCATATTGGTGTGTAACCCAAGAAGCCATGACGCACATCAAGTCGAGCTAGGGACTGGGGCTTACTAAGTCATATAGCTATAATTTTTATTTATGATTTTATTGAGCAGAATAAGGCTCCAGCATTTGACTCAATCCCTGTTTATCTTTACATTAGTATGCCTGACTTATGGAGGTCTCTAATTGAATGACCTAGTTTATACTGCTTGTATTCTTCAATATATTCGCCTTGGACTGAAATGTAATCTCTACGGGAATTAAGATGTGATTCCTTCAGGACTAAAAGTACCTTTGATAAAAGTCCCTCCGAGTTGTGATTCCTTCATAAATGAAAGTTCCTTCGATAAATGTGCCTCTGAAATATAATTCCTATGAAAATTAAGTATGCCTTCAGGAATGAAAAGTGCATTTAACAAATGTGCCTTTGGAATATAATTAAGTGTTCCTTCGGGGTTGAAAAGTGTCTTCAATAAAGGTGCCTCCAAAATAAAAATCCTTCGGGAATGAAAGTGGCTTCTACAAATATGCCTTTGAAATGTAATTCCAATGGGAATTAAGTGTACCTTCGGAGATGAAAAGTGCCTTCAATAAAAGTGTTGCCAAGATGTGACTCCTTCAGGAATGAAAGTTCATTTGATAAATGTGCCTCCGAGATATAATTCCTATAAGAATTAAGTGTGCTTTTGAGGATGGAAATACATTCGATAAATGTGACTCTGAAATGTGATTCCTTCAGGAATGAAAATGTCTTAGAAAAATGTGCATCTGAGATATAATTCCTATGAAATTAAATGGGCCTTTGGGAAATGTGTCATTGGATGAATATTAGATGACTGACGAGTTTTACTCTAAGGAAACACACATGATGGACGGTCTGGAAGAATAACCTATGCAAAATGTTTATAACTACGTTGGTTTGAAACCGTATGTAAGATAATATAGAGTACGTAGGTGGTGGTCATGGGAACACTACCTCGACCCAAATATAAGTCCAAAATATACCTCCCTAATGAGTATTTCACTATGCTTGGTGTTAATGGGGATTGAATTATATTTGTGGTTTTAATACATTTTCTTGAGCACATGTGGCAAGTCCGGGATAGCACCCAAATGATGATAAGCTATTATCGAGCAGGCTAACTCAGATATGGATTTAACGGGTAGCCTATTTATAAGCCTATATTAAGGATTATATATATAATTTGATAATAAAGTATGAATAATATGGTTTAACGAGGAAAAAACATTAATATTATGCCTAGAGGTCTTGAGGAATGTGTTTCTGTAATGGCAAAACTTCTGCTATGATATTATGTATTCAGCTAAGTATTAAGAAGCACTCCTCCTTAATAATGTCTTCCACTTGAATACTACTTCCCTACTCTAGTGTTTAATGTGGTTCACTTAGCATCACCATCAATGCATGACATTAGGAAACCAATGGGAGGTGATGGAGATGGGTGTGCCTCTATCGTCCCTTCAGCATCGTGTGTTGGTGGTGGTGTGCGGTAGGATCCCCCTTCATGCTAGTTTTCTGGAATCGAGGGAGAGGGATCTTACACTGATCACCCAACTTAATAGTGAAGTCATTCGTCCTTCTTGCAATGAAAAATTTAAGATCCATATACTCCATATGTGCCCCGCTCAACCTAAAACCCTTATTTTCTAAAGTATCTTGCCAAGATTGAAGTTGTGTGTTTATACTCTCACGTGTCTCATCAACCAAAACAATATCATCCGCAAACAATAAATACCAAGGTATTGCTTGTTTGAAATGTATGGTGAGCTCATCTAAGATAAGGGTAAAGAGATAAGGGCTTAAAGTCAAACCTTGATGTAAGCAATAGTGATAGAGAATTCTTGTGTTAATCCTCCAGATGTCCTCACCCTTATCACTTAATTTGTATATATATCTTTGATTATTTGAATGTATGATATATTTACACCTTAAATTTTCTAAGACTCTCTATAAGATCTATCTTGGAAGTCTATCATAAGCCTCCTCAAGATCGATAAACACCATTTACAAAAAAATTTTCTTTCTTGGTATTTGTCAATGAGTCTCCTCAAGAGATGTATAGAGCTTCCATGGTCGACCACCCTAGCATTAATCCAAATTGATTCTCCGAGATGTTAGTCTCTCATCTTACTCTTCTTTTTATTACTCATTACCAAAATTTCATGGTATGACTCATCAGTTTAATTCCTCTATAATTAACCCAATTTTGTATATCACCTTTGCTATTATATAAATGTACAAAGATACTTTCTCTCTATTGATCTAGCAACATCTTTAACTTTAGTATCTTATTGAAAAAACATGTAAGCCAAAAAATTCCGTCATTCCCTAGAAATTTTTATACTATGATAGGTATACCATCTGGCCCAACCACCTTTTCATTTTTCATCGGCTTTAGAGCATCATTTACTTATGTTACTTGAATTTTACAATAAAATAATATGTTCTTATACTCCTCTGATTTACTGAACTCTTTCAAGTTCAATTCATTATCTTTTATTTATGTATAGAGTTGATAAAAGTATCCTTTTTCATCACTCTGTAATATTCACATCAATCGTCAAAACTGTATCATTTTCATCCTTTATGCATTTTACTTAGCATAAATCTATTGTCTTCCTTTCTCTAGCTCGAGCAATTTTCTATATATTTTGCTCTCAATCTTTGGTATCAAGTCGATTATAAAATTCTTCATAAGCTTGACTTCTTTCTTTATGTACTGCATGTTTAGCTTCGTTTTTGATGACTTTATACCTCGCTAAGTTTTTCTCATTCCTACAAGCGTAGAGTGATTTATAGCTAGCCCTCTTTGCCCTCATTTTACCTAACACTTACTCTTTTCACTACAAAGGTTCTTTATTTAGTGGTGCTTGATATTTTAATAATCTTAGTATGTTCTTTCTACTTATCCTTAAATATGAAAAAATAACTTTCTATGACACACTAAGATTAACATATAAGTCATCAACTAATTAGTTCATAATTGTTGTCTTGAAAACAACCTGTTTTTCCATATTCAAGTTCCACTACCGAATTTTTGGCAATATTTTTATTATAGTCTTAAATTTATTATATTTAATTTGTACGTCTAATGTAACACCCCCATCTGTCACGTAGGATATAACAGAAGGTCCGGCGGGGCCCCACGTCATATTCCACAGACAATTAGCAGAGTTACGTATTGAAACCAAACCAAATGTCATCCTAACTCAGAGTGCATTCTAGCGGAAGTATTAAATGTATTAAGAACTATTGGGTATTGTATCCACAATAACCCTAATTTAAATAAGGGTCCCCTTAAGATAAGATGAATTGAGATTATATTTGATGCTCTGGTTTAGTTATATGCTTGCAGGACTGTATTGCTAAGTATAACCCAATTCCAGGTTACAGTGGGTCATGAAACACATGACTATATAGTGTAATCCTTCATTGTGTAGGCCAATATATTGACTCATGTGTAATCTCTCTATTAAGGTGTACTTTTATCTTAAGTGCATTAGAAGGATCAAGGAAGGACAAGGACTTAAAATCAGAAGGACAGAATTTTACCCAAGTAAAATTCGTTGAGTATCGTAGGGGATATTCGTCAAATTCGTCGAGTATACACATAAATACTCGTCGAATACGTCGTGTATACCTACTGGCACTCGACGAATTTGTCCTATTTACGTAGGGTAAAATCTCTGAAACTTAGAAAATCAGTCAAGTAAAAATCGTCGAGTATTATCAAGTATACTCATCGAATTCGTCGAATGTATCTTCCGATACCCGTCGAATTTGTCGAATATATATGTCGATACACGCCGAATTCGTCGAGATTCATTAGATATACCTTTGAGTTTCTGAATTTACTTCTCTATAATTTTTCTAAGTCAGATTCATCGAATATAGCTTAGCTCATGCATTGAATGCATCGAGTGTATCGGCTGATACTCATTGAATTCGTCGAGTATGTCAGCCGATACTCGTCGAATTCGTCGAGTTTGTCTTTGCTAAGCTTTGAGTTACAGTTTCGACTAGACTAAATTTCTTCATGTGTTTTTCATCGAGTTTTATTGATGTTCGGTGAGTATACTCGGCTATACTTGACGATACTCGACGAATTATACTTAGGGTTATTTTCTTCCTGATTTAAAACTTTCGGTTCGTTCTTCCAGATCGCCATGCACAGTAACTTGAGTCCTTTCTGGTATGGAATAAATTTTCTAGGTGTTGCAAAGGAGGATTCCTAATATATATTTAGGGTGGATTTTTCATCAACCCTAATCATGCTAAAATTAAGAAATATTCTGATCAAAAAGTTCTGGTCGACTCCCGTAAGTTATTTCATGATTTCCGCTCAGCCGATGACTATCCTGCACAATTCGATCGTCTTCAAGCTAATCGACTAGATCGTTGTTCTTTAAAGATTCTGATTCTCTCAGATCTAGTCGATCTGTGATCAAAGTCTTCAAAGCATTTTGATTTTCCGTGTTCTCCCAGACATTCAAGATCAACCTATTAGAAGAACGATAGATTGAAGACTATAAATCTGAATTGGATTACTTGTAATCTTTATTGTGTTAATCTTTCTTTACATTTATAGGAGGTTTTCCATCCGAGTTGTAGATTCGTGTTTGGATCGAGTTGTAGATCTGTGTTTGGATTGAGTTGTAGGAGAGGTTGTTCTCCAAATGATAGGAGTGTTGTCTCCGAGTTGTAGGAGTTGAGGCTCTGAGGTGTAAGATTCGTTATAATTTGAGATAAAGGTTAAGTAGCCAAATCTAGCCCTTCATGGTAGATAGGCAAGGCATGATAGTGGACGTACCCAACTCGGAGAACCACTATAAATCTCTGTGTTCTATATTCTTAATTTTTCAGTTGTTTTTATTCCGCGAAAAGACACAGACCTCACCTATTCACCCCCTTCTAGGTGATTTAGGTAGACACTAGATACTTTCAATTGGTATCAGATGGGTGTTTCTCGGTAGAAGGTTAACACCTTGAAAAAGATCTTATTTCTAGTGTTAAGAGATTCCGCTCAGTTGCAATGGACAGAAGAAAGGATATGTTTTCTATGAAGTTACCTGTGTGCACAAAAGAGAACTTTCCTATGTGGAAAGAAAGAGTCAGATTATTCATGGAAGCAGAAGATCCCAGGATATGTCTGCTCTGAATCCGACTATCATGATCCCCAAGAAGATGATGGATCTGACTAAGGATGAAATTGCCTTGGTCTTTTTGGATAAGAAGGCGAAGAATGTTATAGCCAGTGTAGTGGAAGATTCAATGCTTCAAAACATTTTCCACTGTAAATATGCTAAGGAGATGTGAGAATGTCTAGTTGTGCTCATGGAAGGAACCAAAGAAGTTAGTGGCGATCGTAGATCTTTGCTGAATCAAGAATACGAATCATTAAAGCAAGGTAATAATGATACTATTGCTGACAGCTTCGAGAAATTCTTCAAGATCGTCAACGGGCTCAGAAACTATGGCTGCACCTTCACTAATGGTGAACTAAATGACAAATTCCTCAGATCATTGACAAAGGACTGTGATACAAAACTTGTAGCCATTAGGGAGTTTAGGAAGCTGCCGAAGATTGACCCCCAGAACCTCTTCAGAAAGCTTCTCTCCTATGAACTTCAGATGAATACCAGAAAGAAAGTGAAGCAATTCAGCATGACTTTAACCAGATAAACGTTAGTTTCCCTGAAAGCTGAGGGGGAAAGAAAGTCTAAAGTTGTGTCACCAGTAAGGAAATGAGCTCTAGATACTCCAGAAGACTCTGAGCCAAGCACGTGAAGCTCTGAATTGTCTAATGGAGAGTTCTCACTAATCTCAATGCAATTCAAGAGATTTCTTAGCAAGAGGAGGCAAATGAAAAATCAATACTCCTCCTTTACTTTCTTTCAGAAGATCACATCGTGAAGGTGATCGTTCCAAGAAGAGCTACAACTGAGAGGACAGGTATAAATCTAAACCGAATAAACATTCTTCCTCTGACATTGTTTGCTATTGGTATAATAAGCTAGAACACATGATTGTGGAGTGTCCTTACAAGAAGAAGGAAGGTTCCAAGAAGGAAGAGAAGAGATCCTTCAAAGGTAAAAGGAAGGAAGAGAAAAGCTTCGTTACTAAGAAGTCCAAGACTCTTAGCGACAGTGACTCGAGTGAGTCAAGTTTAGAAAATGAGGAAGCTTACTTCGGGCTCATGGCTTAATCAGATGAGGAAGTAGGCGACTCCTAATACTATGGGAAGGTATACTCTCACACAATCCTTTCCGAATCAAAAACTTCCACTAATGGTCATGAAGACTACTCTTCTGAGGAAGATGAAGCTGAATTGATGGCTCAGCATCAAGAACTCTTGAAATCTTTTGACAAATGCCGCAAGGTTGTTAAAAAGTAATTAAAGGAGTTTGCTTCTCAAGGTAGTGGAATCAAGCCTGAGGGAGGAAATTGCTGAATTGACTCCTCTTAGAAGTGAAGTTCACTCCTTGCAAGAGGAATTGAAATGCTCCGCTGAACTGTTAAGTCAGAAGGAGAAATACTTAGAGGAGATGGAAGAAAAGCTCTTGGTGGAAACTAAGCTGGTTGAAAGCTACTCGAAACCAAAGACCATTCTTCCCCTCATTGATGAGTTTTTCGCACCTAAGAAGGGTAGTGGTCTTGGCCACGTAGCTGGAAAAGGTAAGGATGCTAAGAAAGCTAGTAACAAAGACAAAGGGAAGGCACCACAAGGCCAACCCTCATTCAAGAAGGTAATCTTCCCAATGAATAAATTTTACCTTGAGTCATCCTTTGGTCACTTTGCTAGGTGATGGGGACAACGACCCTCAGCTTGATGAAGATGCTGATGATGATGATCAACCCCCACCATCCAAGGATTTGCAACACCACGACGATCTTCACGGGCAACGTTACAACCTTCGCCCTCGGCACATGAAGAACCTTATTTAATGTACTATTTCATTTCATTATGTTATTTTGGACATTTATTCTGGCCTGCGTTTTGCCAGCCTTTGGTGCATTTACTGATGTTGGTCTGCGTTTAGCCGACCATTGCTGCATTTAGTTTATTTTGGGCGGCATATATCCATTGGTGTGTGTAAGGCTATATAAGGCCATGACTTTGAGATGTAATTTTAGATTATTATTAAAAAAAATTGAAACCCTAAGACTCTTTTCTCCTCTAAACCGCCGCCCCCCTCTCTTCGCTCTCCCTCTCAGTTCCGCCAAGGACCTTCTACCCCCGCTAGGCCGCTGGACACCACCTCTCCTCCTCCCTTCCTCTCTTATCCTTCGCCACTACTCCTCCTCCTCCTTTCCCCTCTCCCATAGTCGTTTCTTCCCTCTCCTCAAGAAAATTCAGCCAGCATATCGAAGAGGATCCAAGGTGCAACGTAGGATCGAGAAAACTCACTCGGGCGCGGTTAGACGAAGACGGACGTGTACATCTTCGTCGGCTCATATCCGGCGGGCTAGTGGTGGGAACGATTGATTGTTGCGGATCCACGTCTCAGATCAACAAAATCTGAGTGGGTAACGAAACTTCCTACCAAAGAGTTTTCCTTTCTTAGACTTTTCTTATGGTGGTTGAGTTTTGGCATGACTTTGGAACATCGGATTTTTTCGTGATTATTTTCTTGTGGATTTGTGCTATTTTTAAATTTTTGAGACGTACGAAAAAAAGGATTGGCGATCCTTGCTTTGTTCTTGTTGGGTAAACATCCACCCTTTCCGAATCGATTTGTTTTTGTGGATTTTCTTTGGTACAACACCGCGCTCGTCGGAACCAATATTGTTCCTTTTAGCCAGATAGGATTTTGGCCTATAGCCATTCTCCGATCCACTTGCGGTTCGGCTACCCATAAGTTAGCGCGAGAGATTAATAAAATCCATTGTGATAGCTGTGTGTCGTTAGTGTGCGGAATAGAGAGCGTTGAGCGTAACGAGAGTCGTCGATACGTCATCCGTGAATGATCTTTAGGATGGGACTACATCAAATTTGGTATCAGAGGGAGGTTGTATTGATTTCTCAATCGACACAATCCTTCTCTTTTCTGTCGTAAGCTATCGACCCTAACATGGTCCTGCTTGAGTCGTGGTCAAAACCAATTTTTATAAGAAAAAAATTGCTTGTCCTACTATTCATGCGCACTAGGCGTAGCATGGAGTATTACCCTTCCACTTCACACATGGCAGACGACCATAAGGTTGAGGAACGCTCCGGCAACGATCGCAGAGCTTAGGGAAGAGTTTAACGAGAGGTTCGATGCCCTCACTCAATTAATACAAGGGCTAGTTTTAAATCAAGCAGCGCCTCGAAACCCTGCTGCTAACCCTCTTGACGGCGCGGGTTTAAATCAACAGGGTCCTCTACCCCAGGCCGCCGATCAACGAAATGAGAGACAAAATCGTCCTCGTAATCAGGTCGATGAGCCATTGCCTCGAGCTCCATATGAGTTTGATGTCACTAGGGCCGTGAAGATAGATTCACCATCTTACGATGGTATGGGTGAGCCCCAAGTATTTTTAGACTGGATCATGGAGATCGAGTGCTATTTTGAGTGGCACAACCTGACAGACGTTGAGAAGGTGCGAGTTGCTCAGATGAAGCTTCTGGGTAGGGACAAAACTTTTTGGATGAACGAAGAGAGGCGTCTAGGTACCGTAAATGGAGTACCCCCAATTGGGTGGGCTTCCATGAAAGCACTCTTGACTGACCAATATGTCCCGGCGTATCACCGAACTCAAGTGTTCGATGAGTTAGCCACCCATCACCAAGGGAGCAAATCGGTAGTGGAGTACATGGGACTCCTTAAGGATTTGATGGTACGGTGTGACGTCCGAGAAATTCCCGAAGTTACGTTATCCCATTTTCGTAAGGGACTCAACCCAGACATCCAAGGCAAGCTCCTGCGTTATGGTCATACGAACCTTAACACGACTTTCAATGCAGCCTTAGATATAGAAAAGCACAATGTCCACAAGTCCAAGGTGCGAGCATTCCAGAAGGGAAAGTCCATTTTAGGACCCCCACCTTTGTCCTCCATGTGGGACAAGGGAAAGATATGGTCGACTGATTCGAATTCCGTGGTCATTACCGTTAGGAACATCAGGAGTCCCACCGGTGAGAGAGTTCCTATAGGGCGGATCAGTAAGACTAACGCCACATGTTTCACTTGTGGGATCCAAGGGCACTACGCTAGTGAGTGCCCCACTAAAACGAAACCCCCAGCACTTATGGGCTCTCCCTCCGAACTCGCCGAAATTGTTTACGAGGCCACGGATGAATCTGAAGGCGAGCCTAGTGATTTGGATGACGATTCTTATATAATGGTGATGCGTTGTATCCTAGCTACCCCGTAAGTATTGGACGAGTATAATAGGACGAGCATATTTTCTTTGCACTTTAAAAGCGGTGATAAATGGTGTAAGCTGATTATTGATAGCGGGAGTTGCATGAATGTAATTTCTGAAAATGCGGTCACCCGAATGAAATTAAGCACGGAACCACACCCCGAACCATATAAAATTGCTTGGGTCAACAAAACTTCAATTGGGGTGTCTAGCGATGTCTAGTGTCGTTGACTATTAAGGGATACGTGGATAAGGTTTGGTGCGACGTTATCCCTATGGACGTTTTTCACGTGTTATTAGGATGTCCGTGGCTCTTTGAATATGACGTGACTCATTTTGGTCGTGCAAATACCTATGAGTTCAAGTTTAACGGCAAGACCGTTACCTTGAAGCCCACTCCCCCTAGGGACCCCTCGATCGCCTCTTCGAACACAATTATGCCCGCGGAGAAGAAGACTTTAACGTTAATAGGTAGGAAAGAGCTCAAGCGTCACTCCTTTGTGGAGGGTATTCTTTATACGCTAGTTTGTCTACAAGTCAAGGGCGACGAGTCCTCGTTCGAGAGCCTACCGTTGGCGTTGCGGGAACTTTTAGAAGAGTACAAGGATGTGTATCCGGAGGAGTTGCCCGCAACATTACCCCTATTACGGGATATCCAACATGCTATAGATCTCATTCTGGGTTCCTCCCTACCCAACCTACCACACTACCGTTTGAATCCATCCGCCCACGCGGAGTTGCAAAACCAAATTGCTGAATTATTGCAAAAGGGATTTATTCGGCATAGTAAAAGCCCATGCGCTGTTCCCGCCATGCTAGCACCCAAAAAATATGTTTCATGGAGAATGTGTGTGGATAGTAGGGCCATTAATAAAATCACTATTAAGTACCGTTTTCCCATCCCGCGTTTGGACGACCTATTGGACATGTTAGCCGGGGCCACAATCTTTTCGAAATTGGATCTTAGGAGTGGCTACCACCAGAATTCAGATTAGAGAAGGGGATGCGTGCAAAATAGCGTTTAAGTCAAAGGAAGGACTTTATGAGTGGCTAGTAATGCCATTCGGGCTCTCCAATGCCCCAAGTACGTTCTCTCGGATGATGACCCACATCTTTCAACCATATATGGGGAAGTTTATCGTGGTGTACTTTGATGATATACTCGTTTTTAGCACCTCCACTTCCGATCATGAGGGGCATTTGAAGACTATTTTGGAGACGCTCCGAATGGAGAAATTATTTGTCAATATTAAGAAGTGCACGTTCTATGTATCATCGGTGGAGTTCCTAGGGTACATAGTTTGGAGGGCATACATGTTGATCCTAAGAAGGTCCAAGCCATAGTGGATTGGCTGGAACCCACTAACATTAGGGAAGTTAGAAGTTTCCACGGTTTAGCCACCTTCTACCACCGGTTCATACGCGACTTTAGTAGCATCATGGCTCCCATCACGGAGTGCAATGAAGAAAGGGGACTTTGTGTGGTCAAAATCTGCCACCAAAGCGTTCCATACGATTAAGGCACGGATGTCGGAAGCACCCCTCTTGCGGTTACCGGATTTTGATAAGGTCTTTGAGTTGTCTTGTGACACATCCGAAGATTGGTATTGGAGGCGTTTTAAGTCAAGAGGGGCATCCAGTAGGTTATTTTAGTGAGAAACTTGCAGGACCTAAGCTCAACTACTCCAATTACGATCATGAATTTTATGCCATTATTCGGTGCCTCCAACATTGGCGACACTACCTCCTTCCTAAGGAGTTTGTTATCCTTTCCGATCACGAGGCCTTACGGTTCGTCAACTCACAAGGTAAAATCAGACCACGCCAGTACTCCTTTAACATTAAACATCTAAAGGGAAATCTTAACTGGGTAGCGGATGCTCTTAGCCACGTTTCTTTTTTATTGAGCACACTAGAGGTTAAGGTCGTAGGTTTTGAGCGTATTAAAGACGAGTATGTTCATTGTCCAGATTTTAAAGAAATCTATTTGTCCACCCAAGGCGAGTCACCCACGACCATTTCTGTGTATTATCTTCGTGATGGATATCTATTTAAGCACGCTCAGCTGTGCATCCCTCGTTCTTCCCTTCGCCACTTCATAGTGTGGGAATTACATAACGTCGGTCTCGGCGGCCACTTTGGGCTTGACAAAACCATACCTTAGTGGAGGAAAAATTTTATTGGTCGGGTCTCAAGTCTACGGTACACAAGGTGGTTGGAAGTTGTAGAGCGTGTCAGTTAGGAAAAGGGAATAAGACAAATGCGGGTCTATATACCCCCTCCCGATTCCTTCTATTCCATGGGAAGATGTTAGCATGGACTTTGTCCTAGGCCTTCCCGTCACGTCTAGACGTCACGACTCTGTTATGGTGGTCGTTGACCGGTTCTCGAAGATGGTCTATTTTATTGCATGTCACCAAACCGATGATGCATCTCATGTCACTAAGTTATTCTTTAAAGAGGTCGTTGGGCATAGGGGTGTCCCTAAAACTATTGTCACTGATAGGGATGTGAAATTCACTAGTTTTTTTGGAAAACTTTATGGAAAATCATGGGCACCAAGCTCTTATTTTCCTCGGCTTACCATCCGCAGACGGATGGCCAAACGGAGGTAGTTAATCGGAGTTTGGGAAGCTTACTTCATTGTATTGTGGGGGATCACAAGGACACTTGGGACCTCATCCTCCCACATGCACAATTGGCCTACAATAATTCCAAAAATCAGTCCACTGGACTCTCACCCAATGAAATCGTACACGGCTACAAGGCACCCGTGCCACTTGACTTAGTCCCGTTACCGCCATCTTATAAATCTTGTCAATTTGCACAGGATTTCGCCTCGCATGTTCACGCCCTACATAAACACATAAATCAAATGTTATCAAAACAATATGCCTCTTATCAAGCTAACACAAACGTACTTAGAATGGAAATCCATTTTAATATTGGCGATTTTGTTATGGTGCATCTCTCCCCTGAACGGTTTCCAACTGGAACCATAAAGAAACTGGAAAATAGGAGAGCCGGTCCTTTTCGTATTTTAAAGAAATTAGGAGAGAATGCTTATCTCTTGGAATTTCCCACTGATTTGAGTATATCCCCTATTTTTAATGTTTCTGATTTAACGTCATACATATCTCACCACCACCTGAATTATCTGTCTCCCTATTTCTGTCCACTACTAATTCTAATGGGTTTGGGGGTGAGGTGTTATCTGGATCGTTCTCTCAATCAGGTGCTACTGGGGGTATGTCGCCTAATGAATTTGCTATATTGTCTTCTTCGTCGACTAACACATTTCCAAGTTTCCCCAAGAAATTTTTTGTGCCTGACAGGATTATACGGGATGAGGTGCTTCCCTCTTAGCATGCTGACACATGACGGTTCTTAATCTAATTGCGTGACCACCCCACCTCTGATGATTCTTAGCTCTCTGCCTCGGAGGTGGCCCTTCTGGACAACGCTCTCCTATATCGGTACCTGCATGTGCCCTCATCAGGTGATGAGTTCTTTCGAGCGGGGGAGGGTTGATGGGGACGACGGCCCTCAGCTTGATGAAGATGCGGTTGATGATGATCAACAGCCACCATCCAAGGATTTGCGACGCCACGACGATCTTGATGGGCAACGTTAAAACCTTTTCCCTTGGCACATGAAGAACCTTATTTAATTTACTATTTCATTTCATTATGTTATTTTGGACATTTATTCTGGCATGCGTTTTGCCAGCCTTTGCTGCATTTACTGATGTTGGTCTGCGTTTAGCCGGCCATTGCTGCATTTAGTTTATTTTGGGCTGCATATATCCATTGGTGTGTGTAAGGCTATATGAGGCCATGACTTTGAGATGTAATTTTAGATTATTATTAAAAAAAATTGAAACGCTATGACTCTTTTCTCCTCTAAACCGCCCCCTCTCTTCGCTCTCCCTCTCGGTTCCGCCAAGGACCTTCTACCCCCGTTAGGCCGCCGGCCACCACCTCTCCTCCTCCCTTCCACTCTTCTCCTTCCCCACTACTCCTCCTCCTCCTTTCCCCTCTCTCATAGTCATTTCTTCCCTCTCCTCCTCAAGACAATTCGGACAGCATATCGAAGAGGATCCAAGGTGCAACGTAGGATCGGGAAAACTCGCTCGGGTGCGATTAGACAAAGACGGACGTGTACATCTTTGTCGGCTCATCTCCGGTGGGCTAGTGGTGGGAACGATCGATTGTTGCGGATCTATGTCTCGGATCAACAAACTCTGAGTTGGTAACAAAACTTTCTACCAAAGAGTTTTCCTTTCTTAGATTTTTCTTGTGGTGGTTGAGTTTTGGCGTGACTTTTGAACATCGGATTTTTTCGTAGTTATTTTCTTGTGGATTTGTGCTATCTTTGAAATTTCTGAGACGTACGAAAAAATTGATTGGCGATCCTTGCTTTGTTCTTGTTGGGGAAACATCCACCCTTTCCGAATCAATTTGTTTTGGTGGATTTTCTTTGGTACAACACCGCGCTCGTCGGAACCAATATTGTTCCTTTAAGCTGGATAGGATTTTGGCTTATAGCCATTCTCCGATCCACTTGCGGTTTGGCTACCCGTAAGTTAGCGCGAGAGATTAATAAAATCCATTGTGATAGTCGTGTGTCGTTAGTGTGCGGAATAGAGAGTGTTGAGCATAACGAGAGTCGTCGATACGCCATCCGTGAAGTATCTTTAGGACGGGACTACATCACTAGGCCTACTTATGTGGAGCCTAAAAAGCAATATCAAGGATGGACCCATCCTCGAGACTTTGGTACTAGTGTTTTCAAAGCACCTTATGAATAGATTACCCTTAAAAACTATGGTCATTATGTTCATGGACCAAGTGGTAAGAAGGCTCCAAAAGCCAACACTATATTGTTCCCAAGACCAAGGAAACTGTGAAGCCTTGTGTGTGCTACAATTACGAGGCTTCCACTTCCAAGTCTATGGCCCCTGCTAGACCTCACGTACAAAAGGTAAAGTAGGAGTATAAGAGAAGGTACAATTGGTTTGACTATTGGTGTTGCAGGATGATTGGTCACTTCACCGTAGATTGCTAGTTTCATCCGATAAAGCTTGAAACTCTACGAGTTAACAGTGCGAGACCGACCACTCACAACGTTAATGTTCCAAGTAGTGTTTGACTAACAAGGAACCAAGGACCCAAGTCTATTTGGGTTCCTAAGGTAAAATGATTTATGTTTGTAGGTATGTCAAAAGGCCAACAAAATGTCAATCTGGTATTTGGACAGTGGACTCTCTCGGCATATGACCAGGACTAGAAGCCTATTACGAGAATTTACCCTATTTGAAGACAGATCAAAAGTTATCTTTGGAGGGTCTAATAGGGGAATAACTAAAGGCTATGGTATGATTTCCAACGACATAGTCTCTTTCACAGACGTGGTTTATGCTGAAGGACTACAACATAATCTGATAAGCCTAAGTCAATTATGTGACAAAGGCTATATCATTGAGTTCTATAAGGAAAAGTACCTAATAAAACCGTCTGCTAATTTGGAGATAATCTTAACAGGCACTCGGAGTAGAAATATTTTCTGTTTAAATTTTCTATGTTTAGACAATTCTACACAGTATGCTTTTTAGCAAAAGATGGTGCGTCTCTGTGTGAAAATGACACAAAAGATTAGCACATATTAATTTCAAAACTATAAATATGTTATTTTCTCACAACTTAGTGCATGATGCCCCAACATTAAGTACCTTAAAGAGAGTCCATGTCATGCATGTCAGATGGGTAAGCAGACAAGGGCTACCTTTAAAAGTATTTCTGACAAAGATTCCTCTAGATGTTTGTATTTACTTCATATGGACTTATTCGGTCCTATGCTAATTCATAGTTTATGAGGTAAAGTTTATACATTGGTCATTATTGATGATTACTCCCATATTACTTGGGTGTTCTTTCTGAAACACAAGGCAGACACCTTTGAAGCTATCACAAATTTTGTTAGGCAAATACAGAATGAATTAAACTACTCGGTGCTCAAAATCAGAAGTGATCACGGAATATAATTTGAATTTGGTGTCTTGACAAAATTTTGTGGAAGGCAAGGTATCTTTCATGAGTTTTCCTCTCCGCTTACTCAACAACAAAATGGATTTGCTGAGAGAAGGAATATAACCCTCATTGAATCATGTATAACTATGTTGAACGACGCTTCACTTCCTGAGTACTTTTGGGATGAAGCAGTCAACACAACTTTCTACGTGCAAAACAGAGCACTAATCAACAAAAGCCATCGTATGGCTTCCTATGAACTGTTGAAGGGCAAAAAACTGACTGTGTCCTACTTTAGAATCTTTGGCAGTAAATACTTCAAACTTAACAATGGAAAGTATTACCGCACGAAGTTTAGTGATAAATGTTTTGAAAGTATTTTTGTAGGCTATAGTAGCCATAGTAAGGCATATAGGATTTTTAACAAGAAACCCCTAGTTGTAGAGGAGTCTATTAATGTTGTATTTGATGAGACAAGTATGCTTCATAGTAGCTCGTCTAGTATTGTTGGTGCAGATTCAGGTATCAGCTTCAAATAACTAAGCTTGTAAGAAGCTATCAAGGAAGATGCTCCAAGTTCAGTCAAGGTCGTCGGTCCAAGCATGGTGTATGAAGAACAACTAGATGAAGAACTACCTCAACCTGCAGGATATGTAATGGACATAGCAGAACTTGCTGGTGAGAGAGGAAGAAATCTAGCATTCAGACACCTAAGAGATTACCCGATTGATCTAATCATTGGAGAGCCAGACGACGGTGTTAGAACCAGAAGAGGTACTGCTTAACAAAATTCTTCGTCTTAGTTTTCTGTCTCAGGTTGAGCCAAAGAAGTTTGAAGAAGCAAACAAGGATGCCTCTTGGATAATGGACATGCAAGAGGAGCTCAATCATTTTGAAAGATGCAAGGTTTGGGAGTTGGTGCCCAGGCCCAAAGGACAGAACGTGATCAGTACCAAATGGGTATTCAGAAACAAGCTGGACGAAGATAGAGTGATTATAAAGAACAAAGCTAGGATTGTAGCTCAAGGATATAGACAATAAGAAGGATCGACCTCAATCAGACCTTTGCTCCAGTGGACGGACTCGAAGCGATCAGGTTGTTTCTTGCGTATGCTACTCACAAAGGCTTAAAAGTCTATCAAATGGACGTGAAGTCAGCATTTCTCAATGGAGATCTGAAAGAGGTTGTATACATAGCACAACCCCCAGGTTTTGTCAACTCTACTTTCCCCAATTAAGTTTACTTTCTGAATAAAGCTCTTTATGGTTTAAAGCAAGCTCTCTGAGCTTGGTATAAGATGTTCTCTAGCTTTCTTCTTGAGAAAAAGTTCACAAGAGGGAATATAGACAAGACATTATTTCTTAGGGAAATAAAAGATAAGATTTTGCTAGTGTAAATCTATATCAGCGATATTATCTTTGGCTTTACGGAAGACAACCTTTGCAAGAAGTTTTCTAAACTTATGCAAGGGAAGTTTGAAATGAGCAGTATAAGAGAGCTGAAGTAGTTCTTAGGATTTCAAGTGAAATAATCTGAAGATGGAATTTTTATCTCTCAGTCGAAGTTCACCAAAGAGTTACTTAAGAAATTCAAAATGGAGAACGCAACCTCGATGAGGACTCTAATGAGTTCAAATATGTCTCTGGACAAGAATGAGAAAGGAAAACCTTTTGATGAAATCAAATACAGAAGTATAATTGGATCCTTGCTCTATCTCACTGCAAGAAGACTCGACATAATGTTCTAAACATGTGTGCGCGCTAGATTTCAGGTGAACTTGAAGGAATCTCTTTACATCACTACAAAGTGAATTTTAAGATACCTTAAGGGCACACCAAATCTTGGCTTATGGTACCCAAGAAGTAATCATGTCAAGCTAATTGGTTTTTCAGATGTAGATTTTGTAGGTACTAGGGATGATAGGAAAAGCACTTCCGGGTTGTGCCAATTCCTCAAAAAAAGGCTTATCTCATGGAGATCAAAGAAGCAAAATTGTGTGGCAACATTAACTACCGAGTCAGAGTACATCTCTATTGGTAGCTATTGCGCACAACTTCTTTGGATCAGGAATTAGCTTGAGGATTATAACCTAAAATTCAAGGAGATTCCAATGTTTTACGACTTCTCTAGTGCCATAGCGATTGCAAATAATCTAGTCTCTCATAGTCGGACAAAGCGCATCAAAGTAAGATATCACTTCATCCAGGATCATGTGGAGAACAAGGACATAGCTCTCAACTATGTCTCGACGGATAAGCAAGTTGCAGACATATTCACAAAGCCACTGGACGAGGCCAAGTTCTCGTTTTTCAAAATGGAACTGGGCTTGCTAAACAAGGACTTGTGAAGATGGCTAAAAAGACAAGAATTCACTCGGGAAGTACTTCACTAAGCAGAGAAATTTGTCCAAGAAGAATTCATCGGATATCACTCATATGACCTCAACGATTTGTCGAAATTCGACTAATACTCACGACGAAACTCGATGAATTTGGCTCTACTTCAGGCGAAACTTGCCAAATTGGACTTAAGTCAAATTTTTTTATTGGATCTGAAGAGACGCAATTTTTAGTTGCGCTCGTTTCCCTCTTAAAAATTTAAAAGTATATATATAATTGATTATTGGGGCAAACAATACCTATTTCGTCGAAAAAACATCCCGTCTCCTCCGACTACTTCCCGATGATTCGACTACTGTGAACAGCTCGTCATCTCTTGTCCGTCGATTCGATTTTGCACAAGCCATTCCAGCAAGTTCGATAGTTACAGCAGAGTTTCCAGTCAGCCAGAGATCTTCCCTTACCGTTTGATTTTAGTTTCAGCTTCAACAGTTCATCCAGATCTGATTTCACTTCTTTGTTCTCCATGGCTCCTCGAAGCACAAGTGGCTTGCTAGGTGATGGAGAACTAGTTCATACAGGGTTTGCTTCAGCCTCAGACGAATTAAGAAATGTAATACTAATGTTGGAAACAGACGACTTATCCTTTGTCCTCGAACACCCCTGCAAAGTGCTGGACAAATATGTTCTTGAATTCTTTCAGAATGCAAAGCTTTGTCGTAAAGATACAATGATCAAGAGCAGAGTTTGTTAGATTAAAGTTAGGGTGAAGGCTTATCTCCTCACCCAGCTCTTGCGGCTTACAGCTTGTGAAGAGGTCGATCACCTCGAAGAGGATGACTTTACCAGAGCTATGTTGTTCTGTGGATTGCCAAGAGGTACCAAGGCTATTAAGAGGAAAGGCATGAACGAGGAAGGCAAGCTGTTGTCATACATCATTGGCAAAGTACTGCTATGCAGACTGGATCCCACAATTACCTATCATTAGAAATGTTCAAGATTCTTGTGGACATCCTTTGTCGGAAGAGAATGGATTGGGGTGCTGTGTTGTTTTCTAAGATCAAAGATATTCTCCGCGCTCCCAACTTTGGGAGGATTCTAAATTTGTACTTAAATTAGATGGACAGATACACGTTTGATATGTCCAAAGGTGTACCTATCCACCACCTGAAGAAAATCAACTCATCCATCTTCTTAAGGTGGGATAGGAGAGTCCAGAGGCCAGGGGAAGCCATAGACCTTCCTGAGGTAGAGGAAGAGGAAGAAACTGAGGAAAGGATTCTTACTTCCACCCCCAGTGAGATTCCTGATAGCTTGAGTGCAGGAATTGAGGGGGAGCCTACTGCGACACAAGTAGCCATTGAGATAGTGCCCTTGAGTATTCCTGCAGTTATAGAGACAGATGCTCTAGTAAGTTCTGAGCCAGGGTCACTAGCCCCAGCTATAGAGGTTTCAGTTTCAGTTCCAGTTGCTACAGTTACAGTTCCAGAGACAGTTGATCTTCTTACAGAGGTTGTAAAGATTGCTCGTACTACTGCTACTTATGTAGTGCTTGATGAGGCTGAACATGAGATTGTAGCTGAAGATGTTTTGATTGCTATTGATCTTAAGGATGTTCCTATTGCTGCTGATGTTTTTGATACTACTGTTGCTGATGATTTGGGTAAGCCAGTTGATGATAGTGAGCTAGATGTTGCTGACTATGATATTATTGATGAGGATAAGCTTGCTGCTACTGATAATGTAAATGATTCTACTGCACTTATTATCCCAGAGAATCTGCTTGTAACTCTCCCTGATGTTCTCCCTGTAAGGACTGAGGGGGAGCATACTCACCCCTTGGTCTCAATGTAGACAAGACTTGATATGTTTGTCAAAAAATTACAGAGAAGAATGGCTGACCTTCCAGATTGACCTCCAGTGGTGGAGGTAGAGATTGTTGGCCTGTCTCATAAGGAAGAGATGTAGATGTGCATCCTCCTGCCATAGAGGCTCCTGCTCCTGAGCTGCTTTCTAAAGCTCATGTTACTCCCATGGAAGAGTCTTCCAGTGACTCCGAGGGAAGTGAAGATCTCCCTTCCCCTCCCAGCATTCCAGCTGCAAGCCTACCGTTTACTAATGCAGATCTTTTTATTCTAAAATCCATAGAAGCCCTGATGGCCAAGCAACAGGCACGTTTTGATAGTTCCTTAAAGCAAGTGTTAAAGAAAGTGAAGGAGACTGAGAGAGACATGAATAACGGCCTTACAGAGATCAAGGTATGTTTTGATAAACTGGATGACAGGCTGGACTTTTGGTTTGTGCAAGACGGCCAAGAAATTGTTCATATTATGCCAGGGCTAAAGAGTAACTTGGATGTTCTTATGAACGTGGTTGAAAATTCCAAAACAATCATTATTGTCCAGAATGAAGGAAAGAATTTTTTTTGATGACCAAATGGTCTACTACTCCAATACTATCGTAGCCAAGGTACTGGAAGAAGTCAGAAAGGGGGAGGATGCATTGAAAGCTAAGATGACATCCCTTAAAGCCGTCATGGTAGAAAACTTCAAGGGAGTGAACATCTATAGTTATGATAATTTCAGCTGGCTTCATAATGAGTTATTTGGTGGGCAAGGTCAGACTCAAGCTAGAATTCCTGAACCTGCAGTGCCTACTCCAATAGATATTCTTGTTAATCCTTCTCAGGATTATTCTCAGTACTGGACTGACACTCAGGATTTTCCTCAGCCTAAAATAAAATATGATGTTGTTACTGCCCATCTAAAAGCTCAGATAGTTGAAGACATACCTCAACCAACTCATAAAATGAGAAAATATGGTGAAGGCTCGTCTGCTATCATGTCTGATCCTAACCGAGAAATGGCTGAGGTATGGAGTCCGAGTTCCAAGAGTATCATTCTGGACACCTTCAAAATAGTGGACTTGGTGAATGAAAACAGATGAGAAGGACTTAGACACCACACACAAGGCGATGATTTTCTCTATCGATTACAATGATAAAATGAAGAATTACAAAGAATAACTTTCAGAATTAAAACTCCTTCTAAATGAAGTGCTAAAGATGCCGACGAATCCTTGCCATAGTTGCTTGATATGTCACATACGATTCGTCGCTTTTTCTCTCTTGAACCTTCTTGGGAAGATGGAGTTTTTCTTGATGTTGGAGCTCTCTAGACAAGTTGCACTGGAAGGAACACTCCAAAATATCAAAGTCATGAACTCCGTAGAAAAAATGAGCCAAATATATAATTTGGAGCTATCGCCTGCTCGCAATATCTTATCTGGTTGCCACATATCCCATGATTCTGATGATTTTGCGAGATGATCTGGTCGTGGCCAATCGTGCGCTATCGCCTAGGCGATATCGATATCGTCAAGCGATATCGAATTTAACTGAACGTCACGGAAATCATGTGGTAACTATTCTGCCAGCTATCGCCCAGTGGCGATACTGGATATCGCCAATCGACATCACCTTAATAATCTAAGTCAAAAATGATTTGAGTGTTAGACCTGTTATATCTACACATAATAATCAAATACAAACGAGATTTGTTATTATCAAACCAAGAAGCATGGAACGCATGCTCCAACAATCTTCCTCTTTTGATAATAACAAATTCACTTAGAAAGAAGTCATGAATGACCTATAAATTGTTAGAAATGTGATGAGCAAGACTAAGCATTTGCATGTCCATAGACTCTGCTTGGATGTTACTCTCCTCCTACATGTGTACTCCCCCTAAATAGAAGCATGCGATTTTTATTTTAATAAACTAACTAGGTAGGTTAAAGTCAACTTAATGAAGTTAAAGTAAACTTAATGAATGGTTTCTCAGAAATTTCTCCCCCTTCTGATATTATCAAAAGAAATGTGAGAATGAAACATGTCATGATAATCAGAGAAAATGATAAAGTTGAGAGTTTATGCTGAAGAAAAAATAGGAAAACACACAAATTGAAAATGAAATATAGAATATGTGAAATAATGTATAGAAACAATGAGTGTGAGTGAACACAAACATTGTTAAATTCATCCAATTATATCATAGTCACATACACTAGTGAACAAAAGAATTAAAATTATTTGCGGCCCAATTCTCATGAGATGAAATGTTATAGATGATAATATAGTGTACATGTAAGAGTTAGATGAAAAACACATGTATAAACTTAAAGCATAATGAACAAGAAAAATGTACAATCATAACATAAAAATATACATAAAGAGTTGTACTTGTATCCAAGAATTCATAGCAAATAGACTGAAATAGTCATATATTGATGACACACGACACTTTACAATTCTTTTCAAGGTGCTTAATCTCACAATGCTTATGAAGACTTATTGGGAGGATGAGTAGTGCTTAGTGGAGGTTCCTTGTCAACATTTTTTTAAATTTAATCAACAAAGATGTCGATTTATTTATTTGTTTTTTTAAATAACAATATTATTTTTTTGTTTTCGCGTGACAAAGAACTCTGAATTCACTTGTGTGGCAATATATGATAATAAAATTTGCATTGTGCAAAGAAAACAAGAATAATGTAAGAGTTTATGAAAGTCTAGTGGTTATGGTATAACACCCACAATTCACATATACAGTAAAGATAAACACATATGAAAATTTTCATAATAGTGTGTGAGAGAGTATTATCATAAATAAAATATTTCTCATACTTAGAGGCATTCAAAAACAATTGCACAATTAAAATACACTAGGAGAGTTGCATAGACAAGATGATAATAAAAGTTTGAATATGACATAATGTTAGAGGTAACCCAATATAATAGAATATACTTTGTACAATGCCTAAACAAGATAAAGAAAGAATATATGGATGAAAAGAATAGTGGTAGTCATACAAAAAAGGAGATCTGATCGGAGAGCGTAGTCTAGTAATTTTCGACTATCGCCAGGCGATATCGAATATCACCGATCGGTGATAGCGCTAAAATATAAAAGCTGCCAGATTTGGAAGGAAGGCATCAATTAGAGCATTTTATCTTGAAACCCTCGAGCGAAAACCTTTCTGGACGTCGGCGAAAACTTCAAATCAAGGTATGTATATGCAAATTTGGTTTCTTTTCTTTAGGATTTGTTGATTCAAATGTATTGAGGAAAGATTGAAGAGATTTCATGAAATTTTAAGTGAGAAAAGTTCAAATTTGAGGTTGATTTGTCTAGAATTAGGCATGAGTTTAAAAATTGTAATTTTTGAGTGAAGAGAGCATAGATCCATTTGATAGATCAAGTGTAAACATAGATATAGTAATATGAAGTATATAAAAAAAAGATCTAGGCTTTTCATAAGTGATTGCTTATCAAAAATGAATTTTTTTGTGATGAATAGTAGTTTATGTGTGTGATTATTTAAAATTTGTTAAGACAAATCGTGAAGAATTGATTTATGTGCGATATCTAGTAAGTAGGGATGTTGATTTGAGGAAGTGCATGTTTAAATGGTGATTTGAATGATTTTAGATATCGCCCGATGACAATCACTATTGCCCGACGATATCGTGACAGTGTCTAAAATCAAGTTTTATTACTGTTTTCAGGAATGGCTTTAAGTTCTAACGCCAGGAGGAGCACAAGTAGTGATATACACTCCGCTTATCAAACATTTCTTGGAATCGAGAATGCAGACATCGGAGTGAGGATAGTTATTGAATTCAATCAAGTCCGACATGCACACATACATGATCTACTAGCAATGGCACGTATAATGTTAGTTATACTTCTAGACATGTTCTCATCAGTTTTAATTAGAGAATTCTACAATCATTTAAGAGATCCTAACTTCACTGAATTGAGCAGGGGAGTGAGATCAAAAATCCAAGGGCAAACAGTTGAAATAACTCATCATGATTTAAGAGATGAGTTTGGTCTGATAGAGCGGGACTACGTACTGGATGTAGTTGAAAACTACAAGAAATATAGAGATTGGACTCTTTTGAACATGGTTTTACATGGAAATTCCATGAAAAACCTGATCCAGTCGACAATCACACTTACCCCAGATGCACGTTTAGTGTAAGAAATTTTGAGAAACACCATTATGCTCAAATCCGAGGACACAAAAAATAACGGCTCAATTAAGTAATATGACGTACATGATCTTGGATAGGGAGCCATTTGATGTGGTGGACTTGATTTTTTCTTTTATCCATTACACATATAGACTGAAATCCTATGTGGAGAAAACTAAACACACTACTGATGGGGGCCATCATCCAACGAATTTTATATAAGAAGTACAATTGGATTGACCAGGAGTTTTACTTTAACAATTATGCACCCACGATTTTCCATTCGGGTACCACACATACTAGTGCTCGTTCATCACGAACACGTAGTGGTGAACCTTCTTCAACCATTATAAATCCACCACTACCAAGAGGTGGATCACTACGAGAAGTATTGGATTGTTGGAGCATACGTTCCATGCTTCTTGGTTTGCTAATAACAAATCTCGCTTGTATTTGATCTTTGGATATTTATGATGTGCAGATATCACAGGTTTAACTCTAATGGCATTTGGGTGTTTATTCGGGTCAAAACAGATGATCTCAGGATATATCGCCAAGCAATATTGGGTATCGCCCATCGGCAACAGCGGTATGAGCAGTTAACTCACTATCTCCACATGGCTGGCGGTTTTCTTCACTATCGCCCGACAATATTGGATATTGTCGATCGGCGATAGACCACGATTGACATGACCAATTTGCAATGCAAAAATGAGGAATATGTGGTACACGTGGCAGCCATTAAAGATATCGACAGTAGGCGATACCTAGTGTCGCCAGGCGCTATCGTCAAAATATAAAAGCTAGTAAATTTTCTGTGGAGATCACAAATTTCATTACCTGGAGTGTCCTTCCAGTTTGTATGATCCAGAGAGCTCCAAAATACAGAATTACTCCATATTATTAAGAAGGACGAAGCGCGAAGGATCGGCGGCATGTACGCGATATTCAAAGAAACCCTGACAAGGATTCATCAACATCTACAACGCATCGTTTAGAGGGAGTTTTAATTCTGAAGTTTTCTTTTTGTTTTGTTCTTTATTCCTATTGTAATCGAGAGAGAAAATTGTCGCCTTGTGCGTGGTGTTTGAGTCCTTGCGTGGCTTAGGAGAGAATCACCGCCTTGTGCGTGGCGTCCAAGTCCTTGTGCAGCTTAGGGAGAAATCGATGCCTTGTGTGCAGCGTCTAGATCGTGGTTAGATCTAGGGGAGGATAGTAGAAAGTTCTAGGGAGAGATACGCTTTAGCATGTCGGTTCTTGGTAGAAGGACCAGTGAAATCAAGAGTAAATTGTATTTTTCATAAGCCATTTTCTCTAGCTCTATAGAGATATATTGTATTCAGATTTAGCACTATTGAAATAAATTATTATTGTTTCTTTCTTTAAAAATTTCTGAGTGTTCAATTCTGCTTATGAAAAATTACTCTTGATTTCCTTGTGTTTCACCAAGTAAAACACTGTTTAGTTAAAGTATATTAATTAACCCTTATTCACCCCACCCCCCTCTAAGGGCGCCTCACGATCCAACACTTGGTATCAGAAGAGGTTACTCTGAAATTGGTTTTACCACCGGGAGTGATGGCGTAAAACACTCACGTGTTTTCTAAGGGGCAAGGTATAAGTAGACCTCCCTTATTCACGGGCACATACTATAACTATTGGAAAGCTCAAATGTGATCCTTTCTAATAGCTCTAGATATAGAAGTATGGGGGCATGATAGAAACATGTTATACTTCCCCTATAATTGTAGTAGGAAGTGTCAAAATGGAAAAACCTAAGGACAAATGGGATGAAGTTGATAAGCTTCGCTGTAAGAATAACGCTAAGGCAATGAACGCCTTATTCTGTGCATTAGATAGGACTAAATTTAATCATGTTTGTGCATGTAAAACTGCGTATGATATATGGAATATCTTTGAAGTTAATCATGACGGTATATCGCAGGTGAAAGACTCAAAGATTTTCTAGTTAGAGTCAGAGTTTGAGAAGTTCAAGATGGAGGTTGATGAGGATGTAGACTCCATGTACACGAGGTTCTGCAAGATCGTAAATGACTTAAAGATTTTAGTAAAGAGTTTCTCAAACGGAGATTTGGTGAGAAAGATACTTAGATCGCTTCCCCCGAAGTTCAATCCAAAAGTGACTGCCATCTCGGAGTCACACGATATAAAGTCTCTCCAAATTGAGAACCTGATTGGAAATCTGAAAACCCATGAAGTGGAACTGAGGATTCAATAACAAGAGTATAGCCTGGAGCCAAGGAAGAAAGCATTGGCGTTGAAGTCCAAGAAGGAAGTGGAAAGTGAGTCTGATGAGAATGATGAAGAATATGAAGAAAGTCTGTTCGTGAGGAAGTTCAGGAAATTCATGAGAAATCATGAAAAAAGAAATGCTTTCAGGAAGGTGTTCAATAAAAAAGAATCTGGATATAGGAAAAGCAAAACCAAAGATGATGGAGAGGATGATGAAGAGCGACCTCCACCCGAGTGTTACCACTATAGGAGAGTTTATCATATAAAAAGCAAGTGCTCAAAGTATCTGAAAGAGATGAAGGAAAAGAGGCACAGGAAGAAGGATAAGTAGAAAGTTTTGAAGGCTAAAAACTGGGATGACGTCACATCTGAGGAAATAAGCAGTTCAAGCTCAGAGATTGAAGAGGAGGCCAACATGTGCCTGATGGGAAAGGACGTCTCATCATCTAATGATGAAAGCAATGTCCAGAGCGACACTGAGGTAAATCCTCCTTCTTATGAAGATTTATATACTGAGTTTTTTAGAGCGTGCAAGTATTTTGATAAAAGCTTAATGAAAATCAAATCATTAAAATCTGAAAATAAAGTTTTACTGAAAGAAAATAAAAAAACTATCAAATGAATTAAAAATACTTAGGAAGGAGAAAGTAACTTGTCAAGAGAATTGTCCGTCTTTGACAAGGATACTAGAACTGGAGAAAGATCTTTCTAAGTCTCGGTCTCACATTGATTCTCTCACAAGAGAAAAAGAGACCATAGAGAGATCTCTAAAACTTTCTCAGTCACAAGTAAAAGAAAGTAGAAAGGGCTTTGCAAACCGATATGGCACTATAGTTGCTGAAAACATCGCATTGAGAGGCTGAGTCCGTGATTTAGAAATGGCCACTAAAAAGTTTGGAATGGGCCAAAAATCACTGAATATGATTTTGGCGAGTCAATGCCATGGTTCGGGAAAATTTGGAATCAGATACTCTCCAGAACACTATCTCCCGGCAACACCCACTGTCGTCGGCGATAAGAAAAATTAAAAAATTCATTTTTAAAAAATAGTTATGATAAATCTACTATAATTGCTTCTTCCAGCAATAGTTCAAAATCTATTTTGAAAAATCAATCAACTATTTTTTTCACGTGTGCCAAATGTAATAAGTTTGGTCATACTACTCACACTTGTAGAAAGACAGGACATTGTTCTATTAAACAAGTCTGGGTGCCTAAGGCTTCCACCTATGTTATGAGAGGAACTACTTGGGTAACCAGATCTTTACTCTCATCCTCTTTCTAGGTGTATTGACAGGCTAAGGACAAAGAAGATGTGTGGTACTTGGACTCAGGGTGTTCCAAGCATATGACGGGCAACAAATCAAAGTTCCTTAGCCTAGAGATGAAGAAAGGAGGAGTAGTTACGTTTGGTGATAATGGAAAAGGAAAGATCATCGGCATTGGAGTAGTAGGTAACCAGTCATTTACTATCTCAAATGTTTTGTATGTTAAAGGTTTGAAGCATAACTTAATTTCTATAAGTCAACTATGTGATATTTGTTTAAATGTCTTATTTGACTCATCTTCAAATATGTGCAAAATTTTTGATTCCAAAACAAATAACATTGTCCTTACTACTCCTAGATTTCAAAATGTTTATATGATTAAATTTAATTATTTATCACATTCTTCATTAAAATGTTTTATGTCTAAAAATGATGAATTAGATTTGTGGCGTAGGCATCTTGGATATTCTAGTTCCAAGCTAATTGTAAAATTGATTCAAAATAAACTAGTTAAAGATTTACCTATTTTACATGGAAATATATTTTCTTTATGTTCACCATGTCAAAAAGGAAAATTTTCAAAATCTTCATTTAAGAGCAAAAATATCATTTCCACTACTAGACCTTTACAGTTGATTCATATGGATTTGTTTGGTCCAGTTAATACACTAAGTCTAGGAGGTAGAAAATACACTTTTGTTTTGATTGATGATTATTCTCGTTTATTGTGGACAATCTTCTTATCGTCAAAATCTGATGAATTATTAGAGTTTCCTAAATTATGTGTTCGTGTTAGAAATGAATTAAATTTAAAAATAAAATGCATTCGTTCAGATGATGGAGGTGAATTTGATAATGAAAAATTTGTATCTTTTTGTAACAAGTTAGGAATTAAACATGAATTTTCCGCTCCTCGCACACCTCTACAAAATGGTGTGGTAGAGAGGAAAAATAGAACTTTCCAAGAACTAGCTCATACTATGTTATCAGAATACAAGTTACATAGATCATTTTGGGCTGAAGCTATTAGTACTGCTGGTTATGATATTAATCGTGTTATGCTTAGACCCTTCTTGAATTTAACACCTTATGTATTGTATTTTCAAAAGAAACTAAATGTGTCTTATTTTAAAGTTTTTGGTTGTAGATGCTTCATTTTGAACACTAAAGATAATTTAGGCAAGTTTGATGAAAAATGTGATTAAGGCATTTTTATTGTCTATTCTTCAACTAGTAAAGCTTATATGATTTACAATAAAAGGACAAAAATGGTTGAAGAATCTATTTATGTTAAATTTGATGAGTTTTTCTCGTGTGTAGATACTAATCTCTCAGGTAATGATGAAGACCCCTTCTCTCCACTAAGGTCGGATGATGATGAAATCCTTGGAGACAAAGAAGAAGGAAAAGAAGAAGAGGAAGTGCAAGAATATGTTCCTCCAAGCGGGCTAAGGTTTTCAAAAGATCATCCATAAGATTTGGTTATTGGAGAACCGTCAAGAGGGATAAGTACTCGTTCATCATTACATGATTTATTCTTAAACATGTGCTATATTTTGATATAGAACCTAAGAATGTAGAAACCGCTTTAAATGATAATTCTTAGTTTTAGCTATGAATGAAGAGCTTAATCAATTTGAACGTTATAAGGTTTGGAAATTAGTAGAAAGACCATCAAATCATCATGTTGTAGGTGTTAAGTGGATATTTAAGAACAAAATGATAGTGAATCTAGGGTCACTAGAAACAAAGCTAGAATTGTAGCAAAAGGTTATTCACAAATTGAAGGAATATATTTTTATGAAACAACCTTTGCACCCGTAGCACATTTAAATGCAGTTAGAATATTTATTGCATTTGCTAGCTTTAAAAGATTTAAATTATTTCAAATGGATGTTAAAATTGCTTTTCTTAACGGGTATATTAAAGAAGAGGTTTATGTAGAACAATCTTCAGGCTTTGTTGATGTTAAATTTTTTGATCATATTTTTAAATTAGAAAAAGCCTTTTATGGTTTAAAGCAAGCACCCAGAGCATACTATGATAGATTGACTGTTTATTTATTAAAGAATGATTACAAAATGAGCAGTTCTGATTGTACTCTTTTTATTAAACATGTTCATGATGATCTTATAGTTTTGCAAATATATGTTGATGACATTATTTTTGGATCCACTAATGAAAAATTGTGTGATAATATTATAGAAATTTTGAAAAATGAATTTGAAATGAGCATGGTAGGCAAACTCACTTATTTTCTTGGATTTCAAATTACTCAAAGACATGATGACATTTTTATTTATCAATCTAAATATATTCATGACGTTTTAAAAAGATTTGGATTTGAAAATCTAAAATAAGCAAATACCCCCATGAGTGTCTCATTGAAATTAGAGAAAGATGAAAATGGTATTTCTATAGATCAAACACTATATAGACGAATGATAGGATCACTGTTATATTTGACTGCATCTAGACCTGATATTATGTTCGTTGTATGTTTATGTGCTAGATTTCAAGCTTATCCCAAAGAATCTTATTTAAAAGCGGTTAAATGTAATTTTAGATATCTTATTGTCACATCTACGATAGGTTTATGGTATCCACACAATGATACTTTTATTTTACATGGCTTTTTTGATTCTGATTATTTTGGTTGTTCGTTAGACCATAAGAGCACAAGTTGTACCTGTCACTTTCTAGGCCCTTCACTAATTGAGTAGGAAACAGAATTCTGTTGCCTTATCCACCATCGAGGTTGAGTACATTACACTAGTTAGTTGTTGTGCACAAGATCTTTGGATGTAGCAAACATTAGAAGACTTTGGAATTTATCATGACATAATTGAATAAAAATGTGATAACAAGAGTGCAATTGACTTAACATATAATCCAGTTCATCATTCTAGGTCCAAACACATTGATGTACGCCTTCACTTCATTAGAGACCACATTAAGCAAAATACAATCAAAGTTAATTTTATAGGCACCGATTCACAGCTTGCCGATTTTTTCACAAAACCACTTCCAGATTCCCATTTTTCATTACTAAGTCTAGAACTAGCAATCCTGGACATATCAAGCTAATGAATTGACAAAATAATTAAATATCAAAAAATTAACTTTAATCAACAGAAAATGATTATTAGCATAACAAAAACCATAATCTTATGAGTCAATATTTGTAGAATTCCAACTAGAAACATGAAAATTTTTAAAAAAATTGCACTATCACTGGCGACACTGACTGTCGCCGGACGATAGCATCATCTCTTTAGATCATCCTGAAATTTTCAAAAATTCCTACTATCCCTTGCACTAGTGTCCTCTTAATCTTCTGCAAAACTTTGCTCACTGCATCTTGTCCGGCGAGGTCGACGAATAAACGATCGGGGAGGCTCTACGACCGGATTATCCCATTCATCCACTTTTGCTGGAGTGGGCTTCAACTTGAGGCTTTTGGTCAGAAACTTAAAGAATTTCTGAATTCTCAAAAAGTTCTTCTTGACCTCCCTCTCATGATCTTCGAATGACTCTCTCAAGTCATCCAAACCTTCCTGCAAAGATCCACCTCTTTGAATCGGTGGGTTTCAGATAGTGGACACTAGTTTGCTACTACTTGTAGACCCTCCTCGTGCTGATCAGCCGCTGGCGGGTTTACCACTCATAGAGAAGATAGAGGGCACACAATCATTGAAATACAGTTCTGGGACTATCCAAGTGTACTTCTTATAAAAAAATGCATTGGATGACAACACCAAGTGGTAGTGTATTCAATTTCTTCCAGGTTGGACTTTTAGTCTAAATGTGTAGCGCATTATTGAAAGGATAAAATATGACATATCAAATGGATTCCGCTCCAAGATCACATAAGTGACATAGCTCAATTGAGTCGTAATCTTACGTGTATCTCCGGACTTGGGCAAAATGGTATGCCTCAATATGTCCTGCACTAGTCGTGTATCCTCGGTGAGAGTGGATGTAGATTGAATGAGGATTTTAATGGAATTACCATGCAAAACCATATTCAAGAGTGTCCAGTCTCTATCTTTTCGATAATTTTCTACAACATCTAAGACATTTTCCCGATCTATTAACCCAAACTCTTCCCTGAAATCATAATGGGTTATCTCAACTGTCTGTCCCTGTATCCGTGATCGCACTCCACCATTTAGTTCCGTGAAACGAGGATCTTTTAAATAATTATAGAATTTTCTAATCAACACTGATGAAAACGTATCCGGGATAATGATGGTCATTATTCCTGTCATCGCTAATAGGTCATGGATGTGTGCGTGATGGGCGGGATCGAATTCGATGACCCGTCCAATCCCAATATCCGCATTTTCTATCCCCAGGAAAGTTTTATAGGATGAATGTGTATCACTGCCAGTACTTCTGCGAGCTCTCGAGCTAGAATCCATTGTTGCAGTTAACAGGCAAATTTTAAAAAATTTCAGAAATTATTAATATCTCCAGTCAGTGACACCCACTGTCGCCACACAATACCAGAAATTGTTCTAATCCACTTTCTGACCCAAGATCTGACCTTTCCCCTTCTTTAAAATACCAGATCTAAAATTTCTTACAAAATTGTTCAAACTTCACTAATGATATTTAAGAAATTTTTACTCACACACTATTCATCATCTTCTTCCTTAAAACCATAACTCAACTAAAATTTTTCTTCTTACAAACACTAGATCTTAGTTTAGGGATCTTCAACTTCATCAATTTATACAAACACTACTTCAAACACATAGATCTATAATCTACTCTTTCAAAAATACAAGTTTTGAACAAAACCCTAACCATGATCAAACCTACTTCAAAAACTGAAAAAAATTTCATCAAAAGTTCCATGAACTACCCTACAATCATTTAGATCTAAAAATTCTAATGGATGAAAGAAAAATTACATGGAAATTACCCTGATCTAAGGTTTTTGCAGGCTTCCACTTCTTCTTCCGCGTTGAGCCTTTAGGAAAAAATGATGGGAATGGTGCAGTTGACCTGATCCTATGGTCTTTTATATTTTCAAACTATCGCCGATCGGCGATATCCAATATCATCGGGCGACAGCAAAAAGTCACTATTAAGCCACTTTGACTTCCTTTCTCAGGTTTAGACATGGTTCAATGCATATTATTCAATTTTGGGTTCCCAATAACATGGTTCAATTATTTAAACAACAAATATCATTTCTGCGTACATCTCTACTAGTGTTTTATCCTTGTGAAATTGTTTTTGCATGCCTCTAAGTATGAGAAATGTTTTAGTTATGATAATGTTCTTTTCACCAACTTTTGTGAAAATCTTCATATGGCTTCAGCTTACTGCATATGTGATTTGGGAATGTTCTACCATAACCACTAGAATTGCATGCTACCGCTAACACTTTATCCTAATTTTTCTTTGCACTATTCATATTTGATTATACTATATTGTCATATAAGTGAATTTGGACTCCTTTGTCACGCCAAACAAAAAAATAAAAATGTTCGAAAAAGAACAACATTGCACATCTTTGTTGATATTATTCAAAATTAAAATAAAGGGGCTGACAAAGAACCTCCACCAAGCACTAATTACCATCCTGATAAGTATTAATAAGCATTGTGAGGTTGAACACCTTGGAAAGAATTGTAAAGTGTCTTGTGCAACTCTATCTCTAGATATTCTTTTTATATGTGCTCTGACTTCTTGGGTACAAGCATCGCTAGTTATATATACCTCTATGTTATGTTATTTTTTCACATTCCATGTATTCATATATTTATAAGGTCTATTCATATGTGTTTTTCATCACACTCTCACATATACACCACATTATCTTCTCTAAAATTTCTTCTTATGAGAATTAGACCGAAACTGTTTCCAACTTAATCTTCACTAGTGTATGTGTCTATGATATAACTAGATGGAAGTTGCCCATATTCGTGCATACCCACTTTCTTCATTACTCTACATTGATTCATATGTTCTATACTTGATTTCTCCTTTGTAGTTTTTTCTTTTTAGCTTCCGCACCAGTCTACTATGTCTTTTGACAATACCAAAGGGGAAGAATTTCCTAAGACATCTAGAAATCATTCATACTCATAATAATTTAGGGGGATTACTCTCTAGATTCTTTATATTATATTACAAACACATAGGCTTCGATTTAGGGGGAGTGTTACATCCAAGAAGAGTTTGTGCACATACAATTTTTTAGTCTTGTTCATCATAGTTACTAACACTGCATAGATCATTCATGATTTCTTTCTTAGTGGATTTGTTATTATCAAAAGGGGGAGATTATTGAAGCATCCGTTCCACGCTTTTGGTTTGCTAATAACAAATCTCGTTTGTATTTGATCTTTGGATATTTATGATGTTCAAATATCGCAGGTTTAACTCTAATGGACTTTGGGAGTTGATTTGGGTCAGAACAGATGAGCTCAGAAGATATTACCAGGTGATATTGGGTATCGCCCACCGGTGACAGCAGCATGAGCTGTTAACTCACTATCTCCACACGGCTAGCG
The DNA here is from genome assembly GCA_039513925.1 of Platanthera zijinensis. Classification (NCBI taxonomy): domain Eukaryota; kingdom Viridiplantae; phylum Streptophyta; class Magnoliopsida; order Asparagales; family Orchidaceae; genus Platanthera; species Platanthera zijinensis. The sequence continues at coordinate 121,680,132 of CM077091.1, forward strand.
GTTTTCTTCACTATCGCTCGATAATATTGGATATCGCCGATCGGCGATAGACCACGATTAACATGACCAATCTGCGATGCAAAAATGTGGAATATGTGGGACATGTGGCATCCGTTAACGATATCGCCAGTAGGCGATACCCAGTGTCGCCAGGCGATATCGCCAAAATATAAAAGCCAGCCAATTTTCTGTGGAGATCATGAATTTCATTGTCTGGAGTGTTCCTTCCTATTTGTATGATCTAGAGAGCTCCAGAATCCAGAATTACTCCATACTCTCAAGAAGGATGAAGCGTGAAAGATCGACGACATGTACGCGACATTCAAAGCAACCCTGACAAGGATTCATCAGCATCTACAGTGCGTCATTTAGAGGGAGTTTTAATTCTGAATTTTTCCTTTTGTTTTGTTCTTTATTCCTATTGTAATCGAGAGAGAAAATCGCCTCCTTGTGCGTGCCATCTGAGTCCTTGCGTGGCTTAGGAGAGAATCACGGCCTTATGCGTGGCATCCAAGTCCTTGTGCGACTTAGGGAGAAATCGCCGCCTTGTGTGCAACGTCTAGATCATGGTTAGATCTAGGGGAGGCTAGTATCAAGATCTAGAGAGAGATACACTTTAGCCTGCCAGTTCTTGGTAGAAGGACCGACGAAATCAAAAGTAAATTGTATTTTTCATAAGCCTTTGTCTCTAGCTCTATAGAGATATATTTTATTCAGATTTAGCACTATTGAAATAAATTATTATTGTTTTTGTCTTTAAAAATTTCTGAGTGTTCTATTATGCTTATGAAAAATTAGTCTTGATTTCCTTGTGTTTCACCAAGTAAAACTCTGTTTAGTTAATGTAAATTAATTAACCCTTATTCACCCCCACCCACTAAGGGCGCCTCATGTTCCAACGTGGATATAAACCATTTTAAAGCTAGCAAATGCAAGAAAAATAGTTTTCACATCCATTTGAAATAATTTAAATATTTTAAAGCTAGAAAATGCAAGAAAAATTCTAACTGTTTCTAAACGTGCTACAGGTGCAAAAGTTTCATCAAAATCTATCCCCTCAACTTGAGAATATCCTTTTGCTACAAGTCTAGCTTTGTTTCTAGTGATCTTAGACTCACTATCTAATTTATTTTTGAATATTCACTTAACTCTTATAGCAGGATAATCAGAAGGACTTTCAACAAGATTTCAAACCTTATTACGTTCAAATTGACTAAGTTTATCTACCATAGCTAAATACCAAGATTTATCATTTAAAATAGTTGAAACATCTTTTGGTTCGATATTGGAAACAAAACACAGGTTTGAAAAGAAATCATGTAAAGATGAATTAGTACTTACACCTCTTGATGGTTCTCCAATGACAAAATCTTGTGGTTGATCTTTTGAAAATTTTAATTCACTTGGAGGCACATATTCTTCCACTTTTACTTCTTCTCTTTCATCTTTATCTTCTTCTTGATCTCCAAGTATTTCATCATCATTCGACTTTAGTGGGGAAAGTGGTTCTTCATCATTACCTGCAGGGTTAGCTTCTACACAGGAAGGAAGTTCATCAAATTTAGCATGAATTGATTCTTCTCCTATTTTTGTCTTCTTATTAAAGACTCTATAAGCTTTACTAGTTGAAAAATAACCAATAAATATACCTTCATGACATTTTTTATCAAATTTTCCTAATGAATCATTAGTGTTCAAAATGAAACATTTGCAATAAAAAACTTTAAAATAAGACATTGGTTTCTTTTGAAAATAAAGTTCATAGGGTATTTGTACAACCCTGTATCCGGCGAGTGGGGTTAGCAGGGGCCAGATCAGCAGAACCTAGCCCAAATCCCGGGCGAGTTGGGCCCTGGGCGTCGAGTCCATGCGGCTCCCCCCAGCTAGGGGCGGCAAGTTCAGTCGGCGCCTAGCCCCTGGTGCCGAGTTCAGTCGGCACCCAGCCCATGGCACCGAACTCACTCGACCCCCCCTGCCCCGTCCAGCTCGCCTCGACATCCGTTCAGCTCTCAAGGGTTCGTCGAGTCCAGGTCGACGGATTCCAGGCCGATCGACGAGCTCAGTTAGACAAACTTCTTGTAACACCCCTATCCGTCGTATAACATATAGCAGTAGGTCCGGCCGGGGCCCGACGCCATATACTACGGACAGACCGGTTGGTTACGCGTTGAAACCATACAACCAATCAACAACGTCCTACACAGAGTCATTCTAGCGGAAGCAATTTATTAAGTTGCACAAATACAAGAACCCTGCCAAGCAAGAATGTCCACTACAGAAATAACAATAGGAATGAATAATACAAAAGTATCGGCCTTATGGCCTTACAATGTTTGCTTAACAAAACATGTCTTACATACTTCGGCTCGCAGGCCGGCCATACATGAAATAAACGGAAAGCATAAAAGGGTTAGGCCTTCGAGGGCCAGCACCGCAACATGGGCTTTATCCCACTATTTTCCGCTCGGCTCCGCAGCACCTGCAAGCACAAACCACCGCCCGGTGGCAAACAAAAGCAACGGTCAGCTATGCTGACCAAAGTATAACGATCCCGCCCCCAAAATCGGGGCGGCGATGCTCTTTCCTTGCACTTTATTAGTATAGGCAATATATTAGTGTGAACACACATCATCACAGGCGTAGGCTCGCACGGCCACACACCTCGTGCACACAGGGCACATTCACGGTGAACCGGCCAACGTCACGTCAATTCAAGCCATAGACGTTCCCGTTCCACCACCGCCCCTTGGACGGCCAACCGTATGAGCATTTTGCCTTCCTGGCCTTGGTCACGACAATTTAAGCCATAGACCGCCGAAGACCCTCATCCATGCCAACGGTCCTACCGAACGACACAGACTGGGTACGGTTCCGCCTGACCCGTGCTCACACCGCAACAGCAATTTAAGCCATATGCGCAGGTCAAGACTCACCGAGTCCCGTTTCCACCACAATAATCACATAACCCGGTTATGTTCACGTTGGCTCCCCGGCCATCGTGTTGGCAAAACTCGCTTTTGCCCAGTTTTCCGGGTGCACCTTGGAGTTAATCTCCAAGGCTCCCTGATGCAATCTACCACGTAGAAAACCCGAAAAATGCCCCAAACACCCGGAGTCTTCCCCGGTTCATATGCAATGCAACATCACCGATCCGGCTCTACTTGTCCGGATAGGCTTCACACACAATGCCTATGTCCATTTTCGCATACGGACTCTATACAAGGGGGACTTTACATATCTACCCCAAGGAATGCTCCAACTCTTCGCTCACTCGCGAGAGAGGGCTTCCTATGCAAAGGAAAAGAGGGCTTCACATGCCCTAGGATGAGAATCATTACCCTTGCGTTCTTCCGCGGCGCCATCGAAAACTATGTGGTTGGAAAGCACCGCAACGGCGTCACCTCCGCGGATCTGGACTCGGATCGCGATTCGGAGCTCCGAAGCTCCTCCGGCGGCCGGATCTTGGACTCCTCCTTCCTCCTTGCTCTCCCTTCTCTCTAAACTCTTAGAGAGAGAATGGCTAAAGGAAATGAGGATTCCCAACCCTAAATCCCGGCTAAAACCACCCAGGAGCAGCCCCCCACCGTCGGATCCAAAGTCAAGGAAACGAACGGCCAAGATTAGATCTGAAATCATAAAATCTGGGCCGAACACGGGTTGCAACACGGCCGTGTGCCTGGCCGTGTCACCCATTCGCCGTCTCGACCGATTCGAAAACCAGCACACGACATTTGACACGGCCTTCGACACGCCCGTGTCACCCCTTGACACGCCCGTGTCGAGACCCGTGTCACGCCCCCCGTGTGCAATCGGCCCGCTTTCCCAACCCGAGAAGGACACGGCCTGTGACACGGCACCCGACACGCCCGTGTCGAATTTGACACGCCCGTGTCAGGGCCCGTGTCATGGCACGTGTGCCTTCCTCAGAAAACAGCCCAAAGTGACATGCCCTGGGACACGCCCGTGTCCCAGGCCGTGTGCCTCAACACGACGATCTCCGACCGTCAAAACATCGACCACATGACCGTGGCCGAACACGCCTGTGTCACGCCCGTGACACGCCCGTGTCACGCCCGTGACACGCCCGTGTCACGCCCGTGACACCTGCTCCAAAATTCAGACTGGGCTTAAAACATCACCCGTCCCTCTTTTGAGTTTCGGGGTGTTACACTTCTGGCCCGATCACCGAACTCGAGGTAAGCGGGTAGAGCGGGCTGAGCTCATGCTCGCCTAGTGCCGAGTCAAGGCGGAGAGTACCAGCTCCATCCGGTACTCGCTGCCCTTGCCGAGTAGAGGCATTCGTAGGTCAACTTGCCCCTTCAGATGTGATGTATTTTTACCATTTTGCCCCCGCTGGCCTGCCAATAGCCACTTAAAACAGTGGAGTCTCGCTGTTTGCAGAATTGGGTGGGCTGCACATAGCTGTTCAGAATAGCGGAGGTTGGCTATTTGCATGCCATTTTCATAAATCTATAAATAGGACCCAAGGGGTACCTCAGAAGGCACACTTACTTGTCTCCAAAGTCTCCCTAACGTTTCCTGAGGTACCTTAGCCCGACATTTAGTTAAGGAGGGGAAGCACTCAGTGATCTTCTGGGTGTGTGGTGGGTCCTCTGCACTGAGCCCTTGGGTCCTTTCCCAATTCCCTCTTCCAGTCTTCCAGCTCGCGGGAGAGAAGTAGGTGTGCGATCACCCCTTCCCCTATGGTGAACTCCACAAGAGACCGATTTTCGGTTTCAACAGTGTTAATTTTAAAAATGGTCGAAGCATAACACAATTGATAATATAGCAAGTAGTATTTATAGCTTCGACCCAAAAAGATCTAGGTAATTTGTATTCAGACAACATAGTACGAGCTAGTTCTTGAAGGGTTCTATTTTTTCCTCTCGACCACGCCATTTTGTTGCAGTGTGCGAGGAGCGGAAGATTCATGCTTAATTCCTAACTAATTACAAAAAGAGACAAATCTATCATTATTAAATTCTCCTCCATGATTTGAACGAATGCATTTTATTTTTAAATCAAGTTCAGAATACATATACATAATTTAGTAAATTCTAAGAATGCATCAGATTTTGACGTTAAAAAAATTGTCCAATAAAAATGAGAATAATCATCAATTAAAACAAAAATATATTTTCTACCTCCTAGACTTTGTGTAGTAATTATACCAAATAAATCCATATGAATCAATTGTAAAGGTCTAGTAGTAGAAATAACATTTTTTCTTTTGAATGAGGACTTTGAAAATTTCCCTTTTTGACATGACGAACATAAAGAAGATAAACTTCCACGTAAAATTGGTAAACCTTTAATTAATTTATCTTTTGACAATTTTAAAATTAACTTGACACTAGAATGTCCAAGTCGCCTATGCCACAAATCTAACTCCTCATTTTTTGGACATAAAACATTTTAAAGATGAATGTGATAAATCATTAAATTTTATCATATAAACATTTGGGGACCTAGGAGCAGTAAGAACGACATCATTTGTTTTGGAATCAAAAAAATTACAAAGGTTTGTGGAAGAGTCAAATAAAATATTTAGACCTATATCGTATAACTGACTTATAGAAATCAAATTATGATAGTAGATTTACTGTTTTTATCCGAAAAAGTTAATTTTTTTGAAATTTTTGCTATCGTCGGCGATAGTAGCTAACGCCGGGTGATAGCTGCTAGAAGTGTAACCAAGTCCAATTTTTGTCAAACCATAGCATTGATTTGCCAAAATCATATCCAATGATTTTCGACCTACTCCAAACTTTTAATGGCCATTTTAAAATTACGAATTCGAGCTTTCAAGGCAGTGTTTTCAGCAACAAATATATCACACCGATTTGCAAAGGCCTTCTTACCGCCTTCTACCTGAGATTGAGAAAATTTTAGAGATCTTTCTAAGTCCCCTCTTTTCTTTGTAAGAGAATCAACACAAGATTGAGACTTAACAAGATCCTTTTCCAATTTTAGTATCCTTGTCAAAGAGTGAGAGTCTTTTTTACAAGTCACTTTCTCCTTCCCAAATACTTTTAATTCAGTGGTTAGTTTTTTTTTTCTTTTAATAATATTTTGCTTTCAGATTTAAGTAATTCAATATCTTTTAAACTTTTATCAAAGTATTTACATATTTTTAGAAATTCAGAATATAATTCATCATAAATTGGAGGAGTTGCCTCAGTATCGCTCTGGACACTGCACTCGTCATCGGATGGTGAGATGCTCTTTCCCATAAAGCATATGTTTGCCTCCTCGTCAGCTTCTAAACTTGATCCACTCGAATCCTCAGATGTGAAGTCATCCCAGGTTTTAGCCTTAAGAACTTTCTTCTTATCTTTCTTCTTGTGCCTCTTCTCTTTTAGCTCTTTCAGATATTTTGTGCACTTGCTCCTGATGTGTCCGATTCTTTTACAGTGGTAATATTCAGGTGGCGGATGCTCATCATCATTATCTACATCAGTTTTTGCTTTTCCTTTCTTGTACCCAGATTCATTCTCGTTTAAAAACTTTTTGAAAGAATTTCTTCTTTCAGGGATTCTCATAAACCTCTTAAACTTGTTAACAAATAAGCTCTCCTCATTTTCCTCATCATTCTCATCAGATTCATTTTCATCTTCCTTCTTAGATTTCAACGCCAATGCTTTCTTTCTTGGCTCCAAATTGTATTCTTGTTGTTTATTCCTTAGTTTCACCTCATGAGTTTTCATATTTCCGATAAGATTCTCAATTTTAAGAGTCTTTAGATCGTGTGAATCTGAGATGGAAGTCACTTTCGGATTGAATTTTGGGGGAAGCGATTTAAGAATCTTCCTTACTAAATCACCATTTGAAAAACACTTTCCAAGAACCTTAGAGTCATTCACAATTTTACTGAATTGCGTGTACATGGAGTCTATGTCTTAATCAACCTCCATCTTGAACTTTTCAAATTCTAACTCTAACTGGAATAGCTTTGAGTCCTTCACCTACGATGTACCTTCATGAGTAACTTTAAATAATTTCTAAATATTATACGTAGTTTCACATGCACACACACGATTAAACTCAGTTCAATCTAACGCACAAAATAAAGCGTTCATTGTCTTAGCGTTATTTTAACATCTTAATTTGCCCTTAGGTTTTTCCATAATGACACTTCCAACTACCGTTGTAGGTGGAGTGTAATATTGTTCTATCATACTCATACTTCAATATCTAAGGTAATTAGAAAACATCTCATTCAAGTTTCCAATAGTTATAATCTGTGCTAGTGAACAAGGGAGGTCTACTAATCCCTTGTCCTTCAGAAAATGCGTGTTCATTATGCGTCATTACTCCCGGTGATGAAACCATTTTAGAGTAACCTTGCTTTGATACCAAGTGTTGGATCGTGAGGCGCCTTTAAAGGGGGGTGAATAAGGGTCAACAAAAATTTTCCTCTTAGTCTATTTTTACTCGATGAAATAATTACAGAAATAAAAAAACAAAATTTTTTTAATCAACGATGAACACTTAGAAAATCATAAGAACACATATGATTATAATTTATTTAATAAGTGCTACAAACTAAGTACAAAGATTCTCTATAAAACTAGAGATCAAGGCTATGGAAAAATAACCTCCTTTTGATTTCACCGGTCCTTCTACCAAGAATCGGTCAGCTATAGCATATCTCTCCCTAGATATTTCAAATAGCCTCCACATAGATCTCACCACAATCTAGATGCAGCACACAAGGCGAAGAAAACTCTTTAAGTCATATACAAAGACCTAGACGTCATGCACAAGGCGGTGATTTCCTTCTAAACCACGCAAGGACTTAGACACCACGCACAAGGCAGCGATTTCCTATATCGATTATAATAATGAAACGAAGAATTACAAAAAATATCTTTCAGAATTAAAACTCCCTCTAAATGAAGTGTTGAAGATGTCGACGAATCCTTGCCAAGGTTGCTTGAGATGTCACGTACGAGTTGTCCCTTTTTCGCTCTTGAACCTTCTTGGGAAGATGGAGTTTTTCTGGATGCTGGAGCTCGCTTGACAAGTTGCACGGGAAGGAACACTCCAGAATATCAAAGTCATGAACTCCACAGAAAAAATGAGCCAAATATATAATTTGGAGGTATCACCGGCGATACTGGGTATCGCCTGCCCGCGATATCTTATCTGACTACCACGTATCCCATGATTCTAATGATTCTGGGGGATGATCCGGTCGTGGCAAATTGTGCACTATCGCCTGGGCGATATCGATATTGTTAGGCGATATCGAATTTAACTGAACGTCGTGGAGATCATGCAGTAACTGTTCCGCGAGCTATCACTTGGTGGCGATACTGGATATCGCCAGGCGATATCACATTAAATTCTCTTTGCAATCCTAAATCCAAGCCAAAAATAATTTGAGTGTTTGACATGTTATATCTGCACATCATAAACACACGATAATCAAATACAAACGAGATTTATTATTAGCAAACCAAGAAACATGGAACACATGCTCTAACACTGATCGCATTAATAGTTTTCTTTCCTATGACCGATTTAAGAGCCAAGATTCTATCATCGTTTATACTTACCACAACAATTTTATCCATCCAAGTAGTATTCACAATAATACTTATTTTAGTGCTTGTTTTATTCTTTCCTATGTCTCATAATTTAAATCCTGAATTAACTAAAAATTTAACTTTCTCACTCACGTCACATCTAGTCTCTTGCAGACATAAAATATTTATCTTTCTCCTAATCTTCGTATGCACTACTTACATCGCTTTCCCCGTTAACGTATCTATATTCCAACTTCTAAAACTAAGTCAGTCACAATTCATGCGACATACTTCTCTATGATGTCTAATGTGTGAGTATTTTTTGTCTATTTAACACTATACTCAAGTACTCTTGGAGATGCAATGGTTTTTGACAAGACGTCGTATTTGAACATGAGGGTTAAATTGTCATTCTTTAATGTCCACCTAAGGAATTTAATCAATTTTTATGTTCAAACGAATGATGTTTGTTAGGTGATCCTTAATGAATGACAGTTTAATCCATGCATGGGCAACCACCACCTTGCCAAACAGTTTAATCCATGTGTTTACTTCTCTATGATGTCTAATGTGGGAGTATTTCATTCATTTTTATGTTCAAACAAATGATGTTTGTTAGTCTCCCAATGAGAAAATAAAGATGAATATCTCAATATTTTAGAGTTCCAAATAACTTTTTGTTTATATCTATAAATGATCAAAATATAACCCCTTCTACACCCCGACTTATATCACTCACACTGTCACCCATAGGTGGGCTTACAGAGAGCAAACTTCGTTGAATGATTCTTAGGCTCCGTTTGGGAGGACTTAGTTTCACCGGTCAAGCGGTTATGACCGCATGAATCGGACCTTAATTAAGTCCCGGTTCATGTGGTCATAACCGCTTGACCGGTGAAAATAAGTCCCCCTAAATGAAGCCTTAGTATCATGTACTCAGGAGTTGTTCCATGTTGTGTTATGTCAAGTTTCTTTACAGTTAAAACAAGTTTTTCTTTACCACTTCTAACTATCTTCCTGTCAAGTCATTCAATGTTTTAATATTTAGGTTTCGTTTGACATGACTTATTTTCTCCCGTGAGTTTAAACAAAAATATCATTATCATGCATAGAATGTATGTTTGGTAAGACAAAGATTATGACTGCTACCAAGAAAATAAACTAGTTTTGAGCATAAAAATGCATGAATTTTTTCAGGTGAGTTTGGGTGTTCACAGACGTCAGTTCATGACCACCACCACAGCACCATACAAAGTCTAAGACTCTGTTTGGCACGATGGTGGCGGTCATGAACACGGGGCTTAAATTGTCATTTGTTAACGCTCATCTAAGGAACTTCATTCACTTTTATGTTCAAACGGATGATGTTTGTTAGATGATAATTAACGAACGACGTTTTAACGGAGCCACCACCAAAGTTCCGTTTGGGGGAACTTATTTTCAATGATCAAGCGGTTACGATCGCATGAAGCGGTCATAACCGGTTGACCGGTGAAAATAAGTCCTCACAAACGGAGCCTAAATCATCATTTTACTTTTTTTGACTGAACAACCATTTATCTTGATATATTACAGCTGCTGTCTTCAATGGTGTTCCATAAGTTTAGTTTGGTTCTCGTGCGAGCCACGTGGCACATGAAATAGCTTGTAGTTTGTTTTGTTGCCCTTCGTTCTCATCTTTCTTCACACGTCCTTGAGCTTCTCAATTCAGAGCTTACCACTTAATGCAATTCCATTTTTGCTTCAAAAAAAAAATCGTGCTTGACCCAAAAAATTATCAACTCAAAATTTCTCTACTTAATTCTTTTGCTAACTGCTCACAAATGAGCAGTCCGATATTCGCTCGTCATCGTTCCTGATTTGACCACATGGCTTTTGGAAGGTTAGAGTCTACATTGCAGAAAATAGAAACCATAATATTCGTTTATATTTTCTTAAAGTATAATATATGGTATGTACAAATCTATTTCAAGTATGTGAAGACAAATTGATGAGTCACGTGTAATTTATGGGAAAACTGGGCTGCGATTAACCGAAATCCCATAACCTCCACAAACCTAGTGGGGGGTTATAGGAGTAAACACCTCGCACGTGATCCGTGCGTCTGTCATCATGCGCATCACAACCCGCCCATGGCCGGCCACCGCCGCTCTAAGCGGCCTCCCCCCCTGGCCGGCACGACCATAGGAGGCCTCCCGTCCGGCGCGCCTGCGGCCGACGATGCAACCAGCCGCAGACGCACCCCGCGGCCGCTACACCACAGCCGCTTGGTGTGGCCGGCTTCCCTGACCGATACGCTCGCGGCCGGCCTCCCTGACCGACCGCGGTCACGCCTTGACGTCGCAAGGCTACAGTCGGCCTCCCGGGCCGGCGCCGCCTTCGGGGGACTCGCCCCCTAAGAACCGCCAGTGGCGGCCCTTCTCCGCAGTCCAATCATCCCTCTTCGATCGCCCCTGTTCATTTCACGGGTAACCACCAACATAACTACCGTGTAACCATCATCATGGGTGGGTACTAGAAACCAAAATTATCATAGTTTGCACATAGTAAAATTATAAAAAAAATAATACGCACCTTGAGCTTTATTAAATACAGTCTACAATTAGTAATTTATGTGGTTACGGTCTGCAGATGACCACGTAGCCACCGTAACCACCTCTGTGACTTATAAAAAGGACCCTAGACCCCCCCCCCCCCCCCCCCCCCCTCATTTCTAACTTTCTCCCCTTAGTTTTCTCATCCTACTGGCTAGAGATCTGTCGAAATCCTTCTACAAGCCCCCTCCCTTCGAACGCTTCAAGAATTTGTCCAAGTCCACGACGACCCCGCGTACAAGGTCTTTTGCCGACCTCCCCAGGATTTCTCCTACGTGCAAGGTGTACCGCAAGCCTTCTTCCTCAATTCCCCTACGAGCAATCCTCTAGAGCTTTGCGTCCGAACAACGAAAGAGAACATTCTACACCATCAGCAAGAGACAAATATTGAGCTTAGTTAGAGGTGGTCTGTCACCCTCCAACAAATTTACACTCTCTCACCCCTAATCTGTAACGAGGAGCGACATGTCTCCATCAAATTCTTTTAAAGCCTTGTAAAACGTTGAAAATAGTTATGTTTGACCAACAATAAACCGGCCACGTGGTTTTTTTTACCCAGTTTACAGGTTTTCCACGTTAGAAATATGTATGTCCACCTCTCTACTTGATCTTTGACTGTTTGCACGCTCGACCATTCTACGGGCTGAGGAAACTAAATTTAGTTCAGTCTACTAAGAGCTTCAAGCAACCCACAATAGTTTGGGGTCGTCTGTGGGAACGGAGTTCCCCAAAGATTGAAGAGGACTCGAAAGATAGTATCTCCAACATATCGATACCAGTGACTAAAAGCCATGGCAATGAGAAGTACTCGCATTACCCCAAGGATCATCCCAGGAAGGGTGTGGCAACCCCGGTCCTTCCCACTCCCTCATAACATACCCCGCCAAGAGGAGATCGTCGTCGCGCCCGAAAATACTCTTGCTGAGCACGTCGCCCGAATGGAAGAGCACTAAGTTGAGATCCTAACTCTCCTGAGGAGTCAAGGAGTGATACAAACCACTACGACGCCTCCCGCGTCAGTCATCTTGCCCCCACCACCTGCATACTGAATCCCAGGGAACCGCCAGGGAAAGGATTCCGAGGATTTCTCGGAGGAAGCTAGCACTTCGCACCCCGCTCGCTTAGCCAGGGGCACCGAAGCCAGTCAGCAACACTAGTTCCCCAGGCAGGGCTCCCGAGAACCCTGTTGAAAGACCAATTAGAGAAGAGATCAGGGAGTTTATGGCCTAAGAGTACAACCAAATCGGTCGGCGAGCCGTGTATCTACATCGACCTATTAGGACCGGATCCCCGCTAGCTCTTGAAGTCTTGGCACACCCCGCTCCAGACGGATTTAAACTTCCCAAAATTGTATCCTATGACGGGACTGAGGATCCCTTGGAGCACATGAACCACTTCACCACCATTCTCCAAATTTACAATGTTCCCGACCAGCATCTCTGTTAGATGTTCCCAACCACACTGAAAGTCCAGGCCAGAACGTGATTCCACTCCCTTCGGGGAGGAACAATTCGAAGCTTTGTGGAACTAACTTAGTAGATCCTTGACCAATTCGTCGCTAATAGGAGGATAGTAAAATTCCCCTCTCATCTTTAAGGAATCCTGTTGGGTATTGCATCCACAATGTACCTGATTTGAAGAAGCCTCTGTGCAAGCCAAGGTAAATAGACAATGTATTTGATGAAATATTTCTAGTTGTGCTTGCAGTTATTCCACGCTAAGTATACACCATTGTCAGGGTGCAGTGGGTCAATATATACGGGTCTGTGCAACGTAATCCCTCGTTGAGCAGATCAGTGTGTTGGCCTACGTGTACTCTCTCTATTGGGGTGTACTTAATTTCAAGTACAGGGCTATGATAAAGCAAGAGCAGACAAGGAGAAAGGATGGGCCAAAGACCAGCCCAAGGAAAGAAAGAGGAGAAATCACCCAAGTAAAAATCGACGAGAATCACTAAGTGATTCTCGCCGATTCGTCGAGAATCACTAGCTGATTCCCGCCGGTTGGAGCCGGCAGTTTCGACACCGCCAGAAATTTCTCCAAGGCAGAATCGTTGAGAATCACTAAGTGATTCTCGCCGATTCGTCGAGAATGACTTTGCATTCTCGACGAATCGGCAAGAATCAAGTGTGATTCCCGCCGATTCTCCCCGGCTTCTGTATCTGTGCAGTCAGATTTCGGCTAAGCAGAAGTCGGCGAGAATCGTAAGTGATTCTCGCCGATTCGGCGAGAATCACCTACGATTCTCGCCGATTTTGACTTGGGCAGTTTCCTGGTGTTCTCTGGACTGGTTCAATCTATGTGAACTGTGTCGAACCGGGCTCAAGTCTTATTACTGTGGGACCCACAACGGTCATATACTTGACCTAATGTATATATATACTTCGTATGTATGAACAGAAAAGACGGATATACGGAATTTCAAAAAGAACGAGCGGTCGACGACAAAACCCTAAACTCGCGATCTTGCTCCGCCGGTCATCTCCGCCGCTCATACGGTTGTCGCCGCTGCTGATCACAGGTTCTTCCAGATCTCCGGCGACTGAAGCTTAGGATAGCATAGCGTCTCACGCGTCTAACAAGAGATCCCTTGTCTCTTGATTCGTTGATCGGGAAAATCTTTCCCCTTCCGAATCGATCGAGACGATCGATCCTTGTGTGACCGTTGGAAGATCTTGCTTCCTTTGCTACGAAGTTTGAATCAAGTTGGCACTGCTGCTGCTCTCCGTCGCCGCTGCTGATTCCGAGAACCTTGCCGCCGCCTCAAGCCGCCGCCGGTTTCGGGAAAGATTCACTCCAAGTGAGATCTAAGGCTGTGCACTCTTCGTTGACTTCAAGAACACGTCATCAAACGAAGAGGGTCACCTTCTCTCCAAACGTTGTTTGTATTTCTTACAAGCATTTTTAATTTCCTTGTAACGGACCGATTGGTCCCTAGTTGTAAGGGTTGGGTGCAACCCGGATTGTGGGAGTGTTGACTCCTACGTGTGGAAGGGTTCCTTCCGTGAGTGCAAGGATTGGATTTCAATCCTGTTGGTGAAGTGACCGAGTCGTCCCGTGTTGGGAGATAGGTCGAAGGGGGAAAGTGGACGTACCCAAATCGGGGAACCACTATAATTTGCCTGTGTATTTTCTGTGCTTGGTTGTTTTGTTTTCTTGTACAGGTAAAATCTTAATTCCGCAAATACGCTACAGAGACACCTATTCCCCCCCCCCATAGGTGAAGATAGTTGACACTAGGTAGACTTTCAAGTGGTATCAGAGGGAGGTTACTCATCAAAAAAGTTCACACCTTGAGTAGAATCCTGCCCCCAGTGTCAAGAAGCAGACAGATATCCTCCATGGACGGACTCAAGCACTCCGGCAAAATCCCAGTATGCACCAGACTGAACTTTCCTATCTGGAAGGAAAGAATCAGATTCTACATGGAAGCGGTCGACCCTCGGCTCTTCATGATAGTGGAGGAGGGACCTTACATTTCCACTAAGGCCTCCACCATTGATCCTACCAGGAAAGTACCCAAGCAACTTTCGGAAATGGACAAGGACGAAATGGTGCTGTTCGGACTCGACAAGAAAGCTCAGAACATCCTGGTGAGCGCAGTTGACGACTCTATGATGCAAAACTTCAACAATTGCAGGACAGCCAAGGATCTCTAGAGCTGTCTGATTGTCTTAATGGAGGGCACAGATGAAGTGAGGGACGATCGGAGATCCCTCCTCAATCAGAAATATGAGGCCTTCAGACAAGGGCCAAAGGAGGAGATCGGAGTCACCTTCGAAAACTTCCTCAAGATCGTCAATGCACTCAAAGGATATGGAAGAGTGTTCACTGACGGTAAACTCAATGATAAATTCCTTAGGTCCCTCACTAAGGAATGGGACACAAAGATCTGCGCCATCCGCGAGTTTGGCAGACTTGCGGAAACCGACCCTCAGATTCTGTTCGGGAAGCTCATGTCCTATGAGCTTCAGTTGAACACAAGGAAGGCTGAAGAGGAAGCAGAGAAAGCCGCGGCCAAGGAAAAGACGGTGGCCCTAAAAGCCATTCACTCCAGAAAGGGTAAGGGTGTCGCTTCCTCCCGGGCATGGAAGAGGGATGAAGAGGAAGACTCTGAGCCAAGCTCCTCCGGATCAGAGTTATCTGAGGAAGATTTATCCCTTATCACAAGGGAATTCAAGAAGTTCCTCAAGCTGAGGAATCAGAGAAAGAGAACCGGCTCCTCCTCAAGGGATCAGAAGAAGAACTATTCCTCTGACAGGTATGTTTCCAAACCGAACAAACACCGCTCTTCTGACATTATATGCTTTGGTTGCAACAAGCCAGGACACGTCGTGGCCGACTGCCATCAAGGCAAGAGGGAAAAGGGAAAGGGAGAGGAGCACAGGTCCTTAAGAGACAAGAAGAAGGAGAGGAGTTACATCGCAAAGAAGCCAAAGACGCTGAGTGAATCTGACACGTCAGACACCAGCGATGATGAGGAAGCCTACTTTGGGCTAATGGGTCGCTCTGACTCAGAAGGAGATTGCCCCCCATTTACTGGGAAGGTAAAAGCTCACACCCCTCTCTCCGACTCTGACTCTGATCCTGAGTCTCAGGATGATGATGCTGAGGATAGCCCCTCTGCCCTTGAAGCTGAGCTCCTAGATAAGTATGAGCTTCTGATCAATACATTCCTGAAATGTCGAAAGAAACTGAAGGCGGAGAAAAAGGAAGTCAAATTCCTTAAAGGTGAGAGTGTCTCCCTGAGGGAAGAGATCACCAGTTTGATCTCCCTCCGACAGGAGCACTTGGACCTGACTTCAAAGCATTCAGAGTCTCTTAAGCTCCTTGATCTTAAGCAGGAGGAAGTCGACAAGTTGGAAGAACTACTTGCGGCAGAAAGGAAGATCGTCAAGAGCTTCTCTATGCCAAAAACTGTTCTTCCATTAGTTGACACCTTCTCTGCTCAAGCCAAAGGGGCAGGCCTGGGGCACGTAGGGGTATCTAGCTCCTCGTCCAGGAGAAACAGGAACAGGAGAAGGAATAAGGCTGCCAAGAAAGCCTCTGCTGATGAGAAAGGAAAGGCCCCACTCAGTCCTGTTGAGTTCAGAAAGCCTAGCTTTCCCTGTAACCAACATGACTTTGAGTCAACATATGGGCATCACTTCAGGCCCTCGGTTGCAAAGCCGAAGAGCCGATATGATGGGTGGACCTTTCCCCGTAACTTCAGTGAGAGTGTCTTCAAGGCACCCTATGAGGAAATCCACTTGGGAAATTATGGTCAATTCTCTAGCGGCCATAATAGGAAGCTGGCACCTAAGGCCAAACATGTTACACTGAAAAGCCAAGAGGTGAAGAAGTCATGTAACTGTGGTCATCATGTTGCCTCCACCTCCAGGTCTTCGGCCCCAGCTGAACCCCACGTTTCAAGGGTAAAGCAGGCGCCCAAGAGGAAGTATAACATGTTTGACTGCTGGTGCTGTGGCAAAATTGGTCACTTTGCCGTGGATTGTTGGTTTAATCCAAGGTATAACGAGACTCCTTATGTTAGCAATGCGAGGCCGACCACTCGTAGAGTTAACCAATTGAGGGGGAGTATGCTAACAAGGAATCTAGGACCCAAGTTTGATTGGGTTCCTAAGGCAAATTAATTCTGTTTTGCAGGGATGTCCAAAGGCCAACAAAACTCCTATTTGGTATTTGGACAGTGGATGCTCCCGTCACATGACCGGGACAAGAAGCCTGCTGAGGGAGTACTCTCCAGTCGAGGATGGAACCAAAGTCATATTTGGGGGATCTGATCGGGGAATCACCAGAGGTTACGGTACGATTTCCAACGGTATACTCTCTATCACTAACGTAGCTTATGTTGAAGGGTTAAATCATAACCTGATCAGCGTAAGCCAGTTATGTGATAAAGGGTATGACGTTAAGTTCTGCAAGGACAAATGCCTGATAATATCATGCGCCTCTTCGGAGACAGTATTAACAGGCATTAGGAGCAGAAATATTTTCTGTTTAGACTTTCTTAGTTTAGATTCTTCTACCCCTGTATGCCTAGTAGCAAAAGGCAGTGCATCTCTTTGCGAACAATGGCACAAGAGATTGGCACACATTAATTACAAGACAATTAATATGCTATTTTCAAAAGACTTAGTAAGGGATGCTCCCATTATTAAGTGCATTAAAGATAGTCCATGTCCTGCATGTCAAATGGGCAAGCAGACTCGGGCTACCTTTAAGAGCATCCCAGACAAAGATTCCTCCAGATGTCTTTATCTTCTGCACATGGACCTGTTTGGTCCTATGCAAGTTCATAGCTTAGGAGGGAAGTCGTATACGCTAGTGATTGTAGATGATCACTCTCGGTTTATGTGGGTGTTCTTCTTAAAACGCAAGTCGGATACGTTTGACATCTTCACTAATTTTGTCAAGCAGATACAGAACGAACTTAACTGCTCGGTGGTCAAAATCAGAAGTGACCACGGAACAGAGTTTGAGTCTGGGGGTATGACAGAGTTCCGTGAAGAACTTGGTATCTTTCATGAATTCTCCTCCCCTCGCACTCCTCAACAGAACGGAGTGGCGGAGAGGAGAAATAGAACACTCATTGAGGCAAGCACGACAATGTTGAATGACGCTTCTCTCCCAGAATACTTCTGGGCCGAGGCTGTCAATACGGCTTGTCATGTACAAAACCGGGCATTGATTAACAAAAGCCATCGTAAGACTCCCTATGAGCTACTGAAAGGCAAGAAACCAACCATGTCCTACCTGAGGATCTTTGGCTGCAAATGTTATGTACTGAATAATGGGAAGTACCCACGTACTAAGTTCGGTGAAAAATGCTTCGAAGGCATATTCATGGGTTATAGTAGCCGCAGCCGGGCTTATAGAGTTTTCAACAAGAAAACCCTAGTGGTAAAGGAGTCAATCAATGTTGTATTTGATGAAGGAAGTTTGCTTAATTGCAAGACTTCTAGTCTTCTTCCTGAAGATGTAGGTGACAGACTCGAAGGGTTGCAACTGGATGAGCACGTGAAAGATGCACCTCCAACATACGTCAAGGTATCCACACCTACGCCGATCGGAGAAGTTGAAGCTCAAAATGAGGCGAATCCTTTCGAAGAAGGAGATGCCCAAGAAGTAGTCGAAGCTCCTGACGCCAGACTTCTACAGCTCAGACACGTGAGGGATCATCCTAGAGATCAGATCATCGGAGATCCTCGTGACGGGGTCAGAACTCGACGAGGTACTATTAACGAGATTCTGCATCTTAGCTTCCTGTCACAGGTTGAGCCAAAGAAGTTCGACGAGGCAAACAAAGATGCTGCATGGATTTTGGCCATGCAAGATGAATTGCATCAGTTCGAAAGATGCAACGTTTAGATGCTTGTGCCCAGACCTCAAAAGCAGAATGTGATTGGCACCAAGTGGATCTTCAGGAACAAACTGGATGAACATGGTGTCATCATAAAGAACAAGGCCAGGCTAGTGGCTCAAGGTTACCGTTAGGAGGAGGGGATTGATTTTGACCAGAAGTTTGCACCAGTTGCACGGCTCGAAGCTATCCGGCTATTCCTAGCTTATGCCTCCCACAAAGGATTCACAGTTTATCAGATGGACGTGAAATCAGCTTTCTTGAATGGAGATTTGAAAGAGGAAGTATACGTCGCTCAACCACCAGGTTTTGTCAATCCTACTTATCCTAGTCATGTATATTTTCTTAATAAAGCACTATATGGCTTAAAACAAGCTCCTCGAGCTTGGTATGAGACATTGTCTAGTTTTCTTCTTGAGAACAAATTCTCTAGAGGAAAAATAGACAAGACATTGTTTCTCAGGGAAGTCAAAGGCAAGATTTTGCTGGTGCAAATCTATGTTGACGACATTATATTTGGCTCCACGGACAACAATCTTTGCAAAAAGTTTTCCAAACTTATGCAAGGAAAGTTTGAAATGAGCAGTATGGGGGAGCTGAAGTACTTCTTGGGACTTCAAGTGAAACAGTCTGAGGATGGAATCTTCATCTCTCAGACGAAGTTCACAAATGAACTCCTCAAGAAATTCGGAATGGAGAATGCAACCTCTATGAGGACTCCAATGGGATCCACTATGTCTCTGGATAAGGATGAGAAAGGTAAACCTTTCGATGAAACCAAATACAGAAGCATCATTGGATCCCTGCTCTACCTTACTGCCAGTAGACCAGATATCATGTTCTCCACATGTGTTTGTGCCAGATATCAGGTGAACACTAAGGAATCTCATTATGTCGCTGCAAAGCGAATTCTTAGATACCTTAAAGGTACTCCCAATCTTGGCTTGTGGTACCCGAGAAACAATGATGTCGAGCTAATAGGTTTTTCAGATGCTGATTTTGCAGGGAGCAGGGATGACAGGAAAAGCACTTACGGGACATGCCAATTCCTCGGAAGAAGGCTTATCTTCTAGAACAGCAAGAAGCAAAATTGTGTCGCAACCTCCACAGCAGAGTCTGAGTACATCTCGGCAGGGAGCTGTTGCGCACAACTCCTATGGATAAGGAACCAGTTAGCAGACTATGATCTTCAGTTCAAGGAAGTACCCATGTACTGCGACTCCTCAAGTGCAATTGCCATCGCAAACAATCCAGTATCGCATAGCAGAACGAAGCATATTGAAGTGCGCTACCACTTCATTCGGGAGCACGTGGAGAACAAGGACATCTCTCTCTACTATGTCCCCACGGACAAGCAGATTGCAGATATTTTCACAAAGCCCTTAGACGAGGCCAAGTTCAGTCTCTTCAAAACTGAATTGGGGATGCTCAACTATGAAGAATAAAGACTCCAGACGCTCCTGGCTCGTGCCTCTAGGGGGAGCATCTGCCAGCATTTCAAGTGACAACATAAGTGCACGAACTGAGGGGGAGCATGGTGTCCGGTGCACCAGACCCAAATTTGCAGAAGCCGAAAAGGGGGAGATTACCCTCTCGGCTAAGGCTAAGGTAGCTCAATGCTCTAGTTTGCTCTCAAGTAACGGGTAATGCTCTATTCCTATATGCTCTATTCACCTTAGCTTGTAGGGTTTAGGCTTCTTCAAATAGGGGGAGATTGTTGGGTATTGCATCCACAATGTACCTGATTTGAAGAAGCCCCTGTGCAAGCCAAGGTAAATAGACAATGTATTTGATGAAATATTTCTAGTTGTGCTTGCAGTTATTCCACGCTAAGTATACACCATTGTTAGGGTGCAGTGGGTCAATATACACGGGTCTGTGCAACGTAATCCCTCGTTGAGCAGATCAGTGTGTTGGCCTACGTGTACTCTCTCTATTGGGGTGTACTTAATTTCAAGTACAGGGCTATGATAAAGCAAGAGCAGATAAGGAGCAAGGATGGGCCAAAGACCAGCCCAAGGAAAGAAAGAGGAGAAATCACCCAAGTAAAAATCGACGAGAATCACTAAGTGATTCTCGCCGATTCGGCGAGAATCACTAGTGATTCTCGCCGAGTCGTCGAGAATCACTAGCTGATTCCCGCCGGTTGGAGCCGGCAGTTTCGACACCGCCAGAAATTTCTCCAAGGCAGAATCGTTGAGAATCACTAAGTGATTCTCGCCGATTCGTCGAGAATGACTTTGCATTCTCGACGAATCGGCAAAAATCAAGTGTGATTCCCGCCGATTCTCCCCGGCTTCTGTATCTGTGCAGTCAGATTTCGGCTAAGCAGAAGTCGGCGAGAATCGTAAGTGATTCTCGCCGATTCGGCGAGAATCACCTACGATTCTCGCCGATTTTGACTTGGGCAGTTTCCTGGTGTTCTCTGGACCGGTTCAATCTATGTGAACTGTGTCGAACCGGGCTCAAGTCTTATTACTGTGGGACCCACAACGGTCATATACTTGACCTAATGTATATATATACTTCGTATGTATGAACAGAAAAGACGGATATACGGAATTTCAACAAGAACGAGCGGCCGATGACAAAACCCTAAACTCGCGATCTTGCTCCGCCGGTCATCTCCGCCGCTCGTACGGTTGTCGCCGCTGCTGATCACAGGTTCTTCCAGATCTCCGGCGACTGAAGCTTAGGCTAGCATAGCGTCTCACGCGTCTAACAAGAGATCCCTTGTCTCTTGATTCGTTGATCGGGAAAATCTTTCCCCTTCCGAATCGATCGAGGCGATCGATCCTTGTGTGACCGTTGGAAGATCTTGCTTCCTTTGCTACGAAGTTTGAATCAAGTTGGCACTGCTGCTGCTCTCCGTCGCCGCTGCTGATTCCGAGAACCTTGCCGCCGCCTCAAGCCGCCGCCGGTTTCGGGAAAGATTCACTCCAAGTGAGATCTAAGGCTGTGCACTCTTCGTTGACTTCAAGAACACGTCATCAAACGAAGAGGGTCACCTTCTCTCCAAATGTTGTTTGTATTTCTTACAAGAATTTTTAATTTCCTTGTAACGGACCGATTGGTCCCTAGTTGTAAGGGTTGGGTGCAACCCGGATTGTGGGAGTGTTGACTCCTACGTGTGGAAGGGTTCCTTCCGTGAGTGCAAGGATTGGATTTCAATCCTGTTGGTGAAGTGACCGAGTCGTCCCGTGTTGGGAGATAGGTCGAAGGGGGAAAGTGGACGTACCCAAATCGGGGAACCACTATAATTTGCCTGTGTATTTTCTGTGCTTGGTTGTTTTGTTTTCTTGTGCAGGTAAAATCTTAATTCCGCAAATACGCTACAGAGACACCTATTCCCCCCCATAGGTGAAGATAGTTGACACTAGGTAGACTTTCAAATCCGTCAAACCAAAGGGGAAACCCTCAAAGAGTTTTTTAGCTAATAGATGAGGCAAATACCTGGAGTAGATCCTGAACTTTTGCAGGGAGTCTTCTTTTGAGGACAAAGCCATTGAAGCCCACTGAAGATAATTCGAGGGAGGTGTGAAGAGAAAGAGAGGATCCAACCCCGCAGTGATAGGAAGAATGCAAGAACAACGTGCGACAACAGGACCTCCGCGGGCACCGCCCTCCCAGAGCCTATCAAGAGTACACACCACTCAATACTATGCGCGTTAATGTACTTTATGCAATCCAAGATGATCTGACACTACTGAGACTAAGAGTGATCCTGGATGGTAAAGGGGATTGAACAAAGTACTGTGAATTTCACTAGGGAACCAAGCACACTATAGAAGAATGCGTCAAGGTAAAGGATGAGATCAAGCACCTCATCCGCCAAGGAATCATTGAAAGATTCCTCCAAGATCAGACTCGTAATGACCAGCCCCAACCAAGGAGGGACCAACCACCTGCGCATCAAGAATCATAGGGGGCAGGTACGTAGTCGGAGTAGTGGAAACTATCTCTAGTTCCCCCCTTGTCACTGTCAATTCTATTACACAGCCCCAAGGATATTGCCAGAAAGCTCGGCCAGCAAAAACGATAAGTTTTGGAGACGATGACCTAAAAGGACTATTCACACCGCATCAAGACCCGCTCATCATTAGTGTTGAGATCGTTAATCCCAATTTTCGCATCAAGCAGATACCAGTTGAAAATGACAGTTCAGTAAAATGATATATTCATGCCGCTCTTCGTGGCATAAAAATCTCAAAAGAGAGACTCCAGCCAGCATTTGGGCCTCTCTACAACTTTAGCAGCGGATCAGTACTAGTCGAAGGCATTATCAACCTCCGGGTCACCCTCAAAGAATTTTATAAGCAGGTTACTCACATCTTCCAGTTCGTGACCGTCGAATCAGAATCGCCATAAAATGCAATCTTTTGCCCACCACTCTAGACCACTTTCAGAGCAATTCTATCTATACCACATTTGGTGATGAAGTTTGTTACCCCGATAGGAATTGAAGTTGTACGAGGAAACCAAGAAACTACTTGTACGTGTTACCTACAACAGACATAGCTTGGACAAGGAGCAATCATGCGCTCTGGAGCAACCAATATTGTAACGCCCCTAATTTTCCGATGTTTATTTTAATTCCTTTAGTGGCGTATTTTTGACGTCATAGCGTTACGTTGACGCGTAGTTGACGGGTACCATTTCTGGAGTTGACTTTTGCTCATTTGGTATTTGAGGTTTTGACTTAGAATATTAGCTTGCCTAAATGTTAGTATTTTTTTTAGATTTTCCTCGCAAGCCGGGTTTGTTTTGGAACTCAGTGGAGCCTTTTTGGGATATTTGGTGTTTTGACTTCGAGGAGTTTTACCTGAGTTTGTTTTATCGGATTTTGATTTCGACTTCGTCGTTGGATTTGTAGCATTGATATTTAATTTCGTTGCGAATTTCGTGGAAATCCGAGATGATTTGGAATTTCCGGTCATTTGGACGTTTAGTGTAATAATAATATATTATAATATTTATATACTATAAGTATAAATACCCTTACGATTTAGAGGGAACCCTATTCATCGTCTTCTTCCCAAGTTGTCGGTCTGTTTCGCGAAAGAGGGAGAGCGGCGGACTTCTCAAGTTTTCGGTCGTCGATTGTATGAGCTCCGGTGCTCGAAATCGTCATCGGAGGGTAGATTTGGATATCTCTCGCCGAGATCTACGTTTGTACGGTGAGTTTTTCCCGTTTTTTGAATTTTTGGGCGCTAAGTTATTCGATTTTGACCCTCGTTTGCCCCGAAAAAGTCCAGGAATCGTTGTCTATGTGTTCTTGCAGCCAGATCCTTGAGGAGGAGCGCTTGCGTGGCCGGATTTCGGGCGGTTAGAGGCAAGTGGTGATTTCTTACCCTTGCTGTGTCTCTTTCTGTGTGTTTACTATATCTGTTCTTCCCACCTTAGAGTTAGGAGTAGTGTAGGGTTTCGGCCAAGCTTGATCTGCTGCGTTGCGTAAGATTTCCGGTTATGCAGGATTCGTCGTATACGACGGTTAGTCTAAGATAATTTCGTCATATATGACAGTCTAAATAAAGATAAATTTGTCATATATACGAGTGAGTAGAATTCGTCAAATATGATTTTTGGACTAAGGAAAGTTCGTAGAGTATTCTCGATGAATTCGTCGAGTATCAGTACTAGCATTGAGTGAATGTGACTTGACATCGAGAGCGTCGGGTGATCTGTGAGTCTAAGTCAGATTCATCAGTAATCTCGACAAATTCACTGAGTATCAGTATCAACATTGATTTATGCTACCTTAGTTGAGTTTTGGGCGTTGAGTTGGTCGAGTTATAAGCTTGGCGTTGAGTGATATGGTTCTGGAGACGAGAGCGTCGAGTGCCAGTGAGGCTAAGTCTAATTCGTCGTGTAAACTCAACGAATTCGTCGAGTATTAACAGATTGGTGTCGAGAGCGTTGAGGTAACCAAATGGTGTTGGGTGCTTTGAGTTTTACTGCCCTTGGCATTAAGTGCGTTGAGTGTACTCAGCTAGGCGTCGAGTAAAGCAAATTTCACTTAGTTAACTCCAGGTGTCGAGTGGGACTGCTTTGGCATTGAGAGCGTTGAATGAACTTCAGATTCGTCGAGTATACTCGACGAATATCCCGTGGACTTAGGTAAATTACACAGATTCATCTAGTATCAAGATGTGTTAGCTGAATCGTCGAGTATCGTTAAGTTAGCTAATTTTGCTAAGTTTAATTCGTCGAGTATCTACCGTATTTGCCGAGTATACTCGACGAATCAGTATGGACTTAGTATTTTCTCGCTGAATTGAGTCAATTCGTCGAGTATGGGTCTTAGGGTGAATTTCGGGATTTCTTCCTGCTTGTAGTTAGAGAAATCCGGTGTTTTGGTTAGGGTTTTGTCAGTGGTTATGGATGTTTAAGTATGGCTCATGGTTGGCAGTGGATATAGGACCACCAACCTAAAGTTGGTTCGTAAATCATTATACTTGGTTGTTTTTGGGTGTTTCCTCAAGGACTATTTGGTTGTGTTGGACATTGTGTCCACCACCACAGTGCCTTTTTGAGATGTTTGGACTGTTGGATTGTGTTGGACATTATGGCCACCACCATAGTGTCTTCTCGAGATGTTTGAGGTTTGTTAGTTTGTGTTGGACAGTGTGGTCACCGACTCATAACCGTTTTTACCGGTGTTAATTATTCACTTGTTTAAAGTTGTTCAGTCTCTTCCTTCTCATTGTATAGACATATGTCTTTATGTTTACTCTTGCATATACTATCGAAGCATGACTTCATTTCGCACTTGGTGCAACTTCATTACTCTTGTACTTTATAAGTTAATAATTTATTACTGTTTTATTTCTCGTCTGTTGTTGTTTGGCAGCCTTTCTTATTTGGGGTTGGTAACCCTTAAACTCCTTTATTTTCACCTACTAATGAACTTTTGCCACTTGTATATTCTTGTTGAGGTATTATTTTCTTTTGAATGCCTCAGGTTTGGAGTAGTAATCAGTTGAGCGTCTAGGGTTGGTCGAGGTTAGTGGTCTGCAGCTATTGCAGTTGTCTTTTTCCTCACCGTGGTGAGGTAGTTTTGTTATTTTTTTTCTTTAGTTCATACATATATGTTTTTAGTGGGTTCGTGTCAGGTTGTTGACGCCCACTTGAGATTTTGGTTGAATATTAGGTTACTTGCTAGCTGCTAAGTCAATTTCTGATTGAATTGTTGGTTTTACTTGCTCTCTGGGAAGGTTTTATGCTAGAAATCCATGTAAGTTATTTTAAAATATAAAACTGTCATTTTGGCTATCTCATGAATATCATTGTTTCAAAACCAAAGACATCATATTGTAACAAACGCAAAAGTTATTTCTATATTTATATTAAATCTAGAGGTATGCATATCATGAGTTATGCTATTTGGGTATTTATGCTCATGTAAGATATTAATCAATATAACAAAGTATTTTTCGCAAGCGTATATTCATGTTTTCACTTGTGGACTAGTTGATCCGCTGAGCCGAGAGATACGGCTATCAAAACTTAACTTAAAATTCAGTTTATTAATATTAACCTGAGGATTTCATGTAAGTGTTAGGTTTGGGTTCTTGCCTGAGCGTCTGTAGTTATCCCTTGTACGGTGTGGCATCATGACGCGTGTTTTCTCTTACTCTGATATATCGTTTAATTACGGAGAGAATACGGTTTGTGATAGTTGGTATCAGAGGTGTAGTTTTATAGTCTTGTTTCATTTCATACACACACTGATGTGTCATCAGTACGTCTTGGCTGAAGCACGAACACTACACTCATAAGCATGATAAGAAGTATACGAGTCATATTATATAGTATGGGATGCATAATATGTGTTTGTATATGGATCCTCATAGGAAGCACCATGTGACTGTTATGTAGTATGGGATGCATAACAATCATCATATGAATGCACATTAGATTTTGCTTTTTCGTTACAGACGATATTATGTAGTATGGGATGCACAATATTTCATGTGTACGCCGCTCATAACATGCATTAAGCCCTTTATTAGATTGCATAGCACATCATGCATAACATAACATAGCATTAGCATACATGTCAAGCTAAAGATCTACATGATGACATACGTACACACATGGATTTAAAATATAAAAAAATGATAATTCATGCATTCATAAGTTTATGCTTATGAGTCAATAGGATGACGGTATATCATCCTAAGTTTAAGCATGACATCTTTATGAAAATCTCAGAGCAAGTTAGCAGTATGAGCAAGTATATATACATGTATGGTCTGAACTAAGTTATGTAGTTCTAGCGGTTAAGCTAGGTTTTGATTGGTTGTTCGTTGTATTCTTAGGATGCCACCTAAGCATGTTGCGACGAGGTCGACTCGCCAGTCTTAAGGCGAGTCGGCTGGTGCGCAGAGTGAGGCTGTGATTGAGGGACTGCGGTAGAGCAGTGATACTCTGTAAAGGTAGATGGTGGAGGTGCAATCACAGATCCAGGCGATGTTGGCTGTCGTTTTAGGGAACTAGCCGAGAGTGCAGGACACTGTTATAGGTCAAGACATTCTTGTTCCTTCTTCTCCTTTGGTGCCTCCAGTTCTACAGCCACTAGAGATGAATTTTATCTCACATTTTCAACGACTAGGACCTCCTACCTATGACGGTAGAGCTGATTTCATGGTAGTGGATGATTGTATTATCGCGATCGAGGAGATGTTCCCGTATTCAAGAATTTTTGGGGACCAGAGAATGATGGTCGCCGCTTACCAGCTTAAGGGTCTTGCATAGAGCTGGTGGTTTAGAGAGAAGGAGAACCTCACAGATGGATGCTCGTGGGAATCATTCAAGGGGTTGCTGCTTGGGAAGTTTCTATCGTCGGTCGAGCAAGACCATTTGATGAACAACTTTCTACATCTGAAGCAAAGACAACTCACAGTGAGTGAGTATAAGGTGGAGTTCAACAAGTTGAACTGTTTTGCCCCAGATTTGGTTGCTTCTGAAGTTAGCAGATTCAAATGATTTCTGGGTGGTCTTAGGAGTGACATCCAGCAGCTGGCTAGTGCTTATGGATCTGAAAACTACTTTGAGGCAGTAGAAGCTACTCTTAAAGTCAAAGTGATAGATAATGCTAAGAATCGAGGCAAGCAATTGAGGAAAGACAAGAGAAAGTTTGATGATGGTAAGAGCTCTCAGGAATTTGGCCATGCTTCAAAGAAGGGAAACAAGGAGGTGTGTAGTTTTTGTGGCCGGCCGGGCCACCCATTTGAAAAGTGTTTCAAGAGGTTGGGAGCTCAAAAGCAGCAGCAAGTGCATGCAATTCAAAGAGCTCCCAAGGGAGATTTAGTTTATGCTTCGTGTAAGAAAAAGGGGTGATAGTTTTACTTTCAAGACAACCTAAACACCTAGAGGGGGGGTGAATAGGTTCTAATTGCTTGTTTATACTTTTAGGCAGAATTCAATCACAAAATTAAAACAACCAGCACAGTAATCACAGAAATTCAATCATCACAGATTGCACAATGTTTTATAGTGGTTCCCCAAGGTTTGGGTACATCCACTTTCCCCCTTCACCTATCTAGCAGTATGCTAGATTCGGCCAAACTTCCACTATTCTCAGATCCTCAGATCCTACAGCTCAGAACCTGGATAGGTTCCTACAACTCAGGCACAACAGCCCTACCTCAGCCTAGCCACAAGGCCTACAACTCAGAGAAGAACCTTCTCCTACACTCAGGCAAACAGCCCTACCACTCAGAGATCAACTCTCCTACACTCAGCCTTTATATCACAGGCTTACAACTCAAATCTGTGTAAAACAGATCCTACAGAAATTTAGAAAAGAAGTTTTAATGTCTTGCCTTTGTTGAGAGAGAAGAGGACAAGACAATTCTTGATTAGCTGATGAAATCAACTGAATCTGAGCTTTCTTCAAAGCTTCTTGAATCTGAACTTAGCTGAGTTGATTTCCAAACAGCTTCTTGAGAAACCACTGATGGCTTCCTTCTTCTTCTTCAAAATGGGTGGATCCCTCTCTATCCAACACCTTTGATGATACTTCTGAATTCTTGTTAGAACTCTTCTTAGATCGATCCTGAGATCGTCTTCTTAGATCTTCTGATGAAGATCTTCTTTAGTGTATTACTCCTTCTTGATTTGATTTCTCAATTTGATTGTCAAAGTTCAATCTATCTTCTTCTCTCTGAATCTGTCTATTTATAGACCTTCTTAATGGTAACCGGCTGATCTGGTTTATAACTGTCTTCTGACAAGTCTGACAACATCAGTTAACTGTCTGCAACCCACAGCTGTCAAGTCTTCAAACAGATCCTGTGCCTTAGTCTTAGTCAGCAAAGTGTTGAGACAGACTGTCAGGAAGTGTCGAGACCAACTGTCTATATGTGTTGACACAAGTAACTTTGGTATCGACACAGCCTTTGATGATGTCGACAAGTTTGCCTTTAAGTCGACACAGCTTCTTCAGAACTTTATTTTGAGAATGAGTCGACACAGAGAATTTATGTCGACTCAACACTTCATCCTTCTTCAGAAAATAACTTGGTCTTGACTTTGCAGTGTGTCGACACAAGTCCTGTGTGTAGACACAGTTGTTGTAGATTCAGAACTCAGTATGTGTCGACACAGCCTTCAGGTGTCGACACATCAATTTTTGACTCTGCCAAAATGTGTCGACTTAGTCTTCTGGTGTCGACACAAGTATTGTCAACTTCTGCCAAAATGTGTGTCGACTCTGTCTCATTGTGTCGACACAGCCTCCCAGTGTCGACACAAATGTGGTCGACTATCTTTCTCTATGTCGACACAGCTTCCTTCAAGTGTCGACACAAATATTCTGAAGTGTCAACACTGTTTCTTCAGGTGTCGACACATGGACTTAGAATATTTTTCTGCATTCTTTAACACTTCTTCACCTGCACATGTCAACTCAAAACAACATCAAATACACCTTGATGTATATCATTGAGCTAAGTTGGACTTCTTCAAATCAGGCACACATTTTCCAATGTACCCAACAATCTCCCCCTATTTGGAGAAGTCATAACCCTTAGAGCCAATGATATACACCATTTATAAAAAAATATGATGATGTATGTGTAAGATCCTGTTCCTCAAATCCGAGGCAACCCGGATCTTATGCCCAGAACCGCCGCCTTACGGTGACACTAACGCACGAGTTAGTCGTCACCGCAAGACGCCGATTCTGCCGGCTAGTACGATCATAACCTGTTCGGCCAATATGAGAATAATTGCATAATAAATCAGAGTAAAAGCAGAAGCAAGTCCACAGCCACATCACATATATATATCAAATGAAATAAAAGCCAGTCCATAATGAGCACATAAGTGAAAGTAAATAGGGCTTATGCCCAGTACATCATAATCTCTCTCACTCTCACATACAGCAGCGGAATAACTAAAACTCTCTCATCACCTGTAGACGTGCCCCAGTAGTAGTAGCTGGTATCTGCCCCTCAAGTCCTGCCTCCTCGACGTGCTGGTCCACCTCCTCGAGCTCCTAAAATAGTAAGGTCACCGACCATTAGTCAAAAAGACTAAGTCGTATCCTCAGCACCTCCTCCTGCAACTCCTAGGCACCGTGCGGGAGGACGAAGCGGTGGACAACAAGGGGTGGCAAAGGCGAGCAGGTGACAGGAAACTAACAGGGTATATATATAATCAAAATATAATGAAATGTAACCTCCACTTATGCAAGTACGCATAAGCAAGGGATCTTTTGCAGGCTCCCATTGTATAGAATGTCCCATACCATTTATACAATGGGGTGTCAGAGTCACAAGCATATATATAAAGGGAAATAACCTTAACCTATAAACATGCCCACTCAGGTTTATAGGCTAAGGGATCGTATAGCAGGTCCTAATGTATAAGTGTCCCATACCACTTATACATTAGGTGACTTAAGTTGTTATGAAGGTTAATTTTATGCATCTATATGGTGGGTATGATATGAACATGCAGTGCAACACACACACACGACTCCGTGATCACAGACCTTTAGTTCCCACTTTTCGAGAGCTAGCATCACTCTCAGGTACCACCGTTGTGGCTACGGCAGCAGCGGAGCGGGCGTCTCCGCCTTCTAGGCGGGTATACACACTACCAGGCCTAGACCTCTCTTGTACGCCTCTGTACACCGACAGTGCACTCTAGAGTCTCTGCGTACCACTTTGCTGACTACCTGTCAGTCTTGTTGGGTCGGGTGCGCGTTATTAGGAAAAGTCCTCCAGACTCCAGTATAAACATCCTACTGGTCCTTCTAACCCTCGCACCCGCCTGGTCCACCGTACTGCCGTCGGTGTGACGACCGGCCAGTACCGCATGGCCCGCCACTAGTATATGCACATACAAGTATTATATATTGAGCCTCCAGCTCCAAGGACTATCCTGTCTCAAATCTCTCCAACCCGCCACGGGTGAGTATATGCTACAAACCCTCCAACCCTGGCCGGGTGAGTGTATATAAGCCAATTTCTTTTCTCCAACTCTGCACGGGTGAGCAAGTAGTCAAAAGACTCCAAGTCCCTCCAACCCGGCAAGAGTGAGCACATGTCTAGTTCACCTAGCCTATTAGACTACTCTTATCTACAGATTATCATACTTAGAGTCTTAAGGTTAGTCCCAGGACTGCCCAAGGTATTCCCGGTGAAGGGTTCTCAGGGGCACTAGGAGCTGCGATGGGTTGAATCCCAAAGCTCCCTTTCTCAAGGATATTTACTTTAGTTGTTTCTTACCCCAGACCCCCTTTTCTCTCTCCTGTTACATAGAGTGACCTAGTGATTTAAGGTATAGATTAAGGAGTGACGGTCTTCCGTCAACCCTACCTAGGCATGGCTAATGTTGCACTTTTACTCTCGTCTCTATAATGCATCTGCCACCCAGGGTTATACTTCCGAACTTAGACTCTAGCTCAGTTGTTGATTTATCCCCTGGCGACCTATAGTCCAGCCTACTTTTACTATGCGCACCCCATGACCTAACACCACCCCGAAATCGAACTTCTAAATCCTTGATCCAACTGACCCCAAATATTTATCCTAGGGTGGTATGGACTAATAAAATGAGTGTGTTGATTTTCATGATTTTCCTAGGTCATTAAGGCCTTTAATTAAATCTTTTACAATTATTCCCTAGGTCACCTTGCACATGAAGTACCATCAATTAACATCTTCTGACCTAGGGAATTTTTCCTGAGTTGCATATGAATAAAATATTACTGTCTACAACATTTCATAATTTCTCTTTTTATATTTCTATTTTTTTTCCATAATTAATACAAATTCTACCTATTTGTCACTTTCCAAATGAAGTACAAGAAATATATACACCAAAATTCCTGGAAAATTACTGAGCATTTATGTTACCATTTTATGACTAATGGCAGAGTTTTATTAATTTCTACAAGGTAATGGTCTATCAAAATCCATTCTTAATTATTTATCAAAAATGCCATTATGCTAATTAATAATTAATATTGTACCCAAAAAAAATTCTGATATAAATCTACAAGACTAATATAACAATTATGCAACTCTAGGATTATTTTCACAATTATCCAACAAGTATTTATACTAATTCATAAACATTTACAAAAAGGGTAAAATGGTCATTTCCATGAATTTTGCTCTAACAGTTGCCAAACAGAGATAAGAAATTTTCTTAAGTCAATTAAAACACCATACTTTGACTTGGCTGAATCTGAAAGTTTTCTATAGCCAAAACCTATTTTTCCCATTTATTTTACAAAAGGACCTATAATTTGAAAAATTCCATTAAGTGGTATTTTTAATTCCAAAAATCCCAAAAATAATTCTAGGGGTGAAACATGCCCTAAAGTATCACTGGAATTTATTACATGGTTTTTGGGTGCCTCAGTTAGGTTAAATACACAAAATACAAATTATTGCTAATTGCACACCAAAGCCTAAATTAGCCTACACAAACACATGGAATAACCCTTCATGCAGGGGTCCAATTGCCTTGAAATTTCTACCAGACACCAATAATGTCCCCAAGGACATACCACCAAAATTTGGGGTCATTTGGGTGCCTAAAATTACAATTATGCCCTTAATTTAATTTTTGATATTTTGATAAAAACTATAGAAAAAGTTCTTCCAAAAATTCCAAATTTTTGGCAGGGCATAGGCATGCCCTAAATACACCCATGACCAAAATTTCAGGTCATGGTGATGCTTGGTTTGACTTGGGCATCAAATTTGGTTTCTGCCCTAGTTTAGGGGCAGTCCTAGAAAAACAGCCCTACAGGGCAGCCTACTGGTCCAAAAGTCATGATTTCTGTGGCATTGCAAAGTTAACCCATCTACCTAACTTTTTCATTCAGGGTTCATCCTAATATGGGGCCTCTAGGTACCTCATAAACAACATGCAAGGTGTCTGATATATTGTGACATTTAATCTTACTATTCATATATGTATTTAATATTAAGAAATTTATATCAGCCAGCACAGATCTTGATGTAGATCTGACGGCTGCTGAGTCTTCTTCCCCATGCATTGCATGCAGGCCAAAACCCGAGCAGGTGTCCCTTGCGGGGTGGATTCCGGCCATCGCCGGCGGCGGGGCCTCCGGCCAATTGCTTCCCCGGCCTCACGGTGGCCGGAGCTTGATCTGGCCGGCGACTGGACGGCGGAGAGCGGCGGACGGCGGCGGCGCAACCAACCCGAAAAACCTCCAGGCCGCCATTTTTAAAGCTTTTTCCAAGCTTTTTGATTCCTGTGTCGAGCTCGTTTGAGCTCGACCTCTAACCTAGATGATCTAGGATACTAGTACAATAAGAGGGGAGGGGATACGGACCAACGGCGGCGGTTGTGGCTGAGGGTGGCGGCGATTTCCCATGGCATGCAAGCTCCGGCGATTTCCTCCTCTGTTGGCCATGGCAGCTGTGGTCTCCGGCTCTCTCTCTCTGTCTCAGGGGTAGGACTGGATGGAATGAGAGAGGGGGAAGGGTTTGGGGCTGAGTTATGGGAGTGGGCGACTTCACCAAGGGAGGGGGCGATTTCAACAAGGTGGGGCTCGGTTTGATGGATTTGGCCGGCTAGGTGGCTTGGGAGTGGGCCCCACTGGTCCATGAGGGTTGACTAGACCTTAGTGGGTCGGGTTGCCAAGTCTAGGGCCAAGTTGGGTGAGTGAAGAGAGGGAGTTGACTTCCATAAATGGGTTAGGTCATATTGGGCTTGGGTTGGGTTTGGGCTTGGCCCAAGGCAGCATGGTGGGGGTCCCACACCTCCTAATACTCATGCATGGTGAGCCAACCCATGGTGGGTTGGTGGGATGAGCCCAAGTGGCTCAAAATAACTCCTCCACATTTCTCTCTCCTATTTATCATATTTTCTCTCTCCTAGGTAATTCCCAAAATTACCATTGCATGCCCATATTTTTCTCTTCCATAGGGGGTATAGGGTCACTTTAGGCCCACCTAATGAGTTTGGGTTGATTTGGGTGGACCCAACCCAGTGAATTGGGCTAGGGCACCATTTTCACTATTTAGGTCAAAGGTGTTGACTTGACCCATCATGGTCAACTGGTTGACCCCCTGACCTACCTTGGGGTCCACTTAGATTGTACTTAGGGTTAGGGCATCATGGTGGGGTCATGGTGTTGCTAAGGTCCCTGTTTAGGCTAGTTTGACCTAGTTTGACTTTGGCCCCATAGTGGGCCCCACATGGCTACAACCCACTATCTAGGGTCAAACCTAGCTCATTACCCTAACACCCACCCCATGCCTAACCCAATCTAAGTTAAGGGGTCTAGAAGTAACATTGGGATGTTACAAATCCTATAAACAAAAGAAATAATTTCGTCCCCGAAATTTAAGTTTGGGTCTACGGGTTCCAGTTGCAGAAATTGTTAAGGAAATTTTGTAGAAAATAACATAAAAGTACCTGATGTAAATAGTTCTGGATGACGCTCCAGCATCAGATCCCTAGGTTCCCAGGTGTGCTCCTCCTGTCCATGGTTGGACCACAGCACCTTTACGAGTGGAACCTTCTTTTTCCTCAACGTTCGAACCGCTGAATCGTCGATCCGGATCGGCTCCAATCTAACCGAACGGTCAGGCTCTACCGGTCCAGCTGCAGTAGGGACATGCTGCTCAGGGCGAAGGAGAGCTCTTCGCAAAGAAGAGACATGGAACACATCGTGTAGGCTGCTCAGCTCCGGAGGTAGCTGCAGCCGATAAGCCAAGGGACCCACACGCTCCAGAATCAGGTATGGTCCCATGTACCGGGGGCTGAGCTTCTTATGTCTCCGAATCCGAGAAATACCGTGTACCGGTCGGATTTTCAGGAAAACCCTGTCCCCAACTTGGAACTCCACTTTCCGGTGTCGAGCATCATAATATTTCGCTTGTCTGCTCTGAGCCTCCAGAAGCCGATCCCTGATCAAATGAATCTGAGCCTCCGTATCCTCTACAAAGTCTGACCCAAGGGCTCGAGTATCCACATCTTGCACCCAGGATAGCGGAGTCCGGCATTTTCTCCCATAAAGCGCCTCGTAAGGAGCCATCCCGATGCTGGCCTGGTGGCTGTTGTTGTATGAGAATTCGATCAACGGCAGTAGCCTCTCCCAAGGTTTCCCTGTATCCAAAATACATAACCTGAGCAGGTCCTCCATAGTGCGTATCGTCCGCTCCGTCTGACCATCGGTCTGCGGGTGGAAGGCAGTGCTAAAGGAAAGTCTGGATCCCAAGTAAGCGTGCACTGCCCTCCATTCCCTGGAGGTGAAGCGACCATCCCTATCTGAAACAATAGACCTGGGTACTCCGTGATACCGGACGAACTGCTCTACAAACAACCTCACCAGTACAGCAACCGGGGCATCTTTTCTGACCGGGATAAACCGTGCCACCTTGGTCAACCTGTCTACAATGACCCAGATGGAGTCGTGCCCAGAATGAGAGCGAGGGAGTCCGTGAACAAAATCCATAGAGATATCCTCGAACTTCCACTCTGGGACTGGCAGTGGCTGTAATATACCGCCTGGGCTCTTGCATTCGGCCTTCACTCGCTGGCAAGTCTCGCAGTGTGTCACCAGGTATATGATCTCCCTCTTCATTCCTGGCCAGTACATGGTCCGCCGTAAGTCAGCCCACATCTTGGTGATACCGGGATGCACTGAATATCTAGAGTAGTGTGCCTCTCTGAGGATGTCATCCCGGATCTCACCACCTGCTGGAATGTACACTCGGCCACGGAATCGAAGAAGGTCGTCCTCCAGCGTATAATCCTCATGCTTGCCTCCTTTTAGAGCGTCAAAGATGGGCTCTAGATCAGTATCCAATCTCTGATGTGTAAGAATGCGTTTCTGTATATCATCATTGCTGACCAAAGAGTTCAGGTACTCTCGATAGAGCACTGGCTCGGCTTCCGAAACCATGGTAATCTGCATATCCTCCATCATGCGTAGTAGCTCCATAGACATCACCCGGGACTCCGGTCCAGAAGTGCCGGCTCTCCTGCTCAAAGCATCTGCTACAGTATTCGCCTTTCCCGGGTGATAGTGCAT
This sequence comes from Platanthera zijinensis, assembly GCA_039513925.1. Classification (NCBI taxonomy): domain Eukaryota; kingdom Viridiplantae; phylum Streptophyta; class Magnoliopsida; order Asparagales; family Orchidaceae; genus Platanthera; species Platanthera zijinensis. The sequence continues at coordinate 121,716,153 of CM077091.1, forward strand.
CTTATAGTCGTAATCGCAGAGGAACTCAAGCCACCTCCTCTGTCGCAGGTTCAGAACCTTCTGCGTGTCGATGTATTTGAGATTCTTATGATCGGAGTATATGTCACAATGAATCCCGTAGAGGTAATGTCTCCATGTCTTGAGGGCAAAGACTACGGCCCCGAGCTCGAGATCATGTACAGGATAGTTATGCTCATGCTTCTTCAGCTGTCGCGAAGCATAAGCGATAACATGTCCGTGCTGCATTAAGACTGCACCCATCCCCTGATAGGACGCATCTGTATATATCTGAAATCCTTCACTCCCCGAGGGAAGTGCAAGGATGGGGGACGAAGTGAGCCGATCCTTGAGCTCTTGAAATGCTGACTCGCACCGCTCTGTCCAGTCAAATGCGGCATCCTTTTTCGTCAAGGACGTGAGGGGGAGGGCTATCCTTGAAAACCCCTCCACGAACTTACGATAATAACCTGCCAGACCCAAGAAGCTACGTATATCCGACGCCGTCTTTGGCCGTGGCCAATCCCGTACTGCCTCTATCTTAGCAGGATCCACAGCTAATCCAGCTCCGCTGATTGTGTGTCCTAGGAAGGCCACTTCCTGAAGCCAGAATTGACATTTTGAGAACTTCGCATACATCTGAAATTCTCTTAACTTCTGCAATACCAGTGCTAAATGCTCTGCGTGCTCCTCTCGAGATCGCGAATAAATCAGAATGTCGTCAATAAAGACTATAACAAACCGGTCCAGATAAGGCTCGAATACCCTGTTCATGAGCGTCATAAAGGCCGAGGGAGCATTCGTGAGCCCGAACGGCATCACCGTGAACTCATATAAGCCATAACGGGAGCTGAAGGCCGTCTTCGGTATATCTTCTTCTCTGATGCGGAGCTGATAATAACCCGAGCGCAAATCCAATTTTGAAAACCAGCAAGCTCCTTGAAGCTGATCGAAGAGCTCATCTATCCGTGGCAATGGATATGTATTCCGAACCGTCAATCGGTTCAGTTCTCTATAATCTATACATAGTCTCAGCGATCCGTCCTTCTTCTTCACAAATAGAACAGGTGCTCCCCAAGGCGAAGAACTCGGTCGTACAAAACCCGATTCCACCAGTTCCTGTAACTGTGTCCTGAATTCTGCCAATTCTCTAGGGGCCATTCTGTAGGGTGCTCGGGACACTGGTCTTGCCCCTGGCACCAACTGGATCCTGAAGTCTAAGTCCCGCGATGGTGGTAGCCCAGGTAACTTCTCCGGAAAGACATCAGCATAATCTCGTGCCACTGGAATATCAGCTATGGAACTCTCTACCACAGCCATCTCGAAACAAATGAGGTATACCTCTTCTCCCTGTTCATAGGCCTTAACGGCCTGTACTGAAGATAAAGAGAGTCGGGGAATGGAACGGATACCTTCAATGATGACGTGGGAGTCCCCGTGTCTGAGTGTGATCCTCTTCGAGGGGCAATCTATCTGCGCGTAGTTCCAATGAAGCCAGTTCATGCCTAGGATCAGATCATAATCCGGTAGGCTCAGAATTGTTGTCGGGGCTTCGAACGCTTTGCCTCCTATCTCGACATCCATATTGCAGCAGTCTGTGGTTCGAAGTTCCGTACCATCAGGGAGTCGCACTCTCTTTTCCAAACCGGAAAACTTCTCCACTCCCTCTAATCCTTCAATAAACGAGTCCGATACGAAGGAGTGTGACGCACCCGTGTCGAAGAGGGTGTGAGCGGGCTTGCCGCTAATCATCACTATGCCTGGGTTCGTTTGAGTTCAAAGAATAGTATTACTATTAATGTCTAAGGTATTCTTAGAAAGAGAAAATTTAAAATTTATAAATCTTACAAAATTTTAAGTACCTGTAATCACCTCTTCTGGGTCCCTCTGTTCCGTGAGATCCAGCGCGTATACCTGCTCCCGGTCTCGGCCTCGGCCGTGATATCCTCGGCCTCGGCCTCGTCCCCGTCCTCGTCCTCGTCCTCGGCCTTGGTGAACTGGAGGGGCCACTGGAGGTGGAGGAGGAGGAAGAGGGTGGACCTGAAGCGGGCACTGCGTCCTGATGTGCCCAGGTTGGCCGCAACCAAAGCAGGTGATCTGCCTCTGACCTCGATCATCCTGTCTCATCGGTCCGGGAATCTGCATAGGTGGGGGAGCCAAAGGTGGAGGAGGCCCCTGATCCTGCCTATAGTTGGGACGACGACGTCCCCCACCTCTCCTGTATCCAATCGTCTTTCCCCTCTGAGACGATCTGCTGCTCTCCCCAAACGACTGTCCATCCAACGATCTCTTCCCTCTGCCTTGCACCAACAGCTGGTCAGCTTCCAGCTTCTTTGCCATCTCGATGATCTGCGCCATGGTACCGTGGGCAATGAATAGCAAGGGCTGCCTCAAAGAGTCGCGGAGCCCGTGATAGAATCTCTTCGCGTATTTCTGGTCGTCCCAGTCATGGAAGCCTGCAAACCTAGCCAGGTGGGAGAACTCTCTCTGATATTCAATAACTGATCGGCTCCCCTGTTGGAGGCTCAGAAACCTCGCCTCCAAGGTATCTCGGTCTGTGGAAGATACATAATGCTCCAAGAAGACGTCGCTGAACTCCTCCCAAGATATGTCCATCAGCTCCCGGTCGGCGAATGTAGAGTCCCGCACCGACTTCCACCACCTCTTTGCATGAGCATCTAGTGCCGAGGTGGCAAGGGGAACTGCCTGTCTGACGGGGCAGCTGATGCCGGCTAGCAGCTCCTGGATGGTCTCCAACCACTCCTCTGTCTTTACCGCGTCTTCTGTCCCGCGGTACAACGGCGGGGACAGACCTTTGAATGCACTCAACCAGTTCGATCCTGGGTTGGGCAGCTGAACCGGGGCTTGCTGCGCTCTGAAGGCATCCAGGATAGCCGTCAGGGTTTGCCCCATCTCAGTCTGCATGAACGGAATGGCAGCCGGAGGGGGAGGAACCGTATCCTGCGGAGGCTGCATAAAGGAAAACTTAACGTCAAAATTGGCCTAACTCATTGTTTGATGGACTGATTATGTGGCTTTTTACGCATGGGCACACCACTGCTTCCGCTGCATAGTTTGTCCGCAAACTAATGCTGGAGCGGGGTGTTCCAGTGTGGTGGACTGTATTCTCATATGATCGTGGTTTCAAGTGATACCAGTTTGTAAGATCCTGTTCCTCAAATCCGAGGCAACCCGGATCTTATGCCCAGAACCGCCGCCTTACGGTGACACTAACGCACAGGTCGGAGGATCGAAACCTCCCTCTGATACCAGTTTGTAAGATCCTGTTCCTCAAATCCGAGGCAACCCGGATCTTATGCCCAGAACCGCCGCCTTACGGTGACACTAACGCACGAGTTAGTCGTCACCGCAAGACGCCGATTCTGCCGGCTAGTACGATCATAACCTGTTCGGCCAATATGAGAATAATTGCATAATAAATCAGAGTAAAAGCAGAAGCAAGTCCACAGCCACATCACATATATATATCAAATGAAATAAAAGCCAGTCCATAATGAGCACATAAGTGAAAGTAAATAGGGCTTATGCCCAGTACATCATAATCTCTCTCACTCTCACATACAGCAGCGGAATAACTAAAACTCTCTCATCACCTGTAGACGTGCCCCAGTAGTAGTAGCTGGTATCTGCCCCTCAAGTCCTGCCTCCTCGACGTGCTGGTCCACCTCCTCGAGCTCCTAAAATAGTAAGGTCACCGACCATTAGTCAAAAAGACTAAGTCGTATCCTCAGCACCTCCTCCTGCAACTCCTAGGCACCGTGCGGGAGGACGAAGCGGTGGACAACAAGGGGTGGCAAAGGCGAGCAGGTGACAGGAAACTAACAGGGTATATATATAATCAAAATATAATGAAATGTAACCTCCACTTATGCAAGTACGCATAAGCAAGGGATCTTTTGCAGGCTCCCATTGTATAGAATGTCCCATACCATTTATACAATGGGGTGTCAGAGTCACAAGCATATATATAAAGGGAAATAACCTTAACCTATAAACATGCCCACTCAGGTTTATAGGCTAAGGGATCGTATAGCAGGTCCTAATGTATAAGTGTCCCATACCACTTATACATTAGGTGACTTAAGTTGTTATGAAGGTTAATGTTATGCATCTATATGGTGGGTATGATATGAACATGCAGTGCAACACACACACACGACTCCGTGATCACAGACCTTTAGTTCCCACTTTTCGAGAGCTAGCATCACTCTCAGGTACCACCGTTGTGGCTACGGCAGCAGCGGAGCGGGCGTCTCCGCCTTCTAGGCGGGTATACACACTACCAGGCCTAGACCTCTCTTGTACGCCTCTGTACACCGACAGTGCACTCTAGAGTCTCTGCGTACCACTTTGCTGACTACCTGTCAGTCTTGTTGGGTCGGGTGCGCGTTATTAGGAAAAGTCCTCCAGACTCCAGTATAAACATCCTACTGGTCCTTCTAACCCTCGCACCCGCCTGGTCCACCGTACTGCCGTCGGTGTGACGACCGGCCAGTACCGCATGGCCCGCCACTAGTATATGCACATGCAAGTATTATATATTGAGCCTCCAGCTCCAAGGACTATCCTGTCTCAAATCTCTCCAACCCGCCACGGGTGAGTATATGCTACAAACCCTCCAACCCTGGCCGGGTGAGTGTATATAAGCCAATTTCTTTTCTCCAACTCTGCACGGGTGAGCAAGTAGTCAAAAGACTCCAGTTCCCTCCAACCCGGCAAGAGTGAGCACATGTCTAGTTCACCTAGCCTATTAGACTACTCTTATCTACAGATTATCATACTTAGAGTCTTAAGGTTAGTCCCAGGACTGCCCAAGGTATTCCCGGTGAAGGGTTCTCAGGGGCACTAGGAGCTGCGATGGGTTGAATCCCAAAGCTCCCTTTCTCAAGGATATTTACTTTAGTTGTTTCTTACCCCAGACCCCCTTTTCTCTCTCCTGTTACATAGAGTGACCTAGTGATTTAAGGTATAGATTAAGGAGTGATGGTCTTCCGTCAACCCTACTTAGGCATGGCTAATGTTGCACTTTTACTCTCGTCTCGATAATGCATCTGCCACCCAGGGTTATACTTCCGAACTTAGACTCTAGCTCAGTTGTTGATTTATCCCCTGGCGACCTATAGTCCAGCCTACTTTTACTATGCGCACCCCATGACCTAACACCACCCCGAAATCGAACTTCTAAATCCTTGATCCAACTGACCCCAAATATTTATCCTAGGGTGGTATGGACTAATAAAATGAGTGTGTTGATTTTCATGATTTTCCTAGGTCATTAAGGCCTTTAATTAAATCTTTTACAATTATTCCCTAGGTCACCTTGCACATGAAGTACCATCAATTAACATCTTCTGACCTAGGGAATTTTTCCTGAGTTGCATATGAATAAAATATTACTGTCTACAACATTTCATAATTTCTCTTTTTATATTTCTATTTTTTTTCCATAATTAATACAAATTCTACCTATTTGTCACTTTCCAAATGAAGTACAAGAAATATATACACCAAAATTCCTGGAAAATTACTGAGCATTTATGTTACCATTTTATGACTAATGGCAGAGTTTTATTAATTTCTACAAGGTAATGGTCTATCAAAATCCATTCTTAATTATTTATCAAAAATGCCATTATGCTAATTAATAATTAATATTGTGCCCAAAAAAAATTCTGATATAAATCTACAAGACTAATATAACAATTATGCAACTCTAGGATTATTTTCACAATTATCCAACAAGTATTTATACTAATTCATAAACATTTACAAAAAGGGTAAAATGGTCATTTCCATGAATTTTGCTCTAACAGTTGCCAAACAGAGATAAGAAATTTTCTTAAGTCAATTAAAACACCATACTTTGACTTGGCTGAATCTGAAAGTTTTCTATAGCCACAACCTATTTTTCCCATTTATTTTACAAAAGGACCTATAATTTGAAAAATTCCATTAAGTGGTATTTTTAATTCCAAAAATCCCAAAAATAATTCTAGGGGTGAAACATGCCCTAAAGTATCACTGTAATTTATTACATGGTTTTTGGGTGCCTCAGTTAGGTTAAATACACAAAATACAAATTATTGCTAATTGCACACCAAGGCCTAAATTAGCCTACACAAACACATGGAATAACCCTTCATGCAGGGGTCCAATTGCCTTGAAATTTCTACCAGACACCAATAATGTCCCCAAGGACATACCACCAAAATTTGGGGTCATTTGGGTGCCTAAAATTACAATTATGCCCTTAATTTAATTTTTGATATTTTGATAAAAACTATAGAAAAAGTTCTTCCAAAAATTCCAAATTTTTGGCAGGGCATAGGCATGCCCTAAATACACCCATGACCAAAATTTCAGGTCATGGTGATGCTTGGTTTGACTTGGGCATCAAATTTGGTTTCTGCCCTAGTTTAGGGGCAGTCCTAGCAAAACAGCCCTACAGGGCATCCTACTGGTCCAAAAGTCATGATTTCTGTGGCATTGCAAAGTTAACCCATCTACCTAACTTTTTCATTCAGGGTTCATCCTAAGATGGGGCCTCTAGGTACCTCATAAACAACATGCAAGGTGTTTGATATATTGTGACATTTAATCTTACTATTCATATATGTATTTAATATTAAGAAATTTATATCAGCCAGCACAGATCTTGATGTAGATCTGACGGCTGCTGAGTCTTCTTCCCCATGCATTGCATGCAGGCCAAAACCCGAGCAGGTGTCCCTTGCGGGGTGGATTCCGGCCATCGCCGGCGGCGGGGCCTCCGGCCAATTGCTTCCCCGGCCTCACGGTGGCCGGAGCTTGATCTGGCCGGCGACTGGACGGCGGAGAGCGGCGGACGGCGGCGGCGCAACCAACCCGAAAAACCTCCAGGCCGCCATTTTTAAAGCTTTTTCCAAGCTTTTTGATTCCTGTGTCGAGCTCGTTTGAGCTCGACCTCTAACCTAGATGATCTAGGATACTAGTACAATAAGAGGGGAGGGGATACGGACCAACGGCGGCGGTTGTGGCTGAGGGTGGCGGCGATTTCCCATGGCATGCAAGCTCCGGCGATTTCCTCCTCTGTTGGCCATGGCAGCTGTGGTCTCCGGCTCTCTCTCTCTGTCTCAGGGGTAGGACTGGATGGAATGAGAGAGGGGGAAGGGTTTGGGGCTGAGTTATGGGAGTGGGCGACTTCACCAAGGGAGGGCGCGATTTCAACAAGGTGGGGCTCGGTTTGATGGATTTGGCCGGCTAGGTGGCTTGGGAGTGGGCCCCACTGGTCCATGAGGGTTGACTAGACCTTAGTGGGTCGGGTTGCCAAGTCTAGGGCCAAGTTGGGTGAGTGAAGAGAGGGAGTTGACTTCCATAAATGGGTTAGGTCATATTGGGCTTGGGTTGGGTTTGGGCTTGGCCCAAGGCAGCATGGTGGGGGTCCCACACCTCCTAATACTCATGCATGGTGAGCCAACCCATGGTGGGTTGGTGGGATGAGCCCAAGTGGCTCAAAATAACTCCTCCACATTTCTCTCTCCTATTTATCATATTTTCTCTCTCCTAGGTAATTCCCAAAATTACCATTGCATGCCCATATTTTTCTCTTCCATAGGGGGTATAGGGTCACTTTAGGCCCACCTAATGAGTTTGGGTTGATTTGGGTGGACCCAACCCAGTGAATTGGGCTAGGGCACCATTTTCACTATTTAGGTCAAAGGTGTTGACTTGACCCATCATGGTCAACTGGTTGACCCCCTGACCTACCTTGGGGTCCACTTAGATTGTACTTAGGGTTAGGGCATCATGGTGGGGTCATGGTGTTGCTAAGGTCCCTGTTTAGGCTAGTTTGACCTAGTTTGACTTTGGCCCCATAGTGGGCCCCACATGGCTACAACCCACTATCTAGGGTCAAACCTAGCTCATTACCCTAACACCCACCCCATGCCTAACCCAATCTAAGTTAAGGGGTCTAGAAGTAACATTGGGATGTTACAGTATGACATTACATGAATACTTTATAAACAAAACATTAACAATTCAACACAGAGTGAACATGAATATGTGATTCCAAACAAAATTTTGTTTATAACTTGGTAATGTTTGATTACAGTTGTTTACATTGAAAGATTAAACACAACATTACAAAACACATTTGAAAGAACTTAAAACTAAGACTGATCAGGCTCTTTTATGACAATTCCTTTGCCAGATTGGATTTGAGCCTTCACAGGAGCTTCAGCAACTTCAGCTGGCTTCTTGCCTTTTAGCTCAGCTTTCTTCTGTGCTTCTTCCTTGAGCCTTTGCCTTTCAAAGTAATGAAAGGGCTTTGGAAAGTACTTGCTTGGCTCCTGAGCATCTGGTGGCAGCCTTCCCATCTTGGCTTTTCTCCTGAACTGTACTATGGATTCCTGCCTAGCTTCAAATTTTTGCCATTCTATTTCATTATACCACTTTCCTCTTTCATGTTCTTTGTCCTTTACAGCCTTCCATGCAGTTAGTATAATATTTCTTGAAGTAGGGCTCCACTGCTCAAAATCTGGCTTAAGTTCAGCCTGCTCTCTAAATCTCTTCTTGGATAGTAGAGCATCTTGCTGTTCTTTCAAATTGGCCTCAGGCTTATCCACTTTCTCAATAACAACCCTGTTAACCTCCTTTAGAGGTCTATACATATCTTGAACTTGCTGATCAATCATATCAAAATCTGGAGGAGGGTAAATGACTTGGGCAACCTCAGGTTGATTGCCTTCAAGTAGACCTGTTTGTATTCCTGACTCAGCCACCATAGCATCATCACACAAAGGTGGATATCCCAATGTGGCTCGAATACTATTTGTCACCCATTTGGTGTGCTCTGAGCCAGCATGAACTAACAACCTCTCCCCCTTTATGGCTTCTCTGGTAATATGATCTCTTAGATCTTCCTTCTGAAATCTGATCTGGCCATCCAGATAATTCACACCCTCTTTAAAAAATGGTTTTAACTTTTGAAGCTTGTCAGATATGTCCTTTTGAGAGGTAGTGATAGCAGTTTTAACTGATTCAATAGCATCTTGAAGTTTCTTATCAAATTCTTCCATCTCCTTTGCTCTAGCTTCAGTCAGCCCTGGAGTAGTCTTTTTCAATTCATTAACAATTTCGTGATGAGATTCAGTTAAATTGTCATTCATCCTCAGCTGATTCTCCAAAACATAACTTTGCTTTAAAACAATATCATCCACTTTAGCAACGATGGACTGTTGTTGTTTAGCCAAATACACCACAGCATTACCTCCCTTATGGAAGCAATCTGTCATCTCCTTCTTATGCATATTGATTTCAAATCGAATTGACTTTATATCCTGAGCCAAGTCAAATTGAAGGGACTTATTGCTCTCATCAACATATTTTTCAACTGCCAATCTATGTTCATCTAGCTTAACTTGCAAATCAACCATAAACTTGTTATAATTAAATTCAGAATGGGATTGTTGAGTTGTAGTCTGTAGAGCCTGCTTATAACCTTTGCTCCTTCTCTTGAAGACAACAAGTTTTCTCTTCTTAGCCATTCTGGCTTCTTCAGTCTCAGATTCAGATGAACTATCAATTTGAACTCTTTCTTGAGGAGGTGGATGAATATCTATCTCAGTGCCATGTTGTTCAGCCTCAACATGCACAGACTCCTCCTCAACCACTTGCTCCTTCTCAATTTCTATCTCCATGTCAAGGGCCTTCTCAATATCTTGCCCCTCTTCTACTCTATCAGTAGCAATATCAACATTAGGAAATAACTCATCTAGAGTATATTCCTTCTGAGCTTGAACATAAGATGTATCAATTGGATCTTCTATATTCAGGTCTTTGGAGATATCAATTTGTACTGCCTCTTGCACTGGGTCTGACATCTTCTCCCCCTGTACTTGTTCAGTATTGGTAATGTCCTGGGCAGGTGAGTACACTTGCTCCCCCTGCACCTGTGCAGAAATTGAAATATTAGAAATGTCTTTTATAAGAAAATACACCAGCTCCCCCTGCAACTGTACCTGGTTAGGAGTAGATTCATTCTGGGCAGGAGAATGAGCTTGCTCCCCCTGCATCTGTGCAGGTATAGTGTCTTGCTGGGCTGGAGTAGACGCAGGGTGATCTTCATCCTACTTCCTCTCTTGTTCTTCTTGAAGCTGCTCAGTATCTTGAGCATGAGAAGAGGATTTCACTGGGGTGTCCTGCCTGCTCTCATCAGGCACATCCTTAGACAGCACCCTATCCCACCTAGAAAACAATCTCATGTCCATCTTTCTCATGTGATTGATCTTTGTTCCTGGCAGGTGTTGCATTACCTCAGGGATTACTCCATTCAGATATAAACTCATAATTCTAGCCAGATTTGGCTTCTTTATTCCTTCCTTGATCTTTTCAAAGATTACAGCTGACCAATCAGTTGGAATTATAAACACAATTCTGGTCATTAGGCAGAACATATAGGCTGAAATCCTATCATGTCCCCCTGGTTTGCACAGAATCACCTTGCCAACTACTTCAGACAAAAACTTCCCTTGCTGATTCATCCCTTTCCTGTTGAACGCAGCTCCAATTTTTAGGGTGGGATCCAATCCACACCATTGGATAGCCTCCCTTGGCTTAGAAGCAGGGACTTCTTCTTCATTCTCAATTATTGGTAAATGTAGAATCTTCCTTAGACTTCTTAGGGTAATCTTCACTGGCGACCCATGAACAGTGGACTTGATCTTGAGAATATCTGAACCTATTGATGCACAGTTAAAGAATTCATGCACCTCCTTCTTCCATATCTTAGAAGGTTCAGATACTAAAAACTCTAATCCGGATTCGGAAATAAGAGTGATAACTCGTTGAACATCTGTCGGGGTTTCGACAAAGGCATTCTTTACCAACTCATAACCTTCATTGACGTTGTCTTCAATCTTCGGCGTCATTGTTCAGGTGAGAAAGCTTGAGAGAAGAGAGAGAGAGAGAAAGTTGACACAGAGTTTCAGTTTCGAAAACCTTGTAAGCGTGTCGACTGAATAAGTTCTTGACCTATTTATACCTTCTATTGAAAGAAGATCAAAAGGCGGGCAAAAACAGTCTATATGTGTCGACACAGATGGAATGTGTCGACACAAACTTCTATTGTCTCGACAACAAATCTGTCTACTATGTGTCGACACCAATTGTGGATATGTCGACACCTGAGAGATATAGTAGAGTATCAGAAAATCTGTGTCGACTCTTAAGAGAAGTGTCGACACAAAATTTGTAAGTGTCGACATCACTATTCTGGTGAAGTCGACACTACATTCCTGGATAAGTCGACAATTTAATTCTTAAGTGTCGACACATATTCTCTGTGTCGACACAATATTTCTGACTTGTCGACATTACTTCACTGAGTCGACACATTATCACTGAATGTGTCGACACTATTTTACTTAGCCAATTTCTGTTTCTGTCAACACCACTTGAGACCATTTGATAATCTAATATGTTACTTGTAAGTTTGTTGATAATCTAATCAATGGTCAGCATGCCTAATTCAATTTTAAATTTATTGAATTTTGTTTCATCCAGAGGCTTAGTGAATACATCTGCTATTTGATAATCTGTTTTAACAAATTCCAATGTGATGTCTTCTCTTTCTACATGATCTCTAAGAAAATGGTATTTAATTTCTATATGCTTAGTTCTACTATGAGAAACAGGATTATTAGCAATAGAAATTGCACTCTTAGAATCACACAGAAGATGTGTTCTACTTACTTGAATACCATAATCTTTAAGCTGATGCTGTATCCACAGTAGTTGTGCACAGCAGCTGCCAGCAGCAACATATTCTGACTCAGCTGTAGATATAGCCACACTGGTCTGCTTCTTACTACTCCAAGATATCAATCTTCCTCCCAAGAATTGACAAGTACCTGTTGTACTCTTCCTATACCCAATCAAAATGATCTCTTGATCACTTGACCTTTTGATATGACATCCATCCTTAACAAATGAAATGTCATATCCTAAATCACTCAGCTGGCTTATGCTTATTAGATTATGTTTCAAACCTTTTACATAAGCCACTTGGGTGATAGTAATTAGGTTAGAAGAAATGTTACCAAACCCTTTGATGACTCCTTTTTCAGATCCACCAAAGATCACTTTAGGTCCATCTTTGACAGATGAATACTCCTTCAACAGCCCCTTTGTTCCAGTCATGTGCCTGAAACAACCACTATCCAAGTACCATATAGGGGCATGGCTACTTGGATACACCTGCAACACAGATTTACTTTCCCTTAGAACCCAAGCAAGTCTTGGGTCCTTGGTTCAAGTTAGCATAAACAAAGCTACCATTATCTCTTCTAACAGGTAGACTATTGTTCTTTCTAATACTTGTGTTATACCAGCAGTCTAGTGCAAAATGGCCTCTCTTGCCACAGCACCAACATTCAAACCTATTGTATCTAGTTCTAGATACATCCTTGACAAAAGAATTTCTGTCCATTGCTGGTGCTGCAGCAGCTTCACCCACTGATTTTTTATAACCATTGGGTTTATGAACATGGGTAGGCCTATTGGCATTTACACTTTTGTTTTTCAGAACATTAGTCTTAATATGACCATGAATATTTTCATGATCATATTGATTAAAAGGCACTTGCACCTTTCTAAACTTAATAGGGACTGAAAAGTTCAGTGGCTTGACAGGAGCTTTGCCTTTCCTCTTGAATTGGCCAGCCCTAGAGTTACCTTTGAATCCTAATCCTGCCTTACCCTTTTGATTCACAAATTCATCTATCAAGGGTAAGACATACTTTGGCTTAGAGTAACTAGTCACTAAATCTTTTTCAATTCTTAGTCTGGCCTCCAGACTCTTCACTTGATCATTGGTATAATTAATTATGCCCATCTGAATAATAGTTATATTCTTTAGCTTGGCAATTTCATTTAACTTCTGATCAATTACTTTCTCTAACTCAGTTGCAGCTACCCTTAGTTTAGCAATTTCATGAGCCTGAAGTTTAACCAGGTTCTTGCTTTTCTTAAGGGTCTGCAACAAGTCCCCATACTTATCTATCAATTGATAGACATCTCCTTCAGATTCAGATGCATCTACATCACTTGATGCAGATGTAGCTGATTCTGTACTTGTACTACAAACAGATTTCATAGAAGGACATTGTACCTTATTAGGACCAGACTGATTCTGGCATATGTCCTCTTCTGATCCTGCCATCAGTCCCATGCACTGATGATCCTCTTGTTCATTGATGGAGTCTAGCAACTGCAGAAACTCCTCTTCTTCAGATACAGCATATAGTCCAATATATGCTTCTGCTTCAGATTCTGACTCTGAAGTTGACTGATCTATTAGGCTCTTATCCTTCTTTGCAACAAAGGATTTCTCCTTCTTGCCCTTTTTATGAGTCTTATTCTTGTCTGAAGACTCCTTTCTCTTATCAGGACAGTCAGCCACTACATGTCCAGGTCTATTGCAACAATAGCAGACAATCTTTGAAGTAGTAGCCTTACTGGGCTTTGATCTGCTCTTTTCTTTCCTTGATGACCTTTTCTTCTGATAATAGTCATCAACTTACTGTGAAGTGGAGGGCTTAGACTTCCACTGCTTCTTCTTCAAGAACCTCTGGAATTGCCTTGTGAATGCAACAAAGTCTGCATCTGAATCACAGCTTTCTGAACCCTGATTATCTGAATTTTCTGAACTGACTTCTGCAATTTCCTTAGGAGGGGATGGTGATATCCTCCTATTCTTTCTGATGGATTCTGCATTGAATGCCACAGTCTTTTCTCTATGCTCTCCTCTTGAATTCTTTTCCTCCTCCTTCCTCACCATAAGTTGCATTTCATAGGACAGCATCTTTCCAAACAAGGTGGGAGGAGAGATCTCTGCCAATTTAGCCACTTCTCTTATGGCACAGATCTTTGTGTCCCAATCCTTTGTCAAGGATCTTAAGAATTTGTCATTCAGTTCATAGGTACTGAAGACTCTTCCATAGGACATTAACTCATTCACAATTCTATAGAATTTCTTATAGCATTCAGTTATGCTATCAGTTTTTCCTTGTCTAAAACTTTCATATTCCTGGTTGAGCATAGACTTCCTATCCTGTCTTACTTCTTCAGATCCCTCCATGTAGACAATCAAGGTGTCCCACATTTCTTTGGAGGTCTTGCAGTGAATCAGATTCTGAAATGTAGAATCATCTATGGCACTCACAATAATATTCTGAGCTCTCTTGTCCATGGTTGCCAAAATGACTTCATCCTTGGTCATTTCAGAATAACTCTTTGGAGTTTGAATATTAGCATCAAGAACTGATACCTTCATTGGAATGAAGGGTCCTTCCTGAACTGTGATGTATATTCTTGGGTCAGATGCTTCCATGAATAATCTGACTCTTTCTTTCCAAATTCCAAAGATTTCCTTCCTGCAGATGGGTAATTTCATTGACCCTAACTCCTTGTGATTTTCTCCAGAACCCATCTTCTTGAATCTTGATTCTGCCTTTCAGATCTACCTCAGACTGTTAAGTCCTTTTTGAGTAACCTCCCTCTGATACCACTTGATAGTTTTACTTTCAAGACAACCTAAACACCTAGAGGGGGCGGGTGAATAGGTTCTAATTGCTTGTTTATACTTTTAGGCAGAATTCAATCACAAAATTAAAACAACCAGCACAGTAATCACAGAAATTCAATCATCACAGATTGCACAATGTTTTATAGTGGTTCCCCAAGGTTTGGGTACATCCACTTTCCCCCTTCACCTATCTAGCAGTATGCTAGATTCGGCCAAACTTCCACTATTCTCAGATCCTCAGATCCTACAGCTCAGAACCTGGATAGGTTCCTACAACTCAGGCACAACAGCCCTACCTCAGCCTAGCCACAAGGCCTATAACTCAGAGAAGAACCTTCTCCTACACTCAAGCAAACAGCCCTACCACTCAGAGATCAACTCTCCTACACTCAGCTTTTATATCACAGGCTTACAACTCAGATATGTGTAAAACAGATCCTACAGAAATTTAGAAAAGAATTTTTAATGTCTTGCCTTTGTTGAGAGAGAAGAGGACAAGACAATTCTTGATCAGCTGATGAAATCAACTGAATCTGAGCTTTCTTCAAAGCTTCTTGAATCTGAACTTAGCTGAGTTGATTTCCAAACAGCTTCTTGAGAAACCACTGATGGCTTCCTTCTTCTTCTTCAAAATGGGTGGATCCCTCTCTATCCAACACCTTTGATGATACTTCTGAATTCTTGTTAGAACTCTTCTTAGATCGATCCTGAGATCGTCTTCTTAGATCTTCTGATGAAGATCTTCTTTAGTGTATTACTCCTTCTTGATTTGATTTCTCAATTTGATTGCCAAAGTTCAATCTGTCTTCTTCTCTCTGAATCTGTCTATTTATAGACCTTCTTAATGGTAACCGGCTGATCCGGTTTATAACTGTCTTCTGACAAGTCTGACAACATCAGTTAACTGTCTGCAACCCACAGCTGTCAAGTCTTCAAACAGATCCTGTGCCTTAGTCTTGGTCAGCAAAGTGTTGAGACAGACTGTCAGGAAGTGTCGAGACCAACTGTCTATATGTGTCAACACAAGTAACTTTGGTGTCGACACAGCCTTTGATGATGTCGACAAGTTTGCCTTTAAGTCGACACAGCTTCTTCAGAACTTTATTTTGAGAATGAGTCGACACAGAGAATTTATGTCGACTCAACACTTCATCCTTCTTCAGAAAATAACTTGGTCTTGACTTTGCAGTGTGTCGACACAAGTCCTGTGTGTAGACACAGTTGTTGTAGATTCAGAACTCAGTATGTGTCGACACAGCCTTCAGGTGTCGCCACATCAATTTTTGACTCTGCCAAAATGTGTCGACTTAGTCTTCTGGTGTCGACACAAGTATTGTCAACTTCTGCCAAAATGTGTGTCGACACAGCCTCCCAGTATCGACACAAATGTGGTTGACTATCTTTCTCTGTGTCGACACAGCTTCCTTCAAGTGTCGACACAAATATTCTGAAGTGTCAACACTGTTTCTTCAGGTGTCGACACATGGACTTAGAATATTTTTCTGCATTCTTTAACACTTCTTCACCTGCACATGTCAACTCAAAACAACATCAAATACACCTTGATGTATATTATTGAGCTAAGTTGGACTTCTTCAAATCAGGTACACATTTTCCAATGTACCCAACAAGGGGCATGATGCTGCCCATTGTTGGAGCAAGGATAAGGTCTATTTTCAGTGCGGACAGAAGGGGAATTTTAAGTCAAGTTGCCCGCAGTCTCAGCCCCCACTGCAGCCAGTTCCACTTCAAGCATTGTCATCGCCGCAACATTTGGATAAAGGGAAGGGAAAGTTAAATTTGGTGACTTTGGAAGAAGCGCAGACGTCCACCCAAGTGATTTCAAGGTAGATTCTAATCTAGTTTTTAGCTTTCAACTTAGTTATGTATGTAAATTTATAGGGAAGTTTAAGGTAAAGAACCGTTGGGCGCATGTTCTCTTTGATTCTTGTGCTACCCACTTGTTTGTAGCTAGAAATTCCATAGAGCATCATTGTCTGAGTCTCGATCTAGTTGGCGATCTGTTTCACATTAAGTTTCCTTCTGGTGTTTCGGTGGTGTTGGACCAAGGTATCCGGAGTTGTTTAATCCTTTTAGGTGACTTCCTAGCATTTACTGATTTGAAGGTGTTGGACCTAGAGGACTTCGATGTGATCTTGGGCATGGACTGGTTGTCCAGATATGATGTGGTTATCCTGTGCAAGGTTAAGCATTTGGACTTCAAGATGGACAACGGCCTCCCCAGGAGTGTTTATGGTTTTCTGCGTTGGGATTCCCCAATTATTTCTACGGTATGTTCTCGGAAACTTTTGAATTCCGGTTGTTTTGCTTGTTTGGTTTCTATTTTGGAAATCGTTAGTAGATTGTTGCGTGTCGGGGATGTTTTTATTGTGCGAGAGTTTCCTGTTGTCTTCCTAGATAGTCTTCCTCCTGAGAGAGATGCGAAGTTTGTTATAGATTTGGAGCCGAGTACTCGCCATATTACTAAGACACCGCACCGTATGGCGTCGCATGAGCTGGAAGAGTTGTGTACACAGCTGGATGAGTTGTTGTAGTGTGGATTCATTAGTCTAAGTTCTTTGACTTAGGGTGCTCCCGTATTGTTTGTAAAGAAGAAAGATGGATCAATTAGGTTGTGCATCGATTATAGGGAACTGAATAAGGTAACTATCAAGAATAGGTATCCCTTGCCGTGAATAGATGATTTGTTTGATCAGTTGCGAGGCAGTACAGTGTTTTCGAAGATTGACCTTCGTTCAGGCTATTATTAGTTGAGGATCCGTGAGTCGGATGTTCCACGGATTGCATTTCATTCACGTCATGGACATTTTGAGTTCTTGGTAATGTCCTTTGGATTAACGAATGCACCCTCTGCCTTCATGCACATGATGAACAGAGTGTTCAAAGATTTTCTAGACCGTTTTATGGTCGTGTTTATTGATGATGTCCTAGTTAATTCCGGTGTGCTGAGGAGCATGCCCAGCACTTGCGTTTAGTTCTATCTGCTTTGAGAGAGCATAAGTTGTATGTAAAACTGAGCAAGTGTGAGTTTTGGGTACCTCAGGTTTCCTTTTTGGGTCATGTTGTGAATAAGGATGGAATTTCTGTTGATTTAGAAAAGATAGCTGCCATAATGGATTGGAAAAGTCCTACCTCACCAAAAGAGATAAGAAGCTTCCTAAGGTTAGTAGGCTATTATATAAGGTTTATGGAAGGATTTTCTACGTTTTCTGTGCCGCTGACTAAGCTTACGTAGAAAAACACAACGTTCATTTGGAGAGACAAGTGCGATGAAGCTTTTCAGGAATTGAAAAAGAGATTGTGCACTGCTCTAGTGTTGACTTTGCCTATCGAAGTATTGGAGTATGTCATTTTTGTGGATTCATCGCACATCGGGCTTGGATGTGTCTAGATGTAAGGAGGCAAGGTAATTGCGTATGGGTCGAGATAATTAAAGATAGATGAAAAGAACTACCCTACTCATGATTTGGAGTTTGCGGCAGAGATTTATGCCTTGAAGTTGTGGAGACATTTGTTGTATGGCGCCTTGTGTAAGATTTACACGAACCATAAGAGTTTGAAGTACGTCTTCACTCAGAAGGAATTAAATTTGCGCCAGCATAGATTGTTAGAATATGTCGCGGATTACGATGTTGAGATCCAATATCATCAGGGCAAAGATAATGTGGTAGTCGATGCCTTGAGTAGAAAGACTGCACAGATCTTTGGGCTTTTGGTGGAATCCTTGGTGGAAGAGTTTTTGTTAATGGATATTTTTGTTGGGCATTGCGACTTGCCAAGAACCTTAGAAGTAGCAGAGCCTTCATGGATTATGCTAATGAGGCTAGCTACATCAAAAGGATGATCCTGATTTGCAGCACCTTCTTAGTAGAACCGAGAAAGGGAAATTACCAGACTTTTCAATTGATGATGCAGGTATCTTGAAGTACCGCAGTAGATATTATATCCCCACTATTGAGGATATTTGAGCTAATTTGCGCTGTGAGGCGCATGGTTCTAGTGTTTCCTACCACCCTGGCTCTACTAAGATGTATAGAGATTTGAAGCATATCGTTTGGTGGTATGGAATGAAGAATGATATAGCAAAGTTTGTGTATGAGTGCTTAACCTACAAGCATGTTAAGACAGATCATGGAAGGTCTGGTGGCAAGTTGACACCTTTGGATATTCTAGGTTGGAAGTGGGAGAGTATATCTATGGACTTTATTACTAGTTTACCAAGATCTCCCCGAGGACATGATTCTGTGTGGGTCATAGTTGATAGATTGACGAAGTGTGTCCACTTAGTGTCGTTTAAGATTGATTACTCCATGAATAAAATAGCAGAGTTATATTTGGATGAGGTCATCAGACTACATGGAGTACCTGTAAGTATCGTGTCAGATCGAGATTCTAGGTTTACGTCTCGTTTTTGGAAGAGTTTCCAGGAAGGGTTCGGTACCGGCCTCAGATACTCAACCGCTTATCATCGACAGACCAATGGTCAGATGGAGAGAGTAAATCAGATTGTGTAAGATATGAAAGATGTTACATCTTGGACCACGGGGAGCATGGGACGAGCGGTTGAGATTGATGGAATTCGCCTATAATAACAGTTATCAAGAGAGCTTGCAGATGGCCCCGTTTGAGGCTTTGTATGGGAGACGTTGCGGAACTCCCTTGTTTTGGGCCAAAGTTGGTGAAGGGCCGTTGTTGGGTCCGGAAGCCTTGGAAGAGATGAATACTTCTGTGAAGCATATTCAAGAGAAGTTTTGAATAGCTCAGGAGCATTATAAGAAGAATGCTAATCAGAGAAGGATTGATATGTAATTCGCTATTGGGGACATCGTTTTTCTTAAAGTTTCTCTGATGTCTGGTGTTAAGAGTTTTGGAAGGAACCACAAGTTGGATCCCAGGTATGTGGGACCTTTACAAGTTATTGAACGCATCAGAGTGTCGGCTTATAGGCTGGATTTGCCCGCAAATTTCCCTAGTGTGCGCAATGTGTTTCATGTGAGTCAGTTGTGGAAATGTGTGCTTAGTGACCAGCATGTTCTCGATTTTGTTCCCCAGTTACAGCCTAACCTTTCTTATGTTGAGATGCATGTTTGCATTTTGGAACTCACGATCGTGTGTTGCGAAGGAAGATAATACCCATGGTCAAAGTTTTGTGAACGTGGAGAGCGCGACTTGGGAGTTGGAGTCAACTATGAGGGAGGCACATCCTCATCTGTTCTCCTAGTTTTGTTTGGTAAGTGTTTCTATTCAATAACCCTTGGTTATTTTTTTCCTTCTTTAGTGGATTCAGTTGTGTATCAAGTTTCGAGACGAAACTTCTTTTCAGGGGGAGTGGCTATAACGCCCCTTATTTTTCGATGTTTATTTTAATTCCTTTAGTGGCGTATTTTTGATGTTAGGGCATTACGTTAATGCTTAGATTATGGGTATCGTTGCTGGAGCGTGACTTTTGCTCATTTGGTATCTGAGGTTTTGACTTAGAATATTAGCTTGCCTAAATGCTTGTGTTTTTTTTTTTTGAGATTTCCCTCGCAAGCCGGGTTTGTTTTGGAACTCGGTGGAGCATTTTTGGGATATTTGGTGTTTTGACTTCGGAGAGTTTTACCCAAGTTTGGTTTGTCGGATTTTGATTTCAACTTCGCCATTGGATTTGTAGCATCAATATTAGTTTCAGTGCGAATTTCGTGGAAATCTGAGATGGTTTGGAATTTTCGGTCGTTTGGACGTTTAGTGTAATGATAATATATTATATTATTTATATACTATAAGTATAAATACCCTTACGATTTAGACGGAACCATATTCATCATCTTCTTCCCAAGCCGTCAGTCTGTTTCGCGAAAGAGGGGGAGTGGCGGACTACGCAAGTTTTCGGTCGTCGATTGTAGGAGCTTTGGTGCTCGAAATCGTCTTCGGAGGGTAGATTTGGATAGCTCTCATCGAGATCTACATTCGTATGGTAAGTTTTTTCCATTTCTTGAATTTTTGGGCATTAGGTTATTCAATTTTGACCCTCATTACCCCGGAAAGTTTAAGGAATCGTTGCCTAGGTGTTTTAATGGCCAGATCCTTGAGGAGGAGTGCTTGTGTGGCCGGATTTCGGGCGGTTAGAGGCAAGTGGTGATTTCTTCCCCTTACTATGTCTCTTTCTGTGCATTTACTGTATCTGTTCTTCCCACCTTAGAGTTATGAGTAGTTTAGGGTTTCGGCCAAGCTTGATCTGCTGCGTAGCATAGGATCCGGTTAAGTAGGATTCGTCATATATGATGGTTAGTCTAAGATAATTTCATCGTATATGGCAGTCTAAGTAAAGATAAATTCGTCGTATATACTAGTGAGTAGAATTCGTCAAATATGAGTATTGGACTAAGGCAAGTTCGTCAAGCATTCTCGATGAATTCATCGAGTATCAGTCCAGGCGTCGAGTGAATGTGACTTGGCATTGAGAGCATCGAGTGATCTGTGAGTCTAAGTCAGATTCGTCGAGTAATCTCGACGAATTCGCCGAGTATCAGTCTCGACGTTGAGTGATGCTGCCTTAGTTTTGTTTTGGGCTTTGAGTTCGTCGAGTTATAGGCTTGGCATTGAGTGATATGGTTCTGGAAACGAGAGCGTTGAGTGCCAGTTAGGTTAAGTCTAATTCGTCGTGTAAACTCGATGAATTCATCGAGTATTAACAGATTATTGTCGAGAGCGTCGATTGAACCAAATGGAATTGAGTGCTTTGAGTGTTACTACCCTTGGCGTCGAGTGCGCTGAGTGTACTCAGCTAAGCGTCGAGTGAAGTCGTCGAGTTAAGCAAATTTCATTAAGTTAAGTCCAGGCATCGAGTGGGACTACTTTTGCGTTGAGAGCGTTGAATGAAATCCAGATTCGTCGAGTATACTCGACGAATTTCCCGTGGACTTGGGTATATTACGGCGATTCGTCGAGTATCAAGATGTGTTTGTTGAATCGTCGAGTATCATCAAGTCAGCTAATTTTGCTATGTTTAATTCGTCGAGTATCTGTTGTATTCGTCGAGTATACTCAACGAATCGGTATGGACTTAGTATTTTCTCGCCGAATTGAGCCAATTCGTCGAGTATGGGTCTTAGGGTAAATTTTGGGATTTTTCTTCCCGCTTATAGTTGGAGAAATTTGGCATTTTGGTTAGGGTTTTGTCGGTGTTTATGGATGTTTAAGTACGACTCATGGTTGGCAGTGGATATAGGACCACCAACCTCAAGCTGGTTCGTGAATCATTACACTTGGTGGTTTTTGGGTGTTTCCTCAAGGACTGTTGGGTTGTGTTGGACATTGTGGCCACCACCACAGTGCCTTTTTGAGATGTTTGGACTGTTGGGTTGTGTTGGACATGTTGGCCACCACCGCAGTGCCTTCTCGAGATGTTTGAGGTCTGTTAGTTCCTGTTGGACATTGTTTCCACCGACTCAGAACTGCTTTTACCGGTGTTAATGATTCACGTGTTTAGACCTATTCAGTCTCTTCCTTCTAATTTTATAGACATATGTCTTTATGCTTACACTTGTAGATACTATCGAAGCATGAATTCATTTCGCACTTGGTGCAACTTCCTTACACTTGGACTTTATAAGTTAATAATTTATTACTGTTTTATTTCTCGTCTGCTGTGGTTTGGCGGCCTTTCTTGTTTGGGGTTGGTAACCCTTAAACTCCTTTGTTTTCACCTACTAATGAAGTTTTGCCACTTGTATATTCTTGCTGAGGTATTCTTTTCTTTTGAATGCCTCCGGTTGAGCGGCTAGGGTTGGTCGAGGCTAGTGGTCTACAGCTGTTGCAGTTGTCTTTTTCCTCACCGTGGTGAGGTAGTTTTGTTTTTTTCCTTTAGTTCAGACATATATGTTTTTAGTGGGTTCGTGTCAGGTTGTTGACGCCCACTAGATATTTTGGTTGAATATTGGGTTACTTGCAAGCTGCTAAATCAATTTCTGATTGAATTGTTGGTTTTACTTGCTCTTTGGGAAGGTTTTATGCTAGGAATGCATGTTAGTTATTTTAAAGTATAAAACTGTCATTTTGGCTATCTCATGCATAGCATTGTTTCAAAACCAAAGACATTATATTTTAATGAACGTAAAAGTTTTTTCTATACTTATATTAAATTTCGAGGTATACATATCATGAGTTATCCTATTTGGGTGTTTATGCTCATGTAGGATATTAATCAATATAACAAATTATTTTCCGCAACGTATTATCATGTTTTCACTTGTGGACTAGTTGATCCGCTTAGCCGAGGATATAGCTATCAAAACTTAACTTAAAATGCAGTTTCTTCATAATAACCTGAGAATTTCTTATAAGTGTTAGGTTCGGGTTCTTGCCTGAGTGTCTGCAGTTATCCCCTGTACGGTGTGAAATCACGACGCAAATTTTCTCTTACTCTGATATATCGTTTAATTGTAGAGAGAATGTGGGTTGTGACAAATATCTGAGAAGAACTTGAAGAAAAGCTTAAAATCGAGATGAACGCTCTACTATATTTGTGCTTATTAACATCTACTTTTATCTACTTTTCTTTTTGTCTCATGTAACACGAACGATCATTAACTCTATAAAGTCGAAAGTATATGCTTGTGCACATACTCTAATTTTCAATTAATACAATCGGCTTGTTTGCTTCTAGCTCTGCTATTGAATGAATCCTCGAAGATTGTCAACTCAAATGGTAATCGTCTACATCACGGTAGCCCTTATTGACTCCTTCTCCTTTGCGATAAGGGAATGTTTTCAGGGTCATCCCTAGTGACCTTTCACTACCCTGGATCAAAGTTTCACCCTTCTCCCCTATGGTAGGTCACGGTGACGCTTAGGTAAGTCCACCTTACGTATGCCAAATGACTGCTAGGTTCTAGCCCTCGCCATCTCTAAGTCCTTGCCCCATTGGTCTTTCATTTCCCCAGATAGAAGGCTCAACCTTCTCCCCCGCAGTAGGTCATGGTGATGCCAAGGCAAGTCCCTCTTGTATGTGTTGAACGGCTGGTAGGGTCTACCCCTCGCTGTCTCCAGGGCTTTGCCCTAGTGGCCTCTCACAACCCAAGAGCGAAGGGGCGCCCTTCTCCCCTACGGTTGGTAACAGTGACGCCAAGGTATGCCCCCCTCATGTGCGCTAAAAGTCTATTAGGGTCTACCCCTCATCGTCTTTAAGGCCTTGCCCCCGTGACCTCTCACTGCCCTGGATCGAAGATTCTCCCTTCTCCCACGCGGTAGTTCACAATGCCGTCAAGGCCTCCCCCCTTGTGGTTGCCCATTGAAGTTTCTCCCTTCACCAATACAATCAACGACACCCCCACCCCTAATTCATATATCTTAATATCTGTCTGGCTATAAGTGCTCTCCCTTTGCCTTGGTAGTAGGTTAACACATCATTGGTATAGGGTTTTCTCTACTTGAGTGAAATCAGCACATCAAATGTGCATAATGGAATACAACTCATAAGAGAAACCTTAAACAGTAAAGGTTTTTGCAAAATCCATGAATCAAGAAATAAATCAACCATCAAATGCAAAATTACCTGTGTGGAATCAAGTCCTCACTTGATCAAGATAATCCAGAAAATTTATTTCTTCAGTTCTCTATCGAGATCAGAACTAGAAATTATGAGTCTTGAGCACCGAAGTAGATTTGTGCCTCTACAACAGTCCACACAAGCGATGGAGAACCCCTAAGTCTTTTCCCACAAGATCTGGGTTGGAGAAGGAGAGCCCTCAATGCCTCCACTAATTATTAGATTCATTTAAGGGAGACGACGATAGCAAGTGCTGGGACAGGTCTCGCGAAAGCAGCGGCGTGTTTTAGGTCTTGACTCAGAAATAACTTTTTTGTTTATGCTATCAAAAAGATCTCAAAAAACATAATCGCATGTCTATTAGTACCCAAGGATATAAAACAAACACGCGCCTCCGCTATCAGCAAACCTATGATATGAATTAGAGTAAACAGCAAGTGTCGTTGTGTTGACATGATGAACATGATGATAACGTTGTGATGACATGAAGCACGTGATGATATCGTTGTGACAAGCCATAATAGAGAGGTCACACAACGATATCATTGTGATGACATGATGCACATGACAATATCATCGTGTCAAGCCACAATAAAGATGACATACGACGATATCATTATTATGACATGAAGCAAGCGACGATATCATCGTATCAAACTACAACTGAGAGAACACACGACGATGTCATTGTGATGACATAATACACATGAGAATATCATCGAGTCAACATACACAATGAGTCACTAGATTGGTCATTCACTCAAATCCAATTTGAGTAAGTCCAACATAATCCTTCCTTCAACTTCTCCAAACGCTCTTATGTGAGACCTAATAGACTCGTATTATGTTGGCAGTGAGACAACTGCCTGACTACTTCTAGATTACCCTAGAAACTCCAACTGTCTCCCACTTGATCTAGAACATATCAGCAAAGTCTCGCAAGCAATAAGCACCATCTAGTAATTCATCATTGTTACCCAAGAAATAAGAGTTCATAACTCAATAAGCCAGTTTATGATCAATGTATTTGTGTTGTCATGTTCTTTTGTCTTGTACATTCAGATTGAACTAGAGGTATGGACCGTGTCACCCTCATAATTATTCAATTCTTATTTCTTGATCTAGAATGGAATTTTAGAAATAAATGAGCTCAATATCATATATTAACTCAACCAAGTATGACCATGTATTTTTCAGTCCCATTCTATCAAGGGGCCCATAGATCCAACTCATGTCATGCAGGAGGCAAATCTCATTTCTATCAACATACAAACACCCAAATGATTCATAATATACCCAATAACTACCCTTATCATCAAGCTTTCTCAAGGAAGGCTTTAGATGACATCAAAGTATATTCTTCCTCACTTAATGAATGATGTGACTTTAGGTCAAAGAATTACAAATTTCATTATCATATGAGACCTACTTATGACACATTCATATAACAATCCTCAAATTAGTCTCATGGTGGGTCTGTCCAGTACAACGTGATTACTAACATGTACATATGTTATGACTTGATATCACAATATCATGACCTGTGAGAACCAGTCATCAGTCATGTATCATCATCGCCCCAATTTCTAAGATAATACGTTGACTAGAGACTTTTTAAGAATGATGCTTTTTATAAATATAGGCCCTCACATTCAAGTCATGAACTTGCATTCCTATGGAAACAAACATTCTAAGAATATTTATTATACTAATTAATCTATCACATAGAAACCATTTACATAACAAAAGAACTTGACATAAATGTAAAAGAAAATACATAGTACAAATCATAATTTATCACATAAATAACAACTGACACATACAATATCAACAACTCCCACTATAATTGATCGTTCAAGTATGTAAAGTGTTTGTTTAGGATAGAGAGTGACCTAAATGGGGATAAATAGGTCTAATTTAAATCTTGACTACTTTTAAATCACATAAATTTCCTAGAGTGTTTATTAACACACCCACAATGTTCAAGAACACTGTTGATCTACCAAATACAACACAAATCTAATTTTAACAATCACAGCACAAATCTAATTTTAACAATCACAGCACAGCATACAGTAGTTTTATATTGGTTCCCCAATTTATGGGTACATCCACTTTCCCCATTCGCCTATCTAGCAATGAGGCAGATTCGGCCAAACTTCTTCTTATTTTTCCTCAGATCCTCAGATCTTATACCTCAGAGCCCAGCTGGCTCCTACAACTCAGACAAAGTAATATCCTACCTCAGATCCTCAATATCTTACAACTCAGGTTCCTCTTCAAGAACCCTACCTCAGAGTGATCCTCCACTCCTACTCCTCAAGCAAACCCTTGACCTACAACATCAGAACCTTCCAGTTCCTACAGCCTCAGGCTCACAACCCTACCTCGGCCTTTATAATTTAGGCTTTCACCTCAGAGAAATCAATCTCCTACAACTCAGATCTATTGATAGATCTTACAAAATTGATATAATAGAAAGAATTTAAGTTTTAAAGTGTCACCCAAGAAGAAAGAGACTGGTAACTTCTTCTTGATCAGATCTTGATGTGAAATCTTCTCCCTTCTTAGCTTTTTCAAAGCTTCTTAAAAGAGAAGGTAGGGTTGAACTTGGCTAGAGAAGATTGAAGTTGATCCACGATCTGCCACCTCTCCACCTTCAGAATTCTATTGAATTGTTTTGACAGACTTAGATGAGAAGAATGATAATGATCGCTCTTCTATTTCTATTGTGTTGGTCTCCTTATATAGGCTTTGGCAAGAGTGACCTGCTGCCTAGGTTAATCTACTTACATCTGACAGTTCTGACAGTTTTCAGAATTTCAGGCTTTGAATTTTTGACTTAGAAGAATTTCTGTCTGAGAGCTTATATATGAAGGTGTTGACACCAGTTCTGAGTGCTGACACTTCTGTACTTAGATTCTGTCGACACAAGTCCTGGGTGTCGACACTTCTCTTATAGTGATGTCGACAACAATCGAGTGTGTCGGCACTGCTAGCTTCATGTCTCAACACAACTTGTATAAAATGTGTCGACACTAGTCTTGAGTGTCGACACAGCTGACTTCCAATCTCGACATAACTTGTGTAAAATGTGTCGACACTAGTCCTGAGTGTCGACATAGCTTGCTTCCAATCTCAACATAACTTGCGTAAAATGTGTCGACACTAGTCCTGAGTGTTGACACAGCTTGCTTCCATTCTCGACATAACTTGTGTAAAATGTGTCGACACTAGTCCTGAGTGTCGACACAGTTGGTTTCTTAACTGAAGGTGTTGACCCAAGTCCTAGGTGTCGACACAGCTTCCTTCCTATCTCAGCACTACTTGAATAAGGGTGTCGACACTAGTCCTGAGTGTAACGCCCCGAAACTCAAAAAAGTAAAACGGGCTAGTAGTTGAGAATTTGGTATTATTCTGTAACCCTTCCGACTGTCCGTGGTATATGGCGTCGGGTTCCAGCTGGACCTTCTGTTATATTCCATACGACGGATGGGGGTGTTACAATTTAGTATCAGACTAAGGTGTCGGTCTTCTTTATTTGAATTCGTGGGTGAATTCTTTTAAGGAGAGGTGAGCACATGTATGTGTGTCATCGTTATAACATAAAAGAACCCATGAATATCCACTTAGGAATGGAAAAATACACTTGTTTTGAGGAACCTTAGTGTTTCAGTGATTGCTTTTAGCAATTTGTGTGTCGCCTAATCAAGGGTTATGCTATTATAGGAAGCTAGAAGCGGTGCTGGGCAATCAGAGCGTCCGCAATCGGCGGAAAGTAGTTCACTAAGTGACGTGCCTACAACACCTCCTTCAGCAGAAACCATCAGATTGGTGGCTGAAGCAGTCTTTTCCATGATAAATGCCCAACAAGTGCAGCACGCACCACCTTCTAATGAGCAAGAACCGATTAGAGTGGCAGAGCCGGGAGTGGTAGAGCGTGGGGCAGTTGATCTGGTAACACCAAGGAGAGCCATGGAGAAATAGCTCGAGCATGTGATGAGCTTTAATCCTCTGGTATTCGATGGGATGGGAATGCCAACTCAAGCTGAGGGTTGGCTCTCTACGATGAAGAGGGTCATGACCACAACAGAAACTACGGAGTGGCAGAAGACCACAATAGCGACCTTCCTATTGGCTTGTGAGGCAAGGATGTGGTGGGATGAGCTTGAGGTTCATCTCTTAGTGGCAAGACAACTTGCTGATGTACTGATGGAGGAATTCTCAAGGTTGTTCTTGGCCAGATACCTACCTTCTGCCCAGAAGCTTGAGATGGAGAATAAGTACCTTGGTTTGACTCAGGAAGAGAGAAGCGTGGATGAGTATCTCCACGAGTTTACTCGGTTAGGTCGTTATGCTGGTGCTATATTTATTAAAGAAGAGCGGATGACCAGCAGATTTTATGAGGGCCTACGGGGCGACCTACAACTACTCCTCGCTGGGCCTAAGGTGCGGGGCTTCCTAGCCTTGGTAAATGCGGCTCGGTCATTGGAAAGGTTCGCGAAGAAAGTTCGAGAGAAGAAGGACCCAGGGGAAAAGAGGTCAGAGTTCAAAGCACCGAGTTCAAAGTCTGGTTTCTGCAGATGGAACAAGAAGCAGAAGACTTTGAGCTCAGCCCCTTCGTCTGGTGCGACGGGGGCAAACACAAGTCAAGTCCCAGGAGCATGCTACAATTGTGGAAAGGTGGGACATTTTGCATGTGAGTTTTGGAGTGGACGTGCAAAGTCCGAGAAGAGGCATGGAGCAACATATGAAGAAAAGGGGAAGGCGGCGGAGTCGATCGCATCCCACCATGTTCCAGCCCAGCCTAGAGTATACAACCTTGGTTTGCAAGAGGCCATTAAGCAAGCTGATGTAGTGACAGGTATGAGTTAAATTATTACTATTTAGCTTTTGTAGTTGTTACCTTTTTATATGTTAGCTTATAAATGTTGGTGCTAGGCTTTGTGTTAGTTTTCGATAGTCCGGCGAGAGCCCTGTTTGATACGGGAGCTTCGCATTCCTTCTTGTCCGAAATATTCGTATCGCGCATCGGAGTTCCTTTATCGATGGCAAAAGACAAGTTGGATGTATTGTTGTCCAATGGGTGCTCAATGCGCACGGATAGAGTCTGTGTGGTAAAGTTGTGGATCGGGGATCAAGAGTTTGATTTGCAAGCGTTGGTATTGTCGTTAGTAGAGTTCGATGTAATCTTTGGAATGGACTGGCTCTCGGAGCAGCGAGCATGCATTGATTGCAACTGAAAGGAGGTTAAGTTGGGACTGAATACTGATCGGGATACCATGTTTGCTGGCATGAAAGGGTCAAGCAAGATTTTAATGATAGCTCTTCAAGTGATTAAGGTAATTTGGTCTGGGGTAGAGCTGTTTGTCACTTTAGTGCAGGCTTCAACGCCTAAACCTAGTGTGGGTAGTATTGCAGTGGTGTCCGAGTATCCTGATGTATTCCTAGACGATCTCCCGGGATCCCCTCCTCAGCGGGAGATTGATTTTTATAATTGAGCTGGTGCCGGGTGCCAAACCGGTTTCATGCTCTCCGTATCAGATAGCGCCTAAGGAGATGGGGAAGCTGAAGGTGCAACTGCAAGAATGGTTAGAGCAAGGGTATGTGCATCCAAGTTCGTCGCCTTGGAGCGTACCGGTCCTCTTCGTTAAGAAGAAATATGGGAGCTTACAACTCTGTATCGACTATCGGGAGTTGAACAAGCTTACGGAAAAGAATAAGTATCTGATCCCAAGGATTGACGATCTATTTGATCAGTTGGTGGGGTCAATGGTATATTTGAAGCTAGATCTGAAATCCGGATACTACCAGCTAAGGATAAGGGAGAGTTACATCCCAAAGATAGCGTTTAGCATGCAGTTGGACATTACGAGTTTACGTTCATGCCGTTTGGGCTGACCAATCTGCCATTCGTGTTTATGGATCTGATGAACAGGACGTTCAGAGAGTACCTGGACCATCCGTGCCTATTTTGCGTTCGCCGAGTTGGTCTAAAGAGTTTGAAATTTATAGTGATGCTTTGGGCAGTGGTTTGGGCTGTGTTCTGCTACAGCATGGGAGCGTGATAGCCTATGGATCACGACAATTGAAGGTTCATGAGAGTAAATATCCGGTCCATGACTTGGAGTTAGCGGCCGTGATATTTGATCTAAAGCTATGGAGGCACTATCTATACGATGTGAAGGTCGATATCTACATCGATCATAAAAGCCTGAAGTATTTGCTAGATCAGAAGGACCTGAACATGAGGCAGCGGAGGTGGATGGAGTTCTTAGGGATGACACTTTTAAAATACATTACGTGCCCGAGAAAGGAAATGCAGTGGCGGATGCGTTGAATCATAGGGCACCTACACAAGCCAACTGGTTGGCAGTGCATGATGAGAGTTTGGTCCGTGATTTGGAGGCATCGGAGATCTCCTGCATTGACAAGCAGTCTAGTGCCGAAGCAATTTTGTGTTGGACGGAGGTGCAGTATGACCTAGCTGATAAGATTTGGCGGGCTTTGGTTCAGGATAGCAGTATGAAGTAGATTTTGGATGAATTGTTGGATGGGTCAAATTCCCAATTTTTTGTTGAAGATGAACTGCTAAGGAAGGACGGTCGCCTATGCATCCCTAGTGCGGATAATCTTCGGGAGGAGTTGATGTACGAGGCTCATCATACCAAGTACTCAATCCACCTGAGGAGCACAAAGATGTATAGGGACATGAAGAAGTTGTTTTGGTGGCCAGGGTTGAAGAAGGATGTAGCACTTTATGTGGCGAAGTGCCAAACTTGTGCCTTTGTGAAGGCGGAGTGCTAGAAGCCCGGAGGTTTCTTGAAGTCCTTGCCTATCCCGGAATGGAAGTTCGACGACATTTCCATGGATTTTGTGCATGGTTTTCCAAGGTCGCAGAAGGGAAATGATGCCATCTGGGTGGTCGTGGATAGATTGACGAAAGTGTCGCACTTTATCCCGAATAGGAAGGAAGATTCGGTGGAAAAGTTAGCCAAGCTCTATTTGGATAATATTGTACGGTTGCATGTTGTGCCTTGCAGTATTGTTAGCGACCGAGACGGACGCTTCACGTCAAATGACTTGGGGCTGGTGCATAAGTTGTTGGGAACTAAGCTGAGTTACAGCATAGCCTTTCATCTGCAGTCGGATGGTCAGACCGAAAGGGTAAACAGGACGATGGAGGACATGCTCCGCATGTGCGTCTTGGATTTTGAAAAATAGTGGGAAGGTCACTTGTACATGGTAGAGTTTGCATAAAATAACAATTTTCAAGCGAGTATTGGAATGGCGCCTTTCGAGGCCCTGTATGGGAGAAGGTTTCGCACGTCGTTATCTTGGTTGGAGACAGGCAAGTC
This sequence comes from Platanthera zijinensis, assembly GCA_039513925.1. Lineage (NCBI taxonomy): Eukaryota > Viridiplantae > Streptophyta > Magnoliopsida > Asparagales > Orchidaceae > Platanthera > Platanthera zijinensis. The sequence continues at coordinate 121,747,645 of CM077091.1, forward strand.
AAAGTTATACAAACGTCAGGCAGTGGAAGACGCCAATGCAATGGTACGTACGATTCAGGAATGGTTAAAGATCGCTCAGGACCGGCAGGCAAAATGCTATAATGCCAAGCATAGGAAGGTGGATTTCAGTGTTGGCGAATGGGTGTATTTGAAAATCAAGCCGTTCAAGGGTATCTCACGGATTCGATGCTTGAAGAAGGTGAGTCCGAGATACCTTGGACTGTTTGAGATCCTTGAGCGGATTGGCGAAGCAGCGTATCGATTGAATTTGTCAGTGGAGTTGAGTGGGCTACACGATGTATTCCACGTATCGGTATTGTAAAAGGTGGTACAAGAGCCTTCGCAGGTCATTGTGGTCGATCAAGTGCCGATTGATAATGGGTTGACGACAAAGGTCAAGCCAGTTCGCATTGAAGACTTTGAAGTCAAACAGCTCCACAATAAGGGAATCTGAATGGTTAAGGTCCGTTGGGATAACTGCGGACGTGAGGAGCTTTCTTGGGAGCAAGAGCAGACTATGATGGAAGAATAACCCGAATTATTTGACTCAGGTAATATTTAAATTATTTTGTATACCTTTACATAATTTTGTGGACGAAATTTTTTAAGAGGGGGGAGATTTGTAACGCCCCGAAACTCAAAAAAGTGAAACGGGCGAGTAGTTGAGAATTTGGTATTATTCTGTAACCCTTCTGACTATCCGTGGTATATGGCGTCGGGTTCCAGCTATACCTTCTATTATATGTCATACGACGGATGGGGGTGTTACACTGAGTGTCGATACAACTTGATTCCTTGTCTCAGCACTGCTTTTACAAAGGTGTCGACACTTGTCAAGTGTCTCGACACTTTTGTACTTAGTTTATTTTTCTTCAACATAGACACTGCACAAGTAAACTTAGCATACATCAAATACAACTTTGTGTAAATCATTGAGTTGAAAGGGATTCTCCAAATCAGGTGCACAGTTCCAAATGTACCCAACAATCTCCCCATATTTGGAGAAGTCATAATCCCAATTCAATGATATACACCATAATACCAAAATATGATGATGAAGATATATATTAAAAGTGATGTACAAAAAATATAAAGAACATAGGAATGACCACACAAATATAACTAAGTTCAAACAGACTTTTCATTCCAATTTGTTATCAGTTTACATTTTTTAGTTTGTTACAAAGTTCTTAAAAACAAAATTACAAAAGTTCAAGAATATTCTAGGAAAGATCTAGCTCTCTGATGACAATCCCTTTTCCAAATTATATCTTGGCTTCAACTTCAGGCACTTTGTCATCAGCTATCTTTTTGTCATTGTCATTCTTGGCTTTAGAGATCTTTTTCTCCTTAAGCCTCTGCCTTTCAAAATAGTGATATGACTTGGGGAAGTATTTGTTGGGCTCAACAGAATTAGCTGGGATCTTCCCTGCCTTCAGGTCTTTTCTGAATTTTTGGATGACCTCCTGCTGCTTTAAGTGCTTAGCCCACTCTTGCTCTGTATACCATTTTCCCCTATCAGCTGCATTAGTATTGACTGATTTCCATGCTGTGAGGATAATTGATCTTGAAGTTGGACTCCATTGTTCAAAATCTATCCTTGCTTCTGCTTGTTCCCTGAACCTTTTCATTGATAGTTGAGCTTCCTTTTCTTTTAATATAGAAGAATCAGTCATTTCAACCTCCTCACATACTATATTCTGAATTTGGCCTGGAGGACTATACATGGATTGGACAATAGTTTGGATGTCCTCAAAATGAGTTGGTTTGTACATGAATTGGCTAGGATTTTGAATGACCTCAAAATGAGCTGGTTGGCAACCAGACTCAGCATTTTGGTCTCCATCATACCATAGAGGAGGATGTCCAAGAGTGTCTTTGATGATATTTACAATCCAAGTAGCATGCTCTGAGCTAGCCTTTATTATTACCCTCTCCCCCTTTATGACTTCTCTTTCCATATGATCCCTCAAATCATTTTTGTGAAATCTTACTTGACCATCTAAATAATGGATTCCTGAGGTTAAAGAATTCTTGAATTTCAGTAAATGGTCATCCAAATCCTTGTCAGAAGCCTTGATATCTTTAATCAATGAGGCAGAATGAGTTTTCAGCTGAGTTTTCATGTCCTTTATGAAATAAGTTATCTTGGTCTCCAAAGCAGTAGTTTGTGTCTTTATTTCTGCCAATGTAGTATCATGCATAATAATCATATTCTCATCTTTTTTGATAAGAAATCTTTCACTAAGAAGACATCATTCCTTGCAACAAACACTTTACCCTCGAAAGGTTGGTAGAAGTGGTATCATTTGGTTTACCTAGGATACTCCATAAGATAACAATTATCTAACTTGGGTTCCAACTTATCAGTCATTTGGCATTGCATGTATGCCTCACAACCCCCAAATCTTGATGAAAGACATACTAGGATACTTCCCAATCCATATCTCATATGGTGTCTTTAAAACAATTTTTGTTTGAATGCGATTAGTGAAAGTAGCAGTATCTAAAACAAATTCCCAAACGGAAATAGGCAGATCTATATGACTCATCATCGATCACATCTTGTATAACAAAGTATGATTCCTCCTCTCAGAAACACCATTATGTTGTGTTGTTCTAGGTGGAGTGAGTTATGATATAATATCACACTCTTTCAGATGATCACGAAACTCTTATAGAGTGTTTAATAAACAGACAAAAAAAGTTGAAGAATCAATTCATGTTATATTTGATGAGTTTATCCCTTCTGTAGAAGCTAATCCTACAGGAAATGATGAAGAACCTCTTCCTCCTTTGGAGAAGGATGATGAAGAGATCCTTGGAGAATAAGAACAAGAAGATAAAAAATAGAGAGAAGAAGAAGTTGAAAAATATGTGCCTCCAAGAGAGCTTATTTTTTCAAAAGATCAACCACAAGAATTGATAATTGGAGAACCATAAAAAAGGGTAAGTACTCGTTCTTCCTTACATGATTTTTTTTAAACCTATGTTTTATTTCCAATATAGAACCAAAAGGTGTTTCAACCATTTTAAATGACGAGTCTTGGTTTTATCTATGAATGATAAACTTAATCAATTTGAACGTAATAAGCTTCAGAAACTTATAGTGAGACCATCTGATCATCATGTTGTAAGTGTTAAATGGATTTTTAAGAATAAATTGGATAGTGAATCTAGGATCACTAGAAATAAAGCTAGGTTTGTAGCGAAAGGATATGCTCAAATTGAGGGAGTATATTTTGATGAAACCTTTGCACCCGTAGCATATCTTGAAGTAGTTAGAATTTTTCTTGCTTTTGCTAGTTTCAGAAGATTTAAATTATTTCAAATGAATATAAAAACAACTTTTTTAAATAGGTACATTAAGGAAGAAGTTTATGTAGAACAACCCTCAGGTTTTGTGAATGAAAAATTTTCAGATCATGTTTATAAATTAGAAAAGGCACTTTACGGTTTGAAACAAGTACCTTGTGCATGGTATGAAAGATTAACTTTATATTTGATAAAGAATAAATATAAAATAGATAGTGCTTATTGTACACTCTTCTTTAAGCATGTTAATCATGATTTAGTAGTTTTATAAATTTATATTGATGATATTATTTTTGGAGCCATTAATAAAGAGTTATGTAATGATGCTGTGAATGTTATGAATAATGAATTTGAGATGAGTATGGTAGGAGAACTTACATATTTTTTAGGATTCCAAATTACTCAAAAACATGATTAAATTTTTATTTGCTAATCAAAATATATTCACAATGTTTTTAAAAGATTTGGATTTGAAAATTTTAAGCAAGTTAGTACTCTTATGAGTGTTTTTTTAAAGTTAGGACAAGATGAAAGTAGAATTTCTATTGATCAAACTTTATATAGAAGCATGGTATAATCATTATTATATTTAATCGTATCTAGACCTGATATTGTTGGGATTTGTATCCACAATAATCTTGATTTGAAGAAGGGTCTCATCAAGCTAAGATGAATTGAGTTTGTATTTGATGCGGTGTTTTAGTTATGTGCTTGTAGGATTGTATTGCAAAGTACAACCCAATGTTAAGTTATAGTGGGTCATGAAACACAGGACTATATGAAAGAAAAGGGGGATAGATACTACTCTAGAGGGGGGGGTGAATAGAGTAATCAAAAATTATACTAGCAAAGTTGACTTTCTACTCAACTCCCTTGGAGTTAAATGCGGAATGAAGGTTATAGATATTTGAGATTAAACCCTAAAGCCTAACACAAGTGTTGTGCACAAAAGGCAGCCAACTGTAATTACAGTTAGGGCTTGGAAACCTAAACAGCAACTAGCAATCCTAGTTAAGATCTAATCACAGCCAATCAGCACAGAGAATTAAATAACCAATCCAGACGACACAAGGAATTTATAGTGGTTCCCCAAACAACTTGGGTACGTCCACTCTTCTACCAACAAGGTAGGAATCCACTCAGGTTTTTGATCAGGTGCCCTGCCACCAACAAGATCTGCTTCAGGTAGATCCAGAAACCCTTTAGACTTTTGATCAGGTGTCTAAAAACCAACACAGGTTTTTGATCAGGTGCCCTGCCACCAAGGGATACTTTTGAAGGGAGTAATAACCCTTTACAGGAGGGGGAAAGGAGGTTAAGGTGTCTTCTCTATTTTACAATAGATTAGAGAAGCACAATAACTTGCACTGAGCTAGAAAGCTCTAAAAGAATCAAGGCTCCCCCTGGCTAAAAGAACGTCCAGGTGAAGTCTTGCTTCAGTGCAGAAACACTTCAGAAAATACTGAAGGAAAAAGCTACAAGAAGATAAATAATATGAAATAAAATTTCTTCTTTAGGCAGCTATCTTCTTCTTCTTCTTCTTCAAAAAACTCTGAGTGAAGATCTTCCTGTAAGCAGGAGAACTCAGGTTGAAGAAGAGTGAAGAACTAAAACTTCTTCTCAATTAGATGTGAATGAGCTGAGAGCAGTTGGAAACTGTAAGTTCTAAGCTTGAATGTAGCTGTTAGCTTTTGAACTCCTTTTTCCTGAATGAACTTGATTTTTGCTATATGAACTAGTTAATTTCTTTCTTCAAGGAGTTCTTTATATAGCAGCAGCAGCAACGGCTCTTACTTGAGTTTGAATCTTGTCTTTTACTGAACTCTGCAAGCTGGGCTGCAAAAAGCATAAAGCAAAACAAAATACTGCAGACAGATATCCTATAAGAGGATAAAGCTTTCTAAGAAGCTACAAATAATTCTGATGAAATAAAACTAGAGAAAGTCACATCAAAAAAGACTCTTTACATCCAAGAAAGACTTTTTGAGTCTAACGGCTATAAAGGACAGCCTGGCAGATAAAGCAGAAAACATATCTCAGCTATAAGACAAACAACTTTGTCAGAAAAAGATTAGCTCATGCATAAGGAATGAACCTGATATTGCATGGAAATAATATCACAATTTATTCAGATAATCTTTTATAAAATATGCCAAAATAAATATGAAATTAATCACATCATAAAAGACGACAAAACTACTCAAGACATACAGCAAAACGTCGAACGACCCTCGGAGATCGTCGACCAAAGCACGGAAATCGTCGACCTATCAGACAGATAGTCGAACGATCCAGATAGTCGAACTATCAAAGAAGATAGTCGAACTACCTCAGCAGATAGTCAACCTATCAGAACAGATAGTCGAGCTATCAGATAGTTGATCTATCAAGACAGATAGTCGAACTACCAAACAAAACAGATAGTCGACCTATCAAACAGATAGTCGAGCTATCAAACAAAACAGATAGTCGACCTATCAACAGATAGTCGAACTATCAGATAGTTGAACTATCCAAGCAGATAGTCGAACTATCAAGCAACACAGATAGTCGAACTATCAAAGCGGACAGATAGTCGACCTATCAACAGATAGTCGAGCTATCAGATAGTTGAACTATCCAAGCAGATAGTCCAACTATCAAAGACAACAGATAGTCGACCTATCAACAGATAGTCGAGCTATCAGATAGTTGAACTATCAGGACAGATAGTCGAACTATCAAAGACAACAGATAGTCGACCTATCAACAGATAGTCGAGCTATCAACGCAGACAGAACGTCGACCAACGGATAGACGATCATCGATCAGCCGATAGACGATAGTCGAGCGACGTTCGACTATAGTCGAATGAAAAACTACTTAACCAAATATTCATCTGGAAAAGCAATTCTACACAACTAGAGAACCTAACCTATCAACTAACCTTTGACCATAGATAAATCTTGGGTCAAGAAACAAAAAGAGAAGACTGAACTCAAATCAAAACCTAGGGTTCTAACAATCTCCCCCTATTTGAGTTAAGTCTCTCAACAATTAAAACATACAAAACTAATTACTGAAAGTAAAATAAAATGCCTAAAGAGAAATAACTAAGCAGATATCATCAATCAAACAGATAAGCAATTAACTGTCAATCAATGAAAAATTAAGGTGCTTCAGAGTTAGATTTAGGATCAGAAGAGCTAAAACAAAAGTAATCTTTCTTGAGGGATCTAGAGCTTCTTTTCTCGATAGCTTCAGGTCTTGTTCTTCAATGATTTTCAATTCTGTTGTTCTTGAGACAACTGCCTCAGGATGCTTTTCCATATACTTTGAAGGATCAAATACTTCAGGTCTAACCTGGAATTTGTCTAGCTCCTTCATTCTGAATTTTGACATTGTGGTCAATCCTGCAGTGTCTTTTCCTTCTGCTTTTGCTTTCTTAATTTGAGCTGCTCCAACGAGTTCAAGAAAACGAGCCATCCTAAAATTAGGATCAAGCTCTGGGCTTTCATAAACAATCTCAGAAGATATATCAACTGGTTCTTTATCCTGAATAACTAGATAAGAAAGGGGAGCAGACTTAGCAAATATCTTGCTAGAATTTTCAGATAAAATAATTTGCTTACCTTTTGAAACATCCTTCTCAGAGTGATCTGGCTTAGGAGAGGTAGAGCTTTTAAGTTCTTTGGACTGAGGAGGAGAAAATGTTGGTCTTTGATACACTACCTCCTTTACCTGTTCCTTAACAGCATCAGGTCTTTGATAGCCAGTTTGACTTTTACCTTGGTATCCTTGTGAACTTCTCCTTTGAGCTGACTGAGATGGATTTGATCTTTCGGACTGAGCAGCAGGTTTTGTAGATAAGTTTCCTGAGGCTCCTGCACTGGGATGTGGAGGAGGAGGACCTCTAGGATTCCATTTAGGGACAGGAGAGTCATACCTCTTTGACTTTTTCCTTTGCTTCTGCTGATTCTTGGAGAAAGCCATCCAGTACTAGAAGTCTTTTGACTTAGGATCAATTCCTTTCAGTATATAATAAGGGGTATCATTATCTGGATTAGAAGGAGGAGGAGCTACAGCTTTCCTTTTCTTTTTAGCAATTCTTTTTCTTTTTGACTCAGCAGACTCATCAGAATCGATTTCATCTTCAGAATTAGAAGAAATAGGCAGATCATATGGGTCAAATGCATCTTGCATAGCTCTTTCCTTTTCCTTAAGAGCAGCTTTTTCTAGTTCTTCTTCTATGGCATCCTGTGCCAAGAGAGCATCTAAATCCAAGCCCGGGGAATCATCCCATACAGTAGATTTTTCAATTTGAACATCTGCAGCTGATTCTTGAAGATCAGAAACTGTCATAGTGACCAGTTCTGCTTGCACTTCTGGCTGAGCAACCTCAGAAATTTGAACAGCTGGTTCTGGTTGAACTTCTGGAGCTGGTTGGATAACAGGCTCTTGAACATCTAGAACTTCTTCCAATTTATCTGTAGTATTATGAATAAAATTTTTCTAAATGACATCTAATCATCCCTTCCAGATATTCCCAAACTATCATATCAGTTATCAAGTCTAAAAAGTAAGTAAAGGGAATACCTTCAGAATCAACCACAGCGTGTCCTAACTCCCATAATTCATCTAGAAAGGAAGTGATAATTCCTTCTAGGTACAGGGCGACCAAGGGAGTAGATCATTCTTCTAAACAAGCTTTGACAATAAATTCAGATTTCAACAAAGCATCAGAAATTTCTTTTTCAGATAGAGAAGGAGTTGAATCTTCTATTGCTTTCTCTGCCACTGCATGATGATCTGCTGGAGGGGAGGCCAAAGGATGCTCAGAGACATCTTCGTCAAGCATCTCCCCTTGCCTGATTTCAGTAGATACTGAAACCAGGCCCCTAGAAGAAGAGGGCTCAGCAGACTTTGAGAGTGCCTGAATAGCAGCAGTCAAAGAGGAGATAGAGGAAGTAAGGGGAGCAATCGGCTCTTCAATCATAATTTTGATTGAGGGGGTAATTAACTCTACAATGCTAGAGATAAATGCTGGAGTTATTTCAAAGGATGATGATGATGGTGGTGGGGGAATTTCAGAGGATAGAAGATCAGCAGGGATGGTATATGCATGATGGACTGGAGAATGAACTGGAGATGGAACTGGAGATGTATGAGTGGATGCAGGGTGATCAATGTGATCAGAAGAGGGAATTGGAGAATGAAGAGGAGTAGAAATCTCAGACACCAACAAATCAAAACTGGGATGAGAGATCCCAGCAAGATGAGTCGGGAGAGGAGATGTAGGAGGAGATGCAAGAGGAGAAGCAGAAGGTCGTACTTCAATTGAAGTTGAGGGAACTTCAACTGAAGTAGATGGCAAAGCAGATGAAGAAGATGGAAGGGATGGATTTACTGGGCCAGCTGCTAGAAGGGGGAGTGAATGAGACAGTCCTGGTGCTCTCAGATGTAACTGGAGCAACCCCTGCGGGAGCGGGCTTCAGGAAGGTCCTTTTCCACTTTGCGAACAGGGATGGATCCATCTTCTTGCTGGCGTTTATGGAGGTGGCAGCTGACACTAACAGATGGGGGTATTTCTCCTTCAGAAAAATCCCAACTACCCTTCCCAGGGTAACTTCTTTCTTGCCATTCTTTTTCCGGATCAAATCAAACATAACGCCTGCCCAATTAATCTGTTTCTTATTTACAATTGCACACATTAGTGCAAATTGCTGCCTTGTAATATTATCATGGGCGGAGTGCTTTCCCAGTAGCACTTTTCCAACTATTTCAGCAAGAAACTTAATCTTAAACGGAAAATTTACTTTGAACAGCTTAGAGGGAATGCCTTCGGCATGTCCCAGCTCTGTTAATATCCTTCCAAACTCAGGAGTATCTTGCTCATACTCTTCTTCCCCATTAATCAATCCAAATATTTCAGTCAAAATAGCGGGAGTCAATGTTACCTCTTCTCCACTAATGGTTCCAGTCATCGAATCATCAGTTGAAGACGAAGTGAATGCCCACTCTTTGATCTCTTGAGTGTTTATCTTTATTCTAGAGGACATGAGTTTCTCTAACCCTTGATCTTTGCACAGATTAAGAATTTCCACAATTCCTGGTTCGTAGCAGCTGAAGGAGTCGAAATCTACACTGAATCCTGCATCAAACTTCACTACTGCAAGGAGCGCTGGAGCAAACGCCATCGAAAGAGCTGGAGAAGACAAGGGAGAGACGGCGAGGACGGAGCGGCAGAAAATGCAAGACAAAGAGCAAGCGGGAAGACGGAATGCGAAAAGACGCTCTCCGTCGACGATAAAAATGACTATCTCTTAACCTAGGTCGACCATCAGCTTTAAATTAAAAACAGCGATCGTCGATCTATTTAAAAGATACTGGAGACGATGGTCGAACGGTCGTTCGACGATCGGTCCTGAAGCAGAGTAGTCGATCAATCGTTCGACTATTTCTGTCTTCACAAACAGCAAGCTGTCATCAACAATAGATCGACGATAGGCTCGACCTGTTCGACTATCTTCGAACGCCGGTCGACGATCTTCAAGCAGATAAGCTATCTTCAACCATAGGTCGACGATAGGCTTGATCCGATCGACTATCTTCGAACGTCGTTCGACGATCTTCAAACAGGTTTCAACAAGGCAGACGTCACACTTAGTCTCTTCCATTAATCATGCCTAGTTGAACCAAAAAGAACGGATGCTTCTATTCATCTAAGGGCTTGATGAATATATCACCTCTCTGAAGGTCTGTGGATATGAACTCAAGGATGATCTTGTTCTTTTCCACACAATCTCTCAGGAAATGGTGTCTAATCTCAATGTGCTTCGTTCTAGAGTGGTGCACTGGATTTTGTGTAATGGAGATAGCACTTGTACTATCACACATGATTTTAGTGTTCTTATGTGAGTACCCATAATCCAAAAGTTGGTTTTGTATCCACAGGATCTGTGAACAACAACTAGCAGCTACTATATATTCAGCTTCTGCAGTTGAAGTTGAGACAGAGGCCTGCTTCTTACAGAACCAAGAGACCAATCTCTCTCCCAGGAACTAGCAAGTTCCTGAGGTACTTTTCCTGTCAACTCGACAACCAGCATAATCAGAATCAGAATATCCAATTAATTCAAATTCTGACTCAGCTGGGTACCAAAGTCCAAGATTTGGACATCCCTTCAGGTATCTCAAGATTCTATTGAGAAGAATCAGATGAGATTCCTTGGGGTTGACTGGAATCTAGCACAAAGGCATGTAGCAAACATTATGTCTGGCCTACTTGCAGTTAAATACAATAGGGAACCAACAATGGCCCTATAATTCTTTTGATCAACAGGCTTTCCCTGATCATCAGAATCAATAACTACATTAGTAGCCATAGGTGTATGCATTGCTGAAGCATCTGCCATCCCAAACTTCTTTACTAATTCCTTGGCATATTTGGATTGGGAGATGAAGATGCCATCAGCATCTTGCTTTACTTGGAGACCAAGAAAGTAAGACAGCTCACCCATACTACTCATCTCAAACTTAGAATGCATCAAGTTGGAGAACTTTTTGCATAGTTTGGGATCAGTGGAACCAAAAATAATGTCATCCACATACACTTGAACTAACAGGATTGTGTCCTTGTGGTGCTTGACGAAGAGGGTTCTATCAACTACTCCCCTAACAAAGTTGTGCTCTAACAGGAAACTAGCTAGAGTCTCATACCAGGCTCTTGGTGCTTGTTTGAGTCCATAAAGAGCTTTTTGTAACTTGAATACATGTGAGGGCTGAGTTGAAGAAACAAAACCGGGTGGCTGTTCAACAAATACCTCTTCCTTTAGCTCACCATTAAGAAAGGCACTTTTGACATCCATCTGAAAAACCTTAAACTTCATATAGGCTGCATAGGCTGCATAGGCTAAGAAGATCCTTATTGCCTCTAGCCTTGCAATAGGAGCAAAGGTTTGGTCATAATCTATACCTTCCTCCTGTCTGTAGCCCTGAGCTACAAGCCTAGCTTTATTCCTTACAATGATTCCATTTGCATCCAACTTGTTTCTATACACCCACTTGGTGCCTATGATCAGTTGGCCTTTAGGTCTTGGAACCAAAGTCCATACTTTACATCTTTCAAACTGATTGAGTTCCTCTTGCATAGCAATGATCTAGTGGGGATCTAGCTCAGCATCTTTAATGGTGAGGGGCTCAATCTGTGAAAGGAAACAAGCATGCATCACATCCTGTCTTAACTGATGTCTTGTTTGAACACCAGCTGATATGTCTCCTATCACTTGAGATGTAGGATGATCTCTAAGTGTGACAACATCAGCAGGTGGGATGTGATCTTCAGCAATAGTTAGGATTAATTCCTCAGGAGAAATTTGATCTACTATTGGTGGTACAGCAACAATTTCTGCAATGTCTTCATCACTATCTGATTCAGTGATATGAAGAGTTGAAAGATGGAGGATTTCTTGAGTGACATCTTTGGTAGATTCTTGTACCTGTAATGAACTTAAGGAAGGGGAAGTTTCCTTCTCCTTGTAAAACATTTGGGATTCATTAAAGGACACATGAACAGACTCTTCAATTTTAGAAGATGATTTATTAAATACCCTATAAGCTTTGCTTACTTGGGAATATCCAAGAAAAATTCCCATTGAAGCTTTTGCTTCAAATTTTCTAAGGTATTCTTTATTATTATTATGAATATAAACTACACAGCCAAAAACTCTAAAATAATTTATTTTAGGTTTCTTTCCTTTAAGTAACTCATAAGGAGTTTTACACTTAAGCTTGTGTATCAGACTTCTATTTAAGACATAGTTGGCTGTACTAACAGCTTCTGCCCAATAGGAAAGAGGCATATTAGCATCTGCCAACAATGTGCCAGCAGCTTCAATTAGTGTTCTGTTCTTCCTTTCAACTACCCCATTTTGTTGGGGAGTTCTAGGAGCTGAGAAGCTATGTTTGATACCTTCTCTCTCAAAGAATTCTTGCATGAGAAGAGAGTCAAACTCAGTACCATGATCACTTCTGATCAAGGCCACATGAGTAGAGTACTCAGTCTGCACACATAATAGAAAATCTGTAAGGGCTTTGAAGTTATCAGCCTTAGTTCTTAAAAAGAACACCCAAGTGAACCTAGAGAAGTCATCTACAATGACTAGGGTGTAATACTTCCCTCCTAAACTCTGTACATTTATTGGGCCAAATAAGTCCAAATGTAATAAATACAGGATTCTAGGAGAATCACTTTTATTTACTGATTTAAATGAATTCTTGGTTTGCTTGCCTAGTTGACAAGCCTTGCATTGGCTCTCCTTCTTGTAGGGGCAAGAAGGTAAACCTCTAACAAGGTTGTGTTTAGATAACCTAGATATATTCTTGAGGTTAACATGGCTAAGCCTTTTATGCCATAAAGTATTGTTTTTTGTTACTTCATTAAACAAGCAGATTTCAGAGTGAGTTGAGTTAAAATCTACTAAATAAATGTTACCTTGTCTAATACCTACTAATACAACATTATTATTTAAAGTAATATTACAAAGAGAGTTAGAGAATGATACCTGGTATCCAGCATCACATAACTGACTTACTGAAATTAGATTATGCTTCAGTCCAGTTACATAAGCAACTCTCTTGAATGTTACAGCTCATAATGTCATCCTATCATAGCCTTCAGTTTGACCACAGCTTGAATCTCCAAAGACTACCTTTGGGCCAAGCTTTGCCTTGAACCTTGACAGATGTTCTTTATTTCCTGTCATATGCTTGGAGCAACCACTATCCAAATACCACTTATTTTGAGTGATAGGATAGGTCTTCACCTGCAAATAAATCAATTTAAACATTGTAGACCCAGGTAACCTTGGGTCCCTTGTTTTTCACATAAGAAAAACTGGAAATAAATGAATAAGCAGGCTGAGGGTGATAACCTAATGGGTAAGATATCCTAGGTGGGATTCTCCATGCAGATGATGGGTCAATGAACCTAGGGTTTCTATTCATATTCGGGTTTGTAAAGTTCTGGTTGGAGTTTTGAAATTCTTGTTGAAAACGTCGATCGTCGTTCGATGATTGGTACCCAGATCGTCGATCTCAGTTCGACCATTGGGCCTGCGATCGTCGAGCAGCGTTCGACGCTCTTTGTAATTCCTTAAATTTTTGTTTTCTTTTCTCTCTTTTAGCTTTATTTAAAGCTCTATTAACTTGATTAACTTGCTCAGTGTTTTTTATTCCACTAGATGAAATAAAATTCACTGGAGTTGAAAGTTGGTTTTTAAGAATGATTGGGGGCTCACTAGAAGATGCTCCTAAGCCTAATTTGTTATTGTCTGACCTAGTGTTAGACATGCTGGTTATTTCAAGCAACTTAAGGCTTCTACCATTCAGAGACTCTTCTAACCTTTATGACTTAGCTAATTCATTCTTAAGGAATTTTATTTCTTCACTAGCATTAGTGAGTTCTGCTGTTAACCTAATGTTTTCATTAGCAATCAATTCAGATTCAGCTAGTTTAATTCTAAGCACTTTTATTTCTTTTTCAGAACTAATTAAATCTAAACATAAAGATTTAAAATCAGATTTAAATTCAGCAGATGTAAAGTCATAAGAAGACAATACCTCGTCTTCAGTTGGCATTTCTTCATCAGAATCTGAATTCTCTACAGCTGAGTGATTGCTGCAGGCATCAATTGCCATCAGGCAAACTTCCTTTGCCTTCTTTTCTTCCTCATCCTCATTGGAGCTTGAGGAGGAAGATTCCTCATCAGAATCGCTCCAGGTTTTAGCAACAAATCATCTCTCCTTCTTTTTGTTCTTGTAGGAGGATGGCTTGGAATGCTTCCTGTGCTGATCCTTGTCTTTCCTTTTATCTTTGTTCTTTTCCTCTGGACAATCTGGAAGAATATGTCCAGGCTTCCTGCAACCATAGCAGATTATTTCTTTAGAAGGAGTACGATCATACCTTGGTTTATCTTCATACTTTGAAGATTTCTTTCTAAATTCCTTCCTTCCCATCTTGAGAAACCTTTTGGCAAATAATGCCATCTATTCCTCATTGGACTGGCTTCCTTCAGAAGCTTCAGCAGCTTTGAGAGTAAGGGTTTGCTCTTTTCTTGTAGAAGTTGGGGTCTTTGCTTCAGCCTCAGCTTCCCTGGACTTCAGCACTTGCTCAAAAGACTTGAGCTTGTCGAGAAGTGCTTTTGTTGAGATTTCATTTGTGCTTCTGGCCTCCTTGATAGGCCAGATCCTCAGATCCCATGTGCTAGGGAAGCACATAAGAATCTTATCATTGACCTCTGTCAATGAAATATCCTTATCAAGGGTCCTCAGCTCATTGATGATTGAGCTGAGCCTTGTGTACATTGCTTCAACTGATTCAGCATCAGTTTTCTTGAAGTTCTCATACTGTGAGATAAGGTTGGACCTCTTGTCCTTCCTTTCATCAACTGAACCAGCTACAATCTGGTTCAGTGTATCCCACATTGCTTTTGCTGAGGAGCAGTCAGCAACCTTCTGGAATACTTCATCAAACATTGTCTGAGCCAGAATGTTCATTGCCTTAGCATTTGCTATCTTTGCCTTTTTGTATTCATCATTGTAGTCTGGAGGAGGCACTGCACTCATATTAGTTGATGATGAGGGAGTAGCTGCAGCAGGTGCTCTTGGTGGTCCTGTCAAAATAGAAGCAAAAATACTTTCATCAATAGAGTTCATATATAGTTTAATCCTTGCCTTCCAGATGCTAAACTTAGTCAAGTTGTATGCTGGAGGTCCGGTGCTAGAGTAATCCTTGGACTGGGCCATGATAGTGAAAGTGAATATCTATAAACTTTGGTATCTATCAGGATCTTGTGACTTAGGTGTTAGCCTATTCAGTCAGTCAACCTCCCTCTGATACCAATTGAAAGAAAAGGGGGATAGATACTACTCTAGAGGGGGGTGAATAGAGAAATCAAAAATTGCACTAGCAAAGTTGACTTTCTACTCAACTCCCTTGGAGTTAAATGCGAAATGAAGGTTATAGATATTTGAGATTAAACCCTAAAGCCTAACACAAGTGTTGTGCACAAAAGGCAGCTAACTGTAATTACAGTTAGGGCTTGGAAACCTAAACAGCAACTAGCAATCCTAGTTAAGATCTAATCACAGCCAATCAGCACAGAGAATTAAATAACCAATCCAGACGACACAAGGAATTTATAGTGGTTCTCCAAACAACTTGGGTACGTCCACTCTTCTACCAACAAGGTAGGGATCCACTCAGGTTTTTGATCAGGTGCCCTGCCACCAACAAGATCTGCTTCAGGTAGATCCAGAAACCCTTTAGACTTTTGATCAGGTGTCTAAAAACCAACACAGGTTTTTGATCAGGTGCCCTGCCACCAAGGGATACTTTTGAAGGGAGTAATAACCCTTTACAGTCCAGGAGGGGGAAAGGAGGTTAAGGTGTCTTCTCTATTTTACAATAGATTAGAGAAGCACAATAACTTACACTGAGCTAGAAAGCTCTAAAAGAATCAAGGCTCCCCCTGGCTAAAAGAACGTCCAGGTGAAGTCTTGCTTCAGTGCAGAAACACTTCAGAAAATACTGAAGGAAAAAGCTACAAGAAGATAAATAATATGAAATAAAATTTCTTCTTTAGGCAGCTATCTTCTTCTTCTTCTTCAAAAAAAAACTCTGAGTGAAGATCTTCCTGTAAGCAGGAGAACTCAGGTTGAAGAAGAGTGAAGAACTAAAACTTCTTCTCAGTTAGATGTGAATGAGCTGAGAGCAGTTGGAAACTGTAAGTTCTAAGCTTGAATGTAGCTGTTAGCTTTTGAACTCCTTTTTCCTGAATGAACTTGATTTTTGCTATATGAACTAGTTAATTTCTTTCTTCAAGGAGTTCTTTATATAGCAGCAGCAGCAACGGCTCTTACTTGAGTTTGAATCTTGTCTTCTACTGAACTCTGCAAGCTGGGCTGTAAAAAGCATAAAGCAAAACAAAATACTGCAGACAGATATCCTATAAGAGGATAAAGCTTTCTAAGAAGCTGCAAATAATTCTGATGAAATAAAACTAGAGAAATTCACATCAGAAAAGACTCTTTACAGCCAAGAAAGACTTTTTGAGTCTAACGGCTATAAAGGACAGCCTGGCAGATAAAGCAGAAAACATATCTCAGCTATAAGACAAACAACTTTGTCAAAAAAAGATTAGCTCATGCATAAGGAATGGAACTGATATTGCATGGAAATAATATCACAATTTATTCAGAATCTTTTATAAAATATACCAAAATAAATATGAAATTAATCACATCATAGAAGACGACAAAACTACTCAAGACATACAGCAAAACGTCGAACGACCCTCGGAGATCGTCGACTGAAGCACGGAGATCGTCGACCTATCAGACAGATAGTCGAACGATCCAGATAGTCGAACTATCAAAGAAGATAGTCAAACTACCTCAGCAGATAGTCGACCTATCAGAACAGATAGTCGAGCTATCAGATAGTCGATCTATCAAGACAGATAGTCAAACTACCAAACAAAATAGATAGTCGACCTATCAAACAGATAGTCGAGCTATCAAACAAAACAGATAGTCGACCTATCAACAGATAGTCGAACTATCAGATAGTTGAACTATCCAAGCAGATAGTCGAACTATCAAGCAACACAGATAGTCGACCTATCAAACAGATAGTCGAACTATCAAAGCGGACAGATAGTCGACCTATCAACAGATAGTCGAGCTATCAGATAGTTGAACTATCCAAGCAGATAGTCGAACTATCAAAGACAACAGATAGTCGACCTATCAATAGATAGTCGAGCTATCAGATAGTTGAACTATCAGGACAGATAGTCGAACTATCAAAGACAATAGATAGTCGACCTATCAACAGATAGTCGAGCTATCAACGCAGACAGAACGTCGACCAATGGATAGACGATCGTCGATCAGCCGATAGATGATAGTCGAGCAACGTTCGACCATAGTCGAACGAAAAACTACTTAACCAAATATTCATCTGGAAAAGCAATTCTACACAACTAGAGAATCTAACCTATCAACTAACCTTTGACCATAGATAAATCTTGGGTCAAGAGACAGAAAGAGAAGACTGAACTCAAATCAAAACCTAGGGTTCCAACACTATACAATGTAATCCTTCATTTTGTAGGCCAATTTGTTGACTCACCTGTAATCTCTCTATTGGGGTGTACTTCTATCTCAAGTGCATTATAAGGATTAGGAAAGGTCAAGGAATGGAAGTCAGAAGAACAGGAATTTTACACCAGAAAAAATTGTCGAGTATTGTAAGGCATATTCATCGAATTCGTCAAGTATACTCGTTAATACTTGTCAAATTCACCGTATATACTTACTAGCACTCGTCAAATTCATCATATGTACTTAGGGTAAAATTTCTGTAAGTTGGAAAATCGGTCAAGTAAAAATCGTCGAGTATCATCGTCTATACTCATCGAATTCATCGAATGTATCCATTGATACTCACAGAATTCATCAAATATACATGTCAATACTCGCCGAATTCGTCGAGTCATTTCGACTTTACTTCTCTGGATTTTCTAAGTCGAATTCGTCGTATATCACTTGGTTAGGCATCGAATGTGTCGACTATTCTAGTCGATACTCATCGAATTCATCGAGTATACTAACTGATATTCGTCGAATTTGTCGAGTGATTCTTCTGCTTGGCATCGACTGTTAATTTCTACTAGACTGAATTTCTCCAAGTAAAATTCGTCGAAATTCATTGTTGTTCGTCGAGTACCCTTACCTATACTCGACGATACTTGACAAATATTACTTAGGGTTATTTTTCTTCTCATTTTCAAAAATCCAGTTCGTTGTTGCTGACAGCCATGCATAGTGACCCGCGCGTTTTTCAGCGTGCAATAACTAATCTAGCCGTTGTAAAGGAAGATCTCTATATATATTTAGGGTGAATTATTCTCAAACCCTAATCGTGATAATCGTATTCATTTTAAGAACCTTCCCGATCATAATTTCTATTGGCTCCCATACGTGACTCGCGACTTCCGCTCGGCCGATGACAAGTTGCATGATTCAATCATCTTGAAGCAATCGACTAAATCATCATTCTCAAAAGTTTCTGATTTTCTCAGATCTAGTCGATCCATGATCAACGTCTTCAAAGATTTCAGATTTTCTGTGATCTCTAAGATATTCAAGTTCAACCTTTCCGAAGAAAGACGGAGTGAAGACTTAGATCTATATAGGATTACTTATAATCATTTTATTGTAAATCTTCTTTTACTTTTGTAGGAGGTTTTCCCTCTGAGTAGTAGATCCGTATGTGGATTAGTAGTAAATCCGTCTGTGGATCGAGTTGTAGGAGAGGTTGTTCTCCAAGTGGTAGGAGTGTCATCTCTGAGTTCTAGGAGTTTAGTCTCTGAGGTGTAAGATTTGTTGAAATCTGAGAAAGGTGAAGTAGCCGAATCTAGCCCTCCGTGGTAGATAGGCGAGGCGGGACAGTGGACGTACCCAACTCAGGGAACCACTATAGATCTATGTGTTCTGTGTGCTCTAATTTTTTAAGTTATTTTTATTCTGCGAAAAGACACAGACATCACCTATTCACCCCCTCTAGGTGATTTAGGTAGACAATAGATACTTTCAGATATTATGTTTGTAGTTTGTTTATGTGCTAGATTTTATGCAAATCCTATAGAATCTCATTTGAAAGCGATTAAATGTATTTTTAGATATCTTATTGGTACTTCAAAATTAGGTTTATGGTATCCTCATACTGATGATTTTATCTTATATGGTTATTCTGATTCTGATTATGCTTGTTGTTCTTTAGATTATAAGAGCACAAGTGACACTTGTAACTTTTTAGACCCTTTACTTATTTATTGGTCGAGTAGGAAATAGAATTATGTTGCCCGCTCTACACTTGAGGCCGAATATATTGCACTAGATAGTTATTGTGCACAAGCCCTTTGGATGAAACAAACTTTAGAAGATTTTGGGGTAAAACAATAAATTATAGAATTGAAATGTGATAATAAAAGTGCAATCAATCTAACTTACAATCCAGTACATCATTCATGGAATAAATATATATATTCGACATCATTTTATTAGAGACAATATTAAAAAGGATAATATTAAAATAAACTTTATAGGAACTGATTCACAACTTGCCGATATTTTTACAAAGCCACTTCCCGATTCACGCTTTTCTACACTAAGACTAGAATTAGGATCCTTAGATATTTCAAATTGAAACTATAAGTGAAACTTAAAAAAAAAATTTAATAACAAAACTGTTAACAAAAAAATAAGGATTCACAAGCATTAAGATAATCTTGCCACACATTATCAAGGGTAATCAAAACCATCTCAGATAGTCTTATCATAAACAATAATTTCTCACATCACACATAACACATAATATCAGATCAAATAAGAATCAACACACTAAAATATAAGGTATCACATCACAAAAATAAGAAATTCTGATAATTCACTATCGTCAGGCGACAGCAGCTAACGCCCCACGATAGTTCCAAAAACCTGAACCTGCAGAAAAATTAAATCAAAACTCCCAACCCTCACTGGTGGCTGGCTGGTCTTCACTCGAGCTTTGATCTCGCTACTGCATTGGTCGTCTCATTTGTCGAATAAAGTGACGAGGAGGATCCTCCACTGGACTCCCCCACTCTATTTCTTCTGTCATGGTCGCTTTGAGTTTCAAACCTCGAGCAATGAAATTCATAAATTTCTTCATTCCTTTAATCCTTATTGTCATCTCTGTGTGTCGCGTCTCCACCAAGTCATAAAGGCAATCAATTTTCTCTCGTAACGATCCACCTCAAGGAAGTGGAGGTATAGTCAATGTAGAGGCTTCACCTCTAGTCGGTCGTGGTATGACTGAAGTGGATGCTTTACCATGTCCATATGGGAATCTAATCATCTCTGTGTTGTAAAATGGAGGAATACAGTCATCTATGTATAAACATTGATGGATCCATTTATATTTCAAGTATATAACTCGCTAAATCACACTTCCAAATGGAAGAGTATTAATTTTCTTTCTCAATGGATCCTTCATCTTATAAGTGTAGCAGATCACAGATAATGCTAAATCTATGAAATAAAACAGCTGCTTCTCTAAAATCTTATAAGTGACAAAAGTGAGTTGTGCAGTGATCTTCCTAGTGTCTCCTCCCTTCAATAGAATAGTGTTTCTAAGAATGTCCTACACCATGTATGCATCAGAATTGAGAGTCGCTGGCGATATTGTGCTATCAAGGCGTGATAGTCCCATGACCGTGCATGATCTCCAGCATCTCAGCTCGGTTATTATAGAGTGGGACAAATTTCAACCATTGGAGTTATCGCAGGCGATAACGCGCTACGGTCGCGCGATAGTGGAAAAACTATAAATAGGCTGAACTTTAGGAATTTGATGTTACACACTCCCAGGAGCCTTGATTTCATATATCTTCAGCCAAATAACTCTGTGGAACTAGAAAACTTCCTAAGTGTTCATGAAATCTCAAGAGCAAAGAAGGGACCGTTCATGCTTCTCATCTCCGGCGATCATCACAAGGAATTTTCGACCTCTTCAGCTCTCAAGACCTGAGGGAGTTTTTATTCTTAGATTGTTTTTTTCATTCTCTTTGTAATCAGTATAGAATTCGCCTCCTTGTGAGTTGTGACTAGGTCTGTGTGTGGATTAGGGGGAAATCATCGTCGTATGTGCGGCGACTAGGTCGTGGTGAGATCTAGGGAGAGACTAGTTGTTGTATCTAGGGAGAGATAGGCTTTAGCCGGCCGGTCCTTGGGAGAAGGACCAGTAAATTCAAAAAGGAGATTTTTCTTTCAACACAGCCTCGATTTCAAGATTTATTAAAATTTTTGTTTGTAATTTTTATCACTTATGAAATAAACATACATTTCACTTTATCATAAATTTCTAAGTACTTTGTTATAAATATTTGTTGTGATTAAGTTTTCTTGATTCTAGTAAAAATTTGGTTAAGTAATTTGTTAGGAGAAAAATTACAGTTTGTCTTTATTCAACCACCCCCCCCCCCCTCTCTAAGGGCTCCTCAAGATCCTACATAGATGATCGAGCATAGAAATTTCATTAGTGACTTCAAGTGGCAAAGTAGGCCAGCAATGAAGGTCCACAATATGGCGCACAATAAAGGAATGAGATGCACTGGAATTAAAGAGAATCTACATCCAATTATTCTTGACTCTAAATCTCACTAGAAATAGAAGGTATAGACACAATTCATGATTATTTCAATATTAAGACAGATAGATTACAAAATGCAGAAAATTAAAATTCTACACATTACATACTGAGATGACGTCGACAGATGCAAGCTCCTCACCCTAATAGATGACATTCTGCACAACTTTTCCCTTCTCCTGATCTCCATAAACAGCTTGTAGAGGTTGAGCGGGAATCAGGCATTCCTTCATGAGATAGTCCTGGATGTGGTGCCCAACTTGCCCACATTTGTAGCAAGCATTCTACTTGTGGGGATAGTCTTTCACCAAGTGTCCTGATCTATTGCAATAAACACAAACGAAGGAGGCAGAGGCAAGCATCATCTGTGCATGTTGTGTAGGAACAACCATCTTTTGCTTTTTCAGGAGGGGGTGGCAGACGTGGGCTGCATGACCCACCTTGTGGAAAAGGCACACACCTCCTTGGACTTGGGGCCTTGATTCTGAGTTGGAGTACCCTTGCGCTTGTGGTCAAATGCGGCAACATTGCTTGAACTATGTTGGACCTTCTTAGCAGTACAGTCCAGTTAAATAGCTTCCGCCAATAAAGCGGCTCCCACAGTCTCGACAGAGGTGATGGCCCCATGAGCTACCACATACTGCCGGAAATCATGTCAAAGTACCTTCACAAAATGACTGATCTTCTTGGATTCATCCGACACGAACTCCACGATAAGGATTGATAGGCAAGAGAACTCTTTCTCATACTCAATCATTGTCCTACCAGACTGCTGAAGGGATAAGAACTTCTCAACTAACTTGTCCCGCTCCATAGAAGGGAGGAACTTCTCCATAAGAGCATCCTTGAATTACCCCCAAGTCAAGGTAGCAGAATTGGGGAGACTGCGACATTGAAGCCACCAGGTGTAAGCATCCTCGGTCAATTGGTAAGCCGCAAGATGCAACTTCTTAACTTCTGGAACTCTAGCATACTCAAAATGTTTTATCCATATCGGAGATCCATTCTGATATCATGAAGTAGTCTCGATCACCATTAAAAGAAGGCGGATTCAGCCTCTTGAACGCCAGAGTATCTACCATCGCTACAGGAGGAGCAGTCGAATTTGACATGGATGGGGTCACCATAGTGATTACAGGCAAGCTGGTTCTAGAATCAGGTGCAGGAGTGGTGGCTCCGGGAGTGGCAGTGGTGATTGCTTATAATTTCGGACGACAGTCAAGTTGAACATAAATGATTGAGATTAGAGGATCTAACATTCTAATACTATTGAAAATGTAAATCATGTAATAGTTACAATACTTTCATTGAACAACTCTAGATAATGATCATGCAAGTGCACCAATGCAATCACGTGCAATGACAAATAATTTGTAAATTCATGTGTGTATAATCATCATCTGTTGCTCTTAGCTTAACACTTGTGCAATAAGTTATGTTATGCATGCAATGCAATTGTGCATAAAATGCATTCTTAAGAATGTTCATGAATGGATACACATGCCATGTTAAGTGTCCATTTTTGCTTAACATGTAATGCATATTATTTTTGTTGAAGCCGGGAAAATCTCCTACTCTAAAATTCGGATCAAGACAGCCTAAGGCTACTGATTCTGCGTTATGACTCCACAATTCGAATGGCGATCGCGGGAGAGAGAAAACTATCTAAAAGCACACCCCAAGTGCTCCAGCAGGGAGGTCATACCACGTACCCGGAAGCTTAGAAGAAGAAACCCCTCCACAACCAAAAATGGTCGAGCAGGGTACGAGGTAGACTAGTTAATAACAAAGTCGCGATGACTAAGATAGGTAGTGGCAAACTCGTGATCTGTCACTCAAATAAAGGATCCAAAGGCTCAGTTCGTTGTCTAAGAAAAAGGTGGTCGAGATCTTTTGTGAGATTCTGAAGTCCTTCTCCTTGTACCCATGGGGTCCTATTTATAGGAAAATCCAAAGAGAGGGGGGCCTTATTTATAGCCCCGCCCCTGGCAATTAGGAGGCCTCTTGAGGGAGCTCATTCAAGCTAGGCGAGTAACAGGCCTAATCTCCTACCTGGCGAGTATGCGAGTGGAGCTCGCCATACTCACACAAACCTTCTGCCTTCAATCCCCACTCTTTCCAAGAAATATAGGAGCTAGAAAAGATACATCCAACACTTATTCAGCAAGTTGCTTGGGCGAGTACCTGAGTTACTCACTTTTGATGGATGTCTGCTGAACTCTATAAATAGGGGGTGGCTGGTCTTTGAGATACGCTTTTTAAACTCGCACGTAATGTCGAAGTCTGCTGAGGAAGTCTACAAAGTGAGCCTTGCCGCCTTGTCTGGATTCCTCGAGCCTGCGAGGCCAAAAAGGCCACGAGAAGGCGAGGTTGTTGTCGATCTCCCTCCCCGAAAGAAGAAATAACTGAAGAAGATGATGAATAAGTTGCTTGCCTTCAAACCTGACAATACGCCTCCTCCTCGTCCATCCATCCTGAATCTTCAACCAGCACCCAGAAGCTCCGTGATGATCTCGGGTTGAACGACATTCCTGGGTTACCCATTCCTGACTTCTCTCTACTCTCTCTGCCATCTTCTCCACCTACCCCAAAACTTGTCGGGTCCCAGGCACAGTTGCAGGCAAATATTGCTGCTTCGCAAGGTTAAAATCTTATGGAAGACTAAAAGTTACTGATCACTTTGCACTTTGCTTTGCTGTCTGTTCTTTATACTCCCAGCTCCTCCGCCGACTACTGTAGGAAATCCTCTAGATGTCACTCTGCTGCAAGCAACTCCAATGGTCTCCCTTTAAGCTCCGCAACATTCTCGATCCAGGCACACTATTTGGATCAATGTCGATACTAATAAGGGGCTTGAAAAATCTCCCCCTAAAGTGATAAGACAAGACCTTCTTGCGCTGAAGACCTCGCAGCCTAGGGCAAGCAAAGCCCCTGCCTCTGCGACTACCTCATCGCTACCGGCAGTGAGCATACCTTTGACGCCGCCACCTCCTCCTCCGGCTATCTCACAACAACCGAGGAGGATCGCCCCACTGACTCCACCTCCTCCTTTGCCGCCGAGCAATGAATCTCGTCCTGAAATCTTCCTAGAAACCTATGTTCCTCGAATCCCTCAGGAGAGCTCGGCGTGAGATCCGGAAAGAAGATGCCCAAGTTACTTCCCGCTGAGGACTGGAAGTTGCGACCTTGGAGATCGCAGATAGGGGCAGGCTGTCGAGTGCCCGGGAGGCTCGTCATCAGGCCAGTGAGAATCAACTCGCCGCAGCCCGTCCCCTTGCCGATCACGATCCCCTTGGCAAGGTAGCTTGTATTATTACTGAATTAGTCTGACTACTGATGTTGACTTCTAACTAACTTAGTGACTTCTCTATGCTTTGACAGGTTGCCCTACAACCCCTGGAGCGACTTTTATTGATGCCCTCGGCTCTCCGATAATGAATATTGCCATGCCACTACCCGCGCCTATAAAAGCTAGAGGTCAAGTTCGACCAACTCTCCATTTGCGAGCCTCATCACGGGATCTCGGCACTAGAGATCAGGATAGCGAAGATGGAAGAGCTACAAGACCTCCTGGATGCCTATGGCCCGCAGCCACCTGATCCATGAGTTGGAATGGCATCAATCGATGACTAACCATCGCATCCAGCTCTATGGTGAGGAGTTAGCTGGCATACGGGAGAGTGTGGGATCCGCTAGGCGACTTGAGAGGATGGAGGAGCAGCTATATCGGAGCGACGATGCGATGGCAGTGTCCAGCGAGCACTTTTGGTGAGCACGTGAGATGGGTTGGGTTGGGCGACATCCACCTCTTTTGAGTTGCGGCCACCTAGGACTTAGAAATTTTCTACTTCTTTTTTTCTTCCATCTGTACTCGCCACTTGGCGACATTATATTGAGATTCTCATTCTTTAATTGAATATACCGAGTTTGTATCTCGCACTTATTCTGCCGACCTGTTATGTTGATGTTATTAATCTATTTTGATACTCGCTTTCACTTAGTGATGTTTCGAGATGTCTTTGCAGGTTTACGGTGATCTAGCAATCTTTTGGATGACGTTGCGCAAGATAGGATCCGTAATTAGGGTTAGTCTCTCGGTTAGCATGCGACTTAGGCTGATACTCGCGCAAGGTTAATATACCGAATGGCCTCTGCCTATAAATAGAAGGGGTAGGTGAGACTTTAGTACGTTGTTGCGATTTTTGAACCTTGCTCACGAGTAGTTGCTCTTGCACGCATCTTCCTTCTCTCTCAATATTTTCTCGCCGCTCTTTGTTGTTTCTTGCTTTTCAGTGCTCGAAATAGTTAGCGACGATGCTAACTCTTGCCAGTAAGCCCACACGATCAGCTTCATAGAAGCCGTCTTCAAGAAGTCCGTCGAGACCGGGAGAGATCTTGAAGAATTCCTCCAAAGACACATGCCTAAGGGATACTCGACCAGGCTCCCTGCCCGAACCGAGCGACTAAACACCTTTCTCTAAAGTGAGATAGTCCTGCCCCTCTGCCACTTCGAATTCGGCTTGTGACTTCCGTTGTGGCCTGAGTACTATCAAATCCTACAATACTTCGGAATATTCCCCGCCAAGATTAACCTAAACGGCATGGCGATGATCATGGGATTCTCTGCTTCCTGTGGGAAGAGAAGATCATCTTCAGCCTTTCTATCTTCTGAAAAGTCTTTTCCTTTGTCGTGACTTCTGAGGGAGTCATCTTCTTTAGCAGCCACATCTGCACACTGGTCGGCACGGATAACAATGTCCACCGGTGTGGCGAGTATCTCATATTCGTTGTCGGCGACTTCGAAGGAGTGTCGCGCAAGCCGCACCAACCAGATGAAGTCGCCTTCCTGTCTCCCATCTTAGAGGGTACACGTGAGAAGCTTTTCGAAGCTTTCTGCGGCCAGTGATTTGACGTCATCCATTAGCATCTCAATGTCAACTCACTGGATGAGGTCTTCCCCGGCGAAGGTAGATTTCTTGGCGATATTCCACCATACTCACCGAATTGGATCTAATCGTTGTTGCAAAATTACTAACTATTCTTCTATCTCTGCAGCTACTCATAAGCTTTCACGAGAACAATTTCCTACAGCGAAGGAAGTCGCTTCCTCGCACCAAGGTTAATTGAACCCGTCCGAAGTGGAGGAAATCCTGCCTCCTACGGGCAACAAGGGCCAACCGCAAGCGGGCAACAAAGAGGCCCCGTCGCAGAAAAAGCTCGGCAAGGGGAAAAAGGCCAAGTCCCCCGACCATGCGAGCAAGGGCGCTAAGATCTCCCGCGAGCTCTTCAATGGGAGGGAGTCGCTCGTTGACATCGGGGTGCCTTACTTCCATCTAAACTACAACCTCAGGAGAGGCAGCAAGGATGCCTTTGGCTGCCCGCTGGTGTCTTGGTCTGAAGGCGAGTACAAGGTGACACTGAGCACCAACCTACCCGCCTGGTCGGAAGACTAGGAGGACAAGACGGAGGCTCACGAAGTCGCATTCGCACTGTATGGGCGAGATAATGCCAAGTCTCTTCCGGATCTCAGCCCGGAGGTGCTTGGCCACCAAACAACTCGCACGGTCCTACGGGACACCGAGCTAGGCCACCATACCACGAGGAGGCTCCATGAGACTCAGGAGGCGCTGAAGATTGTGTCACAGAAATCAATCAATCTATGGATGCAATCAATCCTTAGGAAGGACTATGAGGTAGCTCGCACTTCATTGCGCGACTTTTGTCACCATTGTACTTAGTGATTTTTCTAACTGATTGTTGTTGATACTCGCAGACCGCCGAGATTTAGACGACGAAGAAGATCTCCGCGCTTGAGCAGGATTTTACGGATACAAAAATCGAGATGGAAGTCGCATTGATCCGGGTTACCGAGTTAGAGACTTGGCTGGTCGCCGATAGAGATCATCCTGGTCCCTTAGATACTCGTCCTACTGAGCTATAGCAAACGGAGAGTTTGCATGGGATGGGCAAGAGAAATTTGCTTCCATGGGGATGAGATGACCTCCATCCACTGCAGGATAGTGTGAGCTACGGGGGAATCTGTTCTCGCAAAGTTGAGGATTAACGGCTTCGTCGGCCCAGAAGTCGACCACCTGACGATCGCGGACCTCATTCTGAGCTTGCTTCCTGAGGAATCCAACTCGCCAGATCGCATCCTCTCCTCCTCTTCTGTATCTAGATCCAGCGACACTAGTAGTGGAGAGAGTAGCGACGACAGTGGCGATGACGAAGATGGCGAGGATGATGTTGAGGATGAGGAGGACGTCATCGTCAGAGATGAGGAGTATCAAACTGATACTGGCGACGACGAGGCTTAGTCAGTTTGCGAACTCCTATTACTCTCTTGTAAAGATAGAAAGTTATAGAAACTTAGAAAAATCTGTAAAGCATTGTAATACTCGTCGAGTAATACAAAACAGTTCTTTTGTAGTGCTTGTTTCTTTATTTGAATGCTCGCTAGTTGATGATGATCCTAGGCTAATAGGTGCGGAGAGGTTGAGTGCTCATCTTGCACGTATTCGCTTATTGATGTCGCTTGATAGGCTCATAAGCGCGGAGAGGTTGAGTGCTTGTTTTGTACATACTCGCATATTGATGTCGCTCATTGAAGGATCAAGCGCATACCCAACTGCACCAAAATCCTGGACTGTTGGATGGGGCGCTACTTAATTTTTTATATAAGAGCAGAGCGCCACGGGTCAAGTGAAGGAACGCCGAACCCAATAATCCCCCCCCCCCCCGGCGTCCAGCACAACCCGTCGGCTCAGAGGTGGGGTTACCACATGGCCCACATGGCTCAGAGGTGGGGTTACCACATGTCCACGGTTGCCTGACCCACCGAACCCACACAGGTAGAAGGGAAAAATCAGGATTTAATAGCGCCCCCCCCCCCCCGGTCTTGAACCTGTGACCTCCTCTGATACCAATTGAAATTGAGGTGATAAATCTGATATGCTTAAGAGTTTTTAGAAAATAAAATGCAAAATAAAATTCACAACACATAAGGAAGAAAATAGAGCAAGCAATCCAGACGACACAAGGAACTATAGTGGTTCCCTCTCAATAGGTACGTCCACTCTTCTACCACCCTGGTAGGAATCCACTATACAGGTTTTTGATCAGGTGCCCTACCACCAATAGATCTGATTCAGGTAGATCTAAAGACCCTTTGAGCTTTTGATCAGGTGCCCAAAAACAAAACATATGTTTTTGATCAGGTGCCCTGCCACCAAAGGGGTTTACTTTTGAAGGGAGTAATAACCCTGTACACAATTTAGAAAACTAGGAGTTGATGATATTCTTCTCTGTTCTCAAATCAAATGAGAGAAGACTAATGGATTCAATAGTTGATGATGATGTCAAAGCTCCCCCTGAAAATATGTATTAGTTCAGGAATGCTGGGAAACTTTGCTTCAGGTGTAGGCCTTCAACTAGATGAAAATCTCAAGCAAGCTCTGTAGACAAATTTGAATATGTTGTCTCTTGAAAGCCTGGATCAGAAAGAAGAAGATGAAGTTGATTTCCTCTGTTCGAAAATTTGTTGCAGAGTTCTTCTTTTGTAGAGAGAAAAAGTCTTCCTGTTTTTTCTCTCTCTATCTCTTTTATCTTCTGTATATAATATATATATATATATCCACTGGGCTGAGGAAAGTCATTTTAATACTTGTATGATACGACATAGACATTTCCAAGAAAGGAAACTATCTTGGAAATGTAACTGACAATAAATCTCTTAATTCATTCATATTTAATGCAGCCTCCCAATGGCTATATTCATAAGAATATTTAGCATTAAATATATTAGCTATAAATTCCTTTACTTAAGCCTTGAATAACTCTAGCCAGCTGTCTCCAATAACTACACAGGAAATCACCAAAATTTAATCTAAAAGCTTCTCAAATCTGCGTTCGACTATAGTTGAACTCCGTTCGACTATAGTTGAACTCCGTTCAGCTATTTTTGTAAGCTAGAATTCTGAACTTCAAAACTGAACTTCTCTGGAATTTTTCTGCACTTTCTTCTCGGATTCTTTTGATGAATACCTGGAGATCCTATGACCCTTAGACTATACATTTTGGGTCAAACTAATAATCCTAATAGTGATCCTAACCAGAATCAAAACCTAAGGTTTCCAACACTCATAATCGCGCAACAGAAGCTCGCACTGATATAGTCGTTCCGTCTACTCGAGCGTTGTTACTCGCACCTGCATGGTTTCATACCTCATAGGAGTCGAGCTCAATCGAGTTGAAGGATATAGATGACACCTAATAAAAGGAAGCTAACCTGTAGGTGGATAATAGGTCTATACCTAACAGGATCCAAGCTCAGCTGTAGGTGGAGAATAGGCCGACACTTATTCAGGAGGAAGCTCTGTTGGAACACCCTACTACTAATTTGGGCAAGGATCACTATGTTTTTAGGAAATTGGTTTGACCTAGTTGTATAGTTGAAAAGGTCAAATTAGAATGAGTCTAAGGGTTATAACTTAGGTTTGAAGCTGCCCCCAAGACAATTCAAAGATCAGGATTCAGTACTGAGACTAAGGCAATTTTCGTCGAGCTCAGGTCGACGAAACGTCGAACTCAGTTCGACGTTCTCTGAGCTCAATTCTGCAAGTCGTCGAACTCCGGTCGACGATATTCGAGCTCAGATCGACGTTTTGTCTTCAGCTATTTTCCAAGTCGCTGAGCTCAGTTCGACGTTCGCAGAGCTCAGGTCGACGTTTTCTGTCTCTAGTATAAATCCAATCTCTGAGCTCAGGTCGACGATAGCTGAGCTCAGGTCGACAATTTTTGTGAGAGATCGACGCTTTCAGAATTCAAATTCAAGAACAGTTTTGGAATTCTTTCAGAGTTATTTCCTGCATTTATTGCAAAGGATTATGTAGCCGTTTCAAGCAATCTGGAGCAAGTTTCAAGGAAGGCTAAAAGGAATGTTACTTATGACTTTCCCTAGAGACAGTTGTCATTTATGGAAGTCATTTATGACTGAGTAACAGCCATCTAAGTCAGAATCTGATATACTCCTACAGAATATTTTTTGACAAGGGATAATAGATCAATACAATAAGATAGGCAAGAGACATACAGGATCATTGGATTGAGAAAAAGAGTTACAGAAGAGAGATCAAAATATACTCTGATAAAGAACTTATCTTCTGGGACATACAGATTCACTGAGTCAAAATCTTCAAGAACACAAGAAAGTTTTCTGTGGAGGAAATCATTTGCTCCTCCAAATCCTCAAGTGTTCAAAAGCTTCAACTTCAAGAACTCCAGACATCACACATTTAAGCATCTGCTGAAATCATCTTTTGCTGGAGATCTGAAGCACCTGAAGACCTATCACCCTAGCAAAGCTCACCTTCCTGAACCTTACAGATATCAGGGGGAGCTTTAGCTTCATCTTCTACTTGTTTTCTCTCAGACTATTGATAGAGAAGAACAACTCAACTCTTTCTTTCTTTTCCTTTCACTCCAATAAAAGGGTTTTTCAAGACTCCCTTCAAAAGTTCTGAGACTTGTTTCTGAGACCTTGTCAAAACTCAGTGGTGGCAAGACACCTTATCAAAAAATCTAGTTTTGGTTTTTGAGCACCTTATCAAAAGCTCATTGCTGCCCAGGACACCTGATCAACTATTCCTGTAGTGGATTCCTACCTAGGGTGGTAGAAGAGTGGATGTACCTAAGTTGTTGGGGAACCACTATAGATCCTTGTGTCATCTGGTTGCTGTGTGTTTGACTTTGCTGTGTGCTGTGTGATTTCTTAGTTCTTGCTTTAGTTTTTATTTCATCACAAGCACCTTACACATATACATAAATTAAGTCTTCCACTGCTTTATAGTTTTAATTGTAAATTATTTTAAAAATACTCTATTCACCCCCCCCCCCCTCTAGAGTTAAGGTAGATCTTTTCCTCACTTTCAATTGGTATCAGAGACAGGTTGGTTATTCAACATCTGAATCTTCAACAGATTGGTTGAACAGGCTAACACCTGAACCAAAAGATCCTTGATAAGATAAACCTTCTATAGAGGATAGTTATTACTTTTTGTATTATATTTATTTTCATACAAAACCATGGCACAGAACAAAGATTATGCTAGCACCAGACCTCCAGTGTGCAACCTCTCTAAGTTTGCACTTTGGAAGGCAAGGATTAAGCTTTACATGAATTCTATTGATGAGGACATTTTTAATTCTATTTTGACAGTTTGTCCAAGACCCCCAGTGATCACAAGTACAAGTGCTTGTTCCACCTCCTTCAGGAACAGATGTAGAAATAAAGAAATGGAAAGTTGCAGATGCAAAGGCTATGAATATCCTTGCTCAAACCATGTCTGATGAGATATTCCAAAAGGTGGCTGAATGCAGTTCAGCAAAAGAGATATGGGACAAGTTATCTGAAATTGTCTCAGGATCTGCTGATGAAAGGAAGGACAGGAGATCCCATCTCATAAGCCAATATGAGAACTTCAAGAAAGGAGAAACTTAATCAGTGGCTGACATGTACAACAGACTCAGCCTAATAGTCAGTGAATTAAAAACACTGGACAAGGAGATCTCTCTAACTGAACTAAATGACAAGATCCTAATGTGCTTCCCTAGCACTTGGGACTCAAGGATCTGGCCAATCAAGGATGCCAGAAGCCTAACTGAGATTACTACTGAAGCTTTGTTGGGCAAGCTCAAGTCTTATGAGCTTGCTCATCAAGAACAGAGAGGAAGAACAAAAGACTGCTTCTCCAGCCATCAGAAAGGAGAAGACCATAGCATTCAAAGCTATAGAAGATCTGCCTGAAGACAAGGTCACAGGCAATGAAGAATTGATGAGTTTGTTGGCCAAAAGATTCTATAAGATGGCATGGAAAGATTTAAGAAAGAGGTCATCCAAAGGGCATGAGAAGCCAAGGTATGACAAGTCAAATAATAAAGAAATAATCTGTTTTGGATGCAGGAAACCAGGCCATATTGTGCCTGACTGTCCAGAAAATCAAAATAAGGACAAGAAGGACAGAAAAGATAGGAGAAAAGACAAGGACTCCAGAGGAAACAACAGCAACAAATCCTCCTCCAACAAAAATAAACATACAAGGAAGGGGTTTGTAGCTAAAAGGTGGAGTGATACTGAAGAGGAATCAGAAGCCTCATCAAGCTCAAGTAATGATGAGGATGATGCTGAAGAAAAGGAATTCTGCATGATGGCTATCAATGCCTCTCAGCAAAATTTTGATGTAGAACAAGGATCAGACTCAGAATCTGAAACTCAAACTAAAGAAGACCAGGTAATAGACTCCTTTGACTTTGACTCAGAGGACTTTAGGTCTGAATTTAAGGCACTTTGTTTAGACCTGTTAAAATATGAGAAAGAGATTGTCTCTCTCAAAAATCAATTGTCTGAACATAGCACCCAAAAATCAGACAACCTCAAACTCTCTGAGGAGTTAGAATGCTGTAGTGAGGAGATTGCTTCACAGAAAAGTGAGTTATCCCAGGCAAAGAAGTTTGAAGAATTCCTTAATGGGAGAAGCATCAGACTGATGGACATCACAAGCACAGTGAACTCAAGATTCAACAGTACACTGGGCTTGGGTGCTTCATCCAGCCAACCTATAGTATTAACAACCCCAATTAAATTTATTTCTGATAAAGGAAAGGGTGTTGTAGAGGTAGCTAGGAAGAATCCAGATTTACCTAAGGAAAATCAAGTTCAACAGAAAACGTCGAACAGAGCTCGACGATCATCGAACAGAGCTCGGCGATCCAAGACTGGATCGTCGAACTCAGATCGACGACTTCTGAACTCTGAACTCTGGTTTAGTCGATCTTCGAACGGAGCTCGACGATCTGACCCAAGATCGTCGAACTCAGCTCGACGATCGTTGAACGGAGCTCAGAGCTTTGAACCTTCTTTCAGAGGTAAATCTCAAGTCAATCCTATAAGTCCCTCATCCCAAAGCATCAACCCTTATACAGAATGGATAGTACCTCCTAGGAGATACCATCCTGAAGGATATAAGAGTCAGTCAGGGATGTCTTTCATTTCTGAATTTATAGGTTATCTACCTAGACCCAAGGTAAACTGGGTCAAAAACATATAAATTGTTTATGTGCAGGTGAAGACCTATCCAGCAATGAACCAACAATGGTATCTGGATAGTGGGTGCTCAAAGCACATGACAGGGAGTAAGGACAATCTCACATCCTTCAAAGCCAAACTTGGACCCAAAGTGATCTTTGGAGATTCAAACTTTTGTCAAACAAAAGGATATGGTGCTGTTCAGATTGGCTCAGTCACATTCAAGAAGGTGGCTTATGTGGAAGGACTGAAGCACAACCTAATCAGCATCAGTCAACTCTGCGATGAAGGATATCAAGTGACATTTAACAAATCCTTATGCAAGATCAAGTCAGAGGATAACACAACAGTGTTAACAGGTAAAAGGAAAGGTAACATTTATCTTGTAGATTTCCTTTCAACCAACATAGATATCTGCTTATTTAATTCAGTCTGCAAACCAAATGATTTATGGCATAAGAGACTAGGACACTTAAACCTTAGAACCATTGCTAGGCTATCCAAGGATAACCTTGTTAGAGGACTATCTTCTGGCCCCTACAAGAAGGAAGGACTCTGCAGGGCTTGTCAATTAGGCAAGCAAACTAAAAATAGTTTTAAGTCACTTAATAAGAGTGATTCACCTAGGATTTTGTATCTGTTACACGTGGATATTTTTGGACCCATTACAGTACAAAGCTTAGGAGGGAAATCTTACACTTTAGTGATTGTAGATGACTTCTCTAGATTCACTTGGGTATTCTTTCTGAGTAAGAAG
This sequence comes from Platanthera zijinensis, assembly GCA_039513925.1. NCBI lineage: Eukaryota > Viridiplantae > Streptophyta > Magnoliopsida > Asparagales > Orchidaceae > Platanthera > Platanthera zijinensis. Next base: position 121,782,031 of record CM077091.1, read on the forward strand.
TCTGATAACTTTAAATGTTTGACAGATTTTCTCAAATGCGTACAGATTGAGTTCAATACTCACATTGCCCTGATCAGAAGTGATCATGGGACAGAGTTTGATTCTCTTCTCATGCAAGAGTTCTGTCAGAGTGAAAGGATCAGGCATACTTTCTCAGCTCCTAGAACTCCTCAACAAAATGGGGTAGCTGAAAGGAAAAATAGAACCCTAATTGAATCTGCTACTACATTGTTGACAGATGCTCATCTTCCTCTATCTTTTTGGGAAGAGGCAGTGAACACCTCCAACAATGTGTTGAACAGAAGTTTGATACATAAACTGAAGGGCAAGACTCCCTATGAATTGCTCAAAGGGAAGAAACCTAAAGTAGACTATTTCAAAAATTTTGGCTGCATTTGTTATATTCACAATAATGACAAGAAGTATTTAGCAAAATTCCAAGCTAAAGCTGATGAAGGAGTGTTTCTGGGATACTTCATGATCAGTAAAGCTTATAGGGTTTATAATAAAACTTCTCTTAAAATTGAAGAATCTGTTCACGTATCTTTTGATTAGACTAACATGTGTTATAAGGAGAAGTCTACTTCTACCATAGAACCATTGCAGGTACACTCTCTTTCAGAAAATTTGGACAGGTTACACATTGTAGAAAAGGATTCAGTACATTCACCTATCCAACAAAGAGCTGAAATCAGTGAAGATGAAGAGGATACTCAACATCTTGATGTTCAACATCTTGGAGAAAACCATTTTGAAGAGCCAGTTGTTGTTCCACAAGAGGAAACAACAATACAGGTTGGTGAACAATCAACACCCCCTGTTGATTTAGTAACAATAAGAGATCACCCAATCTCCCAAGTGATTGGAAACATCTCAGCTGATGTGCAAACAAGAAATCAGGTCAACCAGAACTTGATGCACACCTTCTTTTTATCTCAAGTTGAGCCTCAATCCATTCAAGATACAGAACAAGATCCACACTGGATCATTGCTATGCAAGAGGAACTACATCAATTTGAGAGGAACAAAGTTTGGGAGCTAGTACCAAGGCTTAAGATTGTTGGAACAAAGTGGGTGTTCAGAAACAAGTTGGATGATCAAGGAGTTATTGTAAGAAACAAGGCAAGGCTAGTTGCTCAAGGTTATTCTCAAGAAGAAGGGATAGACTATGACCAGACCTTTGTACCAGTGGCAAGGCTAGAGGCCATAAGAATATTCCTTGCTTATGAAGCTCACAAAGGATTCAAGGTCTACCAAATTGATGTGAAGAGTGCATTTCTCAATGGAGACATCAAAGAGGAAGTCTATGTTAGACAACCTCCAGGTTTTATCTCTCCAACTTATCCTGACCATGTTTTCAAATTGCATAAAGCATTATATGGTCTCAAGCAAGCTCCTAGAGCATGGTATGAGACCTTAGCATGCTTTCTTCTGGAAAATGATTTTATAAGGGGTAGAGTAGATCAAACTCTCTTTATTAGAACTCATAAGTCTCATACCCTACTAGTACAAATATATGTAGATGATATCATATTTGGTTCTACTGATTCAAATTTGTGCAGAAGGTTCTCTAACTTAATGCATTCTAAATTTGAAATGAGTAGCATGGGTGAGCTTTCCTTCTTTCTAGGATTGTAAGTCAAACAACATGTTGAAGGCATATTTATTTCTTAAACCAAGTATGCAAAAGAATTGGTTAAGAAATTTGGTATGTCTGAAGCATCTTGTATGAAAACACCTATGCCTACCAATGCTGTATTAGATACTGATGAACATGGTAAACATGTTGATCAGACAACATATAGAACAATGATTGGCTCTCTATTGTACCTTACAGCTAGTAGACCTGATATAATGTGTGCTACATGTATATGTGCTAGGTTCCAAGTAAGCCCTAGAGAGTCACACCTAACATTAGTTAAGAGGATTCTTAGGTATGTGAAAAGTTGTCCAAATCTAGGACTCTGGTATCCAAAAGACTCAGGATTTGAATTAACTGGATTTTCAGATGCTGATTATGCTGGATGTAGAGTAGACAGGAAGAGCACCAATGGAACTTGCCAGTTCCCTGGTGACAGACTTGTCTCCTGGTTCTGTAAGAAATAGACATCTGTGTCAACTTCAACTACTGAAGCTGAATACATGGCAGCAGGCAGTTGTTGCTCACAGATTCTGTGGATTCAAAACCAGCTCCTAGACTATGGCTACAACTTAGAAGGATAAAAAATATTTTGTGATAACACTAGTGCTATCTCTATAGCACAAAATCCAGTCCTCCATAGTAGGACAAAATATATAGAGATTAGGCATCACTTCCTAAGAGACAATGTGGAGAAAAATAAAATTGAAATTCAATATATCCCAACTGATTTGCAAAGGGGAGATATTTTCACCAAACCTTTGGATGAAAAGAAACACACCTTCTTCCTAAATCAGTTAGGAATGTTAGATGGAGGAAGTTTAAAATAAATCCCAAGATTTTTAAAATCTAAAAATAGACCAAGACTCGGCTAAAAACTTGTATTTTCTAGTGTCTGTAGGTTCTGTTTTGTCTCTGAACTGCGCTCGACATTTTTCCCAAAAGCGTCGAACGGAGATCGACGCTTTCCAATAGCGTCGACCGGAGTTCAGCGTTTTCCAGGCAGTGCTAGGCTATCTTCTTCTGGTCAGCGATCGTCGAACGGAGATCGACGCTCTTCAATGTCGTCGAACGGAGATCGACGATATTGAAGACTCTTCAAATTCCACTAGAAGCCCAGATCGTCGAACGGAGTTCAACGATCCTTCCTTTTCGGCGTCGAACCCTAATATAAAATCATTCTTTCGGCCGTCGTTTTTCTTTTGTGCTTTCATATTCTCTGCAAACTTTTTTGTTCCCTCCAAACTCTACTGCACTTGGTTGTGTTTATTACTTTTTGCAGGTATACAATGGCCGTGAATGTTGTCGCTCTCGCCAAGATGAAATTTGATACAGGATTTGATATAGATATGGACTCGTTTGATGGCAGCGATCAGGTTTTCAAAGACATTCTGGAACTCTTCCGAGAACAACAGTTAGTGCACATAATGTCCACCAGGATGAAGATTGCTGCAGATGAGATTAAGGAATGGGTGTTTACAGCACATAATCTGGATGAGAATACCCTCGTTGGTACTATCGGCGGGACTCAGGTATAATTATCACCTACTCTTCTAAGTGAAGTATTTAATCTGAGTACTGGAGATGACTCTGTTGAAATGTCGGGAGAAGAATCTGCGAATATGTTAGATAGAATGGGACACCCTGCCGCTAACCCTAGCAAGTTATTGAAAAAGAACTTATCTATTGAGTTTAGATTTCTTACTGATGTTGTGGGGAAAGTGCTTCTGGCAAAGCACTCAGCTCATGATACCATATCCAGGTATCAGTTCTGTTTGATGGGAGCCCTGGTAGATAAGAAACACCTGAATTGGGGAGAAATTTTCTTTGATTTGATAAAGAAGAAAATAAACAAAAGTTTTGTGAACTTTGGGAGGATCTTAGGGGTATTCCGGCACTCCAGGTGCCCTGAACTGCTAGTCTCAAATGGGATGCACATCAATGCATCAAAAAGGCTATCTTGTGCCCTGTTTGGGAAATGGGACAGGCAGATAATCAAGCCTACAAGGACTACCAATACTTCAGGCACAAGGACTATTGCAGTCTCTTCCCCTCAGGCTCCTGCCCTCATTGAGGAATTGCCTGCCTCCACCTCCTCTCCTCCTTCTCCACCTCATGTTGTTTCTACCTCCACCTCCACATCAACCATCTCCATATCCATCTCTTCCCCCATTACCATTTCATCACCAATCTCACCTCCAGCCACCTCAGAACAATTCCATCCACTCCACTACTATCCACCTCTTGACATTCCATCCTTCAACATCTTGGAAGACTCCTTCATGGATGCTTCCACTTCCTCACCTGCTGAGCTTCCCTCTACCTCTTTATATCAACAACTCCTGCATGATATTCTTACTCAACCATCCTTCACACCATCCATCTCCACACCCATATCATCTATCTCCACCATCCCAATCTCTCAACCAACCATCCTACCATCCACAATACCATCTACCACAGTCCATCCATCACCAGCCCAAAATATTCCCTCCTCCACCTCTACTCAAGTCACACTTGAGCAAGTGGATCTATCAGCTTTGGCAGATAAACTATATGGGATACTGGCCCCCAAGCTAGTAAGCCTGCTGGAGACCTCCATGGCTCCACTCCTGAACTCAATAAAGGAGCTATCCGACAGGCTAACCTCTCTCTCCTCTCCTCAGGCAATCCATTCTATGGGGTGCCTTGATCCAGTTATCACTGAATCAAGGCAGGGGGAGATGCCCTATGAAGTTGAGATAGTGCCTGCTTCTCCTGAGGAATTGCTGCTGCCAGAGATTTCTACTCCAGCCCCAGTACCAGTACTCACAGTGGACTTCAGGTCACTATTGTCTGAATTTGATTCTCTTCACAAAAGCTGCTTATCAACTCAGGGAGTTGAAGACCTTACTAAATCCATTATGCCTATTACTGTCTGTGATCCCAGCCTGATTATCTCTTATATAAATTCTCTTAAGGCTGTGGAAGTTTCTGCTTGTGTTGTTGTTGCTGCTGAAGTTGCTGAATCTACTGATATTGATATATTGCCTGCTGATCCTGTTGATGCTGCTGCTGTTGAACTTGCTATTTTTCTAGAAGAACATGTTGTTTCTAAAGTTCCTTCTGCTCATACTGCTACTACAATTGTTTCTGCTCCTGTTCTGTCTGCTGAAAAGTCTAAACAAAGAGAAGAGTATATCAAAAGCATTGATGATCTATATGACAGACCCCAGAGTTCAGAAAGTGATCAAGTCAATACTGACTCTCATGATTCTGCTGGCACCATTGCCAAGAAAAGGAAAGCAAGAAGCAAAGCAATGATGAGAGTCCCTCCTGCTCAAGCCAAAGATGTCAATGATATACCATATTACATTTTGCATGATTGTCAGATAACAGAGCCTTGGATGCAATACTCTAAGAATCAGCTAAAGGCTATGAAGAAAAGAAGAAAGCTTGACAAATATGAGAAAGGATCTTCCCAGTTTCCTCCTCCTCCTCCTCCTCCAGACTCAGGATCTGGTGGAGGCTCAGCTTTTCAATCATCTGCTTCAAAGCACAGTTCTTCTCAATCTTCTCAAAGATATCAACCCAGAGGTAAACATCAAAGAGGCTATCATTCTAAAAGAGGACAGTATAGAGGAAATTAGAGATAGTATAGAACTTATTCCAGACAACAAAGGGAAGGACAAGGTCCTATTGATTCTACTCAAGGTCCTTTCCCTTACAAGCTTAGAGATTCAGTTGTCACCAGGACTCCTACTGATTAAGAATCTATCAATAGATATGAACCTCCAGTCCCTTTTGAAGATCCTGAAAACAACCCAGTGTCATGGACTGCCAGAATGAAAGAGCTTACTGCACTAGATCAAATGAAAAAGTCCAAAGAGAAAGGCAAATACATTTCCAACATTACAACCCTATCAGATCAAAGAAAGACAGAGTTAGAGAGATATTCTTCAAGAAAATTCTTTGATCCAGAAGATTACATGAAGTTGCACCCTGAGGCTGTAGTTCCAAGGCCTAGATCCCAAACCTCCTTAGGTGCAGATGATGACAGAAGATCAAAGAAAGAAGCCCTCAATCCTAACAGGGAAATTCTGTTTAAAAAGGGAAATGAGAAGAAGTGATTTTTGTAAGCTGAACAAACACCTATCTCTGAATATTTGTTGATATTCTATCTGTGATCTACAATGCTGCTACGCCTTGTTAGTTTAGCTTTTGCTTTGTCTGTATGCTTATTTATTTCTTATTTTATCTTGTAAATAGTAATCCTAACCCAAATAGGGGGAGATTGTTGGAACAGCCTATTACTAATTTGGGCAAGGATCACTATGTTTTTAGGAAATTGGTTTGACCTAGTTGTATAGTTGAAAAGGTCAAATTAGAATGAGTCTAAGGGTTAGAACTTAGGTTTGAAGCTGCCCCCAAGACCATTCAAAGATCAAGATTCAGTGCTGAGACTAAGGCAATTTTCATCGAGCTCAGGTCGACGAAACGTCGAACTCAGTTCGACGTTCTCTGAGCTCAATTATGCAAGTCGTCGAACTCCGGTCGACGATCTTCGAGCTCAGATCGACGTTTTGTCTTCAGCTATTTTCCAAGTCGCTGAGCTCAGTTTGACGTTCGCAGAGCTCAGGTCGACGTTTTCTGTCTCTAGTATAAATCCAATCTCTAAGCTCAGGTCGACGATAGCTGAGCTCAGGTCGACAATTTTTGTGAGAGATCGATGCTTTCAGAATTCAAATTCAAGAACAGTTTTGGAATTCTTTCAGAGTTATTTCCTGCATTTATTGCAAAGGATTATGTAGCCGTTTCAAGCAATCTGGAGCAAGTTTCAAGGAAGGCTAAAAAGAATGTTACTTAGGACTTTCCCCAGAGACAGTTGTCATTTATGGAAGTCATTTATGACTGAGTAACGGCTACCTAAGTCAGAATATGATATACTCCTACATAATATTTTTTTGACAAGGGATAACAGATCAATACAATAAGATAGGCAAGAGATATACATGATCATTGGATTGAGAAAAAGAGTTACAGAAGAGAGATCAAAATATACTCTGATCAAGAACTCATCTTCTGGGACATACAGATTCACTGAGTCAAAATCTTCAAGAACACAAGAAAGTTTTCTGTGGAGGAAATCATCTGCTCCTCCAAATCCTCAAGTGTTCAAAAGTTTCAACTTCAAGGACTCCAGACATCACACATTTCAGCATCTGCTGAAATCATCTTTTGCTGGAGATCTGAAGCACCTGAAGACATATCACCCTAGCAAAGCTCACCTTCCTGAACCTTACAGATCTTAGGGGGAGCTTAGCTTCATCTTCCACTTGTCTTCTCTCAGACTGTTGACAGAGAAGAACAACTCAACTCTTTCTTTCTTTTTCCTTTCCCTCCTGTAAAAGGGTTTTTCAAGACTCCCTTCAAAAGTTCTGAGACTGGTTTCTGAGACCTTGTCAAAACTCAGTGGTGGCAAGACACCTTATCAAAAAATCTAGTTTTGGTTTTTGAGCACCTTATCAAAAGCTCATTGGTGCCCAGGACACCTGATCAACTATTCCTGCAATGGATTCCTACCTAGGGTGGTAGAAGAGTGGATGTACCCAAGTTGTTGGGGAACCACTATAGATCCTTGTGTCATCTGGTTGCTGTGTGTTTGACTTTGGTGTGTGCTGTGTGATTTCTTAGTTCTTTCTTTAGTTTTTATTTCATCACAAGCACCTTACACATATACATAAATTAAGTCTTCCACTGCTTTATAGTTTTAATTATAAATTATTTTAAAAATACTCTATTCACCCCCCCTCTAGAGTTAAGGTAGATCTTTTCCTCACTTTCAAGCTCAATTGAAGGTGGAGAGTAAGTCAACACCTGATAGAAACCAAGCTCAAATGTAGGTAAAGAATCGATAGCTCATAGGAGTCGAGCTCAATTGGAGTTGGAAGCTACATCGTATATGATCTGA